>CM032133.1:18912969-20162969 GCA_018894105.1 Jacaranda mimosifolia | reverse complement strand
ATATGAAGGATTTACAGCGGGAAGATTTGACTTTGTATTGCAGACAACATTATCATGAATGTTGTGGAGATCAATGGATTTTGGATTCCGGATGCATAATGCATGTTTGCTCCACGGAGAATTATTTTTGATTCACTTCAATCATGGAAGACATGTAATTTGTCTTTGTGCAATGATTCTACTTGGAAACTCATAGGTATTGGAGTGGGGAAAATCAAAATAGTTGTTAGAGCGGTTCATACTTTAGGTGGTGTGACCTATGTCCTAAAGATACGAAAGAATCCAATTTTCTTGAGCCAGTTGGATTCCTAAGATTGTGAATATTCACTGAAGGTGGAGTCATGAAAGTCACATATTAAGTTGTACATGTGCATTGGCTGGGATGAGTTAGTTGGAGCTAGGACCTTACTAATTCAGCATGTGCAGTGGTATCTTTGAAGGCCAATGGAATTTGGTTTGTGATGGAGTCATGAACAATTACTGAGATGAGAAACCTCGTCAAGGTGGAGATTGTTAGGATTTGACTCGATTTTCAAGAGACCAAGTTTGACTAGAATTAGGACTCCTTCTTGTTTTGGGTTTCCTAGTTCTAGGTAAAGTAGTCAAGTAATTTTCTATTATAAATATAGGTATTTATTTGATTACTTTATAAGAAAAAAGAGAGGACACTCGTGTAACTCATGATATGATACTCATGAGGTAGTTATTGTGAGTACGAGTGGGGCAATACAAAGGGGTGGAGTGATTATCTCTTTGATAGTTATGATAGTAGTTTTACAAGGGGTTTTTGGCTTGAGTTGGGCCTGTCAAATTCAAGGGTTGGCTTGTGCTGGTAAATTCTATCATAATTGAAGAAAGAAAACTCCCATGGAGGTAGGCGGAATTTGCCGAACCACGTAAATCTGTGCCTGTTTTATTCTTCTATCTGTCGGGTATTAATTTTTTCATTAAATTTGTGAGTGTGGTTTAAGGATTCCTGATAAATTAAATCTCGTGCCTAAATTAATTCCGCTGAGCTCCAACGATTATTATAACATAGAACTTAACTAACCACAAGCAAACTGAACAACAATATTACCTTAAGATTGTTAGAAATATTTAATTAAGATACCTTGCATGCTTGTACTTTGTGTAAACATATAATTAAAATATATACACATATAAAATTATTTATTGAGTAAAGAATGAACAAAAAAGCCTACTTGAATGCAAGACAAAAATTATATTAGCCGAGGCCTGCTGCTCCAACAGTCTCCTTAAAGTAATATTACCCCTCGCACAGTGCTAGAAAGCTCATGGCTAATTAACCTCTCAAGATACAACAGCTTTCCTTCGGTCTAAGGTAGCACTCCAATGGAATAGAACTAGCGAACTTTACTAACTTGAAACTCTTCTATGAAATGAATAGTGATGTGAAAGTGCTTAATGTAGTGCTCAAGCAAATGCTAGTATGTATGCTTCTTTTTTTCAGTGATATAGGTTGGTTCTAGGCACTACTATTTATAGTTCTGCAATGCAATTTTGTTGACAAGACATGATTCTTTACTGGAATCATAATTCTTTCTTTTAAGGATACAATTATGGGATAAAATCCCATAACTTACTCTTTTAATGAAGAGTTACAACTCCACTAAAGAGTTAGGAGTTCAAGTTTATAACTCTAGCTTTTGATTTAACTTTTCTATACCGATGTGTCCATCGGGATATATTAAAAATAAACTTTAACTATTTTATTTACACACCTGCATTCTTTTTTTGGGCATGGATAGACTCGTTCTACCAACTAAAATGTCCTTAAATTATTTCTCAATTAAAACTTAAATTTCATATTCAATTATTTGATTTTAGCATATAAATATGGTGAATTTTACAGAGGGGATATCCTTTAAGGCCACTAGAACTTGGTTTGAGTGGTCGCCGAGTAAACTAGAAGCAAAAGAATCAAATTGAAGATGATGATGTTTTTCAAGTCTTGATCATTTAATGCATCCAAAGTTTCATTGTGTGTCCATTTAACACGCTAATTTGACTTGAATTATGTCCATTCAACACAGTTGCAATTTCATTCATCCATGAGAGGATTATTTATGATCCAGTTGGAAATATGAAATTTAAAACAAGAAAAGCAGAAAAAAAAAAAAGAAATAGAAACATCCTAACGCGGTCCATCAAGTAATGCAGTTCGCGAGCATGTTTTGCAATTTCGGAATATAGTTTCACAATGTTTAATGATTTATACCAATTACTGATTTATTCTATATTCAAGAAAAAAATTGTTTAATGTAGACCTCGTCTTTCTAGTTAATGACGTGGGAGTAAATTACAATTCACGTAGTATAAGACAAAGTCAAGAAAAGGACATGTGGAGAAAAAAATTAGATCCATCATGCAGTTTCCTAAGGGGTCGTTTGATTTTGTTTTCTGAAGGCATTTTTATTTTCCGATTAAAAAAAATAGTAAAAAGTTCATTATAAATGTTGTTTGGATGTTTTATTTAAAATGTAATGCTTATGTAGTATTAAAAATAAGTTGTATTTGGATATTATTGTGTTTTTATATTAAAAGTTGTGCAAATGAGAGTGAGAGAAAATAAAGTGTGAAAATGGAGAGAGAGTATAAGAGTGTGTTTGGAAAAAAGTGAGGAAAATGAAAATGTGTGTTAAAATATGAGAGAAATTGATAACTTTCTATTTTCATTTTGAAAAGAAAATGAAAAAGGATTTTGAAAAGAAAACCAAACAGGCACTAAATCTTCTGAAAAAAGCCGTTCAAATTCATCACCAACTTCACAAAATCACTAACTTTTGCATACGTTACATTACAGTTTCTTTAGATTTTTATACTCCAAATTCCTGTTCAAGAATTGAAAATGAGCTCCCAAAGATCTACAAATAGAACCGGCAAAAGTAATTGCCCATATTTGGAGGCACCTAAAAAAATATGGATAGTGGATCTTATTTTCTCCATTCAATAAAATGGGGGTAATTTATCCACCATATAATTATCCACCACTCACAAATATAATTTATTTCTTAAAGAAAAATGAAAATGGGAAAAATAGCGTTGCTTGGTTTAGACTTGCGGCTCTATATAAAATTACTGTTGCAGAGAACTACTGGTGTAAACTATTGGTTTACACTCATGAACTACTGTTGCCATTACACTAGTTATAATGAAAATCACGTTAAGGAATAGAATGCAAAGTAATGTTTAGAAAGGGCCTTACATATCTGCAACTAAGCTGCCGAATACAGAATGCTACAAAACTGTATATCTCAAATAGCTGGGTTCAGAGCACGTTCTATTTCCTCCAAAGATCGGCCCTTTATAGATTACTTTTGTGAAGGTTGATTTTTTGTTTTACACTTGAGTTGTATTTTTTGTTTTATTATTTCATGTAGCTGTCCTTTTTTTAAGAGAGTGAGGGTGAACTAGAACCATTTTCTAGACAGTATTGAAGTAAAAATTAAATATATATATATATATATATTCTTTTTTTTTTTAATCTATGAAAGGCATTTTAGTTATTTTAATATTTATCTCAATTTTATTATCCATATCCAAGTAAACAATTAATAAAAGTATCTACTTTTATTATTCATCTCATCTTATCCCCAAAATAAATATACTTTATGAAATATAAAATTATTCTAATCATTAACTTGACCATTAATTCATCCCTCTCATCACCCTAACTTTCATTTTACCAAGTAAAGTTTCACTTAAAAGAAATTTAGAAACTGAAAGCAGGATATTTGTCTAGAAACTTAAAGGAGGATATTTGTCTGTTCGTGGATTGATGCTTCTCTGAATATCAGGCACCTTAGTAGTAGAAAAAGATAAACATTTTTGCTTCTTTGTAGACCACTAATAATTGACGCATGCTATCTTACGATAGTCAAACGAGTTCTCGTCTTTCCAGAAATGCAAATGCATCCCAAACCCAACTGGAAACTTCTACTCTTCGTCCTGGCTGTAGCGCCCCAACTCAGGACAACACCTAAGCTGAGGTGCCACTCAATTCAATATTAAAATTAAACCCAAAATACAACTCAATAGGACCAATATCAAATATTTCAAACTTATCAGAAAAAGCAGCGGAATTCAACTTAAGTAACCTCAACAAGAATTATCAGAGATAGTAGCATACCTTAACTTAATCAATTCACAAAACACTATATACAAGCTTTAGTGATCCCATAACAATCAACATAAATCCTAAGTACATACCGTCAGAAATTCCAAAATTCAGCATAATACATACACCCTGCAGATGTCGAATTCAAAATTTACATATCACAACATCTCTAGGGTTACAAAATATGCCCAAATATGACTGATAGCAAATATACACTGCTGTTCTAATACAAAATCATACTCGCCAATCTAACCGAAAATCCAAGCTTATCCTCCAGTCCTGTCTGAGAAAATATGGAAGAAACGGGAGGTAAGTCCAAAGGACATAGTGAGGGATATTCAAAAGACAAAAATTAGGGATCTGTCAGGGAAAATCAACCAAACAAATCATCAATTCTAAACAAGAACAGAAACAGATCGGATGCAGTCAATTAAGTATCGATTTACAAACGGATCAACTACAGACAGTCAAGAATGATCATAGGGATTACCAAATTCAAAGCTATCAGAAAGTACTAGCTCGGGGGTTGTGACTGTCAGCTCAAATGGCCCGGGATCATCTCAATCGAACCTGCTCAAGAGGTATAGAGCATCTCAACCGATCACAGTCGGGAGGAAATACAGACGGCTCGTTTGACCTGGACAACAACCCGGTCTAGACAAGAAACTTCACTACCCTTGTTGCTCTATGAGCAGGGTACAAACGGTTAGAAATTCCAAAATTCAGCATAATACATACACCCTGTAGATGTTGAATTCAAAATTTACATATCATAACATCTCTAGGGTTACAAAATATGCCCAAATATGAAAGATAGCAAATATACACCACTGTTCTAATACAAAATCATACTCGCCAATCTAATTGGAAATCCAAGCTTATCCTCCAGTCCTGTCTGAGAAAATATGGAAGAAACGAGGGGTAAGTCCAAAGAACTTAGTGAGGGATATTCAAGAGACAAAAATTATGGATCTCTGTCGGGGAAAATCAACCCAATAAATCATCAATTCTAAACAAGAACAGAAACAGATCGGATGTAGTCAATCAATTATCGATTTACAAACGGATCAATTACAGATAGTCAAGAACGATCATAGGGATTACCAAGTTCAAAGCTATCAGAAAGTACTAGCTCGGGGGTTGTGACTGTCAGCTCAAATGGCCCGGGATTGTCTCAACCGAACCTGCTCAAGAGGTATAGAGCATCTCAACCGATCACAGTAGGGAGGAAATACAGACGGCTCGTTTGACCTAGACAACAACCCGGTCTAGACAAGAAACTTTACTACCCTTGTTGCTCTATGAGCAGGGTACAAACGGTTAGAAATTCCAAAATTCAGCATAATACATACACCCTGCAGATGTTGAATTCAAAATTTACATATCACAACATCTCTAGGGTTACAAAATATGCCCAAATATAACCGATAGCAAATATACACCACTGTTCTAATACAAAATCATACTCGCCAATCTAATTGGAAATCCAAGCTTATCCTCCAGTCCTGTCTGAGAAAATATGGAAGAAATGAGGGGTAAGTCCAAAGGACTTAGTGAGGGATATTCAAGAGACAAAAATTATGGATCTCTGTCGGGGAAAATCAACCCAATAAATCATCAATTCTAAACAAGAACAGAAACAAATCGGATGTAGTCAATCAATTATCGATTTACAAACGGATCAATTACAGATAGTCAAGAACGATCATAGGGATTACCAAGTTCAAAGCTATCAGAAAGTACTAGCTCAGGGGTTGTGCCTGTCAGCTCAAACGACCCAGGATCGTCTCAACTAAACCTGCTCAAGAGATACAGGGCATCTCAATCGATCATAGTCGGGATAAAATACAGACGGCTCGTTTGACCTGGACAACAATCCGGTCTAGACAAGAAACTTCACTACCCTTGTTGCTCCATGAGAAGGGTACAAACGGTCATAATACAATCAAAATACAGATCAAAGCATAACAGACTTATTAGATTCACCTTATCATTAGTTTCGAGCTTACGACTTATCCCATGCACACAGCAGGGATTAACGTCCCATTACTCAACCTAGTGTCACGGGCTTACGGTCTATCCCATACACACAGCAGGGATTAACATCCCGTTACTAAATCGAAGAGTTCCAGGCTTACGGCATATCCCAAGCACACAACAGGGATTAACGTCCTATTGCTCAACCACATCTCATGAGCTTATGGCTTATCCCACGAACGCAGCAGGGATTAACGTCTCGTTACTTATTCCAAGAGTTTCGGGCTTACGGCTTATCCCAAGCACAGAGCAAGGATTAACGTTCCGTTACTCAACCGAGTCTCACAAGCTTACGGCTTATCCCATGCACACAGCAGGGATTAACATCCCACTACTCCCATATAACGGTTACAAATAGTAACAGATAACAGAACGTTCAATAACAATCAGTCAGATAACAAAACAGATGGATAACGGACAAACAGATAACAGACGATCAGATAACAAACTGACAGATAACGGACAATCAAATAATAAAATAGATAGATAACAGATGACAGACAAAAGTTCTGGATGCCAGAACCAACAAAAATCAGAATCAATACAGAAATAACCCTCACAGGGGTGTTCGAATTAGATAACAAAATATCAAAGAGATCTTAACAGATCACATATTTCAATAACAGTACAGTCAGTTCAGAAACAATAACCCTCATAAGGGTTTATCACAAATACTGATAAGTGAAATGAAGTGCCAGATTGGTAGGCCCTCACCTCCGTAGTCTCAGAAGTGCTACCACAGTCAGCAACCTATTTGTCTGTGGGACCCACTTCATCGTTACCTAACCAAAAAGTAATGTTTATAATCAAAATCCATATTTAATCCTGTTAATCACAATTATACCATTACTAATCTAGAATCACTAATTTATCAATTAATACGGTATCTCGTTCTTATTTTTAATGCCATGGTTATAATCCTAAATCACATAATGTGGTTAATCCTTACATGATCAATTCCTACTCAAATGCCATTTAATCTTATAATATAATCCTTAATACTATTTTAAATTCAAGTTTTTGGCATTTTGCATAAGTCTAGGTCCACTTATTCCGTACTCCTTGCATAGGGATCAACATACATATATATAAACATGTCACCTCTTCCCAATTCCTATTCTTGGGAAGGTACAATGCTAAATTAGGAAAGGTACAACACATGCAACATATATATATATATTAAAGGTATAATTAAATCCAAATGCCAAAGCGTGCCACTAGAGTATCAAAACAACAAACCGATTACACGGTTGCAATCGTCGCGTCAAGGAGGTGAAACTGCCTCTTCACTGCCGCCATCGAAAAATCTCAATGCCACCACCATTATGCTCCTATCGAGCTCCTGAACCTAATGGCGCTTTCAGTTCAAGTTTTACGGCTTGTAGCACCCTCAACCGAGCTCAACAACCTCAAAAATGGGTTTTCACCACCAAGCTCCGATCACCATTTCCCGTCGCCACCACTGCATTTCACTGCCATGCATCGCCTCCAAGGTGTTCTCCCTGGCGTGTACTGCCTAGACCACCCTTTAGGGTCGACATTGGTCATCGAAAAATAGCAAACCCACTTGCCCCGCTGTGAAATGCTCCTCGGTCTCTCTCTTGCGGTGGCTCATCGATGGTTGTTCAACCGTGCATGTGGTATCTAGTGGTTGCCGGAGGTGTGGGGAATTTTTTGGTCGATTTAGTTTGCTAATAGGGTGGTTGATGGTGGAAAATCGCCGGTGGTTGGGTGTTTGCGCATGAAGGGAGGAGGAAAGGAGAAAAAAGGAAAGGAAATGATGAAGGAATGGAGAAAAAAGCCTACTGCCTGTTTTTCTTAAAAAAATCCAACTTTCAAATTTTGCAATTTAGTCCCTAAGATTTGAGCACTCCTCAATTGAGTCATTAAAATCCTGAAAATTGCTCCTTAACCCCTGTTGACTATGGTTCTTCCATGCAAACCCCTTTGATCTCCAAAATGTACATTTCAACTCTTCAATATTATAATTCTAACCCCCAAAACTTCCTTTGCAATTCCTTTAAATATAAATTCTGAGCCCTAAAATTCGATTAACAAAAATCTTAATTTCTAAATCTCGATTTTCTGAAATACTAAATTTTAGAGGTATTACACTGGCAATCCTAATTTTGTCAATCTATTTCCGTGGTTCTCTCTGTCAGAAGACTATAGGATAAACCTAACGGACCATACTGCAGTAACGAACCACTCCAATGCGGCAGCATAAGGTATTTGACTTATCCCTTTTGGGGAGGCAGCCGGCCGGAGTCTTGCGGTCGTCCAGGCTTCAAGCTCATCTGCCAGGACAATGTCCCAATGCTCAATATCTCATCATTGTCCTACCGAACTCATAAATGTTTTGTTAGATTCAAGAAATTAAATCAAGGTACGTATTTTATGGGTTTGTGATAAGTTTGAAAATTTCTGCTGATTTTGATAAGTTAAGTTTGAAATGTTTTGGGCCTATTGCTTGCTTATGGGTCTAAATTAAGATTGAATTGGAGTAATAACTCAACTTAGGATTTATCCTGAGTGGGGTGTTACAGGTTTTACTTTAATATATTTATAAATATTATATATAAGAGTATTAATTTAATAAAAAATTATTAAAGTCCTTATTCAAATTTTTAACGGATTGGATTGCTTAATTCCGTATTCAATCCACTTATTTTAGATTATGGATATTTATAATTGGATATAATCCATCGAATATTTTAATCGAATAAAAATCTTAAAATTCGAATCGAATTCAGATCGAATTCGAATTAAAATCCGATCCATTGACAACACTAGAGTGAGGGTGGATAGAACCATTTTCTTGACAATATTGAAGTATAAATTAAATATATATATTTTTCTTTTTTATATATGAAAGGCATTTTAGTCATTTTGATATTTATCCTAATTTTATCATCCATGTCCAAGTAAACAATTAATAAAAGCATCTACTTTTATTATTCGTTTCATCTTATCCCCTAAAGTAAATAAACTTATAATCATAAACTTGACGGATTAATTCATCTCTCCCATCACCCTAACTTTCATTTTACCAAGTAAACTTACCCTTAAAAGAAATTACTGAAATTAGAAACTGAAAGGAGGATACTTGTCTGTTCATGATGCTTCTTTGAGTTTCAATACACACCTAAGTAGAAAACAAAAAACCTTTTTTGCTTCTTTGTAGACCACTGATAATTCTTATCATTGTTATGGTTAAACGAGTTCTCTTCTCTTTCTGAAAATGCATCCCAAACCTAACCGGAAACTTTTACTCTTCGTCCAGGCAATATTCCTAATTTTATCAATCTATTTCCGTGGATCTCTCTGTCAGAAGACTATAGGATACAGGGCGCTCAACCGTAGTAAACCAGTCATTTCAGACTGCAGTGACGAACCACACCATTGCGGCAGCATAAGGTATTTAACCTATCCCTTTTGGGGAGGCAGCCGGCCGGAGTCTTGCGGTCGTTCAGGCTTCGAGCTCATCTGCCAGGGCAATGTCCCAATGCTCAATATCTCATCATTGTCCTACCGAGTCCAGGAAATCGATTTCTCCATCAACAATCTTAAGGTTGCAAGAGAAGACTTATGGAACAACACATGCCCAAAGGTTCTCCGTAACACAACCATAGACCCCGACCTTTTCAGCTTTCCTTCCAATTCTAGTGACACGAACGTCACTCTGTTCTTCGGTTGCACCGAGAATACGCTTCCCAATCGGTTCATCTGCGATGTAGATGGTGTTAAAACCACTGTAAATCTCTTCAAGATAGGTGAATGGGATGCATCGTCCGGCGGCCCGGAACCGAATATCACGTGCGACAAACATATTTTTGTTCCAATAGATCATGCGGCGGCTGAATCTCTGAAAAACCCCACGGAGTCGTCGATAAATGTTTTGCAGGCTGCTCTCGCCGCTGGATTTTCCATCCAGTGGTCGGCAGATGCAAAACAGCGCCTAGTACCCTTTTGCAACATAAATGTTTATGGTTCCTGCATCGGCCCAGGTTCCAAAATTTATACTAAGCGCCGATTCGACTTCATCGGCGCCCTCCCCTCCCCCGCTCCTGGACAACGTCAAGGTACTATATTTTTTTTCTTTTATTTCATGTTTTAAAGTTTATGAGCAGTACACAAAAGATATTTTACTCCTAATCACGTCGTCTTTTTTAAGTAAAACTAGTTTGGTGGTCAATAATTACATGTAAAACCTAAAGTGTCCACTCATCACCATTCACCACCCATCCTGCAGTCATGGTTGGAATGATTGTGTTGTACTGGGTCCAACAAAGAATTTCACACTACAATGGGAATTGCAGCTCTCGTTTTGCTTCTTCCTCCTTCCTTTTCTATTTTTTATTTTTTATTTTTTTTTGTTTTGTTTTTTCAGGACCAGGTCTACCCCATGTTCAGAGTCCTAGTCCCGCTGCTAAAAGTGAAGCCTATAATAGTCAAACTGGAGATGGTATGTGGAATTGATCCTTTTCTAACTCTGTTTCAATCTTGTTTTTTTTTTACGCTTTTCTCTGTTTTTGGTCTCAAATTTTGGAGTTGAATATTTTTCAAGTTTATCACTTTATCTTATCGCACAACGTATCATGTTTTAAAGCTACACTTAACTTATTTTTTTGACAAGGTATTATTCCCCCGGTTCAAGAAAGTCCTAGCCATGCTCCTGACATTCGACCTGCATATGGTGGTATGCGCATCTGATTCTTTGATAATTCTCCGTTTAAATATTTTCATCTCCCTTTTGTCTTTCTCTCTTCAAATTGGTAAGGATTCATCAAGTTAATTTATTTCTTCCAGAACCACCAGGGCACCCAGTTACTCCACCATGGATGATAGTAGGTAAATCATTTCTCTCCTCAATGTTATTCTATTCTATTACTTTTCTGTTGCACGATCATCATGTAAACTATCTTCTATATCTAGGGGTGACACTTGGTACGACTGGTATAATTATAATATGCATTATCATATACTGCTGCCTCAAAAGAGGACGTTCCCCAAGTTTCCCTAACCAGGAAAGCAACCAAGATGTAGAAAAATTTCTACACGGATCAGTAATGGCTCCAAGGAGATACAAATATTCTGAAATAAAAAAAAATAACCAAATCCTTCAATGGTAAGGTTGGCCAAGGAGGATATGGTAGTGTTTACAAAGGCATGCTGCCTGATGGTTCCCTTGTTGCTGTCAAGGTTCCAATCGAGACCAATAGCAATGGAGAAGAATTCATTAATGAAGTTGCTAGCATCAGCAGAACCTCCCATGTTAATATTGTCAATCTCTTGGGGTTTTGCTATGATAGAAACAAGAGAGCTTTAGTTTATGAATTTATGCCCAACAAATCTTTAGACAAGTTCATCAGCAATACAGCTGACTGTCAACTGGATCTGGAAAAACTGTACAAGATTGCAGTTGGAGTTGCCAAAGGTTTAGAATATCTGCACACAGGCTGCAATACTAGGATTGTTCATTTTGACATCAAACCTCAGAACATTCTTCTAGACGAGGACTTCTGTCCAAAAATCTCTGATTTTGGGCTTGCTAAACTGTGCAAGAACAAGCAGAGTATATTGTCAATGCTTGGGGCAAGAGGCACCATTGGCTATATTGCTCCGGAAATATTCTCCAGAAATTTCGGCGGAGTTTCTCATAAATCAGATGTCTATAGCTATGGAATGATGGTTCTCGAAATGGTGGGAGCAAGAAAAATTGATACTGAAACTGACACAATCCACTCGAGTGAAAATTATTTTCCAGACAAAATCTACCAGAAGGTAATACTTGATGTCACGGAGAAATTGGATGATGCCATGATTGAAGAGGAAGAAGAAAGAGGAAGGAAGATGTTTTTGGTAGCGTTTTGGTGCATTCAGACAATTCCATCGGATAGGCCAACAATGTCTAAGGTCGTGGAAATGTTAGAAGGAAGTCTTCAATCCATAGAAATTCCACCAAAGCCATTCCTGTTTGCTCCTAATGTCTCAGGACCAGAAATTTCCCCGTCATTAATTATCTGAATATGTAGAGACTGAAAATTCAGCCGAAGATTAGTCAAGGGCGAAAATTTTGATTGTTGGGCCACCAGAACTTTATTTGATTGGTAACCAGAGCAACTTAGCTGCAGAAGAATCAAATTGTTTTTCAAGTCTTGATCATTTAATGCATCCAAAGTGTTGTTTTCGGTCCATTTAACACGCTAATTTGACTTAAATCAAGCCCATCCGACACGGTTGTAAATTTATTTATCAATTACTTGAATAAGTCAGAAATATGGAATTTATCTATATCTATACTACTATCTATGAGGACAAAAATAATCCTCTCTAATAAAATTATCAAATTTAATACACATGATTTAATGGTAATCTTTAACCAAATTAAATTTATTTTTAATTAGATTTATAGAAAATAATAACTCTAGTAAATTAAATTAATTCTTTTCAATTTAAATAATATATACACATCAAATGAATATCTATCTATACAATTATATATAGCACAACGTTTTAGGACCCACAATTATGCAATTTTGATTCTAATTGTCCAATTTTGGCCAAATGTCAAATTTTTAAAATTTTGAGAATTTTAATTTAGTTGCAAAATTTTTTTTTGTTGTTGATTTATTTTTATATTTCATTTTAATACGATCAACTTATCTATTATAACTAAAATATTATGTTGTTTTTTTTATCCAGAATTGTGATATAGATTTCTATGTCATAAGATAATTCAAAAAATATGTATAATCATATTTTTATCTCACTAAATATGTTTATAATTTAAAAAATATTTTATAAGCATGATGTTAAGTACTCTTGTCATAAAATTCTATCTTATAAATTTAATTTATCACAAGATTAATAGATAAATATTTCATTTATTTTATATATAAATTTTATTATTCTACAATTATTTTATAGCAGAATGGTGTGAAACTTATAATTGTGCAACTTTGATCAAATTTTGAATTCGTAGAATTTTGAGCTTTTTAATTAAATGTAAGAATTGATTTTTGATAATTAAGTAGAAAGTATTTACTCCTTTTAAAGATATCTAGATTTTTGAAATCATTTTATTGATTAGAACAAATTATTCTTTGTTTATCTCAAATACCAAAAAAATGATTTTATTTTATTTACAAAGTCTCTTTCATCTCTACTCTCAACATGTGGAAGATTTCTAAATTATTTGAACTTTGTAGTTTAATATGCTTTTCATAATTCTCTCTTATCTTTAATAACTAATTTATATTTATACCACTATATATAGAGTGTCTCGAAAGTCATTTTATTACTCTCAATTTCTAGCATTTTTTTTACTCTATTCTTTGCGTGCCTCTTTATTTTCTAACACTTTTTTCCCTCTATCTCTTTGTGTGCCTCTTTATTTATTCTTCAAATTGTTTATTGATTGTTTGATTTTATTTTTCACTTTTTTTATTTTTTTTATTTTTTGGTTTATTTTAGGGATGTTACGTACATGATGTAAGAGATTTTTTGGATTTTAATGCTATAATTTTCTTTTCAACCATAAATAAAGTCTATCATTTAGCCTTTATTGTTATTAACTTTGTAAATTTTTATTATCTTTTTTGTTTATTACTTAGTTTAAGTGATCAATTTATTTTTCAATTTTTAAATTCCTTTTTTGTTCTTTTAATTTTATAATTTTACGAGATTATATATATATATATATATATTATTGCTCTCAATATTTTTTTATTTAATTTAATTTTTATTAATTATATTTTTTTCTTCAATTATTGATAAATTTTGTCAGTTAATTTTTATTTTATTTAAATTGTTATACATTTAGTTTCCTTTAATTCATTCTATGAATTAAGTTATTAATTTATTTGTTAGATTTTGTAATTTATTTTTAAATTCTCTTTTTTAGTTTATCTAAGTTTGTAATTTTATAGGATAAGATCTATTTTTTGGTTTGGTATTTGTAAAGTTTGTTTCACTTTTTGAATATTTATATTTTAAAAGTATGTCATTTAATTTTTATTTTTTATTCATATATATGTAACTGTGTATGTATAAGTATGTATAATTCGTACTATTTTTAAAAATTTTAAATACTATTTTATCAATATATATTCTTAATTCTTTTCTTCACTTAATTGTGGGATAACTAAACTATGAGACAATAAAAGGTTTAACTTATATACTAATATTGATTTTAATTTTATAATTATTTTATATATTTGTTTTATTTTTTGAATTTTTTTTCTTTACTATCATAGTTTTGTCTTGGCTTAATTAATTTTTATTCAAAAATTGAAATTAAATAAGAAATTTTTTAAATTCTTGGCAACCAATACATTATCTAATTGTTTATGTTTTAAGTTTTAACTTAATATATACTCATTGTCTTTTAAGTCTAACGTAATTTTAAAGTATTATAATTTTAAATTTTTTCCAACCACTTTTAAGCCAGCAATCTTGTGTTTTATATCCTTCTCATATACTTTTATTTTTTAATGCAACTATCTATTAGTTTTTGATTGTATATTATTTTTTTCTTCTTAATAAAATATGTAATCATATTCATAGACTTTTATTTTTGGAAGTTTAGAAAAAAAAATTAATTTCTCACTGAATAGTCTTAAATTTACTTTTTACTATTATTTGACTATTTTTTGTGATAATTTTATTTTTACATTGTTATTTTTGATAATATTTATAATTCAATAATTATATTAATATATAATAATTTTAAAGAATCCGTGCATTGCACGGGGATAATGCTAGTACATTGTATTTAGACTCATAGAAAATAAAAACTACAATTATTTAGATAAATCTTTTCATCCTAAATAACATATATACGTCAACTGTATATCATTGTATTTATTACAAATTAAATATATTTTTAATTAAAATTATACAAAATAATATGACCAATAATGAGATATACGCTTAAATATCCTTTTAGTCCAACATATCTATAGCAATCAATTTTTTAGGAGTAACAAGAGAAAGGGAGAGGAAATTAAAAATGGACAAACTTGCTACTACTTCGATTCATAAAGAAGAGGGAAGGGAATGGAGACAAATAAGAACCCTGGGGGTGGTACTCCTTGTTCAATGTTCCTCTCCCTTCACATTCAATACATATGGTTGTATGGTAAATTACAGTTGAATTAAATTTATTTTAATTAAACTCATAGAAAATAATAATTGAATCGAAATTAATTAAGATATGATACTTAATTATTATTAATTATGAAATAATAAAAATTGATGAGGAAAAAAATGATACTTTATGAATACATTTGCATAGATATTCCTTATATGCTTTTCGTCAAAAATAAGAAAAGAAATATATTTGATATGTCAAAATATTTGTTCAATTCAAATATAATTGTAAATTTAATATGACAATGGAAAAAAATAGATTAAGTCTTACAATCACATATTTAATTGATAAAAAAAAATGATATTTCACAAATGCATTCGTACAAATATGGATTCTTCCTCAAAAATAAAAAGGGAAAAATATTTATTATATATAAGAATAGGTGTCACATTCATATGTAATATTATATTTAATATGATAATGAAAACGAATAAATTAAGTTTATTTATCTTTTTATCTTTTCATTTATTTGCATATTTATATATATTTCTAAATATGCTTTGGTTAATTTTTACATATAGTGATGTATACATTTTCTTTTTGAAAATTAATAGCAAAAGATACTTTCATGTTGTATCACAGATATGAGAAAGTTTCTTAACCTTATTTAAGTAATTAAAAGACAAAAAGTGCATCAAAAGAAAATACACACGCGCGCGCGCGCGCGCACACACACACACATATATATATATAGTTGATAGCACTATTAGAAGCCACGAAAAAGAATCAACTAAAATTTTACTCTAATAGTTTTTTTAAATAAATTATTTTTCAATTAAAATAATAATGTGGCATTACTAACCTCCAATAATTATTTTTAAAAGGCCATAGGATGGAAATATATTTATAATTTGTCTTTATCAAATAACCTCTTGTAAAGGATCAAATTAATTTTTCTTTTATTTGGGACATGATGAAGGATGGGGACAACTTTACCAAGACCAAGTTTTGCATGACTTAACTAATCACATGATAAACATTGTTAAAGTATACATCAAAGATATAACAATTATAATTCACTCATTATATAATTGACTTGAACTTGATCATATTTAATTAAAATTGATCTTTTTACTAAAAAGGTATGTAGTATTGGATTCATAGTTATGTAATTCAAACTATAAAGCTTAGAAAATATTTAGTCGAGTGTGATAATAACATTAATATGATATAGTGAAATATTTTCTATCGATATATAAAATAGAATATTATTGACTGGATAAGATATCATATTAGCCCATATGTCTCCATCCATACCCTTACAGAATATATATCCCCAGGTGTAAAGTACATACCCCATTAAATACATAGTGTTCAACAATCAAGAGTCCATATTTTTTGTATTACTAAACATTAAATAATTAATCAAATATAAATATTTATTTTGATGAATGAATTTCGTACTTCATATATTAATAACCAAGTTAATTCATAATCCAACTCTTGTAGATTGATAAACTAGCAAACTTTTAAAGAAATCATTTTCTCACTTTTTTTACATTAATTCATAATCCAACTCTTGCAGATTTATAAACTAGCAAACTTTTAAAGAAATAATTCTCACACTTTGTTTAACAAAAAAAATTATAAAATAATATAATATATTTGTCTTAGAGTATTAAAGGTTTAAAATTGAGCAAACTTAAACATTCTATATTTTTGGCTTAACTAAGAAGAGATGAAAGTGAGAACAAAATCATTATAGATAAATTGAATGCATAAGAAAGTATTTTCTTCTTTTTCTCATTTTAGATTAAATACAAGTGTTCCATTAACAATATAGATTAAATAAGTAATATAAATTTTATTTATCTAAGTTTAGAGGAAACCAAATTTATTAATGACTCTATATCATTTGAATCATATTTTTAGTTTTCTTTCATAAATTAACAATTGAAATTTATTGTTTAAAAAATCAAAAAGAACTTTTCAATTAACAAAAAATAAAAATAAAAATTAAATTAAAATTATGGAATAATAATTGACATCAATTTAATTCATTGACAACAATAGAAAACAAATTGAAAAATAAAAGTTTCTTCAAGTATCACCCAAAAATGAAAGAATTCAATAGTCGGCCTCTATTAGTCATTATATTGTAAAAAATACATATAAATCACGTCTTGTTAAATGTTAAATTTTTTAAAATATATTTATTTTAGCCATATTGAATTCACATGTTTTTATTGTTCCATTTTTTAGTCAAGGGGTTTTAAAATGGAAATGAATCGATAAACTTTTGTCTTGAATCAATTTCATGCTTAGTTGATTTAGTATTGAATATTCGAATATATATTCAAAACATCATCAGATATGGCTATGTAGTAAAAAAATCACCTATATTTTAGATATATGCGCATAATTTTCTAATAATATTATTATAATGTATTTAGTTTAACAATAAAGATGAGATAAGATGAAGAGGAAACATGCTACATGAAGTACTATAGAGAGATAGGAATATATAAATAAAATCAAAAAGTCCAACAAAATGAGAGAGTCAATTAAATCACAAAGGAGGAAAAATATAAAAATTAATAAGTTAGTACCTCTCTTTTAATATAGCTTTGAATGAAAAAGAGTTAATTCATAAAAAATTCAATTGTTAATATTCATTAATTTATATCTTTGAAGAGCATAAGTGATTTCTTATCAATCAAAATATCAGTAATTTTTTAATAAACATGTACTCTATATTTTTCAATAAATATATCATATATGTAGGCAAATAATATCATATGCTAAAATTTTAAATCTTAATCTCATTTTTTTACTAGGTTTGATAATTTATGATTCTGTGTGCTCGAAAACTCTTGAATTGAATAAAGTACTTGTTCACCCTTTGATGATTTGCATAAGTTTTAGAGTTTTGATTATGATAATATTTGTTGCATGACTAATGTCAGTTATTTCCAAAAATCTACTGGAACTTGCCTTATGTTGTCTGGAAATTATCTTGTGTTGTTTGGAGCTTTTCTTCCTCTATATTGATGTTGACAATATATCTTTATATTTGATTTAGCACATCACATCTTTTATTTATGGAAGGAAAATCATGTTGCTAATCTTGAATTTAAACATATGCTCATTATGGCTAGATTCAATTAACGTAATATATGGAATGATTGACTAATGTCTCATTTACTTTTTCTATTATCTTCTTTCAAATTGATAACTTGTAATACTTTTAGAAAAGAGGATTATCTGTAGGGGTGGAAATTTGGGTGGGTCGGGTGGGTTTGGGTTGGGTTGAAGTGGGGATATAACATTAATCTTATCAATCCTAACCCAACCGAATCCGATGACAACATGAAAATGCTCAACCCTAACCCAACCTGAATCATATCATGTCAGTTTCGGGTCGACCTGATTTTTATTAGGTCAACTCGCCAACTCAAATCTACCCAATCCAACCAACCAATCTAATTTAAAATAATTATTTCAAACATATGTTTTAAATTTTAGAATTCTTTTTGCATTTTTATTTTTCAATTTTATCTATTCTTAGTTATTAATAAATTAAAATAAGAGTAAGGAATTCTCATCATAAATTCACAATAGCAACTTTCTAAAAAAATTTAATTGAACCACATAATATATTGATTTTAATTTTCAAAACTTTTTATTCCTTTCATTTTGTATTATTTATCAATATTATAAATGTGTTGAAATCACAAAGTAACTTTTTTTTAAAAATATCATACTTTTTCAAGTTTTATCCATTCATTCTCTTTAATTTTTGTATCTTTTGTATCAATCAAATTGTCTTTTTTAACTTTTTAAAATTTCTTTACTTTAGATTTATTTAATTAAGCAACACATAAATCAATAAAAATATATTGTCAAGCAAATAAGTGAACAAGTATTTTAATTGGACACATAATTTATCATAAAAATTTACTTGAATCTTTCAAATTTTTTATAGCCTCTTGATAGAAAGAATTCTTGTTTATTTATATATGCAAAATTTTGTATTGCATAAGGTCTAAGAAAAATTTGTAGGACAATTCAGTAGTCAAAGTAGTGTTTTGTCAACTATTTGCAGAATAATTTTCATGTCCACTTGGATACCAAAAAATAATTATTAGAAATAGTATAAAATTATAATCATCCATCTTATATGTTTGTGAAAATGAATAAGACCAAAAAATACCAAAGCAGTAATGTTGATATTGCTAAAGTTCAAAATTTCAAGTTTTATTTTGTTATTTTATATTTTTACTCCTAAAAAATTTAAATGTTATTTATCTAATTCGAGTTGGTTCAGGTGTGTTCGGGTTGTCGTGTGACTCAAAATTAAATTTTGGGTTGTTCGTGTGACCTGAAATTCAACCCAACCCAACCCATTTTCTTTGGGTTTTTATTCGTGTCGACCTTATTGGAGCTGAACCCAAAATGGGTCAACCCAAATTCAATTTTTCGTGTCGAGTTATCATGTCATGTTGGAAATTGCCACCCCAATTTTTCTGCATGGACTATTAAATTATCTTCAAATAAATTGTAGAGAATTTATAAATCTCATCTGGAATTTGCTTTCTATAAATAAATGGATTCTGACTTACCTTTTTTATGGAGATCATTTAGATTGATTTCCATATCTTTCATACTAGAAAAGTCTATTCTTTTTAGCTCTAAATCTTGCATCTCTAGCTTACTAAATATATTTTTATGATTTGGATGTCATAATTATTCAAACTATTCTTTCCTTATTTAACTGTTGGAATCTGTCAGAATGTGCTGGAATTGACTTTCCTTATTTAATATGATCACTTAAGGATTCTAGTTTAAAATTCATATCTTCATTTAATAGGAAAGAAGACCAGTTTTGCTGCATCATTAATTAAGTCCGCAATTATGCTTTAATCATGACTCTAACGGCTTCTTGCCTTATGGGTTGTTTCCTTATTTGTATCTAATGATCACTTATCAAACTAGAACTTATAGTTGTTGGTAGTACATCTATATATTGAAAAATATGCAGCATTCTAAGTGTGAATCACTAAGTTGCGAGAGAAACTTGTTAAGTGTCTTAAAGAGTTGTGTGATACTCTTATACACGATTTGTGCTTAATTGTTTCCAATCCTTACTCCATGTGTGTTTGTGACGGACCTTGTGGTGAAGAAGGTTAAGTGGAACTTCCCTTTGATGGACCTTGGGGAGACGAGGATAAGGCGGTTTGTGTCTCGAAGGACTTAGTAGTGAAGAGGGACGAGAGTCATACTTACTATCGAGGGACAGCGTGAAGAGAACAAATCGGTACTTGGTTTCTCTAAGGACCTCTAGTTGAAGAAACAAGTAAGGCAGTACTATCTGGAATCTTCTGTAGTGTTCTTGGTTCCAGTCTGGAATAAGATACTAAAGCTTGCAGTACGGAGTGGCAGCAATTTGTGCATCAGTCCATAAAGGTTGTATAAGTGAATCTAGAAAAAGTTCCCTTGGGCCTGTTCATAAACAGCTGGTTTCACAGTGCTCTAGGATCTGCCTTATCCTATTTGAGATTCTAGTGTAGCTCTTTGCGAAGAGCTGGTTTTTCACCTTGCTAGGATGTTTCTGATCCCTTACTGTTTATTACTGTCAAATTACTATTATCATCTATAAAAACATTCTTATACATTTATTAATTTAATAGGTTTAAAATCCTAAGTGAAAGCTTAGGTAAAGGAGTAGGCTTACCGAACCTCTATAAATACCAACGTCTTTTACTTCTATTTTTACTACTTTTCTTATCACTGATCTGACTAGTATTTTAACTGATACTTATAAATTCTAGTCAGGCACTAAAACTGTTTTTCTATAAAAAGACTTAAACAGTTTTGAAAAGTCAGAAAATATTTTGAGTGATAAACTTGCGCTGCATTAAAATCCTTATAATCTAATTCACCCCCCTCTTAAGCATATAACCACTCACAATACTTAATTACATCCACTATGATTTTGTAAGATTTAAAAGAGCCTCGCACATTTCATTGTGGCAATGAAAAAAAAATAGACTGACTTTGATTTAAATGTCAAATGAATTGCATAAGTTGTTTATTTCTCTACCGAAAGAGCATATCAATTTCCCAAAAAATATTTGAGTATTGAACTATGTATTGTCTTTAACTTCATTTGATGTGAAACTAGATAAAGAACTTGCATTTACAAGGGCTGAGTTATACTTTTCAAACACAAGACATGGTATATCATGATTTTTCTAGGTTAACTTCCAATAGAAAATAGGCGTGGTAACTTTAGTAGTATTTTGCTAAAACAAAAAATGAGTTTGAGAATATGAGATAATAAAAGAATCTGGTTTATCAAAACAATTATGAGAATACTTATAAAATTTGTGGAGATAAATTCATATGCAAAAACCTTTGGAAGGTTAAATAATTACCTTTCGATGAAAGATATTTAGTTTCATATTTCAAAAAACATGAAATTAGACTAATTTAATTTATAATTTTTCAAATGCTTATCAAGTTGCGGCAATTTTGATCGAAGGAAATGAATAAGATATTATTGTGTATGCACGTTGAGGTCGTAAATATAGAATAATATATTAGTATGAATATTATAACCTACTACAATATTCACTTCTTTTCTTAAAGAGTTGATATAGGATGACGCCTAAACATTAAAAAAAAAGGTAGCAAAATATTCAATGATGCAATTCTAAAGAATGAATTTATCCAAATGACTCTTACAAGTAGTACAACCTCTGTTGGAGAACAACAAATAGGTTTTGAATAGGTAAACCCAACACAAGCCCAATATACTTAATGGACCTAAGTACTAGAGCCAAAAATTGTTTTTGGCATATGGGACCGATTCGACCTCCTAAGTCAAATACTTTGACCTCCAGATCAAGGAGGGCCAATTCGACCTCATAAGGTGGTGATGCGGCCATCGGATGGGGAACAAAAGGCATTTAATGGCGGTCTACCACTCATCACATCCACATTAATTGCGTCTTAACCGCTAGGCTGTCCGTATTAAATGGACTAACAGCATGTCACCTCCACATTAATGATGGTAACAGTCCCCATTCCAGCCAATCGAACATTTGTGCACCTTCTAGATAGGTCAAAAAGACCTACCCTGTCCATACTTCAGGAATTAGCATGTGAAATACGCTAAAGAAGATTATCATCTTTTCACCTTTGGACAAACACTATATATACTTCATCCTTCAAAATCCAGGGTAAGCATACATATACTCAAAAACTGTTACTCTGCCCGAAACTCTTTAAGTCGATTTACTAACTTAATCGTCGGAGGGTCTTAGTTGGGGACCCTCTCGACTAGCCTGATATTTGTTCCCTGACTCAGGTTTCACCTACCACCTTCATAAAGCATCTCTCTAGTCGGAGGACCCTTCTAGTTGAGGTCCAAAAACTCCTCATACTAAAATTAACCTCACCAGGCTTATATCTTATTTATAGTTTATTCCATTATTTATTATTCTTATATTAGGAAGAGATACTTATTTTCTTTTTTCTATTAACATGCAAAGTTTAACCAAAAAATAATATGTGAAGCACTTATACAATGAAATATTTGAAATTTTAAACTAATGTGAATATATATTTGTCTATTCCCCCTTTTTTTTTATCAAAATTCTAAATATTTTTCATATTAACTTTTCATATTTGCAAACCATAATTTGTTTATACAGATATCAAGCTTCTACTATCAATCTTGTAGCGATTCCTTTGGGAAAAAACTTCTATTGTTCGATCTTCAACTTAATGACATAAAACTAGAAAGTACAAGATTAATTACTATCACCATAACCTATCAATTTGAAATCTGAATTACATTAAAGAATGATGGATATCACCCTAAAAGGAGAGACCAGGGGTAGTAAAATTGGGAAAAAAAAATTGTCTTCAACATCTTTTATTGGGGGTTCAAACAATGTAGATTAGGGGCCGCAATTTCCAACACAATATGATAATTCGACACGAGTTCAACACAAAAAAATATGATTTGGATCGACCTATTTTGGGTTTGGGTCCAACAAGGTTGACATGAATAAGAACCCAAAGAAAATGAGTTGGGTTGGGTTGGGTTGAGTTGAATTGAATTTTAGGTTACACAAATAACTCAAAGTTTTATTTTAGGTCACGCGATAACCTGAACCCATCTAAACCAACTCAACTCAATTGAAATTAAAGAAATAAAATTTAATTTTTTTTAGAAGTAAAAATATAACATAACAAAATAAAGATTGAAAATTTGAATTTTAACAATATTAAAATTACTACTTTGACATTTTTTGGTCTTATTTATTTCCACAAACATAAAGGATGGATGATTACAACTTTTGATTGCTTTAAATTGTCATTTTTGGATATCTAAGTGGACATGAAAATTGTTTTGCAAAGAATTGACAAATTTCTAATTTGACTGCTAAATTGTCCAGGAAGTTTTTCTTAGGGCATATGCAATTAAAGATTTTGAATATATAGATAGACAAGAATTCTTTTTGTTGAGAGGTTGTAAAAATTTCAAAAGACTCAAACAAGTTTTTATAATAAATTATGTGCATACTTAAATTAATATTTTAATTATTTGCTTGATGATACATTCTTTATTGATTTATGTGTTGCTTAATTGAATCAATATAAAGTTAAAAAGTAATACCATTCATTTTAAGAAGTTAAAAGAGACAATTTGATTGACACAAAGGATATAAAAATTAAAGAAAGTGGGTGATTAAAACTTGAAAAACTATACTATTTTTAAAAATAAGTGTGACATCCCACTTTGGGTAACCCAAAGCTAGGATATCAAAACATTCCAATCAATAATTCTGAACCCAAAATACAAGTAATAGCCCATAATTAAACTTTCAAGCTTATTAGAAAGAGCAGCGGATTCTAGGTTAAACAATCTTGTAATATACAACACATAAACTAAATACATGTCATGAAATCTCAAATTCAACTTATTAGAAGCATCGAAATTTCAAACTTAACAGACTCGATAAACCACAAAGTAAATGCCAAGATTGACATTCTTACATAACAAACTATTTACAATCCTTAAATCATCCATATCAACATAACGTTTCATACGCCTCAAATCCATACTTAGCAATTAGACAATTTCCATATATACATGCAACACTTGATCTATTACAAAACATACTCCTGTCCAACCTGGAGTCCAAATTCCTCGCCTATTCCCTATCTAAGAGAATCAAAATAAACGAAGGAGTAAGTCCGAAGGATTTAGTGAGGGATAATTGTAAGCATAACAGAAAAAATCTATTGAGGAAGAATCAACTCAACAGACTATAAATCAACAGTCAAGCATAATAGATTAGAATACGGTCAAACAGTCAGACAGGCAATCATGCAATCAATCAATCAGTCAGTCAATCAATCAGGCAGAAATCAAAATCAATCAATAAACGGATCAAATCAATCGAATCAATCTAACAAATCATATCCAAACAATTATATCAATCGGTTAACGGCTCGTCCCACTTTACAGCTGGCAACAACATATTTGTTTATCCCGCTTTACAGCTGGGAACAACTTATTAGATCAGTAACAGATAACAGATAGTCGAATATCAGATTAATAGATAACAGTACAAACAGATAACAGATATCAATTGAAGGATAACCCATACAAGGGTATACAAGTAAATTGCCAGATAACAAACAAATTCTGAACAATTAACAAATTTCAATAACATATCTAAGTACGGTACAGAAACAGAAACCTACACAGGAGTTTATTCCAATAATAGATAATTAAAAGGAGTGATAGGTTGGCGGACCCTCACCTCCGTAGTCTTACAAGTGCTACCACAGTAAGTAGCTTATTGGTCCATGGGACCGACTTTGTCATTACTTGACCAAAAGTAATATTTACCATTAAAATCTATATTCAATCCCAATAATTACTATTTGACTATTAACAATCCTAAAATCACCAATTATTCGCTTAATACAGCAGCTTTAGGGTTCGATTGGTATTATGGATATGAAATATGCTAATAACGCTGATTCTTATTTGCATATAAACCTCATAATGTCACCCCAAATCAATAATAATAGTCCAATTATCTCAATCACCTAATTCTTGCCATTAGAGTCTCAAATCCATAAAATTAGGATTTTCTTATCTAATAACCTTAATTAACCAAAGATGCCAAATAATATAATGTATCTGGGACCACTAAGCACTTGAATTTATCCATGCATGGCATGTGTATATACATTTCATAATCAAATCTCATTTTCTTGCCATAATACAATGTTCGGTAGAAGAAACGGTACAAATAAAAGCCGTAAACCTTAACCCTCCTAATTACCCAAGATTCGACTATCAAGATGCCATAATTACCAACCAAGACCACTATTATGATCATCATGACAAGGAGAAGCTTCTACCTCAATACCGCTGTCGCTGGCGGAAAATACCTAATCTCTGACAAAATGCTCTTCTCAACCTCCTGAACCCGAAGCCATAACCAATTTCAAGTTTTGCCGCCTCAACAACCCTTAATTTTACCTTGAAACCCCTAAACACCATTTATGCCACCGCCTTGGTCCTTCCATTTTCGCCGTCTCAGGTGGCCAAAACTCAAAACTGACTTCACCTAATGCTTCCTAGAGCTGAACCGGTTAAGAACCCACCTTGGTCTGCTGCAAAAAGTAGCCAGAATAGCGAACCTCCCAAGCTCCATCGTACGCCACCTTGGTTTTCAATTTTTCAACGTTTCACGGCTCCAAATGGGGAGTTCTTGACACCAATGTGATAACCGTGAGAAGAAGAAGAGGTTGGTTAGCTTAGCTTGGTATTTTTAGACTCGCCAAAAAAAAATTGCTGGAGAGAGAGAATACTTGTGCATGTTGGAGGAAGAATGGAGAGAAAGGAAGAAAAATGGAAGAAAAGAAGTGTTGACCAACTATTTAAATCTGATTATTATTTTCTTTTTTTCAAAATGCAATTCAACCCCAAAATTTTTAAAATCTTTGCAACCAAGTCTTTTTATCTGAGCCCTAAAATCTGATTAACCAAAAGCTTAATTTTTAAATCCCAATTTTCTAAAATACTGAATTTTAGGGGCTTACAATCCTCATGCCTTAAAAGAATCTGCCCCCAAATTCTCATATGCATACTATTTTGACTGACAAAAAATAAGTAGATTTAATTAGTCGATCTACACTCTCTATTTACATTCTGCCAGAATTTCTTCTTCAAGTCCCAATGCATTTTCAGGCCTCTCGAATGCATCGCCTCTCTTGACTTGTGCGCCTCACTAGCAAACTTTCTTCCCTTTCTTCTGGCACATATTTTCTTATGGAATAGAAGGACATCTTGATTTTTGATATTGAATTCAAATCTCTTAAACTTCCAATCTTTCCTTAATGCTCATCGCATTTCATCCTATGATTCGGATTGTACTAATCTGCACCCCTACTTACTGTATTAATTTAGTCAACGTGTCAGCTAATTAAAAAAGTTATTTATAATTTTCGTTAACATCCGACAAGACACAGAAGACTATGACTTCTATCATGTTTTCTGGTATGTTTTGATTGACTACCATCTCTATCTTAGAGGGACCAATCCTCTATCCCCAATCGCCATCTAGCAATCCCCACATATGGTGTTTATTATTAACCCTATTTTTAAGGGTGTTCGAACTTTTCTACTAAACTATAGTCTCGGACTACACATTTAATTCGAGGAAATACAACAAGTAATAGAATGCAAAACACCAAGATCATATATATATGGCATTATCATAGATTTCAGAGATAGAAACTATACCTCCTGCTATCTTAGTAGGATCTGGTGCTTCATCTCCTGTCAGGGCATAGGTTCGACCTCGTATTTTTGGTCTCCTACTAGCTTCCACTACCTGCTTCCCTTTTTTGCAGGTGTTGGCCTTTTTCTTTTAGGGCAATCTTTTAGGAAGTGCTGGTCGCTACTGCAACCTATGTATCTACCCTGCTTCTTCCAACATCCAGACTCATCACGGTTATATCCTCCACAAAATCCATAGAGTTTTTGAGCTATTCTTTATGCCAAATTTGTAATCTCACTAGATTGATGGGCTCGATGGATAGTGTTTTCAACCTGGAGTCTCAGTTGCTTTGTTTCGATATCACTCTGTTCCTCAAAGCATATCTTTTCCTTATTGCCCTTACTCTCAATTTTTTGAATTTCTTGCAGCTCTGACTCAAGTTGTAGTGCTTTGCTTACCGCCATATTGAGATTTGGCAAGTCACAAATGGCCAATCCTTGCCTAGGCTCCGCCTGTAGCGTCTGTAAGAATTGTCAAACTTGTTGACCTTCATCATCTTGTATATAGAGAGCATATTGCACCAATCAGCTAAAAGTAGCCTCATACTGACTTATAGATTATGCCCCCAGTACAAGGTCCATAAATTCCCTTTCCCTGGCCTGTTTCACCACTTCTGGCATAAATTTGCTCATAAAGTCTCGGGTGAAATTCTCCCAAGTTTGGCAGGTTCCTTCAGCCATCCATCTTCGATCAATCATCTTCCACCAACTTCGGGTGGAACCTTCCAGAAAGAATGCGACAAATCAAACCCTCTATTCATTTAAATAGTGCAACGTCTCAAAAATAACTTCTAAACTCTCGATCCACTCCTCAACATTTCTATCATCAGGACCTCCCAAGAACTTCAGGGGATTGAAATGAATAAATCATTCTACAGCTCTATCTTCTGTAACCACCTCTGCTACCTCCGCTTTAGCCATCGGTTGCCTGTGTCTCTGCCTCTCTCATAGACTAGGCCCTACTGGGGGATCTACTGACCGTTGATCCATCAAAGAAGTTTGAGAAACTTCCTCTTCTAGTATTGGTTGAGGATGAGCAGGTTCTTTTGGCCTAGGAACTTGTCAGCTAACGACCTTTTGCCCAAGAGGTCTACCTCGTTACCCTATCCTAGGAGGAATGGGTGTCTCTGAGCTTCCTTGCGATGCCATCACTACTATCAACTCTACCAAGCTTCTACAAAAGAGAAAGAGAAGAATAAGATAAGATCAAGTCAGACTCCTAGACATATAAGTCTAATCATTCTACAATATAACACAAGATCTTGTAGACATCCTGCAGTAAACAAATTATCTCACTAATAGCAACTAATCAATCTCATCTTAAATTCTCGAATCACTTTCGATAAATAAAACACCTACAATTCATACTCAAACTAACCAAAATAAGAAATCATTCACAAATTCCAATATTATCAAATGAAATACAATGCCCAAATTATCAATAACCTAGGCTCTAGTAAGTCCATCAAATCCTATCGCAACAATTCTCCTCATCTTAACCTAGGTCATCAAAATTTAGGCTTTGATACCACCCTGTGACATCCCACTCCGAGTAACCCAAAGCTGAGATATCAAAACATTCCAATCAATAATTTTGAACCCCAAAATATAATCAATAGCCCATAATTAAACTTTCAAGCTTATTAGAAAGAGCAGCGGAATCCAGCTTAAACAAACCTGTAACAATCCTGTAATATACAACATATAAATTAAATATATGCCATGAAATCTCAAATTCAACTTATTAGAAGCAGCGGAATTTCAAACTTAACATACTCGATAATCCACAAAGTAAATGCCAAGATCCACATTCTTACATATCAAACTATTTACAATCCTTAAATCATCCATATCGACGTAACGTTTCATACGCCTCAATCTATACTTAGCAATCAAACGATTTCCATATAAACATGCAACATCTAATCTATTACAAAATATACTCCTGTCTAGCCCAGAGTCCAAATTCCTCGCTTATTCCCTATCTAAGAAAATAAAAATAAACGGGGGAGCAAGTCCGAAAGACTTAGTGAGGGATAACTATAAGCATAACAGAAAGAATCTGTTGAGAAAGAATCAACTCAACAGACTGTAAATCAATAGTCAAGTAGAACAGATTAGAATACAGTCAGACAGTCAGGCAAGCAAGCAGTCAATCAGGCAAAAAATAATAAAAATCAATCAATAAACATATCAGATCAATCGAATCAATCTAAAAAATCATATCAAAACAATAATCTCAGTCGCTTGACAACTCGTCTCGCTTTACAGCTGGAAACAACATATTGGCTTGTCCCGCTTTATAGTTGGGAACAACATATCGGCTCGTCCTGAACTTAACAGCTTGGAACAACTTATCAGATCGGTAACAAATAACAAATAGTTAGAGATCAGATCAACATATAGCAGTACGGACAGATAACAGATATCAATCGAAGGATAACCCTTACAGGGGTATACAGGTCAATTACCAGATAACAAACAAATTCTGAACAATTAACAGATTTTAATAACATATCTAAGTACGGTACAGAAACAGAAAACCCACACGTGAGTTTATTCCAATAACAGATAATTAAAAAGAGTGCCAGGTTGGCAGATCCTCACCTCCGTAGTCTTAGAAGTGCTACCACAGTCAGCAGCTTATTAGTTCGTGGGACCTACTTTGTCATTACCTAACCAAAAAGTAATATTTACCATCAAAATTCATATCCAATCCCAATAATTACTATTAAACTATTAACAGTCCCAAAATCACCAATTATTTGCTTAATAGAGCAGCTTTAGGGTTCGATTGGTACTATGGGTATGAAACATGCTAATAACGGCAGTTCTTATTTATATATAAACCTCATAATGTCACCCCAAATCAATAATAATAGTCCAATTATCTCAATTACCGAATTCTTGCCACTAAAGTCTCAAATCCATAAAATTAGGATTTTCTTATATAATAACCTTAATTAACCAAAGATGCCAAATAATATAATGTATTTGGGACCACTAAGCACTTGCATTTATCCATGCATGGCATATGTATATACATTTCATAATCAAATCTCATTTTCTTGCCATGGTTCAATGTTCAGTAGAAGAAACAGCAGAAATAAAAGCTGTAAAGCTTTAACCCTCCTAATTACCCAAGATCTGACTATTGAGATGTTGGAATTACCAACCGTTATGATAAGAACTCCTTACTCCCTTTTTAATATATTAAGAATTAAAAATAAATAAAATTAAAAAATAAAAATACGAAAAATTCTAAAAATTAAAATAGATATTCAAAATAATTATTTTAAATTAAGTTTGCAAGTTAGATTGGGTGAGTTTGAGTTTGCAGGTTGATCTGGTAAAAATCAGGTTGACTCGAACTTGATCTAATACAAATCGGGTTGGATTAGGGTTGAACACTTTCAGATTGTCATCAAGTTAGGTTGGGTTGGGGTTGAGGAAATAAATGTTATACCCTTACTTCAACCCAATCTGAACCCACCAGACTACCAAAATTGCCACCCCCAATGTAGATATTGATAAAATACTATGTTTGAAACAAACTATGTTTGAGACAAACAATGTAGACATGAAGTGAAAGGAAGCAAAAAATATATGTAATAGATTATCTACATGGTTTAAGTCCCATAAAAGAAGAAGCATATTGTCTTAGATTGTTCATAAACTATGTTAGAGGCCCAACTTATTCTACAACTTTAAGTCATAATTTATTTTTTATTATTTATTTATTTGTTCAATAAGCATCTAAATTAGATATAAATCAAAAACAATTTATGGAACGAACATAAAAAATAAAAAGTCACCGTGCATCGCACGTGTGAACATTTCTAGTTAGAAAAAATGTAGAAAAGGGAAGCATGAAGAAGGTGGCATTTGTTTTCTTTTCCTTTTTTTTTTGGGGGGGGGGGGTGAAATACAACTTATTCATGTGAAAAGTGAAATGAATAAAAATCCTTAAAAAAAATCATCTAACCTTTTATGAGAAAAAGCGAAGGGAGAGTCTACGATGAGGTATGTTCGTATTGCCTCAAATAAGGTATCGTTAAATAAATGAGACGTGACTATTTTACAATAGGTTATCGTTCAATGTACAATAAGTTGCAGGTAAACATTTTAAATTTTTATTACATTGAGTGGGTGTTAAATATTTTTTAAAAATAATTAAAATATATTTCTTAAAAAATAATTAAAATACTCCGCCTAATTTTAAATTTTATCTTCTATCCATCTCCTCTTCAACTGTTGAAGGCTGGCTGATCCCTATTTTCCTAAAAAAAAATTTTGTAGTCCCACTCTCACCTTGCATACACTCATCAAAAGCGCAAAGAAGAAAAGGCTGGAGGAATCAGCCGAGTGGAGAACCTCGAAAACAAATTAATTAGAATTTTCTCAGAAGAACTATAGCTGCTTCTCTCAGTCGCCCATATCCCATCAAACTCGCCGCTTTAACCACTATAAGAGTTCTTATTACTCATGGTTTCTGCAGCAATTAGATATGCTTCAACAAGAATTACCCCAACAGCGAATTTTGATGTGACCTAAGCGTCTTGTTAAAATGCCCCAGTCATGATTTTTATATTTATATTGTTAAGCGCTATGTTTTTGTTCAGTCGCAAACAGTAAAATAGGGTTTAGGGTTCATCTCTTTTTCCCCTAATTTATGATGAAATAATTAGTCAGAATTACTGGTACTGCTTTTTGTTCTATGGATCAGTAGGTTTTTTGCATATTCCTGGCCTGAAGTTTTCTGTGCATTAATTGTTTGAACAGAGTTGTTGGGGGGCAAGCGTGAAGATAAGTCCAATTGCTAGCAGATTATAATCTTTGCTATTAAAATCTTCTGCTGCAATTCCCTCTGATGCAATTGCGTCCACCCATCTCTGTTACATTCTGCTATCACTGCTCCATGCATTGATACAAAATCCTGAAAATTTACATATAATAAAAAGCTGAATGAATTTTGCACTTTATCCATGAAATTCTAACCTTTTCATAGCAACAGCCCTAACAAAAAGTATAGAATGCAGCTTTTTAGCCTCATGCTTTTTTCCATCATGGAAAGCTTTTCCTTTCATTTTCCTCTTTACATTCAATTTTTTGACCTTCATACCATATTATTAGCCCATAATTTTGCCTCTGGTTTTGTCTTGCAAGTAGTCAAGTCAGGTGTTGAGTTTTGTGCAAAGAGACTAATTAGCATCCATAGATATATTATACACAACTACCTTTCTTACAGGAAATATATGTATATATGTACCTCTGAAGGTGTGCTGCTGTTTGAGGCTGTAGGCAACATCTTATTACTTCCAATTTCTTGACTAATAATGCTCCGCTAATTAAATTTCACTTATTTCTCATATTTTCTCCAATAACCTACCATAATTTTCACCCCTCTTTCACTCTAATCTACCTATAAGTGTTTAACTTTTGTTACATCAAGCAGACCTTTGAATCATTGTTGAAGAAATTATGGTTCCTAACTTAAATTACATTTGTTCTTTCATTTATTTGCACCAGTGCGGCAAACCATATACATTATTCTTGTGCCCCTTTATTTCTAACTACTAACTATATACATTATTCCTAGCTTAGCTCAATGTTATTGCTATCTGACTTGGCATGCAACTGAATTTTAACCACTTGGAAACCATTTCTTTTAAGTTTGTTTGAAGCCATTTACTGTGGAAGAATTATTTCTGCGGCCTCACACACTATTACTGTTAGATCATCATCTCCACTCATGCATGCATCAGCTTGTTAATATGCCTCATTGTCACATTCATGTAGGCTGAATAATAATTAACCAGACCTTCCCCTACCTTGTAGCCACTACATATAATTGAGGCTATATAAATCTTTAACTGTTGAGAATTAAATAAAGATGCATCTTATGTTAGGGTAGTATATATAAACCTAGAAAATAGGCATCAAGTTGTTAGTATTTGTATATTCTGCCAGTATTACTTGCACCATTATCATTAATACATGCTTGTTTAGTTGTGCTAAACTATACATATATAGGTCCATTTTGTAGAACTTGACTAATAGTAATCATGTGGTACATATTACTTTTAGCTTAAAAAGCATTCCAAGATGGTGCTATAATATAATCATATGCCAATATATGATTTGTTTTAGCATAATGCACTATTCCACTATTCCATGAAGGAATGATTTGATTGATGAACATCATCCAGATTCTAATAGTACTGGCTTGACATAAATGCACTTCTATTACATGGAATTGTGATAATTTATAAAACTATTCACAACTAAGAAATAATTCAATATAAAAAATTAAGATAGGAATTAATATCATGACAAAAGTGGGCATTGCCAATTGCTTATGTTATCAAGCAAAAATATCAATGGTGTAGCATTGATCTCCATATGTTGCAGGTTCATTGTATTACCATGAAAATGCATCAGATATGAACCATACAATAGAAACATCAATCATCAATGCTAAATTTAGATCTTGGTTATAAAACAATAAGAAAAATACTTCTTCTTCCTTTTTTTTTTTTTTTTTTGCTTGCTAAAATTCAAGGACCACATATAATGTAAGGAAAATATTTTGTGATGAAAATATATGTGAAAATGAGGGGAAAGTTGAAAGTTTCCATTTTCATTTTTTGGAGAAAATGAAAAGGGGAATTGAAAACAAAACCAAACAGGCACTTAGTTACTATATAGATGATATTAAGTGAAGCATAAGTCAAATATATCCAGTCAGTTTATTATATAAATTCGATACTTGGGCATGAAGTTTCTGTTCATGTTGCAAAACTTTCACTGCCTTTGCTTATTTTCTTATTATGTTGCTTGGCATGCAGAAGGTTAGCCATCTAAGTCTCCAACTATTTATTCACTCTATTTTAATTTGTTAAGAAAACACATCCTTAGATTTTCCAGATGGTTCTTGATCATTTCTATTTTTTGATTCTAGCTTTAGTCTTGGTTAGTTTGTTTTTCAAGAGTGAATTTTACCTTTTGCTTTGCCCATGATCAATTTAGTTTTTTTGGATGACAGGTGACTATAACAAATTATGTGGTCTACGCTTGGGCAACCTAGTATTGGTTGCCTAGTTTGATACATGATAATAGAAGCGTAGCTAGTTAGACCCTTTGTTCCTCATATATATATATACATCTTTATATCGGCATAAATTTACTATTTTAAGTTACGTTTACATGCTTATGATTTTGCCATTTTTCTTCATTAATAAGATACGTCAAAGTATGTACGCCTATATATAGATGCTCACTCACACAGCCACAGACATCCATGCAATGGCTTCTATTTGATGATTCCACATCTTCTAAACTAGCATATTTCTGTTGAACTATATGGGCTAAAGTGACCTATCTTTTAGAGTTATAATAGCATCACTAGATTAGTATTATCATACATATTTTTTTGCTACATTAATCTTGTAATATATTTATTTTTACTTGTGCTAAACGGTTGAGCCCTTTGGGGCAACCTAGATATGTTAATTTTTATTTTCATTTTATGTTTCCAATATTTCAAGAGTTGCAAAATTAGTTATAATTTTGAAAACAAAATAAAATTATATTTGGATGTTCTGATTGAAAATAATGAGTATCGATTATAGTAGGTATATCATTTAAAATTTTAGGTTTTTTATTATTATTTTAGCTTAAAAAGATTTGTTTTTTAAAGATAAATGCATGTTTTAATACTTTTGAAATAATAGCGAATACTTTATATTAAAAATAATTTGAATTGATTGATGTGATAATAGGATAATATGGTAGCTTTAGGAGAAATGAAAAATGAAAATAAATGGTATTTTCAATAAGAATGTGTATAAATTGATTATTTTCAATTTTAAACATTGTGGAAAATAAAATTGACATCTAAAAACATAAACATATGTGATGTAAGCATTTCTAGGGTGCATCGCCTCCATTTTGGTGCAAGCGAACCATGAAAATTATGGTTTCACTTAAAAGTTCTACCCTATTAGTCAAATTGGCATCTCAATAACACGGCACATAATTCATTCTTCTAATATATTTTGTAAATTTGTTTTCATATGTGACTAGTTGAACTTAACTGCAGGTCAGAGAATAATGGCATGCTAGTACAGAAAATTAGTAGTAATAGACAGATAAATAAATAAATTATTGAGTTTTTATTTTATATTTGGTCAATATTATCAATCACTGACACCTATGGTGCCTGATGAATTATGAGACAAAGACAAACATAGAAATAAAATATAAGAAAATTTTTTGCAGGGAAATTATGGAAATAGGTTTGTATATAGTTATTTATATAATTATTGTGCACATATGCTTATGATTTTACTAGTCTTGGCACTTATAGCATGTTGAATTACATTCCTTTGAAAGCCTCAAGTGATACAAGAATAGTCTTGAAGACAAAAGAAATTAGACTTGCTATGTTTTATGCTCTCTTGACAAGTTATGACACTTTAGTTTTGGAGCATATTTTGTTTATGATTATATGGTGGTAGCTTCTTCTATTGTAGTGAGTCTTCTAATGTCTATTTTTCTAGAGAGTTTTATGTCATTTTAGAGTTTATATAGCCGGCTTTCCATCAAATGAAATAGAAGGTATCTCAATGCTTGATTTGCAATTTATCCATGATGTAGCAAATAAGTAGGAAATAACCATCTCTATTTCTTTCCCATTTGTGTTATGATGTGTTGTTGATGCGATTATGTACTTCTATTAAACATAATTCATATTTGTATGAAACGAACATATTAATAGTATTACTTTTCAAGATCAACTCTTGTTTACTTAAAGCAATTTTGGAGAAAGTTTCAGAAACTAAATGCAGATATTTGATTATGAAAAATCTGAATTATAAGTTTTTTAGTTAACATTTATGCTAAGAGCAAGGTAAGTGAAAATTACCAAGCTTCTTGCGCACGACCATAAAATTTTTGAAGGCTCACAATTTTACTGATGGACTGACTTCACCCATGTATTTTTTCATCACTTATGTCGTATACTTGCATTCTTGAACTTTGCTTTTTTGCTACATGTATTTGTAGATGCTCGCCATTTAATTTTCCGTTGTCATATTCTTGTTATTTAGTTAGTTTATATTTTTTTACTATTTAGTTTGTCATTAATGTATTCAAAGAAATTTTTAATTTCTTGATTTGTGGTTTGTAGTAGATATATTGAAGAATGTCAAGTTCAAACAATGAAAGACGTGAAACTGTAACTTATGAGGAAGCGCCTATATCTTCTCATAGCCTGGAGAATTCTAGTACGCAAGAGAATAAATCTACTACATCTTCAATGAAGGGCAATATAATGGACGCGAGATATATACTCCAACTAGTTTTTCAAACTGAGCAAGAAGCAGATATTTTCTATTTTAATTATGGGAGAGATTTAGGCTTCGACATTTGTATGTATAGTAAGAAAACTGACAAATATGGTGTTGTAAGAAATCGAGAGTGGGTTTGTTCATTTGCTGGATTCCGTCAATCTCCAAATGATGGTCATGTTTGTAGGAGACGTGCAACTCCTGATCTTCGATGTGGATGTAAGGCTAGCTTTCGAGTATCACATGACAGAGTCAATGGCCTTTACAAAGTAACTAAGTTTATTCCAAATCATAACCATCCACTTGCAACTGTTGAAACAGCTCACTTTCTGAAATGCAACAGGTACTTCTAGTTGTTACTTAAACTCCATTTCATATTTGATGGTTTTGCATTTGTCTTATCAAATAACTAAAGATGATACAATATTTTTGCACTAGAGATATTAAAGTCATTTACTTTGACTTAATACAATGTTTTCATCATATAGTAATTAATATATAATTGTAGACCCCAAAACATTCAGACTTGAATATTTAGGTACATATCAACCTCGCAGAAAGCACTATTGCGTGGGCTAACAGCGTTCGGAATGAGGGCCTGCAAAGCTATGAATTATTTAGAGCATATCGAAGGTGGTCCTGGAAAGCTACAGTTTAAAAGAAAGGATGGATATAATTTTCTTTACAAGCAAAAATTAGAAAGTACTCTAGATGGGGATGTGAAAACTGCAATTGCTTTGTTGAAGGACCTGCAAATCCATGACAAAGACTTGATATTTGACTTTATGTTAGATGACGAGAATGTACTAACTAGGTTATTTTGGATAGATGGGATGTCTCGTGCCCAATTCAAGGTCTTTGGAGATGTGCTTCTTTTTGATAGCACATATAAAACGAATGCATATCGATTTTCACTGGTGATTCTCTCTGGTGTCAACAATCATTTTAAAACATGTGTCTTTGGGGCAGCAATATTATATAGTAAGACAGTTCAGTCATATGGTTGGCCGCTACAAAAGTTTAAACAAGCAGTTGGAGGTGCACTTTCATGTGTTCTAACTTACCAGGATGCTGCAATGCATGCAACAATCAAGGCTGAGCATCCTGAAGTAAAGCATAGGATTTATAGTTGGCACTTAGAGCGCAATGCACTTCGTAATGTTGGAAAGCGTGGCTTTCTTGCAAATTTTGGTGACCTTATCACCACAAATTATAATGTTTGAGGATTTTGAAGTTGCTTGGCAAAACTTAATTCAAAAGCACAATGTCGCAGATCATCCTTGGGTTTTGGATATTTACAAGGAAAAAGAGTCTTGGAGCGAAGCTCATTGTCGTGGATATTTCATGGCCATGATGATGAGTACTCAGCGAGCAGAGTCAATGAATTCTTATTTGAAGCTAGACGTAAGTCCCGAGTTGAATTTGTGCGACTTTCTAAAGCATTTCCACATTTGCCTTGGGAAAATTAGAGCATCATTATTGGAAAACAAGATAGCAGTAGAGAGGTATATACCTTCCTTGAAATCTGAAGTGTTAAGAAGCCTTGAGACTCATGCAGCGACAATAAACACAAGGAAGATTTTTGAGAAAGTACAAGATGAAATAGTTGCTGAGTAAGGACTCGTACTGCAAGAGGCTGTTAATGAAGATGATATAATTTTCAGCTTCAAATTTTTTCCTTACAACAATCCTATGGTGAATACTTGTGCTTTGATTATTCGACTGGCCAGGAGGGATTTTTGAATGTTAGTGCCTAATGCTAGAATCAGATGGAATCCCATGTCGGCTATTATTTCTGCTCTAAAATGCCTGCAATAAACTGAAATCCCTAGCCCAATCATCAAATACAGATGGACAGTGGAAAGTGGCGTAAAATTGAGAAAGGAATTCCACTCTCCCTTCCCTTTTGAGGATCCCCAATGCCAAAGATATGCACAATTGCATAAAGAGTGTGCCAACCTTTGTTTACTGTCATCTCAAACAGAAGAAGCAACCGTGAACACAATTAATATGTTGCATGCACTTGTGGAGTCAGTACATGTAACATCCTAATAAAATGAATAGTTGTCTAGCTAGTAAGAATGAACAAATAAACCATGAGGATGGTAATAGCAATAGAAAATCCAGAGATACTTCTTTGACTCCTGACATACATGATCCGAAGAGAAAACGATCTAGAGGGGCTGCACGTGCAAAGAAAAAACATTGTGGCCATTGCGGGTATAAATAAATTATTATTTATTAATATAATTAATTTCACTATTTTATTTTATAATGATTCTCCATTTTTGTAGGCAACTTGGACACAAGATTGGTACATGCAAGGAAAATCCTGATGCAGTGAAGAAGCCTTGTGGTGAAAAAGTAAAGGAAAAAAATCAATAATTTTCCCATGCATGCAAAAAAGGGGAATCAACGTAGGGAACTACCATTACCACCAGCCTTAGAGAGTGAACATCCTCCTGGATCCACTGTTGATGAAAACCATGAAGATGACATATGATGGTATTTATGTGAGATGTTTTTTGTTTAATCTATAATAAGTTATTGATTTGTTTCTTTTAATTGTTTAGTCCTACAGATTTAGTCTTGCTAGAATCAAAATTTGTAAAGATGTTTTCCTGGTAGTTGCAGCAGATACTACTCCACTATCTGCTAAGTGTGAAAGTTCTAGTCTTATAGGGACCTATGTTCTATGCTCTAGAGAAAAAAGAGTATGTCCTAAGCTTCTCAAACAATAAATATTTTGTTCTTCTTTTTCAATTTTATTTTTTTTAAGTATATGCTTCATAATGTGCACCAATGGGGTGACTTCATGTAAATCAAAAGATTTTGGCTATTTATATATGTGTCAATATCATCTAAGAAGTAAGCTAAAGAAATATAATTATCGTCAAAGTGTTCCTCATTGCAAAAGAAGAGATATGGCAAAAACTCTTTCTTGATTTTAGGTTGTTTTCCCTTCCTAATTTTTTTCCTTCATAAATTGTCTTATCAATATATTTTTTTGACTTGCCATTATATATATATATATATGAACACGAGTCGAGCTTTGAAAACTCTCGAGCTCAAGCTTTTTATATATGAACAAGATTGAATATGAGCTTGGCGAGTTTATAAAATTAAGGCCCTGCTCAAGCTCACTTAAAAATTAAGATAATATTTAAATTGATTTAAATTTATTTCTGATTTTGGATAATGTAGTTATTATTTTATTGTTTCATCATCCTTATTCTTATTGTTATGTGTTATTGCTTAAGTTAACAACTTTTTGTTTTATTATAATACATAATAATTATATTTATTATTAATAAATATACTCACCAATAGATTTCACTATGTTGTTAATGAAACTAATAATAATTTTTCTACTCTTATTAATAATAGCATTGAATTGTTTAAACATAACAACTTGCAAGACATATTTGAGTTCGATCTTGAAAAAACTTGAGCTTGAGTCGAGCCTTAATTGAGCCTACTTGATGGCTAACAATCCCATTCAACTTATTTTACACCCATGCTTTAATATATTATCAGTGATCTGAGCACTGATTTCATAATTTCAGGAAGACACTGTTACAATAAATTATTAGCTTGCTGCTCAACTTATGGATAACATCTTGGATGAGCCTTCAGATGGAGATGGTTTAGAAGATTTGCAAACTAGTTCAGGTGGTAGAGAAAGTGGTGACAAATGTACATATTGAAAAGGAATCTTCTATAATATTGATATAGATTTAGTCTTGCTAGAATCAGAATTTGTAAAGATGTTTTCCTAGCAGTTGCAGATACTACTCCACTATCTGCTAAGCGTGAAAGTTCTAGTCTTCCGGGGACCTGAGTTCTATGCTTTAGAGAAAAAAGAGTATGTCCTAAGCTTCTCCAACAATAAATATTTTGTTCTATTTCGGTTTTGTATTTTTCAAAGTATATGCTTCATAATGTGCACCAATGGGGTGACTTCATGTAAATCAAAAGATTTAGCTAATTATATATATTTCGATATCATCTAAGAAGTAAGCTAAAGAAATATAATTATCATCACAGTGTTCCTCATTGCCAAATAAGAGATATGGCAAAAACTCATTCGAAGAGACTACCTTGGGCATCTCAATTAACTTTGTTAGCATTTCTAAAGGATTGGACTAATCTTTTGTAAGATGGATTGAGATTTCAGCATTTGAATTTTAGAGAAGAGAGAGAAGAAAAAATAAGGAAATAATACAGGAAGGAAAAAAATAAGACCCTGAATATGTTAGCTGGATTTCATGAGAAATAAATTGAAGTTTCAATCATCTAAACAAACTTCAAAAGCTTCACAAATCATGTAATCAGTTACCAATTGTTCTCCATTAAGATGGAACCAATAAACTGATGCATGTAGGCTGCCTCTGCTTCTGAATCCAATTTAGTCATATTTTAGAGTTTAGAGAACTTCATTGATTATTGAAACATTTTTTTTTTCAGGATGATTACCATGACTAGGCTCCTAATAAAGACCGTATATTAAATATGATTTAGAGTGCAATATATGAGTTTTCCTAGTACTTTTACTATTGAAAATTGAAGTAAGTTTATGAATTGAATAAATTGCTTACAAATGTCTATTTAGATCTAGTACTTTTGTCGCTATTTGTTATTTACTCATTGCAATTCTCTCTTTTTATTTTCCTTTTTGTTGCACTTAACTTTGAAAAGCTTACCTACTCTGTTTCTCTGTGTTCTTTGTTAGCTTTTGACTGTAAGCAAGGGAGTTAATGACCTGGCTTTTTGATTGTTTAACCCTCATTGGTTTTGTTGATGTTATGCAATTGGAGATTTTTGAATCCATAGACTTTGAATCCTATGTGTTGGTGTCCCACATCGGTAAAATAAGTAAGATATGGTTTCTATATATGGACTTGGACAATCTCCACCTCTTGAACTAGCTTTTGGGGTGACTTAGGCCCAAGGTTCATTTTCTTGACACTGCAAAATGATATTCTTGTAGGTAAAGAATTTTATTATATTGGTATCCTGAAATAAAAATAGGTTGGTGTAGGTTGGTGATAAATGGTCTCACTCCATTTTAATTGAATATTTGAGTTCTTCACTGTGCTGAAAACTATTCAACTTTCTTGACCTACAACTCTATGCAATTTACTTAAAGAGTTAATTGCCTAGTAAGGAGAGATGAGATATTTATTAGTTGAAAGAGCATTGTGGCAAACACTGCATGCTCTAGCTTTCTCAAAACTGACATTTCTCTTGATAACTTGTTTTATGATCCATGTCGTCACTATTTATTTCAGCTTGGATCTCTCTATTAAATGCCTTTTCTTGTTCCATGGATGCTTTTGTGTTTCTGTTTGTTTAATTATTATTTTACCACTAATGGTTTTTGTTGCCTGCAACTTCAGAGTGTGTTTTTTGTTGCATGAGAGAGAGAGAGAGAGAGAACTCCCTATTTAACAGAGAGCTGCCAGCTGTGGATAATGCTGTTTTCTGGTAATGCTTTGCACATTAGGATAGAGGCGATCATGAAGCTGGTGTTACCTTGGAATCTTCTGGAAAATATGACCACAGGAATCCTTTGAAGGAGACACATTTGGATTATCAAAAGGATGATCATGAAAATGTGTGTGCCGTGTGCAACAAGGATGGTGAGATCCTGTGGGTAAAACTTTGTATTTAAGCTTTGGTTACTCACATGGTCATATTTTGTATTGCTGTTCCTTTCCCAAATTATTGAACCTTGTGATTCTATGCGAGGTACTAGCTTACTGAATAATATGCAAATGGATTTCTTTAACTAGAAATGCCACACCACCTGTTCCACTTAGAATTCACTTAGTGAATCATTGCCAAGCTTTTACTTTTCTGTGCACTAAAAAGCCTATTTTATTTGTAGTTATTTGCTTAAAACCAAACTGATTGGTTTTCTACTAAAACCAAATATAACTTGGGAGCTATGTAATTGTGCTGGTGGCGTTTTCCTGTGAACATATCTCTACAGTTCGATAACCATGTAACACGTTTTTGGCATAAAATATATATCTTCAAGTTCGTCTGACTTTATTGTTGCCAACAAGCTCGCTCTACATCAAATCCCTGGAAAATTATATTTGCTTCCTGCAGGGAGGAGCTTCTACTATATTTTGCATCTTGTGGCGTCCTTATGTCTTGGTTGTAGTGTGTTTCATCTAAGTTGTACCATTCCAAACCAATAAGATTCCACTTACTACATCTTAAGTTGTCTTGTGGATGCAAAACCTAGCAGCCTTGTGGAAAATACAGATGCCGACTTTTCTGATATATCATTTAAAGAATTACTGGCAGAAGCGAAGGAGGATGCATCTTGGTTAGTGCTATTACCAGACCTGAATTCTGTAGTCATTTTCATTAAAAGCTGCTTGACACTAAGATTGCTCTCTTTCTATGCAGGCAGAGAAATGGGAAAGTCAAACCATGTTCGGGCTAAAAGACAACATATGGGGCTAATTTTAGCAACTGATTTTCACTAATAACAGTATGTACATCCAAATACCCAAAAATCTTGCAGCACTATCGCAGAAATCGGTGCCTATGGATTGATTTCAAATGAGATCATGAGCGTTATTCTTTTGATCGTTGATAGGTTTTTTGGTTTTTCAGTTCTCTTAGTGGCTAATTGATCCTGCATAGTGCATAAATAGATTTTTCGTATACGAAGTTTTTGCAATACTGTGGGCATAGGGACTAACATTGATCTAAATTTAGGCAGTAGTTTTTCCTTTTACTAGGGTTTGAAAAGAATTTTTCTTATAGTTTGGATATATTTCATATTTGAATGGATCGTATATTGGCATTCAAAAGATTCAGCTTAAAGGGCAAATATTTTAACAGAAAGGCTACAAGCATTTGTGGATTTGGTTCACCATCTTCATATAACTTCTTCTTGAGGAGAAAGGATTATTTGCGTGTTTTTGGTATTTTGAGTCTTGTTGGGTATTCACATGAGCTATCTTTCTTGTGTGTGTGTATACACATTGTAAAGAATTATTAACTATGTCATTTCACTTATGATATGATTGTTACACAGGAATGAGGTGAGAATGGAATGAACATTTTCAAATTCATTTCTAAACTCATGATTGGTATAATTTAGAGATAATAATGCCCATTCCTGTTGGAATCCTTATTTCCAAAAGGATGAGTTTAGCCAACCCTTTCCTTCCCCATGGATTTAACTATTCACAATCTATCAGGAATGAACTTTTCCTCTTTTCCTTTTTAACAAAATTACACCCTAATTTAACGAAAATATTTTTATATTTAAGAAAATATATCTACACTTTGTAAACATTTGATATTATATTCCAACTTATTTAATTACTATGTATTTTTATTTAATTACATATTTTAGTCATATATTTGTTTTAGTAATATTATAAAAATTATTAAATTATAATAATAATAATAATAATAATAATAAAAATAAGAATAATTATGCGAATCTCATTTTTGATAATAAAAAAAAAATTAGAAGTATCATCATCTTGGTCTATGTTGATAAGACATATATAATTTAAAATATTATTTGTATTTGCATATCTTTGAATTATTAAAAAATATATACAAAACTGATAAATGAAAAGTTGTCCATTCTATCAACAACTCTTCAAACTAAACTTATTAAAAAATACGATAAATCGTTCTAACCTTATCACTAAAAAAAAAAAAATTGTTAAGCACTAGTTATGAAATAATATTTTATTAGCATGGACCAGGATGATGATACTTCTAATTTTTTTTAATTATCAAAAATGAGATTCGCATAATTATTCTTATTTTTATTATTTATTATTATATTTATAATAATTTAATGATTTTTATAATATTACTAAAACAAATATATGACTAAAATATATAATTAAATAAAAACACGTTGTAATTAAATAAGTTGAAATATATTGTCAAATGTTTACAAAATGAGTATTTCTTTTCTTAGATACAAAAATATTTTACTAAATTTTGGAGTGTAATTTTGTTAATATATATACATATAGAGGTTTATTCCCGATGAATTGACAATAACTAAACCCACGAGGGAGGGAGGGAATGGCTAAATCCATTCTTGTGGGAATGGAGATTCCTATGAGAATGGGCATTCCTATATTTAAATTTTACTAATTATAGATTTAGGAATGAATTTGGAAATGTCCATTCCATTCTCACCTCATTCTTGCATACAATCGTATCCTTAGTGTTTTATATTACTACCATATGAGAAATGTTGTATTGATATTTATACTCTTCTAAAGGTGAAGAAAAGTTGGACATATAGTATATGATTGACATTTATTTGTAAAACAGAATAAATAATTGTACGTAGGGGTGTAAACGGATATTAAACGGATCAGATACATTATTTTTATATTCGTATTTGTTTAATTTTTTGAATATTCGGATACAGATACGAATTTGACAAATATTTAAAAATGATATACAAATTCGTATTTGTCGGATATCGATCGAATATGGATATATCCGTATTCAATTATAATTATTCAGATGCATTCATATTTTATTAAAATTATCTATATTTGAATTATTATTTTATATTCATATTTGATGATAATTATTTAGATATTTATTTACGAATATCCAAATACATGAATCTATAAATCTATAACAAATATATATTTTAATTAATAGAATGGACTATATAATTTTATTAAAACAAAATCAGTCAAACAAATAAAGTAATTTTTAATTAATAATTGACATTATAAGTAATTATTAGTACTTATTAATAATAATATTGGCATTTGAGTATATTAATTATAAAGTCAACCAACAATAATTATGTTAATTAACTTAATTCTTCACTTTTTTCCTCTATATTACAATAAATTTTTAAATTAATTCTTTATTCTTCCCAATTCTTCAATTATAATTTATATATATACATATATTATTATGAGATTTTTATTGAAAAATATAAATAATATATTATTTAATAAATATATAATCGGATCGGATACGCATTTACCATATCCGTATCCATTTATAATCGGATATCTACTAATCGAATACGGATAATATCCATTTTAAACGGATGCTGATAAATTTTGTATAAACGAATACGAATACGAACGGTAAACAAATTTTCGAATATTCATTTACAGCCCTAATTGTACGTGGCTAAATGAATTTGAACCAAATATTTAAACTAATATATAAGAGACAGAATGTAGCCAATCATAGAAACCAATACAAAATGATTTTATATGTGGAATTGTAGCCCATGTTTTGAAAAGCACCCAATTTGAGTCAAGATTTTTAGAAAACGTAGGGACCATATAGATTCAAGGAGGTCCTAAATGAGCTCTCTTTGAATCTAAGCCCCACCGTACTTACATACACAATCTTACTGCTTATTTAAACTCAATTTTCTAATCCGGACAAGGTATACCAACGATAGAGCAAAAGAATTTATGCAAGAAATATGGCAATGTTCATAAATAGAATACAACGAATTAGTTGTAAAACAAATGGGCACATAAGGAAGATGACCAATAAATATTAAACTACACTTTTATAATTGTTGATCATTTGTAGAAAAATTCCAACACAACTAGGACCTCTACCGTCATATGGGGAATTCTTCAAAATCGTACAGGCAGGATTTGCAAGAATAAAAAGAAAACAATTAGGATACAAGCCAAGCACTACATTGGTAGCATTAAACTGAAAATTTTAATATAGCTCGTCATGTGGAGTGGAGGAACCTAATTTCACATTTTTTCTATGATCCATCCATCACAAAGATACTCCTAACAAATTGCTAAACCCCACAGATGTAATTTCTACATCAGTTGATCTTCACAGAAGAATATATCTTGTGGACAAACCAGAAGCAAGCATAGAAGCCAATTGTTCCTATCAACATAAAGAAAGCATATAATGCAATGAGCATATACCCAAAGTACAAAATGCCTGAAACCTAGTGATTTCCAACTTGGTGAAGAAGTGGAAAGCTGAGTAAAGGAAAAGGTATAAAGTAGAGGAACTGGTCGTCAGGTAAGCTCTCCAACACCAATGACAGTCTTCACTGCACAACTGGAAATAGCAGAGAACAATTGTTACCTCTGCAGATGTGACTATCAACATCAAGAAAACTATGAAGAGGAAGCCAAAGATGTAATAGAACTGGTTCAACTATATGGAAGTCAAGATAAAGAACAATTCGATCAAAATAGCCCCAAATAGAAAAATGCCTACGACAAGTATGGAGGATATTGGTTTCATGTACCAGGTTGTTTAGGTACCTGTCTTGGAATCTTATTGATGATTGAAAACCAATTAATTTGATCATCATTCATGAGGAGATGTGTATCCCACCTTGACGCCTATTTAATATCACTTTCCTGCAACAGAGACTGTATTGTTATTGTTGCAGAACCTATAAAATATCCCAGCAAGGATAAGTAAAAGCTTGGATACAGAAGGATTTACATTGAAAGTAACATCATAACAAAATATGATCTCATTATCTTTATCCACTTCTTGTGGAATAGTGCTCCCCTAAATCATATTTTTGGTGTTCTGGTTGCATGTTGCCACATTAAGGTTCTTCTCATCCCACTCCTTGTACTCATGGTTAATCCTATTGGAACAAATTTAAATGGAAACCAAATAAAAGTCAGTAAAAACAACTCTGTTAGAAGCCAATAACTGAAACCTGAAGCCTTTCATATAAAAAGATTATCTCTTCCACTTTGCCATCTCAAACAAATTTCTAGTGACAACTTTTGAGAGTCCCATCATCATGCAAAGCAGCAAAGGAGGATATCACTGCAAGTCTAATTACAGAAAGCACTTGGCTGGTAAAACTTCAAACCCAACAATTAGAGTAGAATTAGTTTCGGGACTCTATGATGCATAACTCTAAAGCTTAAGTGGTTATGAATAAAATATTTCACCTCTTTGCTCTGGAAAAAGTATATGATTAAAATAATTACATATATATAAAATGGCAATGTTCATTTGAAAAACCTAGGGACCATATACATTCAAAGATGTCCTAAATGAAAGCTCTTTGAGTAGATGCCCGACATATCTACACGCACAACCTTACTGCTTATTTAAACTCAATTTTGTAATCGGGACAAGATATACCAATGATAGAATGTAAGAATTTATGCAAAAAATATGGCAATGTTCATAAATAAAATACAACGAATTAGTTTTAAAATGAATGGGCACACAAGGAGACCAGTAAATATTACACTACAATTGTATAGATGCTGATCATTCATAGAAAAAATAATTGTACGTATGCTGATCATTCGTAGAAAAATTCCAACACAACTAGGATCTGATCTCTACCTTCATATGGGAAATTCTTCAAAATCTTTTAGACAGCATTTGTAAGAATTAAAACAAAATGATTAGGAAACAAGCCAAGCACTACATTGGCAGCAGGCAATGAACTATTTAGTCTGTAGCTTTTGTCATGTGGAGTGGAGGAACCTGATTTTACTTCTTTTCTCTGATCCATCCACCCCAAAGATACTCCTAAGAAATTGCTAACCCCACATATATACTTTTTACATTAGTTGATTTTCACAGAAGAATATATCTAGCGGCGAACAAACTAGAAGCAAGCATATAAAACAATTGTTCCCATCAACATAAAGAAAGCATATGATGTAATGAGCATATACCGAAACTACAAAATGCTTGAAACCAACTTAGGGATTTCCACCTTGGTGAAGAAGTGGAAAGTTTAGTACAGGAAAAGGTATAAAACAGAGGAACTGTCCGTCAGGTAAGCTCCCCGCCACCAATGATAATCTTCACTTCACAACTGGAAATAGCATAGAACAATTGTTACCTCTACGATGCGACTACCAAGATACGTAAAAATATGAAGACAAAGCTAAATATGTAATAGAACTGGTTCAGCTAGATGGAAGTCAAGATGAAGAACAATTCGATGAAAATAGCGTGAAATAGAAGAATGCCTCCAATAAGTATGGAAAATATTGGTTTCGTGTACCGGGCTGTTGAGGTACCTGTCTTAGAATCTTATTGATTATTGAAAACCAGTGAAGTTGATCATCATTCATGAGGAGATATGTATCCCACCTTGAAGCCCACTTAATATCACTTTCCTGCAACAGAGACTATATTATTACTGTTGTAGAACCAACAAAATATCCCAGCAAAGATAAGTAAAATCTTGGATACAGAAGGATTTACCTTGAAAATAACATCATAACTAAATATTATCTCTTTATCTTTATCCACTTCTTGTGGAATAGTGCTCCGTGAATCATATTTTTTGTGTTCTGGTTGCATGTTGCCACATTAAGGTTCTTCTCATCCCACTGATTGTACTCATGGTTAATGCTGTTGGAACATATTTAAATGAAAACCAAATAAAAGTCAGCAAAAACAACTCTATTAGTAGCCAAAATCTGAAACCTCGAGCCTTTCATATAAAAAGATTGTCTCCTCCATTTTGCCATCTCAAACAAATTTATAATGACAACTTTTGAGAGCCCTATTGTCAATAAAAGTCAGCAAAGGAGGATATCACTGCAAGTCTAATTACAGAAAGCAACCCTACTTGGCTGGTGAAACTTGAAACCCAACAATTAGAGCAGAATTAGTTTTGGAATCTCTATGATGCATTACTCTGATGCTTAAGTGGTTATGAATAAAATATTTCTCCTCTTTGCTCTAGAAAAAGAAGTACATTATTAAAACAATTACATATATATAAAATCTTCCAAACAAGAAAGAAAAGACTCTGATTAATCCCATCATATTCCCCTTGAACCCAACACAAAAACGATGCTCATAAGTTGTTGATGAGCTTCCATCTATGCTTTGCCTAAGTACAACTACTGGGAGGTTAACTAGAATTTTTTCTGCGTTTTCAGATGTCATCATCTATAAAGAATCATTTAAAAGCAATCCCATACATCGTACCATCCATACATACAAGTGCAACAAGGAAATCAGCAAATGTAAGATATGTAACAATTTAAGAAGAAGGATTACAACACAAAGAAAATGGAGGCAAACTTCACCCAGCGCTTACATGTTGACTCTGTTCTCATCATTAATCTTTTCCTTAAAATCTTTTGCAGTTTGGTCATCAAGAGTAACTCTGCAAGCCACTGTGCAAGACTTCTCATCCCTTGTGTGAAACTAGTTTTAACCCATCAAAAGGCCCATATAAGAAAAAGAAATATAACAAAGGGAAATAAAGAAATGAACTGTCAGAGCTTCTCCTTGAGCCACAAACTCATAATGGATGCTTACGGTATAAATTAGATTCTCAATACAGTCACCTTGGAGAAGTGAGAACCTCTCCCAGATTATCCTCAACATTCTAGATTTTATCTGGCTTGTGGTATTTAAAGTAATAGTAGTCAGGATAAACCTATCTCTATTACTAAAAATGTTACTGCATTTATCATTATTTCAACTTCTCAGACTGGTTAGGACAGACCTATTTCTCTACATCCCAGAATCCATTCCGAAAGTGCAATGACGTTTGGACAAGCCTTACATACATTATGTATCTACAAGTTACAGCATATACCAAATGCTTTAGTGGAGAAGATCAAATAAAATAATGATGGTACTGCTATGGTAGAGAAGGTCAAATAAAATTTAATATAACTGAAAATATCAACCTACATTTAATCAACTTTTTCAACCAATATTTCCTACCACAAAAAGATCAAGAAAATTTAATAAAATTGAAAATATAAAAAAAGATCATGAGCCCACTGTAGCAAACCGAACCAGAAAATATCAATTATTTGTACGATAAACATAGAAAGAAAAGTTCCATGGGCTTTCACAAATGATCTACTAAAAAACTCTATTCTAGTTTTCAGAAAGATTGATTAACGGCTTGTCTTGATTGCATTCCTCATTTTCCAACTGGGTGGACTTCTCATGTGCTGCATTTGCTTGAATATGAAGATTCTTTTTGCAATATGTTTCTGTGGCCCTTGTTAATTTAAGACTAACACTGTCATGAAATACTGCCTCATACATATCAATAATGGCCCTAAGGTCATTTTCATTGTATATGGTGAATAATGCTTGGTCTATTGGTTTAACCCCATGCAACATTAGCTTTTCTCTATCTTCAATCTCAGCGTCAGCACTAATTTCAGAAATTATGGATTCCATCAAGTTTTCTAGCGTTACCTATGCACTTTGCTATTTCTCAATAACAAATTCTCTATTTTTGTAAACTACTTCAAACTGTATTGTGCTCCTGAAATAGTTAGCAAGAAACATATTAAGTAAAAAAATAAATAAATAAATAAATACAAATTACTTGCTAGATATAAATCTATAAGACCAATCCAAAACCTGAACACCATAGCATTATGATCGCAGTCGTATAGCTTAAGCATTAACTTCTTTCATGCCTCAATAGATTCTCCCTATGTCAAGAGTAATACATTAATTTGAAAATTTGACTTTAGTGAACGCGGGATTTTACTATATGTTAATTTACCTTAGTTAAGGGATGTATGCATGTACGTTGAAATAACATAAATAAGCAGACATAAAGGCCACAATCATAGCTGTTACATAAACATTGTTACATAAATAGTGTCAGCACAGTAATACTTACAAGGCAAAATAAGCTATACGTAGAAAAGTTTGTATTTGGTCTTCTATATATTAAGTCAACCAGTAAAATGTTCTAGTATGTACCATATCATATGTCAAAAACAGCAGATCATTGATTAAACCCATACAACATGTAAAAATAGAAACTAAAAAGTTAAGTTAGTTGTGAAATATATTACTAACAGCTTACCCATTAGGTTGTCGTGGCATTCATTCGACCCATTCTAAAGAAAAGAAGTAGACCACCCTGCCACATTGATCCCTTTGTCACTCCATTTTGATAGTATCATCTCCAGCCAGGACACCTATAAATAGGAAAATAATATGTTATTAATGTAAATGACATTACAAGATGTTTAACAATTACAATATCTATTTTTCAGTGCATGGTAAATAGTAACACCATCTCCCTGACTAATTGTTCCCTTTGCGTCTTCGAACCCACACCATGAAGGGAATCAAGAATCAAAATATTGTGATGATCCAAATTGATCCTTGATAGAAACCAATGCTTCAATGTCTTATCAAACATGGGGATAGTGATTGACTTGCATTTACTTGCATTTCGCAAGAAGCAGCGATTTGGACCAAATACCACCTTGCTAATTTCATCGTTAGAAAAGCGACCTTCTTGAACTAATAACTATAGTCCAAAAATATTATATCCATCAATTATATAATAATTTAACATAGAAGCGTAAATATGTAGCAAATCAATGTAATTGAAATGATATTATTTAGGTGCGCAAAAAACACATACCCCAACTTGTGCTGGGAATATCCAATGGCTGGGCTCTTTCGAAATAGAATTTGAACCAACCCAACAAACGTAAGCTACACAATCTATTACCTGCAAAATTTCCTTGTGGGTTTAAATTATTAAAACAACAAATAATGTCATATACACCGTGAATTTATCAACTGAAAATTAGAATACTTACACAACTCAAAATTAACTGTTTTGGCTTCAAGCATGAAATTTGGCCCCTTGTAAGTTGCCAATCATCAAACCACACAACTAGCTAACTAAACCACATGCAAGGCAAATTTTAATATATTATAGCATTAAAATTTGACAAATAATGTAATTAGTTACAAAACTAAATGCATACCTCTAGTCTAAATTCGAGTTGAATAAAAAATCTAGTGTTTTATCAATAGGGATTGGTCTAAAATGTGATTGTTCTAAATCCATCATCTTTTCATTGGATGGAGAACTCATCTTGCAATCCTCAGGAATCTCCTTTGACTCGGCAATAGGAGAGTTGGTGAAATTTAGTGAACGTGGCATCAATGGAGATTGATGGACACTCTGAGATTTTGACTGGGGTGTCTTGTGCACAGCACCTTCAAAAGCTACCTCCATGTTTTGGTCTTCAGGTGCAAGAGGAGCTTTGCACATTAAGACTATGTACTTGGTGAAAATTTCTGGCAATATTACTTGCAATTTTCTCTCAATGTCCATTCTATAAGTGAAGGAAACTATGTCTTAAATGTCTTCATATGGGATACTAAAGGCTTCATCTCAGCAAAAAAGGTATCCATTGAAGTCTCATTTGGTATATCTACCATGTGACTTAGCTCCGTCTCCACCAAGGTTAATCATTTATTAAGCATGGAGAACTGCTCTGAAATGAATCTGTTGTGCCTTAAAGGTTGAACATCCAAACCAAAATCATGAAATTTGGCAGCTTCTTTAGCTTTATTACTGTTACTTTGATGTACATATGGTGGATTGCTAATCTCATAAGCAAGACACTATTTGTTTATAGAGCCTTTCACATTAGATGCATTCGTTTCCATAGGATTGTTGATAGTATAACCATCCCATACCTTTGGATTCCCAATGCCTCCCTTTCCTATAAATTCTCTTATGAGTTCTTGTGTCTGTCCTTGACTTAATTGCTTGATAAAAGATTGATCCGACTTCACATATTTGCTCCATGTAGGTTGTCGTTCAAACAATATGCTAACTATTAAAATCTGAAAAAATAAACATAACATATTAGTAAAAGCAAGTCACAGAAACATACCAAAAGTGAAATTTCATTTCAACTAACTTTTAAATAGCTCACCTCTAGCAATAAAACACAACCTGTCATGTATGTTTGCTTTTTAAATCGCCTTCTGTACATCCCATCCATCAATGACTCGATTAAAAATTCTGCCCAAATGTATTTGTGTAGATTATCAATATCAACAATCAAATCTAAGTGCTCCAAGTTCAACTTATTCCGAGAACCAGGGAAAGAACACTGTTGAAAATAGTAACATCATATAGTAAACCATGAAGTCCACACCATTTGCATGATATGTCTTCATGTAAGTGGTCAAGCCTCCAACATCCTTTATGGGCTTAACTCCTTCAAATAAATGCCCATACTTGATCAAACCTTGTCCTGCAATCGTGGGCATGATTTCCCTAATGAAGGTACCCCTAAACATTTATGAACAATATCTGTTGTAATCTTTACTTCATAATGTTGTATCTTCATAACACGGATGATGGGATCAACACACTCAACCAATTGATTAACAAGAGTGCTGTCCACATTTTTTATTCGCAACATCAACATTGATTCAAATCCAATTTTCTTTACAGTAATCTTTTGATATGTTGTCAAACCAGCATTTATTTCAAGCAACTTTGGGAGCGATGTTCTATGATCTAATGGCCTAACCTAGAAAACAAAAACCTCAAAAAATTAAAAAATTTATAGAGTCACGCATATGTGAAGCTATTCAACATATAGGTTGATAAATCACGCACACGAAAGTATAATGATAGGATTTTTCTCCACATACAGTTGACTGATTAAACAGATACATGAGTACAAAATTTATTATCAAAATGAACATTTCTACCATAAACAAAATCGATACCCCTCAAACACACGATGAATTGAAAACCAATTTGGATCAAATTTCATTTAACTATCAAAAAGAATTTAATAAATATAATATATAGCTTATTAAATATTTTTTCTGAATAATAGAGATATACTGATAATATGTGGCTCTAACCTTGTTGTTTATTCTACTCGCAAATAAGATATATAAAACATGATGAAAAGATTCGATATTAAATTATTTATTCCATTTGAATAATAAACACATGCATGACATTTGAAAATAGAATATAAATGGAATAGCTTAATAAATTAGAGGACCCAAAGTGCGACAATAGCTTGCTATATAAATGATAAAAGTTGCATGTATATTGTATAACCTTTGAACTGGTGAAATCTTCATAGTCATCATTACACGGCTCCTCGTCATCCACATTAGGACATTTTATATCACACTTAACCTGAAAAAGATAATAAATATTAGGTTAGCTTCGTTATTTTTGCATAACCTAAAAATGGAAGGGAGTACAATATGAATTGAGAAATGTACGTCATGTTTTACTGAAGTTTCATTCTGAATCATGCCATCAATCGCATGCGTGGTAGAGCACAATTTCTTGCTTTGTCTCGTGGTCGTTGAGCCAATCATAACCTAGAATCAATTTTATGACCTCCAATTGTTGCACCTAAGATAGGCGATGACATAGTGAAAATAGAGCTCCTGGTTACTGACTCTAGTAAGGATGGAGCATTCCACCTTGATGAGGTATGGGATTCACTCCCGACATATGGATCTGGATGAAGTTTTCTCTTTCGTCCAGATTAACCTGTCATGTTGTTGTGATTGACAAAATAAATAAGGGAAATAAAATAGTTAGATCAATATGATTGAACAATACTTGATATATTTATGAAACTGCATAAATGAACACGGTGAGCACAACATTTACCAGACTATAATGCTAATCTAAGTATGATTTTTATTTTTTTTCTTTAGAAAATGAAAATGAGCCTAAAATCTGTTGTGCAATGGAATTAAAAGCACTAAGAACCAATCTCTTTTTGTTATTCCAGACAACCAAACTAAATGCCAAACAGTTAACATGTTTCTCCTATGTAATCTAATGCACACTCAAATTTCTAATATAAGAATTTTTTATCAACAAACTAATTTTTTCACCCTGAATTCAATGAGTTTTTTTCATAATAACTGATGATATATTGCCTCTGTAATATGACAACTAGCTGAATTGGGAACAAACAATCGTGATGTTTAAGACATCAATAAGTGAGTAAAAAACAAGAAACAAATACACACACACACACACAATGCAGAACACAAATACCTTCTTTTCTACCCTATATTACATGTCTTTCACATTAAAATGAATAAATATGTCATCTTGCCACATAATAATTACTTCAAAGCAAGAAAAACACAAATCAAATATACACAAACACAAATACCAACTGAGAATAAGTACCTAAATTCACAAATGAGAAACAATTTTTCAAGAGAAATAAATTCTTGAGATTGATTACCAAATTCTTCACAATGCCGTGGCTCTTTATCACTTCTTATAGGCAAGGATTTCACTTGGAGAAGTTTTTTTCCTACTGTTGTGCTTTATTCGGCCGTAGGCAGAATATAATGTGGCAGTTTTTTCCTACAGACGTGCTTCTGCAGAATAATGTGGCAGTTTTTTCCTACTGATGTGCTTCAGTTGTAGGCAGAATATAATGTATTTAAAGTGTGGGTTTCCTAATCATGAAAGAATTTGTTTGGGTGTGGTCTTCTTAATCAGATAATCATAAGAGAAATTGCCTTGGATGTGGGTCCTTTTTACTGGATGAGAAGATAAAATCTGTTTTGATATGTGAATTTTTTTTGAATCCATGAATCTTAATTTTGCTGAATATTCTAAATACATGGGTATTCAAACTAAAACATGATCCATTGATATGATACTCTATAAAATTTAAAAAAAAAAACTGTGGGATTCCATATTCACACATACCTGATATGGTGTAAAGGTAATGGGCACTGCGGAACTGACACAGCCAACTAGCGCTGGCTCTGGCTCCGGCTCTGAACTGACCACAGAAGGTGGCTGAAATAGACGGAGAGAAGAAACCATAAAATTCCGATGGAGAAGAAAATTTAGTGAGGAGCAAATTAGAGAGAACCATTTCTCGGCCGAGACAGGGGGATTGGCGGGGTGGGGTGTTGGAGGGATAGGGGCGGTGCATTTTTTCCTCATATCTCACTTTTAATCACATTAAAATACTTACTAAATTAATAAACATCTATAATAATAAAGTTAAAAAATTAATTAAAGTTACATTATATATAAATTTAATTCATAATTAAATCTCATTTTAAAATATTCTTTTCCCTTTTTACGCGCACAAATTTGAATGGATATGTATATATATGATGATAAAGAATTTTTTTTTCTTGGGCACATCATTTAAAACCACTAAAGAATAGAAACACAAAACTAATTTTAATTATCTTTTCTAATTGATACAGAATATTATTATAATAATTTTATTAATTTCATTGTCTATTATAAAAAGAGTTGGATAAAAATATTTAATAACATATTACTGAAGAATTCAAATATTCAATCTGATAAATTCAACAAGATCATAAAATTGATTTATAATAAATTCTAAAAAGAAAAGATTGTTTTTTTTCTTTCCAAGGCATCAGTTCAAAATCAATAATGACCAGATTGTAAGATTATTATTATGTATTTTTCCTATTTGATGTAAAGATATTTTCATAAAATTTTGTTAATGACATTATATTCTCTATTAGAAAAACTAAAGTTGGATAAAAATAATTAGTAGGATATTGGTTCAATGTCTTAAGAATAGACATGGCAATTGGGTACCTGTGGTTAACCCAATAACGGGTACCAATAGATTGAGTAAATTTATCCACCCCTTTTTTATTAGGTACAAGGTAGGGGACCTGTTACCCATGAGAATGGATAACGGGTAACCCGTGGGTATCTGTAATTTTTTTTTTTAATATTTAAAGGTAAGCATGATGTTACTCAAATATTAACTAAATAAATAAATAAAAAAGACTACAAATTTCAAATATTAAATTGAGCAAATACCTAAAGCATATTAATAATATTGTAGTTTTCAAAATTTACCAAATTTAAAGTACATCACATTTAAAAGTTCAAACTTAAATTTCATTACATGCCAAAAGTTTTTTGAATTGAAAATTTAAATATCAATCAAATATTGTTGTTCTTGTGGAAGAAGATGTTGCATCTATAGGAATATGCACAACAAGTTATTTTAGGATATAATTTAATTTAATTTACTATAGATTTTTTATTTATGAAATCAAAAGTTAATATTTAGATTAACAATATTTATACGTAAATATATATATAAATATACAATATATATTTATATGTATATGTATATATAATATAATATATATAAATAAAAAAATTATTTACGAGTTACTCATGGGTATCCGCAGGTTGAGCCAAAAGATGGCGGATAAATTGGGTACGGATAAAATTACCCGCAATTTTTTTGGATACCCACATGTATGGGTTGAATTTTGCCAAGTCTACTTAAGAAGAGAAGCACTATTCTACTAAAAATTCAATCCCTATCAAAATTGAATTTCAAAATGTAATTTAAACCTAAATCAAATCTAATAGAAATTTTTATATCTCAAACAATGAACTCAAGTTAAATAGATCTAATAATTAGACTTTGGATCCAAAATATTATGAAATCTAATATATATGTACATATATATATATATATAGAGAGAGAGAGAGAGAGAGAGAGAGTAAAACTAGAACCCATATATAGAAGATGATAAATATTTTTTTGTTTCTTTAGCGCATGAATTTGGAATCGATAAAGGATAGGATCATAAAATTAATTTTAATTACTTTTTATATTTAACACAAAATCTTATCATAATAATTTGAAAAGATACATGAATTCAAAATTGATAATGATAAGATCATACAATTATTATTAGTTATTTTTCCTATTTGATAGAATAATTTATTCATCTAAATTTATTAATGGAATGACATTCTGTACTAAAAAAAGAATATAATTATACAAAATAAAAAATTACTAGTATATTGGTTAAATATATTAAATTAGTCGAGTCCGATTCTAAATAAAATTCAATCCCTGTCAAAATTTATTCATAATTAAATTCTAACTTGGGAATGGTATATTCTCTTTAGGCTAATTTGAAGATAAAGATAGCATCATAATATTATTTTTAATTTTTTTCATTTTAACACAATAAAATCATAAAAATTTTATTGTCATGCTTCATAAGCAACAAAAAAAATTATATTTGAATAAAATAATTTATTAATGCCTAAAAAATTATTAATTTTTAATTAAAAATCATATATAGTCATATTGCAATTTGTAAACTTCCGAACTATTAGCAACCACATAAAGTATACCATTGATCGTTCAATAAATAAATACAGTAGATATACTATTCCATTTATAAATGAATCAAATTCAATGAAATTTTTATTTCTCAAACAAGAAACTCAAATTAAATAGATCTATCAATCAAATTTTTGATCCAAAATATTATGAAATATAATATATTTGACATATATAGTAAAATGATGTTCAATATTCATTCACATTTTTAAATATCTTACGTAGCAATGATGTGAATAAATTAATTTTTTATCATTTCTGCAGTGAAACATATCTCAATATATGATGCTCTGTCAATAGCTATTTTAATAAATTAATGTAAAAAAATCCATATTAACTCATTTTTTGTAAGTCCTATCTAATTATGTTAAATACTCAATGTATATATGTCATGTATATATATATATATATATATATATCATTTTTTGTAACTCTCTATATTAATATATCATGTTTCCAACTTTTAATCATATTGTCTAATAGTTTCTTCTAATGTTTTTATTTATATTCTCAAATTTATTTTTTTATACACATTCACAAAAATACGTACGTACACACACACACACACACACATATATATATATATATATTACCATTCATTATAGGTGCATTTTTTGATATAATTTAATTGAAATGTTCTGCACCATATCTATAGTGCATATACAAATGTTTCATACATAGTATTTTCTAATAATATAAAATTTAGTAAAATTTAATTTAAGAATTATATTATGTTACTCCATGAATTATCTATCATTTCATAATTAAACGTTTTAATTAAGCTGAACTGGGGAATTTTCTTAATCTAATCTCTAAAGGTACTTTGTACAAAAGAAATCTAAACATGAAATTCGCTATTTAATGATATAAAAATATTCATATTCTATTTTCTCCACCTCTCGAGACCATTGTGATGAGTTTTTATTCTTTCCAAAGATGCATGTTTTTATAATGTTTATAAATTGATTTTTATTGTTATGAACCAAGATAATTAAAAAAAAAAAAAAATTGAAGTCCCAATTTTGTGGTAAGTTAAATATATTTTACTACATACATTTACTTTTTCTCACCATTTTGCTATTATAAAATAATGGAGCTTTCATCATGATCCTCATTATTATAAATAAACAAATAAGTGAGTACAGTTAACAAGTTAGTAGTTTACAATACATTTCTGTCAAAAAATTATATAAGGCAAATAACAAAAATATTTAGGAGAAATGATTCAACATCAAGAACATTTCTGATGAAATATACATTCATATAAAATATCTTATGTTTCCCTTTTTTCAATAATTAAATTGTATTCAATACTATTTATCTTATTCTTCTAAATTAAATATCTTGTGTTATATTTATAATATCTATATTTATAAATATTTTTCATTTTCTCTTTTGCAAAATATTGGTGTATTATTAATTAATTTATATTTACTTAGTTTTATTTCTTTTTCTTTTTTATTTTGATACATTTATAACATAGTGAGGAATCTTATTGATGGTAACAAAATCAATTATATATAACAAGATAGAACATGTGAAAATGATTGAGCTGGATTGGTTGTATTTTTCATTTTGATTCTCTATTTTCACCATTTTCAAATACAGTTTCATCTTACGACTGTTTTAAGTGTGATAAATGAAAATGTGACTAAATATTGTAAATTTTTTGAAAAAATATGGATTAAAAATATTATTTTAATTTAATAATATTAAATATTTTAATGTAATAATATTAATTATTATCGTTTACTTCTTTATGGAGCCCAGAAATTCCTTGATGTTCCATCAAACAAATTATATTGGGATAAAAAGTATATTAATAAATTTGCAGTGGATCCCATTATCTAGAAAAGATAGAAAAGAAAATAATTATTTAATAAGGATGTATGATGGGATTAAATATATTATTAAATTAGTAGGTAACATATGATATATATATATATAGATATAAAAATGGAAAAAGTATATATATTTTTTCATTGAAAGTGCTACAAACAATTGCATTTTTCATTTTAAATTAGTATAAAATTAAAAAATATTATTTTAGAGTACAACCAATCCAAGCCATAGCTTCTCGGATACTTCCCCCCCCCCCCCCCACCCCCCCCGCAACCCCGCAACCAACCGCCTCAAGGAGGGATTAGTCATGGAACAACCTATATATGAAGCATAAACTATACCCTCAGTAATTCTCAAACTATAAAGCAAGAGTTTAGCAAGCATTACCAAACATGTCTTATCAACATCCCATCAAAATACATTCTGCGTAACTAATGCCATAAATTTGCTACTCATTGGCTCCCGATGCTGGTGATGTAATAATAAAGACCATTAAAATACCAACAATAACCACAAAAAGAAAAGGCTAAAATTACAGAAGGAAGGAGTTTTTCATTAATTTAAAGTTTAGATCACCCAACCTTCCTTTTAACATACAGGGCTCCAAAGCAGCAGCACTGCAGCAGAGATGTCAATACTAATTCATAGTTTATAGTACGAAAAACAGAATCCAAACACCACACAAAAGCAACCACTTGAAACCGCCAAATTGGCTACTTTTATAACAATCTGGCAATTAAGTTTCAGTAATCATCATGAAGAGATGATGATCAAAACGTAACGTTAAAGACTCCAAATTACTACATAGCACTAATACCAATCTTCTTCATTTCTGCTTCAGAGCCCAAGTAAGCCTGGACCAGGCCCAGTTCATTTGCGATTGCAAGGATTGCAGGTGCAGTTGGATCCGCACTAGCAGCCGTTCTCTGCAGCAGCCACAGCTGTCTCTGATTCCTCAAAATATCTGCATAATTATACCCAACAAAATCATTAAAAATTGAATAAAGTACTTTTAAAGAAAAATGGAGAAGAAAAAGCACAATGAATTGAAATGAGTTCTTACGTCTTTTGAGGAGTTACACTTTATTTGCAGTTACATTTGAAACCAAATCTTTCAGGAATTTGGCATATTTTGGAGAATTCATAGCAATCAAATTGTACAAGACACTCTCAACTTCAGTGATGGATGGCCAAACTTTGAACCTTGAGATGACTCTCAATTCCCCTTCTTCTTCAACCAGAACATTCCATCTCTCACCACTTAAAACCCCATCTTTCACAAACTTCAAGATCACACCTTTCATGTTACTGAAAATTCCCCTAACCTCCAAACCCATAAAAGAATAAACCACCTCAAATGATCGCACAAAGCCACTCAGCTCTCCAAAATTGATCTCCTCCTCAAACCCCCATTTGGGATTGAAAATCACCACTGGCCCTGGATACAAACTGTCAGTAACTGTCATCATAACCGCCAGTTGAGATGCCTTCGGCGCCAAAAACACAGCCACGTCAGCAGAATTCACAGTTTTGGTATCTTCATCAAGAACTGATGACATGTTAGTGTTTTGAACCAGAAAGTCTGAAGAATAGGAATCAAAGGCCTTAACAGTAGCTTGTGTTAAGTCCTGGTTGGGCCACAATATAAGAATCTTGATTTGGGAGCCTTTTATTTTGATGGGCATGTCCCCAAAGACTTTAAAAGCCAATTGAGAGAGTGAAGTGGGTGAATCATCGATGACTGGAATTTCTACCCGAAACCTGGGCTGCTTTAGTTTCTTGAGCTTTCCTGCGAGTTTTGGGTTGTTGAAGGGTTTCTCTAAGGTGGATGAAAGTGAGGTCTTGGTTTGGAGAATGGCTTAAAAACATCTGTAAACTAAAAGCGTCATACAGTAATTAAAAAAAAAAATAGGAAAAAAAGAAAAATAAAATGACAAAATGAACCCTTGCAGTATAATATTTGCATCTCCATAAATATTGATACTTTGTGTCCTAGCTTTAAAAAAACACGTAAAAAGAGAATTAAGAACACTCGGACACAAGTTTCATTGGAAAAGATACTGTTAATCTATCTCTCCACCATTGATATATATTGCATTGATAACTTTTCTAATGGAATAATTATTATGTGCAACAACTTCTGCGTGTGAAAAGTCACAGTAGACAATACCTTGTGGGTATGAGATCATAGCATTTGTTCAAACCCTTAAATTTAGGAAAATCCAGAACTCCATTCATTTGCTGCACTAACAAATTCTGCAGCATGTTTCAAATAGTTTTCCTGTGTTAATGAAAGAACACAAGCAGCAAATCGTTTTAGGAAAAGGAATAATATTAAATAAGTCAAAAGCTTTACAACAATTTTTCAGGTAGAATAGCTTAATCATACTATTTAGTCCATTGAAAGACCTACCTGGTGTGGAAACAGAAGAAAACATTTAACGCAGAAGACGTTGCTAAAAAAGGAAACAATTATAAATGTCAAACGAAAAATTAATCAAAAGCATCAGATCCTCTAAAGATAAGCTCTTTAAAATTGAGAAAAAAGTAGATACAGCAAAATTGCTGATTTCAAGATACAGCTAGACAGATACCTCTTCTTCTGAGGCCAATGCTTTATTCGAGACTTTTGCAGTCAGCAACACCCAAACAAATTTTGAAGCCACCTTCTTCCATTGCAAGTTCGTCCATTTCATCCTCAACCCTGGACAAGAAAAAGAGGAAAGTGATTAGTAATCGGTTGTATGTCAAGTTATTGTAACTGAATGTAGCAAGCAAAAGAGCTATGCATACAATGATGAATCACTTGCTCCCCAGTCCATGAAAGATCTTTTCAGTATTAGCGTCCTGTATTACCAGCAGACCATTATGAGATCGACAATACTGAAGCATCAAATTACACTATTGTCATTCAAAAAAAGTTTTACAATGGATATTCAAGTATGATAGGCAACACACTCTTTTTACATAGAGATACCTAAAAGACACAGGGAGGAGTAACTAAAACTCATCTGCAAACCAAGAAACATGAATTGAATGTACCTATCAAAACATTTTGCTAATATAACGATATTTACAGTTCATTCCTTTGTTAAGTAAATGCAATAGCAATCTACCCAGGAATCATCATCAGAAGTCAGTCCAGCAAAATCGGCTGTTACACAATTTTAAGCAATTAAAAGACATAGTCCTTGAAAGAGGTTGTCTAAGAAGGCTCAAGATGATGTTCCTTACATGGGCAAAGCACTCTGAGGGTTGGGAAAGCGGATGCTATAGTAATGTAATTAACATCAAGACTGATGAACAATATTTATAATATGAAGATAGCCTCGTGATTTCACGTAGAAATATATAACGGGCAGTATTCTAAGAAATAATACGCTTCATTTACCTGATTCCTAGTTCTTTTTCTGCATAACAGCATTTCTCCATAGTGTTTCCCCTGATATCATGCACTCACCAAAATGTGCAAGTAGCTGGAAGAAAAGCTGAAGGAGAACCAACAGGTCGCATATTTGTTTGATGCATGGGGATAACATAGAAATTTTTGTATAAACATGAGAAAAATTTTGAAATACAGAGAAACACATACACAGTATTAATTAATTAATTAAAAAACAATTCTTTTAAGCAAAGGGTTCTTTTTCGTATCACCCATGGTAGCGCCGGCATCTTTAGAAACAAAAACACACGCTGTCTTAAGCCAATACATGCGATCACTCCAACGCTTCCTACCTTTTAATACTCTAAAACTTTCACTTATAAAGTTGTAACAATTATATTTATTATTTAATTTATTTATTGTTGGAAAAGAAATTTATCCCATTCCTCTTGTTAAAGACAGAAAGTATACATAAGATGAAGAAAACATCGTCCATTGCAACAATTTTAATTAGTAATTTATTTCTTTATTTTTGGTTCAGAAATTTATCCAATTCCTCTGGTTAAAGACAAAGAAGAATAGAGACAAAGCAAGATAGTTCCTCCATAATAGTCATTAAAACAATGAAGATTGGCATTGGTATTAAATTGATAACACAGTACTAAAATTTCCCAGGCTTTAAACATTTCCATTTGTTGTCTATGGATTCTTCTGTACTTCTGCCAGGAGAGGGAGAAAAAGAGTTGAAAGAAATCTGGACAGCAGGATTGCAACCCATGCAAACAGAAATGGACCGCAAAGTGATACCACTAATGACAATAACCAAATAGAAAACACACAGCTCATGGTAATACATTAGGTTCTTTAATTTCTTTTTAAATAGTTCTATATGACTGATACCTTTAATTGGTTTTCAACATACTTCAGTTGAGCAGAGCAGTTCATGTAATGTTATTAAGCATGAAAAGAAAAGATGCAAACTTCATAATTTCTTTGGAATTTGAGTCTTATTCTCATGACCTGGGGGAAAAAATGGAAAAAATGATTTCATTTTGGCTTCTTCTTCTGCTGTTCATTCTCCAGCATCAGAAGCTTATTCAGTAAAGTACATACAAAATCCCATTGCTAGCCTAACATGATTGAAGACTGCTTCTATCGGAATTTATGGAGAAGGAATAATGCTTTCTGGTAACAAAATAAGGATTTAAAACAATGAAGCAAACACGTTTATTCCCCAACAAAACACACTAAATTTGAATTTTAAACATTCATATACACAAACACATTAATGTAGAAACTAAAGCAATAAGGCTTCCTTTCACAACAAACAAAGCAAACAATTATATATTTGGCAGATGAATGAGCTAATACAATTAATAATACGCAAACAGATCAATAGTACATATATTCATTGGTCAACAAATTGATCACCGCTGTGATTTTATTGTGATCCCCTGCCATCGATAATTTCTTAACTATCCCTTTCACCTAGATCCAACAAAATACACAGAAAAAAAACAAAGAAATAAAAAAACATAAAAGAAATCTAAAGCCCACGGACATAAATTCAAAAAATAAAAATTCAAACCCCCTAAGAACCGCTTCTGGAATCACAGCTAGTGCATCCTCCATAGAAAACCCGCCTCAAGAAAAAAGTTATTATCTCTTTTTCATCAGAGATAGATGTAAACTTACTCGTATTTGTACGTATAATTGGGTGGCTCTAACCTGGGTAGCAATCGAGAAGATTCACATAAGCCATTGCATTCTGGGTTTGCCTCCTTAGGTATTGTAACAATCGGTGAAGCGAAGATGACGGGGGCAAAGAGAGGAACGGAGAAATTACTCGCGGTGGTAAAGGAAATTTCACGCCGCCGGTGATGGAGAGGAAATTGTGCTGCCATAGAGAAACAAATTGGACAAAACAGTAAACAGATTGGGGATTAAATTTTAATTTGAGTCTTTCTTAATTGAGGATGGGTTTTTAATAGAAAATAAAAGAAAAAGGATACTAGTTAAATAAATTTTTAATAATAAAATTTTATTATTAGCAGTTGTTATTTTAGTGTAATGAACCAATAGCATACAATTAAAATTAACCGTTAACCTGTTGTACAGGTAACATATTAAATGTACTTATTATACTGCTAAATATTCATTTAAATGAAGGGTTATGATTTTATATTTTAAATCTATCGGCTCATATTAAATGTACATGTACAAACCTCATATGAAATATGTACAATGAAGTTTTCACCATAGACTACTCCAAAATAGAAATATCCTAACTCTCTGTGTCACGTAATGTAATTCACTTGCGTCTTTTGCATTTGGGGAATATATTTTGTACATACCTAATAACTATGTTAACATTTATAACAATTAGTATTTATTCTAAATCAAAATGAAATTGTATAATGTACACGTCCTCTTTTGGTTTATATGGGACAAATTGCAATTCACCTGTTCTGTAATTAGTATAAATACAGAATCAAGAAAAGGACATGGAGACAGAATTGGATTCAGCAGATGGCTTCTCAAGTCCTCTGAACCCCTTTGAGAAAAGCTCTTCAAATTCATCATAGTACTCCTTTCTCGAATTTCATAATATCTCCGACTTATTGCACACATTAAGTGCACCTTCTTTAGATTTTTAATCGTAAAATTCCTATTTCAAGAATTGAAAATGAGCTTCCAATTAAATAGCCCCTGCCAAGATCATCCGCTGCTTCTTCTTCGTGTTCACTCTCATCCCATTTAGTCATGATTTAATTGTAGCAAGGAATAATTATTAATTAATGCGTGATGACTATGTGCATGCAGTCATATTTGGGTGCAGAAGGATAATTAATTTGAATTCAAATCAATCTCATCATATATGTAAGGAAATGTTTTTGAAGTATTAACTTGGGTTGGAACTTGGAACTAGCTAAGGAGTTACATTAAGTAAATAACTGTTTATAGTGGTTCGTGGTTGGCAATTTGTAGTGGATAAATTCTGCCACGCACTTAATTATCAGGACATTAAAAGTAGTAGCAAGGAAAGAAGTTCTAGAGGCTATAAAGTAGCTTGTGGCATTAACAAGTATATATGTTGCAGGCAATATTTTGAAAATCAGATTGGATAGATCAATTCAATCAGTTAGACCAGTAATCGAAGGTTAATTCGATTCGATTCAACCAAAAAAATCAGTGATCTTTCAAACCAGTCAAAAAGGGTCAAAAACTTGTTAAATCGGTACCGATTCACTTTATTTTATTTTATTTTTTAAAATTTTAAAAATTAATTTTTTTTAAAAAAATGAAAGATATATATATATATATATATATATATAAGAGAGAAATTATGAGTTGAAAGGTGATGATTAAAGATTTTGGACATGTAATTTTTTGAAATATGAATTTTTTCTCTTGAAATTTAATGAAGTGGTAGTTATATGTGAATGCTTATGTTTAATTTGTTGTTTTACTTTGTTTGATCTCTCTTAGATTATGTTGAATATTTAGCATAGAAAAATTTATTTTTACTTGAAGTTGAAGCATGAAATGAATTATTACTTAAATTAATGTGAAACATTATTTATTTATTTATTTATAGTTGACTAATTGTGAAATAATATTTTTTTCTAAAAAACATACTTAAAAATAAGTAAGTTGATTTTTTTTCAAATAATATTCTTTCTATATCATTGAAAGTTTTATTTTTTGTTAATATTAAAATATTATATATATATAATTAAATATAATTATTACATCATTAATGTCAAACCGGTCGAACTGGTTGAACTAGTAACGACTAACATCGCCAGTTCTTTATCCGATCTGATTTTAAAAATATTGATTCTGAACTCAGAGAATAGCCTAAGTTTTGTCTGACTCATTTCTTTTCCCCTTTGAATAGATGAAGTTTATTTAGGATCTTTTGCATCTTGTTGTCAAATAAAGTTCCAATGGTAACTTTAGGTTGTCATACAAGAATTCCATTGATCTTTCCTGTCTTTATTTCAAAAAATCATGCATATTTTCTTTTCTTTATGTAGGTGCGATTTGAGTGACTATATTGATGAAATCTCAAGATTTGATCCAACAAATATCTTGCATTAATTAACTCTATGTCACATAAGAATATAAATCATTAATATAAGCTAATCAACAAAATGAGTATCGAAGTTCAAATGATTACTTCCCTTCTACGTTTGAAAAAATCGTACAGATTTTCTTTCCTTTATACAGTTGTGAATTGGTGATAATTTTGAAGATATCTTAGAAGAGATTAAGCATTTTCTTTATCTTAATAACTTTGTGTCATACATAGAAACCATTAATGGAAATTAACAAGCAAAATAATCATTATCAAAACCAATTTTGAGGAGATCCCAACAATCTCTCCTTTTTTTTACGATGACGCATTTTGTGTCTGAAGGTAGCACAATTTCTCCCCCTGATTTCATGCTCCCCTGCTTGTAAGACCTCATCAAAGGAATCTATAGCAAGAGCTTAGTTAAAAATAGGACTTATTAACGAAAGTCGTAGCTATATTTATGCTTGCCAATTTTCTGGAAGTAATAATCTTAAGAATATAGATGAAGCAAATATACAGTGGGATGTAATAGCACCTAGTAAACAACACAAGATGCATAGACCATGAATGATTTTAGTGCTTCAGTTTTATGTGCAAGAAACCAAACCTAAGTAAATTGAAAGAAATCGTCAACAATAATGAAGACATATCTATTGCCTCCAAAAGAAGAAGTTTTCATGGGTCAAAACAAATCTAAGTGAAGAAGATCAAGAGGTCTGGATGATGATATATCATTTACATGTTTGAATGATATCTTAATTTGTTTACTTTCATGCATGCATCACATACTTTATTCTCAGCAAACCAATTTTAGGAATCTCTTGAACAAGATGGTTAAGAGATTTCATATTTATATGTCCTAAACGTCTATGCGAAGTCCAATTTGGATCTTCAGTAGCCATAAGATATTCAATATGTTGACTAGAAATATCATCTAGATTAATGTTGTAGATGTTTCTATCTCTAACAACTGTAATCACGATTTCATCATTTTTTGTAACAATGCAATGTGAACGCTGAAATTGTAATTGGTATCCACTATCATAAAGCTGACTGATACTTAGTAGATTATGGTTGAGTCCATCTACTAGTCAGACATTCTCAATGGAAGTTCATTTCCTTTTTTCAATAGTTCTTTTACCTATGATTTTCATTTTCGTGTTATCAACAAGTAGAACATTTTTGCCATTGAAGTTCCATAAGTTTGTAAAGAATGTTTTATCTTTGGTCATGTGTTTGGAACATCCACTATCTAGATACCATATGTCTCTTTAGCCTGCTTTATTGGTTGATTCCTACAACACAAATTGAAGTCACTTTAGGTGTTCACATAGCATTAGGTCCTTGTTGGTCTTGGAACACACATATATTTAGTTCGTCTTTCTTCTATGGGCACCTCTAAGAAACATGGCAAAATCTTCTACATGCATGACAGGGTTTTTGATTTTTGTTTCTATGATAGTTATTTGTGTGATATGCTTGAGGATTCAGTTTCTATGGGCACCTCTAAGAAACATGACCAAATCTTCTACATGCATGATGGGGTTTTTGATTTTTGTTTCTATGATAGTTATTTGTGTGATATGCTTGAGGATTCAGTTTCTTTGTCTTTTCCCTTGATAGTTTGTTTTATATTACAATTTTCTTCCAATAAAAATGTATTTTCATTCTCAAGATCTTGAATCTTCTTGACAATTTTAATTCTATCATCTATATCTTTTTTAATGGTCTTATTTTAATTTTGAACAAGTTCAACCTTTTCATCAAGAATATTCTACATTTGATTATTAAGTGAATTAAATTCCTACTGGAGTTCCACTAACTGATTTAATATTTCTCATGCAAAATTAGGTGTATTGGAACTTCCATACTTAAAATCAAAGTCGTTGGAATTTATTTCAGAGAGAAAAGTTGACTATCTATCGGCCATGAGGCAATTCTCGTCATTGTCAAATTGATCTGAGTCTAAATCTTCCCATGTAATGGTTATGGCTCTAGACTTGGAACTTTTCTTAGATTTAAGATTTCTTTTAAGTTTCACGCAATTAGGCCTTTTGTATCCTATCTCATGGCACTCATGGCAAATAATCTGCTCAGGTATTTGGTAATCAACGTTGCTTCTTTTGGAACTTGCTTTGATGTCGATTCTAAATCGACTCTTAGCCTGTGTTAGCTGCCTAAGATGCTTTATGATCATTGGTATTTCATCTTATAGCATCTTCTTTTAGACCTCCTGAATCATTATTCCAGCCAATCTATTTTGAATTGAAAGCAATGTTCTTTTTACTTTTACTGTTGGAACTTTTTTCTTTTGTCAGGAGTGTCATTTCATGAGAGGTGAGCGATCTAATGAGCTCTCCCACTAAAAGGGTTTCCAAATTCTTGACTTCATGTGTTGCAGTGACTTTTTGCGTCCAATCTCTAGGTAAAAATTGCAAGATTTTTTGAACTTGCTCATTCTCAAATATTGCTTTCCTTACTGCAAACATGGGGTTAACTATCTTTATAAACCATATGTTCACTTGACTGATTAATTCACCTAATTTCATAGAGAACATCTCAATTGGTGATTAAGTAATGCAATTATTTCTTATTTTACCTAAGATATCCCTTCTTGGTTGACTTGAAGCAAGTCCCATATTTCCTCTGCAGAGGAGCAGGTACTGACTCGATTGTGTTCTTCCTTGACTAGAGCGCAAGAGAGAATGTTTTTTGCTTTAGCGTTCATGGTTAAGATCTTTTTATCCTTAGTGTTAAATTTCAACCTACCTTTAGAGACATGTTCTTGTTTGTTAGGATAAATGGCCAATCAATAACTGTATTCTATAAGTCATAGTCAAGAGCTCTAGTAAACTCTTCAATCCGATTCTTCCATGTAGAGTAATTTGTCCCATCGAATAGAAGTGCATGTGTATGAGATTATCCTTCTACATAAATATCAAACCTAGACGCAACTTATTTGGATCAATTAAGCTCAAATCAGTTAGAACTCATTTTATGAGCCTCATAGCTCTAGTGCCAATTGATAGTAAAAAGAGGTCAAGAGGGGGGCTGAATTGAACTTTTTCAAACAATAAAATGATTTTTACTTTCAATAAAATCAGAAGATATAATAAAGAAAACATTTTTAATAATCTAAAAGGATAACTAATAGAAATCAAATAAGCAGCAAATAAAAGGACACAAAAATTTATAGTGGTTTGGCAAGCTTACATCCATTACCTGGACAAAATCTTAGGATTTTTAACATGCATGTTTATTAAAGATCCGAGAAGTAATATAAGAGATAAGATGAGGTAGCTATACAAATACATGCAACTTTCTTCTTTGGCAGAAACTACCTAACAAACTAAATAGTGGAAGGCAGAGGCAACTTCTAGAAAGATATGTTGTGGGGTTCTGAACTTGTAGATTGGCTTAAAATTTGTTTGATTCATTTCTTTTCTCCTTTAAATAGATGAAGTTTGTTTAGAATCTTTTGCATCTTGTCGTCATATAAAGTTCCGAAAATAACTTCCCTTTTTTGACTTTCGATTTTTGTAAAAGAATTTCGACAACATTTTTCCTTTATTGACTTCAGAAAATCATGCAAATTTCCTTTCCTTTATGCAAGCGTGATTTTGGTGACTATGTTGAAGAAATCTCAAGATTTGATTTAGCAAATTTCCTGCCTTAATTAACTTTATGCTACATAAGAATATAAATTATTAATGTAAGTTAACCAACAAAATGATCATTATCAAAGTTCCTACAATAACTTTCCTTTTTGGTTCGAAAAAATCATACAAATTTTCTTTCCTTTATGCAGGCAGTCGTAAATTGGGTGATAATCTTGAAGATATTTTAGAATAAATTAAGCATTTTCTTCCACTTAAATAATTCTGCATCATACATAGAAGTCATTAATAGAAATTAACAAGCAAAATGATCATTATCAAAATAATTCGTGAGGAGATCCCAAACTAACTTAATTCTCCAATAACATCTTAAAGCAGGCAACCACATAGCCCTTAAATCAGTCTTCTAGTGGAGCTTACATTAACATTGGATTGGCCGCCACAATATAACAACAAAGTATTATCGCTCTACCAAATCAGCAACACCTTTTCAATCTGAGTATTAGGGTGATTCATCAATTGAATTGGGGGGCGATGTTGAATGCCTGAAGGAAAAATTTAAAAGGGTAGAAGCAACAAAGAGAGAAACTAAGGCAACAATTGCTTGTGGGATATTTTCCCCTTTCCCTGTCTAAAAGACAAGAAACATGCATGGAGCGGCGTTTGGATTAAGATTTGGTCTTGGTCTTATGAGCGAAAAAGCCAAACAGCCTCTCAAGACTTTCCCTTTTCCCCTGTTCCTTTTTTCTGATTTTCTCTCGCTTTCTCCTTCTCCCAAAAACAAATCTCTCTCTCTCTCTCTCTCTCTCTCTGTTTCCTTTTCCCATAAAAATTTCTCTTTGAATTTATTTAATTGCATTTTATTTTATTGCTATTTTTGAAAATTTTATTCTTAAATTAAAATTTTTATTTTTTGAAAAATATTCTAAAGTAAATGATGGAAAAAATTGGTGAAAAAAATAACTCTGGTGGAAATTTTAAATTTGTTGGAAAAAATAATTTGGGCCAAAATTTTGGGTTTGTTGTAATAGTACAACTTTATCTTTTTTTTCTTAATTTGTGAAACACAATTTACAAAAAAATTGATAATAGAAAAAATACAAAATGACAAAATTTTGTGAATAAATTATTTTATGACTAAACAAAAAATAAAAAATAATATTCAAACTAGTCTGATAGATAGGAAATTCGTTAAAACATAATTCATGAAATTAAACGCAATATTTTCCTCATTGGAACTTAATTCTCCTCAATTAATAAAATAATTCATTGTCCATTTTAAACAATTTCTCAAAAAATAATTTTTTTTAGATTTGTCTATTAATTTAAAAATTTTCATTACTATTCTTAATCTCAAACAAGCAAAAAATAGATTAATTATGAAATTAATCTATGCTAGACATACTTTTGAATTATGAAATTAATAGATGATCTATTTTTAAAAAAAATTGAAAAAACAATTTACTAAATTTATAAATTATTTATATATTGTTTTATATATTCTATGCCCTAAACAAATTCAAAATCAAAAAACTCCCACAACAATCTCATTCTCTCAAAAAAATTTTAAAAATAATCCCACAAGTATTCACAACCTTATATCATATCAAACCATCAAATCACTATAATCATTACATTGTCTCTTACAATTAGTTGCAGCCTCATTTTTCATTTCTCATATCTCTCAAATACTAAAACAACACCAAAATCTTTAAAACATGGAAAATGAGACGTGGCCCCACAAGCAATCACAGCCTAAGGGAAGTATTTTTAGTTCTCAGAAGTAAATGGTTTGCTCAACTTTACCTCACTCTATAAAAATTAAAGAAACGTCAAATCATATTTCAGTCATCATTTATTAAACCAAAAAAAAAAAAGAAAGAAAGAAAGAAAAAAGAAAGAAAAGAAAAAACTTAAAGAAAAAGATTATTGCTAAGAAATCATATGCACATGAACAGCATGTTGTTTCCAGATATTCCAACATGCAGTAGTGCACCATAATAAATATCACAATTGCAGATTATCAATCAAAATATAAATCAAATAATCATAAGAGGGCATAACATGCGTTTTTATCAAATGAAATCCAAATATATTTATATATATATCATGCATGATTCGAATTATACAACAAGCATATTCAAGGCATAATAGAATTCAACAGAATTCATGTACATATATTTAACTAGATACGAGTCCAGGAAAAGCCAAAAATTACATATATCAACCAATGCATTAAAACCACACTATAAAAAATTACACTTTTCGTAACGAAAAATTTTGTTACCATAAAGCTGAAATTCGTTACCCAAAATATTGGTAACGATTTTTTTGTTACTTAAGTTTAGTGCTCTAAATCCCGTCGCAAAAGATTTTAGTAACAAAATTTATGATTCGTTATGAATGATGGATTTATGGCAACGGAATTTATTATCACCAAAATATGATATTAGTAACAAAAAAGTGTAATAGCTACAATATATTTTTATAGCGTAACGAAATATTTAGCTACTAAAACATTGGCAATTTTGTTGCATTTTATTTTTTCATTACCAATGCATAATATAATGATATTATTTATTTAATTAAGTATAGTTACTAATTGTTTATGTAACAAAATATTTGGTTACAAATAGTTAAATAAAATTTTAATTCAAAAATAAGCATTTCGTTACTAATGGAATAAATAACTAAAAATTTTGTTACTAAATGTGTGCGCATGGGCTCTTCTTTGGGCTGCTTCATATGGATGGGCTATTTGACATCACGCCTACGCCTGTTGGGCCGCCAAACTCTGGGCTCAACCCGTGCCATCACCCACCAGCCTATGGCCCACCTGAGCGTAGGCCTAGCACCCCTGTCGGCCCACCCGCAAGGCCCAGCTAACATACCGGCCCACCCGAGCGCTGGCACACGCCCCCCCTCCCGAGCACAAGCCCAGCGGCCAAGCCAGCCCACCCGAGCCCTGGCCCAGTGCCCACGCCAGCCCACCCGACCGCAGGCCCAGCCGCAAGGTCCAGTGCATTCGATCCCACAACCATGCCCACCCACAAGCAAGCACCTAACCATATTGGTTGCATGTCCAAAAGTTAATATTTGCATTTGTTCAATTACTTATTCATCTCTTCCATATAGAGCTCTCAAGCAATTTCACATGTTATAAAGCAAATATTATTTTATTTTTAAAAACACAATAATAATTGTCATTTGAATAAATAAAATAAGAGTATCAATAGTGAATTAAGAGAAATAAATAAAAGTGTGAGATAATTATATAACATAGCTGTATGAAGCAAAGAAATCTTATTACATATATGTACATATAAATTGTTAGGTAAATGCTTAATATTTTTGTAGAAGAGCATATAATATAAAATACTTTATTTTAGAAATTTATAAAAAAATATTTATAAAAAATAATTGGTGGCATTACATATATATAAATATTAAAACATTGTGGACAAAACCCTTTAAAGTAAAAAACAAAGGGCAATCTAACAAGCAAAAGTAACAATATTATTAATTCCAGCGGTTGAGAAAAATTAGGACAAAGTTATTCATTCAGGGAATATTATACTAACCGCCGCCATTTATTATGAATTCCACGGTAGTTTCAAAACATCGCCACTAAATGGCTAATTTAGCGGCAGTTTGGATAAATCGTTGCTCAACCACCGTCAAATTAATATTTTGCGGCGGTTGAGACAAATCATCACAAAATATATGCCACAATTAACCTATTTTCTTGTAGTAGTGTGTGTGTGTATATATACTATGTATGTATATAAGTTTGAATGAAAAATTATATTATATGCATAGTTATAAATATTAAATATTATTTAATTTGGAATGAATAAATAAAAAAATAGATAAAAATAAAAGTAATTTAAATTTTATTGATAAATTTATATATATATATATTATATGTGAATAAGTATAGATGGAAAAAATAAGTATATATGTTTGAATAATTCGAAAGAAAAAAGATAGAAATAAAAATTATTTAAAATTTTATAGATAAATATATATATGTATGTATGTATAAAATGAGAATATATGAAATAATGAGAAATTTTGATTTTGATAATTTGAAAGGTTAACAACTTTTTTTTTTATTCGCAAAATATAATATGAATATCCATTTATATTTATACAAAAATTTGAGAATGAATACAATAATTTTTTTTATATTTTATTTTACATTATAATTTCATCCTCATATTTTGTCACTAATTCATATTTTAAAATCAATTTTAAGTTTATAATTATTTTATCAATTTACTATAGTTTTAACTTTATATGACTAATGCCAAACTCTTTTCTTCACTTAATTATTCGATAAGTAATTTGTGAGTCAAATTAAAAGGTTTCTATTAACTTATATACTAATATTGATTTTAACTTTATAATTATTTTATATATTTATTTTGATTTATTTTACTTTTTTTGTCTTAAGTTAATTGATTTTTAGTCAAAAATTGAAATTAAATAAGATTGTTTTTAAAAAATAATTGGCATTACATATATATTAAAAAATTATGGACAAAATCCTTTAAAGTTAAAAATAAAGAGCAATCTAATAAGTAAAAAAAATAATATTATCAACTGCGACAGTTTAGAAAAACCAACGCAAAATATATGGCGCGATTAACCTATTTTATTGTGGCGTATATATATATACACACACTATATATATGTTAATAAGTGCGAACAAAAAATTATATTATACATATTTATAAATATTAAATATTATTTAATTCAGAATGAATAAATAGAAAAATAGATAAAAATAAAAGTAAGTTAAATTTTATTGATAAATTTATAAATATGTATACTATATTTATGTGAATAAGTATAAATAGAAAAAATAAGTATACGTGTATGAATAATCAGAAAGAAAAAAGATAAAAATAAAAATTATTTAAAATTTTATATATAAATTTATATATATGTGTGTGTGTGTGTGTGTGTATGCATGCATGTGTGTGTGTTTGTATAAAATGAGAATATATGAAATAATAGAAGAGAGAAATGAGAATAAAAAGAAAAGAAAACAAAAGAATTGAAAAATAAAATAAAATAAATAAAATATGATAATAAAAAGTTATTTAAACTGAATTGTATATATGTAAAATGATTAAAGGTAAATTGATCTTTTTATATTAAAATTACATTAAATGGGCAATAAATGTGGGGGGAGGCGGTGTGTGTGGTTTTATAAAACATAAAGAAGCTGTTTTGCATATTATTTTTTTTCACATAAGGGTTTGACACTTGTTTCACAAACCACATTAGGATAAATTGCAACTAGCCTGATAAAATTATAACCATTTCAATGGAGCCCTTAGTTTTCTTTTTTTGCTATTGTAGTGTTTGGTTATATTGGAAAATTATATTTTTGGTCTCATTAGATGGGGGTTTTGCACTTTCGGTAATTAAGTTGATACTTATAGGATCAAAACTCTAATTTTTTTTATACATTTGGAATAGCACCTCAACTTTCATTAGTATTCAGGCAAAACTGTTAAATTAAAAAAAAAAAAAGAAATTACCCAATAGCTCAAAAATTTGACTTATTTATAAAAATTTCACAAATTTGAATTGCCCAATCAACCTTCATTAAAAAATTTTAAAAAAAGAACAAAAATATTTAAAAATATATAACAAAATTCTCATAAAAAATTTATATCTCAATATAAATATCATATAAATGTATATATATGTATAATATCAATATAAATATATATAAAATAAATATCATATAAATATATACATAAATATATATGTATAAAATACCCACCCCCCTCCCCTAACCCCTCACCGCCGCCCATGGCTAGGCCTGGGGTGGGGTTGGTGGGGTGGGGGGGATGTAGAAGAAGGAAGGAAAATATATATATATATATATGTACTTATTTATTTATTGATATCTATATGTACTTATTTATTTATTGTTAATTAATAAATTTCAATTATATTAACTTAAATTAATTTTTTTTTTACTTATGTTATTTATTTAGAATCATTACATCATTTTGTTCAAAATAATTAAAAATATTTATTTATTTAAAATTATTAAAATTATAAGGATAAAAATTTAGATTTTATTTTTATTTAAATTATTTACTTTGATTAGTAAATAAATTTAATTTTTTTTATTTATATACACACACACATCAAGGTCTCACAGGATTCCAACTCTATATCTCCCACATTTTGACTTATTTAATTTTTATTGATTAATAAATTTAATGAAATTAGTTTAAATTAGGGCTTGTTTGTTTATGAATTGGAGCATTTTGTCAAAATATTTTAGCAATATGTTTTTTTGGAAGTGTGGTTAGAGAATATGATGGTTGTTTGTTTGTATTTTGGACGGTAGGTGAAAAATAAACTGAGAGAAAATTATTTATTTATTTGTGTTTTAGAAAGAAACAAGATATTGTATCAATAATTTTTTTTATTGGGTTGATAGGGTGAAATAGATATTTTAAAATTACTAGTGTTAGTGTGATATTTTTAGATCTTATTTTTATTTTTAAATTATTTATTTTAGTTAATAAATATTTTTTATATTTAATAAATATATTTAACTTAATATAAATAAATTATTTTAGATATGATTATTTTTTAATATTATTGAGATGTAATTTAAAAATAAAATCATATTTAATTAAGAGATGGATTTGATTTTTATTTTTATTTTATAATTAATAAATATGTTTAATTAAAATTGATTAAATTACTTTACATATGTTGATGATTTTAATTTTTTATTTTTTTTAATCCAACTTTAATTAAAATATCATTTAATATTTAAAAAAATTATTAATAAAATTATTTAAATTTATTCTAAGTAATTTAAATAATATTAACGTTAAACCCCCATGTTAAAGTTACAAATAAATCCATGGGCATTTTTGTCTTAAAAATAATCAAAACAACTTTTGAAGGATATTTTTGAATTTTAATATTAATTTTCAACCGACGTCTACAAATTAGTTAAAGATGCTAACAGTTCTTCAAATATTTAATTAAATATATGGGGATAAAAAAATAATTTTATTAAACTTATAACTATATTACTAAGTTTATATTATAATGTCGTGAGTATTTCAAAATTTCCAACTATATTAAAGTTGTACAAGTCGATCAATTTTAAAACAATTTGTGTTAATTAAGTATAAATTTTTTTCAATAAATGCATGTTCAAATTGTCCATACCAATATATTATTAGTACAGAATATTTTAATTTTTAAAATAAAATTAATTACACATAAAGACTAAAGATTTTAGAATTTATAAACAATCTTTCTAAAATATTTTCGTTCAAAAATAATGTCCTAATAAATAATAACAAAAAAAAGAATTAAATTTTTAACCTCCATAATAATACATCATAATTCATCTTATAATATAAGATAAAATAAATAATTTTTGTACATACTATTTATACAAAAAATGTAGGGAGGAGCAAAAATTTGGAGTGAATAAAAAAATAATAAAGGAATTCATTTTTGGATGGAAACTTAGTTTTTGAAGGAAATATAATATGTAGACCAACTAATTCTTAAGAACAATTTATTCAGGTATATGAAAGTTAATAATTATTATATTTAATAATATACTTTAAGTTAATGTTTTTTTTACACTATATTAAACCATGAAAGTTATCTTCAATTTAGCAATTTATATAGTAAAACATACACACAATTAACATATGGATATCTATAAGTTATAAAAATCTTTAATTGGTCAATACAACGATTAAAATATGAAATGTAAAATTAACAGACCTAACTTCAAGGACCGTTTTCTTTTCATTAAGTATTATGGTAAACTAGATTTCTTTATTTTCTTTTGTTATTCAGGTATGTAACGTTTAACGATTTATTTTAAGGAGTTTTTAGAATTTTTCTAAATAAATATTGTAATAAATTATAATAAAAAATTAAATTGTTAAGCACCAAAATTTATAAGTCCAAATTATATGTTATTTAACTATTTTAACTATGATAGAAAATTATTTAATAATTGAAAAAATTATATGTCAATTTATCATATAATCTAAGATAAAAGAAATTAATTTTGCTATAGATTTTTTATACAAAAAAAATGGAGGAGCTAAAATTTAGAGGAATCGAAAAAATGAAGAGAATTCATTATTGTTAGAGGGAATCAATTTTTTGGAAGAAATCAAGTTAAATTATTAGGTCAAACTAATGATAAAAACAATTGTTAACATTTTTTATGGGCCAAATTTTTGAGGGAATACAAAGTTGGAGGGAAACAAAATTGCATTGCCATCCAAATTCATTAAATAAATTTATGCATATGTATAAAATAAGAATATATGAAATAATGAGAAATGAGAAATAATGATAAATTTATATATGTATAAAATGAGAAGTATACATGTATATGTGAATAAGTGTAAATAGAAAAAATAAGTATATATGTATGAATACTTAGAAAGAAAAAAGATAAAAATAAAAATTATTTAAAATTTTATAGATAAATTTATATATATATGTGTGTGTGTATAAAATGAGAATATAGAAACACTGATAAATTTATACATATATGTATAAAATGAGAAATATATAAAATAATGGAAGAAGAGATAAATGAGAATAAAAAGAAAAGAAAAGAATGAAGAAAAGAGAAAAGAAATGAGAAATATATGAAGTGCTGGAGGGGAAGAGTAGGGATTTTTCTTCTTCTTATTATCGAATTCTTTATTTATATTATTTGAATATTATTTGAATTTTATTATGTAATCAACAAGTATATAGTTAGGATGATAGACGCAAAATTTTATTGTTTAAGTTTTATTTTGTTATATCTGAATTAATAAATAAAATATATTTATATTTAAGAGAATTATTTTAGATGTATTTATCATTTTAATGTTATTATGCAATTTTGAATTATATAGATAATAGGATAGACTTAAATTTTTATTGTTTAATTTTTATTTCATTTTTAACATAACAAATAAAGTCAACAAAATTTATTTAAATTATTAGACATTTAAATATTTTAACATTATTAAATATTTTAACTTAATATTATTAAAATTATATATCCTAAAGTTATAAGTTAAATTTTAAAAAAAATTTAGATGATAAATTCGTATGAAATAAAATTGAATAAATTTGAAGGATATTTGATATTTTAAATTCTAATGTTTAGAATATTTTTTATTTTAATATTATTATGTAATTTATAATTATATAGTTAGGATGAAAGACTTAAAATTTTATTGTTTAAGTTCTTTTCGGCATATTTGAATTAATAAATAAAATATATTTATATTTAACATAATTATGTTTTTATCATTTTAATATTCTTATGTAATTTTGAATTATATAGATAATAGGATAGACTTAAATTTTTATTGTTTAATTTTTATTTCATTTTTAACTTAATAAATAAAGTCAACAAAATTTATTTAAATTTTTAGATATTTGACTATTTTAACATTATTGGATTTTTAACTTAATATTATTAAAATTATATGGCCTAAAGTGATAAATTAGATTTTTAAAAAAAAATTAGATTGTAAATTCGTTGGAAATAAAATTTTATAAATTTGAAGGATATTTGATGTTTTAAATTCTAATGTGCAAATTTTAAATTTTTTTAGGACTCAATTCATTTAATTTGATAATTTAGCAAGTGGGATACATGTGTATGTGTGTTATATGTGTGAATATATATATATATAAATATATATAAGTATATAAATATTTTTCAAGATTTATCTTTTTTTTTTTAACTTTTTACTTTTTTCAATTTTTATGTACCTATTTTTAATTTTTTGTGCAAATATTCTTTTTTTTTTTGTCTAGTAAAATACATGGCAAAAGGGGGTTGTCGCACCACATGCCACGTAGGAGAGAGGATGTGATGTGGCGCCATGTGGATCGGGCTTGCTACAAATGAATTTGGGCTAAATTTATCCTCAGATTGCCAAAATTTAAAAGTCCAAGTACCAAAAATATAAAGTCAAAATTTGCCACTAGGGTATAGTTATGAGATCAATTTTGCATTTTCCCTCTAAATAAAAACTCTCAATTCATTGAATAATTCACAAAAAAGTTATAAAGCTCAATATTTTAAAGAAATTGTCCTAACTAATGGATTATTCACTTCAAATTTTTTCAAGCTCAGTTTTTAAAATAAAATCCAATTTAATAATAATTCACTAAAAAATTGGTTAAACCCAATTAACAAATTCTTTACATTATTGTAAAGTCCATTTCTTGAACAAAAGCCCAACCCACAAGTCTTAATAAAAATTTAATTTAATATTCATTTATAATTAATAACGAAAATTATTGTTACCATATGTATACAATTGATATTTGGAGGGAAGTTAATTAAAATTTAGTAACTAAGAACTCTGTTACCATATATTTTATTTGTAACAAATATTTTGTTGTTATAAAAGATACCAAATTTTGTTACAAATATATCTTCTTGTATGACGGAAAACACAATATGTAACAAAATAATATTTTCAGTAATGAATAATTATTTAGTTACGAACATAAAAAATTTAAGATTACAAATGTGAGTTAAAGGTAACAAGACTTTTACTTTGTTACTAAGAAAATATTATTTGTAACAAAAAATCAATTTTGTTACAATAAATCTAACATATGTAACAAATTTTACCTTTGTTACCAAAATTTTTGTTACGTGAAGTGCAAATTGTTGTAGTGCCAGTAAAGCATGCTGTTAGATTTATAAATATAGATGAAAAATGTTAAAGAAAACTTAGCTTAAGGATTCTGTATCGTAATAGAATCAATCAAACGATCAAATCACATAATTCTATTTGCTTTGAAGAAACGAGTGCCCTCGACTCGCCAGTGCAATAGGGACAGCGATGCACCTCCCAAGATGAGATGGTCCACAGCGATCAGGTGCACTCCATCTCGCTCACCTCGAACAGTACTCAGTCGCCAGAATTAAATGGCCGAATATCAGGATTTAGGGAAAGCTAGAGAGAAAATAATAATATCAGAATTATAGGAGAAATAAAGAGAGGAATAACGTAAGCAGAGGGAATGCTTTTTCATGTTTCTATCAAGTCTGTCAGAAGCAGGCTATTTATAAGCATAATTAGGGTTACATTTTGCTGCAATTAGAGTCCGCCAATTAATGACTTATAACACGTCACCCATCCAGTAGCAATATGCCACGTTGCCTTTACACGTCACGCATCCAGCAGCACTAAGCCACGTCGCGTAACTACCTCTGCCAAATCTCAAATTATCAGGCTAAATCTCCAATGAATCTATCCATCCTTATTCGATTATAAGCCTCGATTATCTTCAGACTCTTATCCAATTCAACCCTTAGTTCAGTTAAGTATTTTTGAATTTTAAATTTAAATTCAAAATTTAAATTGAATTTTGTCCAAAAAGATAAGATTGAGCTGAGACATTCGCCCTAATGCCCATACCCACGATCTGGATCCAGAGCCGAGCCTTGCGGCACGTGCATGTGGTCTACTTGTATGAATCCCTTAATGAACACTTTAACAAGCATTCATACTTGAGTTCAATATCTACTATTCCACACTTGTTTATAAAACTAATGTAGGACAAGTGAAGGGTTGAAATAACCTTTCAACTCCTCCACTTGGTTTTATAAGGCACAAACAAGTCTCCTCTTTCTCAAAGTACCAGTATAGGACAATTCAACATATAACACTTCAAACATTTTTCTTTCCTTTCCTACAATTCAACACTTTAATTATCTTTGGATTCCACCCATAATTGGCATCCATCCAAATATAATCAAACATGTAATTAGGCTTTAACTATGCCAATTACAACAATCCCCCACAAATTCATGGATAATGGCTATCAAATTCAACATATCACTTTCTGAAATGGTACCTTTCGATTTGAACTACTCCCTAAATTATCCGACTTTTGCCACCACCAGGACAAATGGATCTAAGCCTTGAATTTGTGCCCATGACTGTGATTGCATCCATCAGTAACAATGAGCTAAAGGCTATGTATTTATCTTTAGGGTTGACACATTAAGGCCAAGTGTCCCGATCCTATATCATGAATGCTTGTCAAGGAACAACCCAATTCATTTAGCCCAGGCCAAAGGACTACATTCACTTAGTTGGGCGTCTCCAGGGATGTACTGCTTGCATCTCGTCTACCCCATTCAGAGTTAAACTCTTACTATACCAGCATTAGTAAGCACCCATTAGGCAATTAGATGAGAGACACCAGATATAAGGTATCAATCTAATTTTTAGGCACAACTTGATATACTCAGTAGCTTGTTTATACCACATTGAACCTACCTTATGGGATCTCCACTTAGTAGGTTAGGTTGCCACTGTATGAATATCACTGATGGGTTTCCAATCCCATCCCCAACCTGAATTTGTGAATCGAGGACAAATCAAGTCCTTTAGTTAAAGGGTCTGCAATATTGTCTTTGGATCCAACAAAGTCAATTGTTGTAACCCTATCAGACACTAACTCCCTTATAGACTTTAGTCTAACTTGGATGTGTTTCTAGTCATTTAATTGAAATTTGAACTACTAATCTTTGCAATTGTGGTTTGATTATCACAATGTACAACAATTCCCAGAAGAGGTTTTGTTACCATGGGCAATTGTACCATCAACCCATATAACTATTCTGCCTCTGTTCCAGTTGTGTCTAAAGCACACAACTCAACCTCAAAGGCGGACTGAGTTATCAAAGTCTATTTAGAAAACTTTCAGGAGATAATGCTCCTACCCAAGGTAAATACATACTCTGAACACCCATTACTTTTGGAGTTTTTGGCTATTCAACTAGCATCACTAAACCCTTCTAGCATTGCAAGAAATCTCTCGTAGTGCAAGGGTAGTGAAGCTGAGCCCTTTAGATATCAAAGTACTCTATCCAAAGCCTCTCAATGAGTTCGATTAGGACAACTAGTTTGCTAGCAAGCTTAGAGACCGCAAATGAGATATTTGGTCTTGAGCCATTTGTAAGATACTGTAAGCTATCAATTATTTGAGAATACCTCAACTGAGACACTGGTACGACAATTTCATTCTTAAAGAGAGCCACTGAAGGATCATATGGTGTTTTTGCGATTCTACTTTGTTTATAGCCAAATTTCTCAATTATTTTCTCAACATAGTGAGACTGAGAGACTGCTATACCTTCAGTTGAACGAGTCAACTTAAGTCCAAGAATTATTTTAGCAACACCTATATCTTTCATTTCAAACTATATTTTAAGAACTATTTAGTCTCATTAATAATCTCAGTGTTGGAGCCAAATAGCAGAATGCCATCTACATACAGGCATAACACAATACAATTATCACCTTTAACTTTGCAGTAGACGCACTTGTCATTATTGCTAACTTTGAAGCCAAATGACAATATGGTTTTGTCAAACTTTTCATGCCATTGTTTAGGTGCTTGTTTCAAACCATAAAAGGATTTAAAAAGCTTACAAACTTTTTGCTCATTTGCAGAAGCTACAAATACCTCAGACTGATCCATATATATTTCTTCCTCAAGATCACCATACAGAAAGGTTGTTTTCACATCCATCTGGTGAATGGGAAAATCATATATGGAAGCCAGTGCTATTAGCACTCGAATAGTAGTCAAATGAGCTACTGGGGAATAAGTGTCAAAGTAATCTATTTCCTCTTTTTGCCTAAACCCTTTAGCAACCAGCCTGGCTTTAAACTTATCAATAGTCCCGTCAGACTTAAGTTTCTTTTTGAAGATCCACTTACTTCCTATAGTAGTACACCCCGAAGGGAGATCAACTAATTCCCATATCCTATTGGAAACAATAGAAGCCATTTCACTCTTAATGGCTTTCTTCCAATGCTTGGCTTCAAGAGAAGCCATAGCATCCTTGAAGATAGTCGGATCACCCTCAACATTGTAAGTAATAAAGTCACTCCCAAAGTCCTTAAATGATTCTAGCCTTTTTACTCTATCTGGGTTCATCCAGTTCTTCAGGAATTGTGTCAGTAGTACTAGGACCAGCCCCCACATTTGTCATCTTTTCCACATGATCAAGACTTGATGCAGAATCAAAGGTTGAATATAAAGAAACATTTTGAGGTATCCCAGTCTTCATAAGAAACATGTTCTCAAATAACGTAGCATCACAAAATTCAACTATAATGTTCGCATCTATGCACAAAATTTTTGATTTAGTAACCACAGATCTCATAGCATAAGAAGTTTCCACATAGCCTAGGAAGACCGAATCAACAGTCTTAGGACCTAGTTTCTTCCTCTTGTGTTCAGAGACTAGAACTTTTGCAAGACAGCCCCACACTCGGAAGTATTTTAGACTAGGTTTGCTGCCTATCTAGAATTCAAATAGAGTGCTTTCTTTATGTTTTAGGGGAACTCTATTCAGAATATGGCAAGTCGTATTCAGAGCTTCCCCCCACATATACTTCGGCAGTCCAGAATTCAAAAATAGACTGTTAATCATGTCTATAAAAGTTCTATTCTTTCGCTCAGCTATCCCATTCGAAGCGGGAGAATAAGGACTAGTTTCTTCATGAATTATTGCAAAATTACAGCAGTATTCATGAAATAGGTTGGACCCATATTTTCCAACCATATCTGACCTTAACCATTTAAGTTTTCTACCAGTTTGTGTTCCGGCTTCATTTTTGAGCGTAGTAAACTTTTCTAGTGCTTCATCTTTATGTTTTAGTAAATAAACGTAACAATACATACTGCTATCATCTATAAAGGTGATAAAGTATCTTTTATTGTCTTTGGTTAAGACCCCATTGAACTTACAAATATCTATGTGCACAAAGTCAAGAATTTCAATTTGCCTTTCAACCGAGTGGTAAGGCTTTCTAACTTGCTTGGTTTCAGCATAGATTTGACATTTATGACCTCGTTCAATTTCATGTTCAGGAATTAAATTTAAGTTCATCATTCGTTTGATAGAACTAAAATTCAAGCTTCACAAACAACTATGCCAAATAGATGAATTCTTAATAACATTTATAACAAGAAAGTTAGGAAAGTCACTTTTATTAAAACCAATAAAGTTTTTAACTCGAATTTTGAACAAACCATTGAAAAGATAACCTTTACAAATGAAAGTGCCGTAATGTAAAATTACAACTTTATTTGACTTAAAAGAAATTTCATAGCCCTCCTTAACTATTACAGAACCACTAATGATATTTCTTCGGACTACTGGAACATGATGCACCTTTTGCAGAGACAGTATGCGCCCCAACGGAAATTTCAGGTCCACACATCCTATCCTAAACACTTCAGCTACGCCTGAGTTTCCCATCGTCACAGTCCTTCTGTTAACAGGCTGATAAGACATAAAAAGTGATTTGGTAGCACAGATGTACACATTAGCACCAATGTCTATTAACCAATTATAGGGTTCATAAATAGAAAATAATTCAAGTTTAAAGGAAATGTACTCGTCAATGGATGTATCAGGAACTCCAGCTTCGCTGGTGTCTCCAACAACTATGTTGACCACTGGTCTAGCAAACTGGGCTTTAGCCTTGGCTTTCTTGAATGGACACTCCTTAGCCCAATGCCCTTTTTGTCCACAATTCCAGCAAGACCTATTTACCTTTAGTTTCTTATTATTTTTGGCTTTTCCCTTATCAATGGTTTTAGAGTTCGAGTTGTGTTGACTTTCTTCTTTCCAATTATTACATTCGCCTTAGGATGATATTCAATAGGAACATTATGAGTTTGATTTCTGTGTTCCTCTTCAATGCTTGTGGCAATCATTAGATCATCTAAAGTCCATTTCCCTTTTTAATGCTTTAGAGTCATGCCAAACCTTTCCTAGGATTTAGGGAGCTTATCGACAATCTATATAACTGTAAATTTTTCATAAAGTTTCATTTTAGCATCAGCCAGGGAATGTTCTAGATTGATCAATTCATGTGTCTGTTTAGATACAGACCTGTCCTCAACCATCTGATACTTCAAGAATTTGAAAATCGAATACTTTTTGAGCCATTGCTTTTCGGTATTATACTTCCTATCCAATTGATCCCCTAAAGATTTAGCCATATAGGAATCAGAATAGTATACATCAAAGAGTGTATCAGACAAAGCTAACAGAATCACTCCTCGAACGATCTGATCCTTCATTTTCCAATTGGCTATTTCTTTAGTCTCGGGATCAGTTTCAGTTGATTCTGGCATGGTCAACTGAATCAACGAAAGAAGACCTTTCATCGTCAGCCATATTTTCATGAGCTGTTGTCAATGCTTAAAATATGAGCCTGCGAATTTTTTTGGCAATCTGAAAAGGTCAACTTTTGTTGACATAATATCACCAACAGCATGCGAATTTGAACCCATCACAGATTTCTCAAAATAATGCTAACTCAGAATATCTAGACAAAACAAAAAGTTGCAGAATTTCCAGGCAAGATTTCTGGATGGGATATCTAATCAGAATTTCAGGCAAGATTTCTAGATAAGATATCTAATCGGAATTTCAATAGATAAATAACACACGTAACAAATCGTTTCTTCAAGATTGTTGTTTCCAGATATTCCAACATGCAGTAGTGCACCAAATTAAATATCACAATTGCAGATTATTAATTAAGAGATGAATTAGATAATCATAAGAGGGTATAACATGTGTTTTTATCAAATGAAATCCAAATATACAAATCATGCTTGATTTGAATTATACAACAAGCATATTCAAGGTATAACAGAATTCATGTATATATATTTAACAAGATACGAGACCAGGAAAAACCAAAAATTACATATATCAACTAAAGCATTAAAACCAATAAAGTATGATGTCAGATTTATAAATCTAGATGAAAAATGTTAAAAAAAACCTTAGCCTAAGAATTTTGTACCGTAAAGAATCAATTAGACGATCAAATCACAAAATTCTATTTGCCTTGAAGAAACGAACACCCCGACTCACCAGTGCAATGGGGATAGCGCTACGCCTCCCAGGATGAGATGGTCCAAAACGATCAAGTGCACTCCGTCACATTCATCTCGAGCAGTGCTTAGTCGCCAGAATTAAATAGCCGATATCAAGATTTGGGGAAAGCTAGAGGGAAAATAATAATAGCAGAATTATAGGAGGGAATGTGAGAGAGGAATAACGTAAGCACATGGGATGCTTTTTCGTATTTTTATCAAGTTTTCCAGAGGCAGGCTATTTATAGGCGTAATTAGGGTTAGGGTTAGTTGCAGTTAGAGTTCGTCAATTAATGGCCTTTAACATGTCACCCATCTAGTAGCAATATGCCATGTCGCCTTTATGCGTCACACATCTAGCAGCACTAAACCACGTCATGTAACCACCTCTGCTAAATCCTAGATTACAAGGCTAAATCTCCAACGAATCTATCCACCCTTATTCGATTATAAGCCTCAGTTATCTTCAAACTCTTATCCAATTCAGCCCCAATTCGATTAAGTATTTTTGAATTTTAAATTTAAATTCAAAATTTCAATTGAATTTCATCCAAAAAGACAAGACTGAGACTAAGACATTTGCTCTAATGCTCGTGCCCACGACCCGAATCTAAAGCTGGGCCTGCAGCGGTAGCACGCACGTGTGGCCCACTTGTATGAACCCCTTAATGAACACTTTAACAAGCATTCATACTTGAGTTCAATATAAACTACTCCACACTTGTTTATAAAATCAATGTGGGACAAGTGAAGGGTTGAAATAACGCTTCAACTCCTCCACTTGGTTTTATAAGGCACAATCAAGTCTCCTCTTTCTCAAAGTATCAATGTGGGACAATTCAACATGTAACACTTTAACCATTTTTCCTTCTTACAATTCAACCCTTTAATTATCTTTGGATTCCACCCATAATTGGCATCCATCCAAATATAATCAAACATGCAATTAGGCTTTACTTTTGCCAATTACAACACAACAAACATAAAAGAAATACTTACCAGATCAGTGCCAACTACAACCAAGTGTGCCTAAGTAAGGTGCTAGAGTCGTCCAAGTGAATATCAAGCAAAGCAGCAACAAAGGAGTAGCCTTCGAAAGCATAAAATAGTAAAAATAAAAAATAAGCAATCCAATTTAAACAAACTCAATTTCAGAAAGAGATACAGAGGGTATTGTATATAAGAGTATTAATTTAATTTAATTTAATCAATTCACATGTAAATTTTATTTGAAATTTTTTATTAATATTGTATATAAAAGTATGAACTTAATTATTAAAAGTTTGGATTTGAATTTAATGAGTAGAATTGTATAATCTCATATCCAAACCATTTTTAAGTTATCGATATGTATAATTAAATCTAATTTATTAAATATTTTAATTGATTAAAGATTTTAAAGTTCAAATTGAATTTGAATTAAAATTCGATCCATTCACATCACAAACTCAAATAATTTGAGTCAGGACTTAACTACAAAACTAAAAAGCTTTTTTGAACTACATCTCTTTGGACCACTAGAACTTGGTCTCAGTCGCAAACGGGTGGATTGACCAGAGTAACTTGGCCACAGAAAAATCAAATTGTAGAAGATGAAGATGTTTTCCAAGTCTTGATCATTTAATGCATCCAAAAGTTTCATTGTTAGTCCATTTAGCACGTTTATTTGACTAATTAAGTCATGCCCATTCGATGGTTGCAATTTTATTGTGACCCACTCCAAAATACGAAATTAATGGAAGACGCGCACAAAGTGGAAAAAAAAAGCATGAAGCTGGTCGAAATTAAGTATTGTTTGTGTTTTCCTTTTGTGGTGCATTGCAACTTAACATGTGAAAAATAAAATGGAAGCTATTCCCGCTATCAAAAGGAAACATGCATTGAACTAGGGGTGTAAGATGAGTCGAGCCGGTTCACGAGACTCGATTATCATGAGTCGACTCGATTATAGCTCAACTCGAGTTCGAGCTTTACTTTAGTTGTTTAAAAACTCATGAGCTGGCTCATGAGATTTTTTCTATTTTTAAATATTTTTTATATAATAATTAGTATATATTAATAATTTACTTTTTTTTTTCTGATTTTAAATATCTATTATATATTAATTAAATAATTAATATATACATATATGTTGATAATTTACTTTTTTTTTCTAATTTTAAATATTTATTATATATGATTAAATAATTATAACATATTAATAATTTAATATTTTATCAATAATTATAATAAGTATCTCGACTCCTTTCGCCCAAGCTCAAAATATTGGGCTCGAGCTTGTAACTTTTGCCGAACCCGACTTATTTACACCCCTACATTGAACCCTGTGAAAAGAAAAAGAAGTATCTCAACTCCTTTCGCCCAACAATGTATTTCGATGGCGCATTTTGCAAATTGAGAATGTATTTTGGCATACTTAATATTTGGGATAAATAAGCATAACCCCCCTGTGAAATTCGAAATTACCATGAAACTCCCTGTGTGAAAAATGGAGTCTGTTTAGTACCCTATGTTTTGTCAAAATTGCCACATTCGCCCCATGTTCACTTTTGTTTTAAAAAATTAAAATACCGAAATTGCCCATATGTGAGCTGAGGAAGATTTTGGTCAATCTTATAATTTCCTCTCAATTGTTTCTTCTTACCTTTGGCATATTTCAAATTATATACTCAATAGTATTAAAATAATAAATATATCCAAGATAATTTAATTCATTTTTTAAAATTAAAAATTAAAACCCTACACCCTAAAATTGTTTTGGAGAAACATAACCAAACATATCCTCATTTTCCCCTCCATAACTTCAATTGCTCAAAATATACATACATATGTTATATATAGACATCATATATATATTTTTATTATTCTAACAATAAAAAAATCACTCAATTTTATTTTCACCCCAAAAATTCAACAAAAATGTATTGATTTTACTGTTACAGTAAAAAATATCTCCCCCCCCTCCAAAAAAACATAAACAAACATACCAAAACACAACTTTCACATTTTCTAATAATTTATTTTTCCAAAACACATAATAAACATATAATAAAATCACACAAAAAATATAGCCAAACATTCCCATAGATTTTTAAGTTGTACTTAAGAATATTAAACTTATAAATAGATCTAAAATAATTTAATTCAATTTAAATAAATTTATCTATTAATTTAAATAATAATAATAATAATTATTATTATTATTACTATAAAAAGAATATATATATATACATATATATAATTACAGTACCCTTTTCGCTAGCCGCTGTTGCCCAACAATCGCTAGTGGCTACCTGAAAATTTAATCCCCCTCTTCCAACACCCCTCCCCTAAAAAACCCCCACCTCTTCTCTTTTCCCCTCAAGATATTCCTTCCCCAAAACCCTAGTCACCGTTGGCCAAAATAGCTTCCCCTGGCCAATCCCTAGTCCCTTCCCCAAAAAACCCCCCATCTCTTCTCTTTCTCCCAAAACCCCCTCTCCACAACCTTGGCCGCCACTAGCCGACGGTGGCGTAGGCTCAACAGGCACCACAACACTGGTAGATCTGGATTGGCCAGATTTGCTGGCCAATTAGACCCCCGGAGGGCATTATGGACAATTCATAGGCAAATTTGCAATTCCTACTTGCACACTCAGTGTGTGACTCCTATTTGGGGGTACGGTGGCAATTTTGACATAATATAGGGCACTACGCAGGCTCCATTTTTTACAAAAAGGGTTTTGTGGCAATTTTGAATTTCACAGAGGGGTTATACGTAATTTCCCTCTTAATATTTATTTCAACTTTGTAGTTCATAAGGTATAAATTGCAATTCACCCATTTTCCAGTGTATATATATATATGCTGGAATTAATTAGCACTTCTAGATAGTATGTTAAGTGGAGAAGAGATAAGAATTCTTTCAAGATCCTAGTCCCACATTGAAAAAGTAAGAAAAAGAGAGTCCATTTATTAGGTGAACTTCTTTTTAAGCTTTTAGATTATTTTAAGGTTTTCGAAGAGTGTCCAAGTGCATGGGAATTATATATATATATATATTGGTTGAATATTAATATGTATACATATATATTTAATAATCAAGACTTAGCACTTGCACGACGCCGTGTGGATTAAATTCAGAATTTAATTAAATATGTAGTTTATTTAATCATTAAAATTAAATTTTTAATCAGAAATAATGTGATAGGAAAAAGACAAGATTGTTAAAATTAGTGCATTGTTTAGTGATGGAAGGATAAACTGATTTCCATGCTCACTGCATTGAAGATTGCCTATGTGCTGGATCCAAATTTGAAAGATCTTCAAACACCACAGAATAACGATTTTGAGGCACTCAGAGCTAAAAGAAAGAAAAGATCAGATGAAGAAGCATTATGCCAAGGCCACATCCTCAACACGTTGTCTGCTCATTTATACGACCTCTTCACTAACGCTCAGTCACCAAAAGAAATTTGGAATACTCTGGAATCCAAGTACATAGCTGAAAAACAAGGAGTAGATAAGTTCTTAATTATGAAATTCTTTGAATTCAAGATGGTTGATAACGTGTCTATTATGGATCAAGTACATAATTTTTCTATCTTAATATCAAAATTAAAAGAATTGAAAGTTGAGATTTCTGAATCATTACAAGTGGGGACTATAATAGCAACATTACCCCTAGTAGGAATGATTACAAAAAGAAAATGCTTTATACAACCAAAGATTTTACTTTGGAATAGTTTGAAAAGCATTTAAGGATTGAGGAGGACACTCAAAATTTGTAAAGAAGGCATGTTGAAACTTTCTCCAAGGTGAACTATGCAGGTGAAAAGAAACCTATTTCGAGAGGAAAGAAATCTGGAGAAAACATGCCTAAATGATAGAAAAGGAACTTCCAAGAGACTGTTGGGATTGAAGCAAAGAAATATAAAACCAATAAGTCGTGCTATAATTGCAAAGTAGAAGACAGAAAATGCCAATAATGCAAATATAGTTGATATAGAGAATGCCATTGTTGCCATGATTTTTTATTTGCACATTAGTAAGATCACTGAATTGAACATGGCTACTGCGACAAAGTCTCTTGATTGGTGATACGATTTGGGTGCTACTGTCCATGTGTGCAATGACCAAGCATTGTTCAAGACATTGGAGAAGGTTGACAAAGGACATGAAGTAATGATGGGAAACGACAACATTGGTAAGGTCCTTGGCTGGGGCACTGTTGAACTATCTTTCACTTTTGGAAATAAATTAGTACTAGTCAATGTTCTTTTTGTTCCCTAGATTAGGAAAAACCTTGTATCTACAAATTTGTTATGTAAGAAAGGAATTAAGGCTGTTCTAAAGGCTGATATGGTTGTATTTTCTAAGAGTGGTGCCTTTGTTAGCAAAGGCTACTATTGTGATGGCATGTTCAAATTGAGTGTTACTAATAAAATAAATTATTTGGCTTACTTTGTTGATCATTTTTCTTTTAATTTGTGGCATGGTATTTTAGCACATGTTAACTTTAGTTATATTAAGTATATGCCAATGCATGGTTTAATTTCTTGCTATGATACTAGCATTGAAAAGTGTGAAATATGTATACAAGCAGAAATGACTAAGAAACTATTTTCGTTTGCTCAAAAATCTTCTAAATTGCTAGAACTTATTCATTCAGACATATGTGAATTAAATGGAATTTCAACTAGAGACGGAAACAAATATTTCACCACTTTCATTGATGATTATTCTAGATATACTTATGTTTATTTAATGAAATCAAGCTTTTGACATGTGTTTGCTCTATAAAGCTGAAGTAGAAAATCAAAAAGAAAAGAAAATTAAAAATTTTAGAAGTTATAGAGGAGATGAATATTTTCGTTCCAAATTTAATTCTTTTTGTGAAAAAATGGCATCATATATGAAATGAGTGCACCATATACCCCACAATAGAATGGTTTGGCAGAAAGAAAAAATAAGACACTGGTTAACATGGTGAATGCAATGATCTTGAATGCTAAACTGCCTAATAATTTATGGAGGGTGAAGCCTTACTAACTGCATGTCATGTACATGATAGAATACCTTCTAAGAAACTTAAAGTATCTCCACGTGAATTATGGAAAGGGAGAAAATCAAATCTAAGTTACCATAGGGTTTGGGGTTGTCTAGCCTTTCATAGGGTGACAGATCCTCAACGAACAAAGTTAGGACCAAGAGCCATAAAAAGTATGTTTGTGAATATGCTCAACATTCTAAAACATATAGATTATTGGACTTAGAGTCTAATGTGATAGTAGAATCAACAGATGTTGAATTTATTGAAGATAAATTTGGCAATGATTCTAATGTAACTGCACAAACACATGAACATACTAATCAAAGTACATTACCTAATGGTAGAAGGAAAATAATTGAATCTCCTAGTGAACATAGAAGAAGTTAAAGGGTCAGAAAGAAAAGAGCCTAGGACCATACTTTGTTGATCACCAGTCTATCATTTTCTTAGTTGAGGGTAATAGGGAGTCAGTACTCAATAAAACACCTATTACATTGAATATAGAAGGAGATCCTAAAACCTATAAAGAAGTTATGACATCTAAAGATGTAGCATTTTGGAAGGAGGCAATCAACGATGAAATGGACTCAGTATTATCTAACAATACTTGGGTATTAGTAGATTTGGCCCTTGGTTCAAAACATATAGGTTGCAACTGGGTCTTTCCAAGAAAATATAATACTGATTATTGGCAAAAGGTTTTAGGCAAAAAGAAGCTATTAACTATTTTGATACATATGCACTAGTAGCTAGAATAACATCTACTAGAGTATTGTTTCTCTAGCATCTATTCATAATTTATATGTGCATCAAATGCATACTAAAACAACTTTTCTCAATGATGATTTGGATGAGGAGGTATATATGGAACAACCTAAGGGATTTACTCTTCCTGGAAATGAAAAGAAAGTATGCAGGTTGGTAAAGTCTTTATAAGGATTGAAACAAGCACTAAAATAATGGCATGACAAATTTGATTATGTTATTTTGTCTAATGGGTTTAAGCATAATAATGCGGATAAAGTGTATTTATTCTAAATTCACAAAGGATTATGGTGTCATTGTGTGCTTGTATGTTGGTGTAAACAGTGAGGGTTAATCTTTGTGCCAATCCCACGACATTGAGAAAATTGTAAAGAACTACCAACATTTGGGAATAAAATAGGTAAGCACCCCATATGATAGTTCACACAAAGTGGTGGAGAGAGCTGTTGCTCAAATTGAGTATGCCGGTGCAATTTGGTAGTTTAATTGGGTGTCATGCATTGTACTATGCCAGATATTTCTTTTACTATTTACAAGCTTTCCAGATATGCTAGTAATCCTGGCGCTGAACATTGGAAAGCAATTGCTAGAGTCCTTGGATATCTTCAGAGAACTATAAATTTAGGACCACATTATGAAAATTACCTAGCAGTATTAGAGGGATACACTAATGCCAGTTGGATAACAAGTGCCAACGATAATAAGTCTGCGTTTGGTTGGGTATTTATCCTTGGTGGAGGAGCTATCCTTGGGCTTCTAACAAATAGACGTGCATAACTCATTCCACTTTGGAGTCTGAGTTTGTTGCATTAGCAGGAGCAGGTAAAGAGATAGAATGGCTAAGAAATTTATTACGAGAAATAGAGTTGTGGCCACAACCAATGCCAGCCATTTTTTAAAATGTGATAGTGAAGCTGCTATGTTTAGAGCTTATAGCAAGATTATAATGGAAAATCTAGACATATAAGCTTGAGACAAGAGTATGTCAAGCAATTAATTCTTGAGGGAATTATAGCCATAATATATACAAGAACAAGTAATAACTTGGCGGACCCATTCACAAAAGGACTTACTAAGGAGTTAGTAAGGAAAACATCAATTGGAATGGGCTTAAGACCATTTTCCTCAAGTCACCAGTAATAGAAACCCAACTTTCTCTAGCATTACCACTAGTTAAAAGTTCAATGGGTAAAAATAAGTTACTGATAAGTAGCTGTGAAGGTACTAGGACAACTTTTCAAGTAAGCTAGTGCATAATATTTGGAGGCTTAGCATAACTCTTAATAAGACTTAGTGTTTGAATATGACCAAAATTATTCAAAGCTTAAGGGAAACCTCACCTATATAAACATAAGGAGTGGTGTCGCTCCTGGTGAGGGTTCAAAGGTTGACCTTTGGAAATGTTTATGAATACTAGGATGTAGCACATAGCCATATTGGTGCTATAAGAATCTTAGTGAATTTCTAAAAATGTTGGAGAGTCTTGTGCGTGGTACTTCCGGTTCTAATGCAAAGAATAATGGTTTACTCGCTTAAGACACCATCTATTCTATTACAACTTTGAAGAACATACACTAAGGAAAGATTCAAGTCAAGTGACATCATTCTTATGCATGATTCTATAAATTCTTAACATCACTATCTAAGTGAGGGATTGTTGGAATTAATTAGGACTCTAGATAGTTAGTTAAATGGAGAAGAGATGAGCATTCTTTGGGATCTCAATCCCACATTGAAAAATTAAGAAAAGGAGAGTCCTTTTACTGAGCGAATCCTTTGTTAAGCTTTCAAATTATTTTAAAGTTTTGGAGAGTGTCCAAGTGAATGGGAATTATATATATATATTGCTCAAATAATATATATATATAATAATCAAGACCTATCGGTTTACACTTTTGCACGTGCACAACGCAACATGGATTAAATTAGAATTATATTTTAATTCAGAACTTAATTAAATATGTAATTCTTTAATTGCGTTTTAATAAAAAACAATGTGGTTGTTAGGAAAAAGACAAGACTATTAAAATTAGTGCATTGTTTAAACTAACAGTCATAATTATTGTGAATAGTTATTGCAACCTTATACAAGGGGAATTAATCCACACAAGTTCATATAAAAAGTAAAGTATTATTACTCTTAGCTAAAAGATATTCTCATACTCTTTTCAATAATTCTCAACATCAATAGAAATTTTTAAATAGGAATTTTAGAATGTTGACTGCAATTCCTAGGTGCTTTAGTTGAATCCTAGGGGTGAATTGACATAGACCCTGCAGCACAAATAGTGGAGACAATTATCACCTTAAGGACAATGTGGGGGTTTTCTACATGCAATTAAGCACATCAGACTTCTAACTTTTCAATATATTTTTCTAGCAATCTTAAGGTGATAATTTGAGAAGATTAAAGGAAGGACAGAAAGTTTATTTCAAGTGGTAGATCAGAATCTAGTGAAATCGAACCGATTTGATGGGACAAACTTCAAGCGAAGGAAGGACAAATTGATGTTCATGCTCACTGCATTGAAGATTGCCTATGTGCTGGACCTAAATTTGAAAGATCTTCCAACACCACAAGTGGGTGCTATAATAGCAAAATTACCCCCTAGTTTGAGTGATTACATGAAGAAAATGCTTTATACAACCGCAGATTTTAATTTGGAACAGTTTGAAAAGCATTTAAAGATCGAGGAGGACATTCGAAATTTGTAGAAAAGGCATGCTAAAACTTTCTCCAAGGTGAACTCTGTGGATGAAAAAAAGCCTAGCTCGGGAGGAAAGAAATCTGGAGAAGATGTGCCCAAAGGAAGCAAAAGAACTTTCAGGAGACTATTGGTTCTGAAACAAAGAAATACAAGACCAATAAGTCATGTTATAATTGCGGGGAAAAGGGCCATCTTAAATGTGATTCCGCTACAGAAAGAAGCAAAGGACATAAAATGCCAATAGTGCAAATCAGATAACGCCATTGTTGCCATGATTTCTGATATGCACATTAGTATGGTCACTGAGTTGAACATGGCTGCTGCAATAAAGTCTCCTGATTGGTGGTATGATTCTGGTGCTACTGTCCACGTATGCAATGACCAAGCACTATTCAAGATCATGGAGAAGGTTGATGATGGGCAAGAAGTGATGATGGGAAATGGTAACACCGCTAAGGTCCTTGGCAGGGGCACTATTGAACTATCTTTCACTTCTGGAAAGAAATTAGTACTAGTCAATGTTCTTTTTGTTCCTTAGATTAGGAAGAACCTTGTATCTGCAAATTTGTTGTGTAAGAAAGGAATTAAGGTTGTTCTAGAGGCTGATAAAGTTGTATTTTCTAAGAGTGGTGCCTTTGTTGGCAAATGCTACTCTTGTGATGGCATGTTCAAATTGAGTGTCACTAATAAAATAAATTATTCGGCTGACTTTGTTGATCCTTTTTCTTTTAATTTATGGCATAATAGATTGACACAAGTTAATTTTGGTTATATTAAGTATATGTCAATGAATGGTTTAATTCTTGCTATGGTACTAGCATTGAAAAGTGTGAAATATGTATACAAGCAAAAACAACCAAGAAACTATTTCCTTATGTTCAAAGATCTTCTGAATTTTTAGAACTTATTCATTTAGATATATGTGAATTAAATGGAATTTTAACTAGAGGAGGAAATAGATATTTCATCACTTTCATTGATGACTATTCTAGATATACCTATGTTTATTTAATGAAAACAAAAGATCAAGCTTTTGATATGTTTATACTTTATAAGGCTGAAGTATAAAATCAAAAGGAAAAGAAAATTAAAATTTTAAGAAGTGGTAGAAGGGGCGAATATTTTCCTTCCGAATTTAGTTCTTTTTGTGAAAACAATGGCATCAGAAATGAAATGAGTGCACCATATACCCCTCAATAGAATGGTTTGGCAGGAAGAAAAAATGGGAGCCTAGTTGATATAGTGAATGCAATGATCTTGAATACTAAACTACCTAATAATTTATGGGGTGAAGCCTTACTGCCTGCATGCCATGTACATAATAGAATACCTTCTAAGAAACTTAAAGTATCTCCATATGAATTATGGAAAGTAAGGAAACCAAACCTAAGTTACCTTAGAGTTTGGAGTTGTCTAGCCTTTCATGGAGTGACAGATCCTAAATGGACAAAGTTAAGACCAAGAGCTATAAAAAGTGTGTTTGTAGGATATGCTCAATATTCTAAAGCATATAGATAATTGGACTTATAGTCTAATGTGATAGTAGAATCAAGGAATGTTGAATTTATTGAAAATAAATTTGGCAATGATTCTAATGTAACTGTACAAACACATCAGCAAACTGATCAAAACACATTACCTAATAGTAAAAGGAATATAATTGAATCTCCTAGTGAACCTAGAAAAAGTCAAAGGATCAGGAAAAAAAAGAGCCTAGGACCAGACTTTGTTGATCCCCAGTCTATTATTTTCTTAGTTGAGGGTAATAAGGAATCAGTACTCAATAAATTGCCTATTACATTGAATGTAGAAGGAGATCCTAAAACCTATAAAGAAGTTGTGATATATAGAGATGTAGCATTCTGGAAGGAGGCAATTAACGATGAAATGGACTCAATATTATCTAATAATACTTGGGTATTAGTATATTTACCCTCTAGTAGAAAATATATAGGTTGCAAATGGGTCTTCTGAAGAAAATATAATACTGATGGGTCTATTCAAACTTTTAAGCCTAGGTTAGTGGCAAAAGGTTTTAGACAAAAGGAAGGTATTGACTATTTTGATACATATGCACCAGTAGCTAGAATAACGTCTATTAGAGTATTGTTTGCTCTAGCATCTATTCATTATTTATGTGTGCATCAAATGGATGTTTAAACGGCTTTCCTCAACAGTGATTTGGATGAGGAGGTATATGTGGAACAACCTAAGGGATTTATTCTTCCTGGAAATGAAAAGAAAGTATGTAGGTTGGTAAAGTCATTATATGGCTTGAAACAAGCACCAAAACAATGGCATGAGAAATTTGATTACGTTATTTAGTCTAATGGGTTTAAGCATAATAATGCGGATAAGTGTATTTATTCCAAATTCACAAAGGATTATGGTGGCATAGTGTGCTTGTATGTTGATGATATGCTGATATTTCAGACAAATATGATTAGCATAAATGAAATGAAGATGTATTTATCCTCTCAGTTTAAAATAAAAGATCTAGGTAATGTAGATACTATCTTGGGGATTAAAGTTAAGAAAAATAGAAGGGGTTATGCTTTGTGCCAATCCTACTACATTGAGAAAATTGTAAAGAAATATCAACATTGGGAATCAAAGAAGTAAGCACCCCATATATAGTCCACACAAAGTAGTAGAGAACTCTGGGAGAGCTATTGCTCAAATTGAATATGCTAGTGCAATTGGTAGTTTAATGTATGCCATGCATTGTACTAGGCTAGATATTTCATCTATTATTTACAAGCTTTCTAGATATACTAGTAACCTGGCAGCGAACATTGGAAAGTAATTGCTAGAGTCCTTGGATATTCAAAGAACTATAAATTTAGGACTACATTATGAAAATTACCCAGCAGTATTAGAGGGATACACTAATGCCAGTCGGATAACAAGTGCCAGCGATAATAAGTCTATGTCCGGTTGGGTATTTACCCTTGGTGGAGGAGCTATCCTTGGGCTTCTAACAAACAGACGTACATAACTCATTCCACTTTGAAGTCTAAGTTTGTCACATTAGCAGGAGCAGGTAAAGAGGAAGAATGGCTAAGAAATTTATTACGAGAAATAGAGTTGTGGCCACAACCAATGCCAGCCATTTTTTACAATGTGATAGCACAGCTGCTATGTCTAGAGCTTACCGCAAGATTACAATGGAAAATGTAGACATATAAGCTTGAGACATGAGTATGTCAAGCAATTAATTCTTGAAGGAATTATAACTATAATATATACAAGAACAAGTAATAACTTGGCGGACCCATTCACAAAAAGACTTACTAAGGATTTAGTGAGGAAAACATCAATTAATAGGCTTAAGACCCTTTTCCTAGAGTCACCCGTAATAGAAACCCAACTTTCTCTAGCATTACCACTAGTTAAAAGTTTAATGGGTAAAAACAAATTCCTGATAAGTGGCTGTGGAGGTACTAGGACAACTTTTCAAGTAAGCTAGTGCATAATATTTGGAGGCTAAGCATAACTCTTAATGAGACTTAGTGTTTGAATATGACCAAAATTATTCAAAGCTTAAGGGAAACTTCACCTATACAAACATAAGGAGTGGTGTCGCTCTTGGCGAAGGTTCAAGGGCTGATCTTTGGAAATGTTTATGAATACTAGGATATAGCACATGGCCATATTGGTGCTATAAGAATCTCGGTGAATTTCTAAAGGTGTTGGAGAGTCTTGTGCATGGTACTTCTAGTTCTAATGCAAAGAATAATAGTTCAATCGCTTAAGACACTATCTATTTTATTACAACTGTGAGGAACTTACACTAAGGAAAGATTCAAGTCAAGAGACATCTTTCTTATATATGATTCTATAATTCTTAACATCACTATCTAAGTGGAGGATTGTTGGAATTAATTAGGACTCTAGATAGTAAGTGAAATGGAGAAGAGATGAGAATTCTTTGGGATCTCAATCCCACATTGAAAAATTAAGAAAAGAAGAGTCTCTTTATTAAATGAATCCCTTGTTAAGCTTTCAAATTATTTTAAGGTTTTGGAGAGTGTCCAAGTGCATGGGAATTATATATATTGCTCAAATAATATATATATATATTTAATAATCAAGGCTTACCAGTTAGCACTTTTGCACGTGCACAACGCGGCGTGGATTAAATTAGAATTATGTTTTAATTCATAGCTTAATTAAGTATGTAATTATTTAATTACGTTTTAATCATAAACAATGTGGCTGTTCGGAAAAAGATAAGACGCAGTGCATTGTTTAAACTAACAGTCATAATTATTGTGAATAGTTGTTGTAACCTTATATAAGGGGAATTAATCCACACAAGTTCATATGTATTTTTAAAAAGCAAAGTATTATTACTCTCAGCAAAAAGATATTCTCATAATCTTTTCAATAATTCTCAACATCAACAGAAATTCTTAAGTAGAAATTTCAGAGTGCTGACTGCAATTTCTTGGGTGCTTTAGTTGAAATAATCCCTATAGTACAAATAGTGGGGGCAATTATCACTTTAAGGATAATGTAAGGATTTTTTGCACGCAATTAAGCACATTAGATTTTCAACTTTTCAATATATTTTTCTAGCAATTAGTGTCAAATTATTCACTCACTTTAGATAATTAGCCCTTGTACCTGATGGGAATATGGAAAGGGGGTTTCTATCTCTATCTTCTCACCGTTTAATTATGCTCCCCCCCTTCTCTCTCCCCTGATCTTTATCGGGAACCAGTTGAAGCGAGATATTTTCCATCCATTTTTCATTTTCTTTTCTGGATTACATGTAACTAATCTTAGTGGAAAAATGATGATGTGTTTGGGGTTTTTTTATTTTTTTGAATTGCATTTACAATTTGTTTTAAAATTTTTAATTCTTTTATATGGAATAATTTTTGATTTACTAAAAACTTTTAATTGATAAATTTGAAAAGAGATATACAATTATTATTTTTCACAATGTGTCATGAAATTCGGTGTGAATTATGAAAATAGTCTAATTTCTCCACATAAAACCCTGCCACATGCACCAATAGGAAAAAATATCTTGTTGATTTGATGTATGTATTTGGACATGCGGTTAGACATTATTAGAAAGTAATCATAAATATACAATTTTACTGTTTGATTTTGGCATAATCGATTAAAGTATTTGAACATATATAATGAATGGGATAATTATAACTTTGGTCCTCAAATATAACCACTTATTCGCTTTTAATCCCTAAATAATCTCGAGTTACACTTTTGCCCTCAAATTATCATTTTTTTAACAATTTTCATCATTGTTGTTACTCCAGGAATTAAAATTGATGGAAAATTTCACATGACCACTTTTGAAGGGAAAAACTTGAAAAAACTATAATTTTGGTCCTCAAACATAACCACTTATTCGCTTTTAGTCCCCAAACAATCTTGACTAATTAGGGTTGTGCAGGGCGGCACCACCAATTACTGGATTGTGCAGGAAGCCATAGACATGGTTCGTGTGGCGCCTAGCATTTACCAGCAACTCGTGTATGTGCCCAAGACAAAAAAAAAAAAACCCTCATCACACTCGCTGAAATTTGCCATAATGATACACTGCTGACGTGGAACAATATTGCCACCAAAATCATCTACCACCAACCACCACGAGTGATTGGAATTGGAACATTTGGATGCAGGAGTGCGATTGTTGAGGGGGAGGATTTTGTTGTTGAGAACATCACCTTCGAATATTCTACTCCTCAAGGCTCAAGATAGGTTGTAGCAATCAAAGTGACAGCTAATCATTGTGCATTCTACAACTGCAGATTTCTTGGTCGGCAAGATACTCTGTATTTGCACTATGGGAAGCAGTATTTGAGGGATTGCCACATTGAAGGAAGTGTAAATTTTTTTTTCTTTTTTTGGTAACAACACTGCTCTTTTACAGCATTGCCATATCCACTATAAGTTTGCTAGATATGTAACAGCTCAGAGCAAAAAATCTTCCTAAGAGACAACTGGATATGTATTCTTGAGATATGTTGTCACTGGTGATGAAGGGACATAGTACACATATCTAGGACGGCCATGGGGACCTTTTGGGACACAATATACAAGTTGACCAAATTGTAACTTAAAATTGTTTAGGGACTAAAAGTAAATAAATGATTATGTTTGAGGGCCAAAATTATAATTTTTCAAGTTTTTCTCTTCAAAAGTGGTTACATGATGTGCAAATGACCACTTTCTATCAATTTTAACTCCTGAAGTAATGACAAGGACAAAATTTGTTAAAAAATGACAATTTGAGGGTAAAAGTGTAACTCGAGATTGTTTAGGGATTAAAAGTGAATAAGTAGTTATGTTTGAGGACCAAAATTATAATTATCCCTATAATGAATCTATTAATTTGAATGATTTTAAATTTATTTTGCGATACTGGATTCATTTTTTACTTTTTTTAATTTTAATAGTTTTAAAAGTTGAAAAATTGTAAGTTATAATTTTGGAAATGAAAATAAAATTGTATTTGAATATTTTTGCATGAAAATAATAATTACAAATTGTATGGAGTTGAAAAACTAGTTACCTTATATTTTTTATGTTTAAAATTTTTTTTCTTAAAATATATGTATATTTTACTAATTTTAAAATGATATTGATTGTTTTATATTAACTTAAATTTAAATTTAATCAATGTAATAGTAAGATGATAGAATAAAGTTGAAGAAAAATTGATAATAAAAAAATATATATTTTGAGTGAAAATGGACAAATATTGATGGTTTTTATGTTCAAACCATATTGAAAATAAAAAATAAACGGGGCATAAGTTGCGTTTTTAAAAATATTCAGAATTAATAATCTATCCTGAAAGAAATAATTATTATTTTGCATCTTTTATTTTTCTGTCACAAAAATCATAGCCCATAAGATATTGGGAGTAATTAAGAGGTGCGGATAGACGTGGCACGTGATTGGGGGTGAGGGGCGAGACCAGCCTACCGCAATGGGTGCGGCGGCAGCAGATCAGGAGCACCAAATGCAAAGTCAGAACGTCGCCGTGAGTACCGATGTTACAAGCATGTAACTATCGTAGTAATGGTTCACAAGGCCGGCGATAATTTTGTTTTATTACATTTAGTCCAATCACATAGAAAAAGAAAAACAAATATACTTATTTTAGCGGTCAGCGTTTACGGTAAATTATTTTACTACATTAATAGCCATAATATCTGAAAATGATTAAGAACACACCGTCCATCATCGGTCATTACATTTATTCTTAGATTTATGCTATATATCATATAATATAAGAGATTGAATATTGATAGCAAATATGCAAATATTCAATTTGAAATAAATTTTAATTTTTAGCAATTTTACATTTTTAATTACAAAATATTTAATTAGTGATCATGAACATTTAATGACAACGTTATAATTTACAAATTAATCAAACATCCTTAAACAAAATCTTGAAAGCAATGGCTGCTGTAGGCCCGACGCTTATTCACACATGTCTTCTTCTTTCGAACACATGAGCTGATCTAAGAATACTGTTGATTTTGCCTTGAAATTGAGATAAATTTGACAAGGAACAGAAGAATGGGCCCACGACACAATCCTATTGGCCTTAGGCTTTGGTTTTCGACTATAAATATTAGTTTTTTCTTTCGAAAAAAGATCACGAACATAACACAAGGGCTTCTTTACTGCTTTTGAGTAATTCTCTTAAGATGGAGTTTAGAACGAGGGTGTTAGGTGTTTTCGTGAGATTTATGGGATTCAAATTTGTACTTTCACTTTGATTTGAGATCAATAAAATTCATTTTCTTTGTCGGGTGGATTAGGCACGTCGCTGAACCACATTAAATCTTGTTGTCACTTTACATCAAATTACTCTACTATTATTTCATTGTTTCTGCAATAGATCCTCCTGGGTTCCAACAAATTGGTATCGGAGCATGTTGGATCAGATGTCAGGAATGAAGTACGAGGTAGAGAAATTCGATGGGAAGAATGACTTTGGGCTGTGGAAGATGAAGGTTCACGCCCTCTTGTGTCAACAAGGATTATAGAGAGCGTTAAAGGGCAGAGATTTCTTGCCGGAAACGCTGAAGGACGAGGAAAAAGATGAGTTCATGGCGAAGGCTTACGGTACTCTAGTGTTATCATTGGCGGATAACGTACTGAGAGAGGTCGCCACGGAAAGTACGCTAGCTGATTTATGGAAGAAGCTGAAGAGTCTATATATGACAAAGTCCCTGACAAATTGGTTGTATTTGAAACAACGATTATACACATTGAGGATGAAGGAAGGTACATCTATTACTCAACATATTGATTTTTTCAATAAGGTGATTCTAGATCTCGCTAGTATAGATGTCAAAAATTGATGATGAAGATCAAGCTTTAATTCTCTTTTGTCCTTTGCCAAAATCTTTTGAGCACTTAGTTACTACTTTATTGTACGGGAGAGATATAATTTCAATGGAGGATGTGAACGCCTCATTGAATTCCAACGAGTTGAGAAAACATGTCTTGGGCAGCAACGATGGTGAAAGTGGGGAAGGATTGATGGCAAGAGGGAGACCAAGAGAAAGGGGAAGGAGTAGAGGCCGATCGAAGTCCCGAACCAAGCCTAGAAACAGTGACAAGTGTTTTAGGTGAGGTGGAAAGGGGCATTGGAAATAGAATTGTCCGGAATGAGGAAAAGCGAAGGATGCAAGTGAAACTTCTGATCAGAAACGGGATGATGTCGCAGGAATTGTTGAGGATGAGTCTGATGGTGGGCTAGTTCTCAATGTTGCTGAAACTTTACTAAGCTCTAAATGGATTTTGGATAGTGACTGCTCCTACCATATGTGCCCAAGAGAAGATTGGTTTACCACATACCAAAAATTTGATGGTGGTAAAGTGCTTATGGGAAACGATGCTTCTTGTAGAGTTGTAGGAATTGGCTCAGTCTGTATCAGGATTCATGATGGGATAGTAAGGACCCTAACAGATGTGTGTCATGTTCCAGATCTGAAGAAAAATTTGATATCGCTAGGTACTCTGGACAAGAATGGTTGTGAGTACAGAGCTCGAGATGGAGTTCTACGGGTTTCCAAAGGTGCATTGCTTATCATGAAGGGAGAAAAGCGGAATGGCCTTTACATATTACAGGGAAACACGATTTCTGGTACTGTAGCGGTTTCTTCATCAGTCAATGATACTACGAGACTCTGGCATATGCGGCTTGGGCATATGAGTGAGAGAGGGATGTCAGAACTGAGCAAATGAGGTTTGCTTTGCGGAGAGAAGACTGGAGAACTGAATTTCTGCGAGCAATGTGTGCTGGGCAAGTAACATAGGGTGAAATTCGGTACTGCAGTTCATAAGACCAAAGGTACCTTGGATTACATTCACTCAGATCTTTGGGGGCCTTTTCAGGTTCCTTCAAAGGGAGGTGTAAGGTACATGCTGACATTCATAGATGATTTCTCACGGAGAGTATGGGTGTATATGCTGAAGCATAAGGATGAGGTGTTTGTCAACTTCAAGAAATGGAAGAACTTAATTGAGAAGCAGACAAAAAAGGAGATCAAGCGCTTGAGGACTGACAACGAATTGGAGTTCTGCAATAAGGAATTTCAAGAATTCTGCGAGAATGAAGGAATTGTGAGGTATCGCACAGTTGTACATACACCACAACAGAATGGAGTTGCAGAACGGATGAACAGAACTATCTTGGAAAGAGCTAGATGCATGCTCTTTAATGCCGGATTGTCCAAGGATTTTTGGGCAGAAGCAATTAACATTGCTTTTTATTTGGTGAATAGGTCACCATCAACCGCTTTGGACTGCAAGATGCCAATGGAAGTTTGGTCTGGGTCTACTGCTAATTACTCAAATCTGAGAGTATTTGGGTGTCCAGCCTATGCTCATGTCCGGGATGGGAAGCTTGAGCCAAGGGCTAGGAAGTGCATATTTCTAGGCTATGCAGATGGAGTCAAAGGTTGTCGTTTGTGGTGTAATGATGACAAGGGCTCCAAGATGATTATCAGCAGGGACATGACATTCGATGAGTCTGCAATGATGAAGAAGGTAGAGCAGTAGGAAAGCGGTCAACAGGGCGTTAAGGAGAAGGTGGAGATTCATATTGATCCTCCACAAGTTTCAAAAGGGAAACAGAAGGTGGTAGATAAAGCTGGTGAGATCACATTACCACCTAATCAACAGCAGGAAAATGAACCACTACAAAATTATCGCTTGGCTCGCGATAGGGAGATGAGGTAGATCAAACCACCACAACGGTATGCTTACTCAGATCTGGTAGCTTATGCTTTGAGTTCAGCTGAGGAATTTGTAGGAGATGATCCAGTCTCATACAAAGATGCAACTTCCAGGCCAGATTCTGATAAATGGGTTGCAGCTATGAGTGAAGAAATGGAGTCTCTACACAAGAATAGCACATGGGAACTGGTTGATGTACCCAAAGGGCAGAAAATTGTAGGTTGCAAATGGATCTACAAGAAGAAAGAAGGTATTCCCGGTGTTGAAGATGCTAGATACAAGGCACGATTGGTTGCTAAGGGTTTTACTCAGAGAGAAGGAGTTGACTTTCATGAAGTATTCTCCTCAGTTGTAAAACATACTTCCATTCGTGTTCTACTTGCCATAGTTGCTTTATTTGATATGGAGTTGGAGCAAATGGATGTGAAAACATCATTTTTGTATGGTGAGTTGGAGAAACAAATCTACATGAGTCAACCAGAAGGATTCGTTGTTCCCGGGAAACAAAATCAAGCATGTCTTTTGAAAAGGTCATTATATGGCCTGAAGCAGTCTCCCAGGCAGTGGTATAAAAGGTTTGATGCTTTTATTACCAAGATAGGATATACTAGAAGCAAATTTGATTGTTGTGTATATTACAAAATTTGTAGTGATAGCTTTATCATATATTTGTTGTTGTACATTGATGATATGTTGATTGCCTCTAGAAACATATCTGAGATCAACCAATTAAAAGCTCAGTTAAGTGAAGAATTTGAGATGAAGGATTTGGGTGGTGCAAAGAAGATTTTAGGCATGGAGATCATCCAGGATAGACACGCAGAATTGTTGTACTTGTCTCAACAGCATTACATTGAGAAAGTACTTGAGCGATTTAGGATGGATAAGTCCAAGCCAGTTAGTATGCCACTTGCAGCTCATTTCAGGCTCTCATCAGATCTATCACCGAGTACTGAGAAGGAGGTAGAGCACATGTCAAATGTGCCATATGCTAGTGTAGTGGGTAGATTGATGTACGCCATGGTCTGCACTAGGCCAGACATTTCACATGCAGTCAGTGTTGTGAGCAGGTATATGCACAAGCCAGGAAAGACTCATTGGCAGGCTGTGAAATTGATCATAAGGTATCTGAGAGGCTCTGCAGGTAGATGTTTGAGGTATAGTCAATCGAATTCTACTACAAGAATTATTGGATATATGGATGCGAACTATGCAGGAGATTTGGACAGCAGAAGGTCCATGACGGGCTATGTGTTTTGTGTATCAAGTTATACGATTAGCTGGAAGGCGACTTTGCAGTCATCAGTTGCACTGTCTACAACAGAAGCTGAGTACATGGCTTTGGCTGAAGGCGTTACAGAAGGCATTTGGCTAAAGGGGCTGATCGATGATATGGGTATGACTTCTGAGATCACTAAGGTATTTTGTGACAGTCAAAGTGTCATACACTTGTCAAAGAATCAAGCATTTCATGAGAGAACAAAGCACATAGATGTGAGGTATCACTTTGTTCAGGATATGGTGTCCCAAGGAGTCATGTTGGTTGACAAAGTTGGGACTAAGGATAATCCGACAGACATGTTGACTAAGGCTGTTCCAAGAATCAAATTCGAGCATTGCTTGGATTTGATTAATATTTGCAGACTCAGATAACAAGCTCTATTGGGGGCAGGGATAAAGAAGATGAATGGGAATTTCAAGTCAAGGTGGAGAATTGTTGATTTTGTCTTGAAATTGAGGTAAATTTGACAAGGAACGGAAGAATGGGCCCACGACGCAATCCTATTGGCCTTAGGCTTTGGTGTTCGACTATACATATTAGTTTTTTCTTTCGGAAAAAGATCACGAACATAACACAAGGGCTTCTTTACTGCTTTTGAGTAATTCTCTCAAGATGGAGTTTAGAACAAGGGTATTAGGTTTTTTCGTGAGATTTGCGGGATTCAAATTTGTACTTTCACTTTGATTTGAGATCAATAAAATTCCTTTTCTTTGTCGGGTGGATTAGGCACATCACCAAACCACGTTAAATCTTGTTGTCACTTTACATCGAATTACTCTATTATTATTTCATTGTTTCCACAATAGATCCTCCTGAGCTCCAACAGATACATTCCATTATATTAATAATTTTACGTTTCTAATTATAAAATATTTTATTACTCATTAACATTTATGACAATGTTATAATTTAAAAATTAATCAAACATCCTTAAAATATGCCCCGCTATTTTTAGTGTTGCAATCTCATGTGACTTTTAAATTTCAATTTTAATAATTATTGATACTCGTGTATTTGTATTTGTAACAGAAATTTCAATTTATTAAATTACTAGCCAAGATTATTGTTGGAGCATACCGAAATCAATTTAGGCATGAGATTTAATTTATCAGGAATTCACAAATCACACTCACAAATTTAATGACAAAATTAATACCCGACAGATAGAAAAATAAAACAGACACAGATTTATGTGGTTCGGCAAATTCTGCCTACCTCCACGGGAGTTTTCTTTCTTCAATTATGATAGACCAGTACAAGCCAACCCTTGAATTTGACATGCCCAAACTCAAGCAAAAAAAAAAACCCTTGTACAACCACTAACATAACTACCAAAGAAATACTCACTCCACCCCTTTGTATTGCCCCACTCGTACTCACAATAACTACCCCATGAGTATCACATCATGAGTTCCACGAGTGTCCTCTCCTTCAAGTAATCAAATAAATACCTCCATTTATAATAGAAAATTGTTTGACTACTTTACCTAGAACTAGGAAACCCAATACAAGAAGGAGTCCTAATTCTAGTCAAACTCGGTCTCTCAATAACCGAGTCAAATCCTAACAATCTCCACCTTGACGAGGTTTCTCATCTCAGTAATTGTTCATGACTCTATTGCAAACCAAATTCCATTGGCCTTCAAAGATACCACTGCACATGCCGAATTAGTAAGGTCTTGGCTCCAACTAACTTAATGTGTGACTTTTAGGACTCTATCTTCAGTGAAAATTCACAACCTTAGGAATCCAACTGGCTCAGGACTCCACCTTCAGCGAATATTCACAACCTTTGGAATCCAATTGGCTCAAGAAAATTGGATTCTTTCATATCTTTAGGACATAGGTCACACCACCTAAAGTATGAACCGCTCCAACAACTATTTTGATTTTCCCCACTCCAATACCCATGACTCTCTAAGTAGAATCATCGCACAAAGACAAATCACCTGTCTTCCATGATTGAAGTGAATCAAAAGTAATTCTCCGTGGAGCAAACATGCATTACGTATTCAGAATCCAAAATCCATTGATCTCCACAACATTAATAATAATGTTGTCCGCAATACAAAGTCAAATCTTCCCGCTGTAAATTCTTCATATCAATCGGCTTCTCCTACCTTCCTTCAACGCCACTGCTAAGCCTTGTTGAATTAGGAGATCCTCCATCCTTCCTTGCCAAAGAGTGAAGTTCCCTTTGTCATCAAAATTTTGAACCGTGAAGTAATTTGCTAATAACATTGCCCATACCCGAAAAATTAAATCTCAACTTGCAGTCCCAACCAAAAGCTCTGATACTAGTTTGTTGGAGCACAGTGGAAGCAATTTAGGCATGAGATTTAATTTATCAGGAATTCACAAATCACACTCATAAATTTCATGACAAAATTAATACCCAACAGATAGAAAAATAAAACAGACACAGATTTACGTGGTTCGAAAAATTCTGCCTACCTCCACGGGAGTTTTCTTTCTTCAATTATGATAGACCAGTACAAGCCAACCCTTGAATTTGACATGCCCAAACTCAAGTCAAAAAAAACCCTTGTACAACCACTAACATAATTACCAAAGAAATACTCACTCCACCCCTTTGTATTGCCCCACTCGTACTCACAATAACTACCCAATGAGTATCACATCATGAGTTCCACGAGTGTCCTCTCCTTCAAGTAATCAAATAAATACCTCCATTTATAATAGAAAATTGTTTGACTACTTTACCTAGAACTGGAAAACTCAATACAAGAAGGAGTCCTAATTCTAGTCAAACTTGATCTCTCAATAACTGAGTCAAATCCTAACAATTATGTATATGTGTGTGTGTGTGTGTGTGTGTGTGTGTGTGTCGGTAATCCATGGAAATGTTATCCATCAGTCTAAAAATAAATATAAGTTTTTTTTTGTCCTTTCAGTCGTCACTATAAATTTTAATGTCATGCATTTTGATTTTTTTTTAATAATTTCATTATGTTGTTTTTACTTTTTCAATTGACATTTTCATTTTGTTAACGTGCCAATTTTTTTTATTGCTACTTTGGTTATCTTTAATTATTTTATTTTATCTTATTTTTGCCTTGCTCTTTGATATTTCATGTTAATTTATGTAAAGCTAAAATTTCAAACTTTTACTTGTTAGCCTTTTAACCTAGGGAATAATCTACGAATATCTTTTGTCTCATACAATTATTTTAGCCATATCATATGTAGGAAGACTTTAAAGGTTAATTTTCAAAAGCACACACACACACGCACACTTCATCTTATATTTATTGTTAACATATCAAAATTCGTACTTTACTTTCTCGTTGTTCTGTTTCCACTTTGGATTATAATATGCATCATCTTATATTTATGTACTTCATTTTTTTTTAAATTGCATCTGAAATATATAATGGGAAAAAAAATTAGACTGCTTGATCTCAGCGAAGCAATAAGAAACAAAGGAATACCAAATCAGAAAATATATATCTCATAGCTATGAAACAAAGAAATCTGAAAAATTGATTGATCATCAAACTTAATATAATTTATTTAAAATAATATCTTTTTATTGATAATTGAATGTGGAGATATATATACTCTTTTCGTGATAATCTTTGATAATTAAATAATAGAAAAATTATTTTGAAACTTTAATAAACTTTTTACACTTAATTACCGTAATATATATATATATATATATATGGAAGTTTGTGAATCTCCTAAACATGCATTTCAATAAGTAAACTCTTAATCAGAAATCTAGATGAACAATGAGTAAGCAAAAAGGAACTATACAATATATTATTATGATTTCTTGTGTGTGTGTATTCATATTTTGTTAGTACATATTGTATATGAAAGTTCATAGGGTTCTAGAGGAATAAAGAACTTAGATGAGTCAGATATGATATAATATATATTGAACTGGAACTTCCAGAGAAAATTGAAATTTCAGAAATAATAAAAATAGACAAAGTAGTAAATGAAAGAGACAAATGTATTTATGGTAATTTAGCAAGTCTACTGTACTACCTAAGCCAAAAGTCTTATGATTTTGAACCTACACTTTGATTAGTAACAACAATTATAAATTACAAAGTACCAAACAACTAGAGCCAAGCACTGGATCAATCTTTAGAGGCAGAGCAAAAGAAACAAACACTCTAACTAAGTCACACCAGATGTTCTAGAGCACTCACTCAACTTTTCGCTAGTAATATTGCTTATACAGGTATATTGTGAGGTCCATTACTATGTTGCTAGACTTTTGTTTCAATAAACAACCTTTGTTACTTCCTAATATACGATGACAGAAAAATGACCTCATATTTTGCACATTTTCTTTTATACAAGGATAGTTGCATCTTCCAGTAGGGTGGAATGAAAAGTTCCTTGATTGATGCAACGGTTAGTTTCCTTGAAACATTTCAAATTTGTTGTCAAGCTATTATAGAAAAGATAGCATATAGAATATTGGTCAAAATTAAAATATTTTTGGAGAAAATCCTAACAGTATATATATGTGTTACATATAATATTCATAATAGAAAGATGTTCATTAACCTTAGTCTAAAAAAGTTAGATCTATCAATTAACTGATTCGTTTTAATTATTAATTTAATTAATTTGGAATAATAGAAATAGAAGGAATTCATTTTTGTACACAAGAATTTCCCTTTTAAAATTAAAATACTACAATAGTTTAGTTTTAAAATGAATTGCTTGCTTGATTCCTTATTTTGTACACAAATAATATCTGACTAATTAAATAATGCACAAGATTATTGGCATTGTCATAATTCTAAATGTCTTATATATGCATATATACATATACATATATATATATATATTATAATAATGTTGAATTACATTTCGAAAGAAGATATAATCCATATTTTAACAGTTCAAAATGAAAAATTTACATAACATATCTATTATATAATGAATGAAAAAAAAAACAATATTTATCGATGCGCATTTTAAATTATTTTATAAAAATGACTTTTGTACAAAGTACATATGAGATTGAAAGAAAAGAAGTCAAGATTTGTTCAAGTTTTTCATTCTTCTTTTTCCTTTTTCCTTGGTGGACACCCCACCGACCACAAAAAATAAAATAAAATAAATAAATAAATACAGTAAGAGAATAATCGAGTATGGACCTAATTCGCTGTTATAGTAACACTGGACCTTGGATGGGGTGAAGATCTTAGTTATAGACTTTAGAGTATAAGATCATCATCCATATGCAAAGATGTAGGAGTTTCCCTTTCTTGACTCAATCGTACGTTTTCATATTTTCTAATTATATTTTGCTGCAACTGTGAGTGGGAAGTGTGCTAACTCACCTTCATTCAAAAGCTTTTTGGAAATTTTAATAAAATCTAATTTTTTCTATACAGTTAAATTTAGGGGTGCAAATGAGTGGGGTTGGTTTGCAAGTCTCATAAGTCGAGCTCGAGTTCTAATTCGAAACGATTTCGAGTTATTTGTATTTAGGCTCAAGGCTCACGAGCCAATATATAATTGAATATTATTTTTTTATTTTATTAATAAATATATATTATATTACTATTTTTTAATTTCAAGTTCGAACTTAAATTCAAACTCAAAGTCGAGCCTGCGATTATTTAAAATTTATTTATCAATTCAACCCTTATCAAGTTGAGCCGAGTTGAGCTCGAATTTTTGTCGACTCGATTATGCTCCATTGTACCCCTAGTTAAACTTGAGCAATTTCTTTCAAATTTATTCTTCCTAAAACTTTTAAATATTTCAAAATAAGAATCCATTTTTATTGTTAACAAAGCTTTATCTAAAGCAATATTGATGGCTCCTAACCGTAAATTTAGAGGGTGTTTTGGTGAGCTTATAAGCTTCTCAAAATATCTTATAAAATCGATGTTTAAGAGTTTGTAAGTGGATAAAAAGTGTTTGGTAATATTTTTAAAAAAAGAGCTTATAAAATCCTAAAATAAGATATTAGAAGCTTATAAACTTTTTTTTAAAAAGTAAGGAGACCCTAACTTATTTTTAAATTCTTATCAAGCTCTTTCATTTTTAACCATTTTAATTACAAAATTACCATTATTAACATCTTATAAGCTCCAATATTTTATTTTATCCAAATACTTCAATAGTTTATTTTAAAATTAAGATCTAACATCTTATAAACTCCGAAAATATTTTACAAAATGTAGGAGTTTATAAGATATTTAAAATAAGTTTAGCAAAACACCCTCTTAATCTACGAGAACGAAACTAATATTTCTACAAACTAAATAAGCATATCATCAAACAAGTCAAGATTTGCACATTTTTATAGAGATTTGGCATGATCCGAATTGACTGAGGTTCTATCCTAAACGGTGGCTACTCTAACAACTCTAACATTAATGGTAAAGCATTTCACAGGTGTGGCATAATTCTACTAACCATATATATACAAATTCTGTAACGATATACTATCTAACTCTGATCACTTTCTCATATTATTCTTTGAAACTTTTTTAGTTAGTCATTCATTTGATATCATAACTCAATGTTCCACACATACGAATTTAGATTAGAGATGTGGCCAACGTAATCAAATATAAATATGTAAAATGCAAGAGACTTAGGACCTGTTTGGTTTCATTTTCTGGAGCCATTTTTATTTTTTAGTAAAAATATATAGTGAAAAGTTAGTTAGAAAAGATGTTTTTGAAAATGGAGTTGTATTTGGATGTATTGTTTGAAATTGTAGGTTCATATAGTTGTAAGAATGAGATGTATTTGGATGTTGAGTGTTTTTTTATTAAAAGTTGTGTAGTTTTTGAATTTAAATTGATGATGTGATGTGTAGTTGTTTGAAAAAAATTAATATTATAATTTGAATTTGAATTTATAATATCTTTGTAGTGACTTTTGTTTGAAAAGTATTGAAAAGATAAAAAAATAAATATAGGTAATAATAGGGGGGAATAGATATGAAAATGGAGAGAGAATGTAAAAAAGAATGTTTTGAGAATGAAAATATATGAGAAAATAGTGTAGAAGTTGATAGTTTGCTAAAAAGGAAAATGGAGTTTGAAAATGAAAACAAACGGACACTTAGGGCCCGTTTGGTTTGGTTTTGTTTTCACTCATCATTTTCGCTTTCTCCTGAAAATAAAAATAGAAAGTTATCAATTGCTTTCCTATTTTTACAGATATTTTCATTCTCAATACATTTTTATAACCATTTTCACACCTTATTTTTTCTACTCATATTTGCATGACTTTTAATACAAGAATACAACATCCAAATAATCTTATTTGCAACCCTACACAATTATTTTATTTTAAACAAAACATACAAACAACATTTCATTTTCTAACTCACACTTAGAACTAACTTTTCACTTTTTTATTTTGCCAGTAAATAAAAATGCCTCCAAAAAACAAAATCAAATAGGATCTTAGGCTATCTTTGCTCTGCCAAAATGCAACCAAACATACCCCAATTTTGCCTTCAAAATGGGGGTTAGGAATCCCCCGAAGCCCCCCATTAAATGGGTTAATCCTCAAAAGCCCTCCCATTTTTCATTCCCCCAAGTCCTTAATTTTGACAAATTTTATAACATTAGGGCTCTCTCATCATATATACATCACATTATTATTCTAGCAATAAAAAAATGTTACTCAATTCCATTTTCACTTCCCAAAAAATTAATAAGAAAGTATTGATTTAACTGCTACAATAAAAATTGTCTTCCCCCAAATACAAACAAACATACTAAAATTCTCCAAAACAAGTTTCTAACTATTTCCTAACAGCATATTTGGTTTTATTTCCAAAAGCATTTTTGGTTTCTATACATTTTCAAAAGTTAAAAAGTTAGTAGTGAAATGGAAATAGAATTTAATATGATGTATTTGAATAAAATGCTGGAAAGTAATGATTAGAATATGTTACAGGATTGAAAAATATGTTAATTTACATTTTTTTATTTTTAAAAAGATCTATTTTTTTTAAATATATGGATATTTTATTAATTTAAAAATGATAGTGGATACTTTATGTCAAATCAAATTTGAATTTGATTGATGTGATAATAGGATGATAGTGTAGGTTTAGAAAGAGTTTTGAGAAGAAAATGTGTACTTTTTTTGAAAAAAAAAAATGAGAGAGTATTTTTTTTTCAATTCTTATTTCCAAATAAAATAAAATGGGGCTTAAAAATGAAAACAAATGGCCTGTAAAACATAAACAAACATTAATTAAAGCTGTAAAACAAACATAAATAAAACATAGAATTTGTAACTAAATATTACATAAGCTAATTCCAAATTTATGTATGTATATATGTATATATATCATACATTGAGGAATTCATTAATCACTTTAAAAAACTGAAAAAAATTAGGAATAAGTGCCAATCATTACTATCCCTTTTACCCTTTTTCCGGTGCTCTTTAAGCTGTACGCAGTACAGAGTAGCCACTCCGATGAGCCCATCCAAAAAATAACAGATATATTATATTGATTGAATCAAAATATGAAGAACAGAGTTCAATGTATCTTAGCTTTTGCATATGATATATCAATCCATGAAATTCTGCAAGAATTGTCATTGAAACTTCTTACAATAAGAGGGATGCTTGACTAAGTTATATGCTTTTTAAAATATTTTATAAGATATTTGTGACTGTTTTATAAGTCTTTGTAATGTTTTATATACATTTTAAGCAATAATTCTATAAATTTTTAAAATAAGACGATAATTCCATGAGCTATTTTTCAAAAAAGCAAAAAAAAAAGTGTTTTCGATTTATTAAATATCATGGCAAACGTTTTTTGTGAAAATTGATTTTCTTTTTGTAAGAGTTAAAAATAATTTATTTTGGATTTTCTTATCCCATATTGTCAAGTGGACCTCAAAAAATATGCAAAATATCCCCAAAAGCATATATATGTATTTCTATATTGCGACTTCTTATATATTTCTATATGTATTCATGAGGGTTAATATAGAATTTATATTTATAAGATATTTTAAATAAAATTAATAAAGCTACACTAAATATCCACATAATAATTAGCAAATAAGAAGCGCCCCACCCCCCACCCCCACCAACCATTTTTTCTTATGAGATTCTCTCTTTCTCCTTGCCATGGCATATTATATTTATAGCTTCCCAAATTCTTTGCAATTGATGTGTGTAATAGGAAATGGTAACATGATGAGTAGATAATTGATGCATCGGATTAGGTTAGTTCACATGGATAAGTAGGCTAGTCACTAGTGGGCTAATTTATAAAAATATTGTGAAAAATAAATAATTTTTATAAAATTATCGTGATTATGGAGAGTTTATAAAAGCATGATAAGGTGTGGCTACACGCCTTTAGCTATCTTTTCCTTTTTTTTTTAATCAAATAATTAAGAGGCGTGGCTGGAAGAATATCTTTTTTTTATTTTTTTTAATTCCTTTTTTTAATTTTTTAATTTTTTTGCTTTTGGGAATAATATTAGGGCTGACATCAGCCCTAATATTATTTTATGTAATTTAATATAGAATATTTTATTTTATATTTAAATTTTAATTAATTAATTTTTTTAAAATATTAAAAATGATACTTAAAAATATAGTATAAATTTTAAATTTTTTTATAAATATACTATTTTATAAAATGCAAGTGATTGAAGCATGTTTCTATAAGTTTACTATGCTTTGTATTTATTTTAGTTGATGTAATATATTAATTCGTGAAGGGGTGTGTAATGTTAGAACATTAATCAAGAATTATCATTTATAAATAATATTTCATTTCTAAATGACTACTTGCATATATTTCATTTGGATTAGGAGACTCCCATATCAACAATTATGCAAGTGGAAAATTATATTAATTTGTCAAACTTGTTGGATCCGAGAGCTGACATAAATAGTGTAGAGTTGTTCATTGAAGTTGAACTAGTACACCCTAATAATATGCAAGACATATTATTGCAAGGGGAGCACGAATCCTATATGTCACTTTTGATGCAATATCATTTGGGCAGTTCTACATCTCAACAAATTCCCTTGGGAGGAAACCAATATGCCACTTAATTTAGTGGCAAATATGGGCATACAATTCCACACACATAAGCAGGGATTCCTGACTTGCCCACCGAAATAGATGACTTTACAAAAGTTGGAATCCGTGATATTTATGGTGGTGGTTCTACATCTCATCAATATCCTAACGTTGGTCCTTCTACTTTCCATCAAATTTTTTTGAAGCTGACGCCCAAGCCCAAGCACATGCGAGACAACAAGCCCACCGTCAAACCCAAGCCCGACATCATTGATTCTTCCAACTGTGTAATTATGTTTTATGTTTTTCCTTTGTATCGAACTTCAAGAATAATAAATTTGGTCAAAAATCTCAAAAATTTTATATAGTTGTAATCTATGTTACATTTCACTTACATACTTAAAGAATAAAACCCATACATTGTTTTTAATTAAATAGTGAATGTTACATATTAAACGCATAAAAATTAAATATACCTAAACCTTAAACCCCAATATTCTAGCTTTGTCTTAGGGAGTAGTTGAAATGCAAATTTGGACTTTAAAATTAAGAATCAATAAAAACGATACATGATATTAATCATTTTCATTTAAGATATATTGGCATTGACAATGACCATTTTTTTCTCTTAATAACCATATATATCCACGCTAAAAAAAATGAATCATCTCCCATTTGAGTTTAATTCTAAAAGAAAAATATATATATGTATATATATATATGATAAAGTTATGTGAATGATGGGTTTTATAAGTGGAATAGATAAATAGGACTGAGTAGGTAAAAATATTATGTGACAATTTCATATGCCAAAATAATAACATACCTTGAAATTACAAGCATCACTTATGATTAAAAAGTATGATAATGCTTGATTAATGTATTAATATATAATCATATATTGTGGTTTTACATAGGGGTGTTCATTCGGTTAAAACCAACCGAACCGAACGGTTCGGTCGGTTAACCGAAAAAATCGGTTTTTTAAAAACCAAAACCGAAACCTAACCGCTATTTTTTATTTTTATTTTTTTCGGTTTTTTCGGTTTTTTTTCGATTTTTTCGGTTTTTCGGTTTTTTTTTTTATTTTTTGGTTTTTTCAGTTTTTTTGGTTTCAGTTTTAACCAAAACCGAATTTAAAAAAAATTATATTATTTTTTTACCAAGAAAGTGTTATAAAAGTTTGTTTGATAAAAGTAAGTTAGTTAATTAAAATTTTGAATTGGGTAACTTATTCTTTTAATACTAAAAAAAAAATTTGATAAAAGTATATTGATTTAGATTACTGTTTTTTGTGTATTGAAAATATTTGTTGTGATTAAATTATAATGTATCTATTCTAAATAAATATATTTAAAATATTATAAATTTAAGAAGATAAATAAATATTTTAATTATTTTATATTATAAAAATTTTAGTTCATTGAGTATGCTAAAATTGCTAACTTATAATCACCAAGGCAAATGTATGCGATTTTTATATATTCAAACCTTAACTACTAAGATCGAATAGCGAATTAAATTTTAAACTAAATCTACTATAGTTAAATAGTTAATTGATTTAATGACATCATAATATAGATTGCAAACTTGTAAATTTTGTGAAAAATACAATTATAATCTTATTAAATCATCATTTCTAAAAGATAATTATGAAATATTGATAAAAAAAAATTTATGTTGAATTATCCAATTTATACTTCAAACTATATTGTAAATTTATGTTGTTAAAATAATTAAAAGGACAAATTATGTAAATGAATAAAAATAACTTTTATTTTATATACAAAATGGCCTTTGTTTTTATAATAATATAGGTAAAATCTTTATTGATTAACAGATGCAATATACTATTAGTAGTACCATAGGAATAGCTGAATAATATTCAATCTCTTATCCCTTAGTTTGCAATTTAAATTGAAACTTTAATTTTGCTCATCAACATACCCTATAATATATATATAAGTTTAATTAATTAATTAATTAATTTTCTTTTAATTTAACATTTTTTGCTGTTTAAATCATAATCATTTATTTTTTTTATATATAACATATATTAGTTCATATAATAAAAAAATTATGTGATTGTACCATTTGAGTTTAGAAAAAAATATCATTTTTTTTTCTCTTTGTATCATAACTATTCATATTTCTATATGTCATATATTAATATCTATATTATTTACAAAACATAAGGTTTTTAATAATTCTTTTGATATATTATTTAATTCTTTTTCTGTCAATTATTTCACCTTATCACAAAAAAAAATTATTTATCCCAAAAATTTTGAAATATATTAACATTTACATTATTTAAAATTTTAGATTTATTTATCTTAAACTTAAAATTTTAATAAAAAATGTGAAATAAAAAACCGAATAAAAAAAAAACCGAAAACCGAACCGAATTGATTTTTTCGGTTTTTCGGTTCGGTTCCGGTTAATCGAATAAAAAAAACCGAAAAAATCGAAAACCGAAATTTTTTGAAATGAAAAACCGAAACCGAACCGAAGCCTATTCGGTTCGGTTTGGTTCGGTTTTTTCGGTTTTCGGTCGGTTCGGTCGGTTTCGGGTTTTTTTGAACACCCCTAGTTTTACATGCTTATTTGGTTAAGGTTCAAACATTATAAGCATCCCTTCATGAATTAAATATTATATCAACTAAAGTAAATATAGAGTATAGTAAATTTATAAAAACATATTTCAATCACTTGCATTTTATAAAATAGTACATTTATAAAAAAATTTAAAATTTATACTATATTTTTATGACTCATTTTTAATATTTTAAAAAATCAATTAATTAAATTTTAAATATATATAAGATAAAATATTCTATATTAAATTACATAAAATAAATATAAAACAAATGATGCTATGTCAAACCTAATATTATTCCCAAAAGAAAAAAAATTCAAACATAAAATTAAAAAATATATAACAATACCAAAAAGAAAAAAAACAAAAAAAAGGAAAAAATTTCCCAAAGAGGCGTGCGGCCACGCCTCTTGAAGGGAACAACGCACATCACTTAAGAGGCGTGGCCCTTAATTATTCGATTAAAAAAAAAAAAAGAAAGGAAAAATCGTTAAAGGTGTGGCTTGCGGTAGTTTTGTAAAATAATTTTTTCTCACTATATTTTTATAAATTAGCCGTCACTAGTGCATTGTATCATTGGTTCCAAAAATATGATAAAATTTTGGAGGGGTTAATGTAATTGACAGTGAGATGGATGATAGATGGGGTACTATTGGGCTTTAGTGGTTGAAATGTCGTCATTATTGGGGCACATGTCATGACCTCAATTACTCCTACACTCCTCACCAATCAACTCCACAATAACGCATCTAAAGGACTACCCCAATTTTTATATACAAATGAGTTAACACTCCTTGGTGAGCATCTTCAACCAAGTCAAAATTATTGATTCACTATATACATATTAAATATATTAAATTTTCTTATAATAAAAATATTTGATTGTAATAAGATATATTTGACATGTACCTAAACTAAAATAGATAATGAAACATTAATTAAAATAAAAGTTCTATTTTATTGCAATTGTTTGATCCATAATAATTTATGTACCCCACTTAATCTCAGGGTTATTTAGGTAAAGTATTGCATCGATGATCAAATCTGTAAATCAAACTGAAATTTTACCTTGGGCTAGATTTCATCCTTATTAATTTCTTATTTTATTTGTAATTTATTTTACTTTTGAAATTTTAAGTTTTTCATTTCATAAAACTCCTTATTTTTTATTTTATTTAATAAATTTGAAAGAAATAAAATTTACCAATCCTTGTGGAATACAATCCTTCTCACCAGTAATTATAAATCATATATTAAGAGTAGGATTTTTTTTTTTTTTTTTTTTTGGGTGGACTCGACACCCGACAATAATGCTTCTAGCTAGAACTTTGTCTATATATTTCAGGTGTTAGGAGTCAATCTCATTATCGTTGGATAAGCAACAAGAGTTAAAATTTCTGTAGAGCAGGAGACAATTTGTGAAACATTAGAGAAACATTAGATCTCATCCGAATCATAGTTCAAAAGTGCTCAAGGCTCTGGCTCTTTTTTAAGGTTAGGTGAGGCTCAAACCATTGATAAGATCTACCCCGTTTGGGTTTCATGCACAACTTCGCTCAGGAAAAAGGCATGCCTCATTAAACAATCTTAATTAAATTGTATAAATTTTTAAAGAAAACAAAAAGTGATAAATATTAAGGAACTGTAGCTGCTTCTCTTCTTCAGCATGAGCAACTGCTCTCTAATGAGTATTCACATATAGGGGTGGCAATCCTGTTTGTTAGGTTGTTTTGTGTCAAGTTGAAATGGAGATATCATAAAATTTTGCTCAACTTGAATCCAACCTAAGAAGCACTCAACCCAATAAGCCTCAACCCAAATTCAACCTGAAAGTTTTCGTGTCAACCCAAACTAAACTCATTTTAGCATATGATTATTTTGCATTAATATTTCATCTAAAAAACATACACATTTTATGTTTAACTAGAATCTTAATAAAATAATCAATTTATACCAAGATTTTGAGAAAAATCAACTTATACAAAAAATTTAGATAAGTTCAACATTATATTCTAGCAGCCCAACTATTGCATCATAGAACAATTTGATAATTGAACATCATTTAATTTCCTCTACAACATCAATAATATACAAATTTCCATATTAAATCAAAAGTTTTACACAACTTAATTTTGGCAATGAATTCCAGCAAAAAATTATATAATTTGTCTCATTCAATGATTAATAATCATCCCAACATTACCAAATAGTCAAGATTTAAGTGGTAAATAATAATCATTAATTCTTACAAATCAATCTAGAGTTAAATTGTTCAAAAATAACAAGGCATTACTTAAAAATGTAAAAAACATAGCATATTCCAACTTTTAATTTCAGTCAAATCTCTTCATTGCTATCCTCTTCTTTCAATTGAAGTTTGCTGCAATAAATAAGCACACAAAGTATTAATCATAGAATAAGTATATATGATATATACTTGGAATAGGTTCAATATATATTAGAAATAACATAGGGGTTACAAGTCACGAGAGTTTTGAGCGTAAATTTAAATATGGTAGTACATACTTCCCTTACAGAAATTCATTCAAAATATAAGGACATTGCTTGTAATCATCTATAATCAAAGGAACAATTAAGTAAAATTATCATGTTTTGGGTTATTATTGGGTAACCCGAACCAACTCATAGTTTTTGTGTTGTTTGTCGGGTCGACACGAACCCAATAATCCCCAACCCAAACTCAATAATATTATGTCAGTTCATATCGTGTCGAAAATTAACACCGCTATGACAGACAACTTTTCTACCTTCACCATTAGCAACTATGCCAAGTAATTCTCTCTTTTTATCTCTATCTCAATCCTTCCTCGTTGTGTTCTTTTCTTTCTTCTTTTCCTTTCATTGTCTTCTCGTCCTTTGCTTCTTTTTGTTTTTCTACATCATTCTCTTTTTTTGCTTTTGTTTTCTCTCCTATGTTTTTCTTTCTAATATTCTTTTTTTCCTCTTTATTGCTCTTCTTCTTCTTCTTCTTCTTCTTCTTCTTCTTCTTCTTCTTCACCACCTCTCTCTTTATCTTATTTCGATTTCTAAATGTCCTAAATCAAGTGGCATTTTGCTCTAAATTCGAAGGCAAATGAAAGTTGACACAAATTTAATTAAATTCATGTGTAATTTCAAAATTAAGGGTAGCTTTTGATTTCAATGTTAGTATGTTTCCTACTTTTGAGGAGGTTCAGGAGCAGATCAATAGCAAATTCCAATGAATTAGATTTATAAAAAATTCTGTTGTAATTGGAATAATATAAGTCTAATTACATGTTTAATTATATTTGGATGGATGCCAATTATGGTTGGAATCCAAAGATAATTATGGTGTTGCAATAGAGGAAGAAAAATGATTAAGAGTTATACATTGAGTTGTCCCACATAGGAACTTTGACAAGGTAGAGACTTGCTTGTGCCTTATAAAACCAAGTGGAGAAATTGAAGGGTTATTTCAACCCTTCATTTGTCCCACATTGGTTTTATAAATAACTGTGGACTAGTTTATATTAAACTTAAGAATGAATGCTTGATAAAGTGTTTATTAAGGGGTTCATATAAGTGGACCACATGCGGGCGCTACCGCTGCCGCCCAGCCTAGCTCCGGATTTGGATTTGGGTGTTAGGTGAATTGTCTCAGTCTCAGTTTTATCTTTTTGGACAAAATTCAATTGGAATTTTGAATTTAAAATTCAAAAATACTTAACCGAGACTTGATCGAATAAGGGTCTGACTAAGTAAAGACTCGTTGGAGATTAGCTTGGTAATATGGGATATGACCGAGGCCACTACGCACTGTGGCAAAAACATATTGGATTTCGTGACGTGTTAGAGGCCATTATCTAGCAGACTATAACTACAGCTAACCCTAATTTCTTCTATAAATAGTTTGCCTTTACCAGACTTTAAAACACATGAAAACGCATACAGAAATCATCTTCTTATAGTAGTTATCTATCTCTATCTCTTTGTTTCCATTCATCGATTATCTATTCTAATTCCAGCAATTGAGTGCTATTCAAGGTAAACGAGACGGAGTGCACCTGATCGTTTTGGACTATCTCATCCTGGGAGAAGCAGCACTGTACGCGTTGCACTGGTGAGTCGAGGCGTTCGTTTCTTCAAGGTAAATAGAATTCTGTGATTTGGTCTTTTAATTGGTTCTGTTACTATACAGGATCTTCAGATAAGTTTATTGCTTTCCTTGTATTAATTACACATACTGACAACATGCTTTATTGTTTTGATGCCTCGATTGATATGAAATTTTTGTCTTTTCTTGAACTCGTATCTAGTTAAATATAAGCATGAATTCTATTATGCCTTTATTATGCTGAATATATTGTTCGGATCATGCATGTTATACTTGAATTTATAATTTGATAAAAATACATGTTTCACCATGTTGAGATTATTTGTTCCAATTCTTGATAATCTGGATTGCAATATTTGCACTATTGAATGTTGGTAATATCCTGGCAACAATAATCTTGAAGAAACAAATGTTACATATGTTATTTATCTGTTGAAATTCTGATTAGATATCCTGTCTATGAATCTTGCCTTGAAATTCTACAATTTTTGCCTAGATATTTTAATTTAGGATTATTTTCTTGAGAAATCTGTGATGGGTTCAAATACTTATGCTATTAGTGAAGTTGCATCAATGAAAGTTGACCTTTTTGGACTACCGAAAAAGTTCATAGGCCAACACTTTAAGCATTGGCAACAACATATAAAAATCTGGCTGATAATGAAAGGTCTTCTTTCATTGATTTAGTTGACCATGCCAGAACCAACTGAAACTGATCCTAACACTAAAGAAATATACAATTAGAAAATGAAGGATCGGGTCGTTCGAAGAGTGATTCTGTCAGCTTTGTTTGATACATTCTTTGATGTATAATGTTCTGATTCCTATACAGCTAAATCTTTATGGGATAAATTGGATAGAAAATACAATATTGAAGAGCAAGGGCTTGAAGAGTATTCGATTTTCAAATTCTTAAAGTCTCAGATGGTTGAGGGCAGGTCTATATCTGAACAGACATATGAATTGGTCAATCTAGAGCATTCCCTAGCTGATGCCGATGTGACACTTCCTGAAAAATTTATGGTGATGTCAATTGTCGATAAGTTCCCCAAGTCATGGGAAAGTTTTATCATGACTCTAAAGCATAAAAAAGGGAAAGTTAACTTTAGATGATATGATGATCGCCATAAGCATTGAAGAGGAACACAAAAGTCAAACTCATAATGTTCCTGTTGAGTATCATCCTAAGGCAAATGTGATATTAGGAAAGAAGATAGTCAACATGAACCCGCACTCAAAAACCATCAATAAAGGAAAAGCCAAAAATAATACGAAACCTAAGGCAAATAGGCATTGCTGGAATTGTGGACAAAAAGGGCATTGGGCTAAGGAATGTCTCTCCAAGAAAGCCAATATTAATACCCAATCTCCTGGACCAGTTGTCAACATGGTTGTTGGAGACACCAGCGAAGCTGGAATTCCTGATGTATCCATTGACAAGTATGTTTTTTTTCAAATCGAAATTATTCTCTATCTATGAACCTTATGATTGGTTGATAGACACTGGTGCAAATGTGCACATTTATGCTGACAAATCACTGTTTGTGTCTTATCAACTTGTTAGCGAAAGGACTGTAATGATGGAAAACTCAAGTGCAACCAAAGTATTTGGGATAGGATGCGTGGACCTGAAATTTTCTTTGGGGTGCATACTATATCTACAAATGGTGCATCATGTTCCAACAGTCCGAAGAAATATAATTAGTAGTTCTGTAATAGTTAGGGAGGGTTACGAAATTTCTTTTAAATTGAATAAAGTTGTAATTTTACATTACGACACTTTCATTTGTAAAGGCTATGTTTCCAATGGTTTGTTCAATTGCGAGTTGAGAACATTATTGGGCCTAGTAAAATTGAAATTTTCAATTCTCCGGTTATAAATGTTATTGAGAATTCATCTATTTGGCATAGTTGTTTAGGACATTTAAATTTTAGTTATGTCAAATGAATTATGAACTTAAACCTAATTCCTAAACATGAAATTGAACGAGGTCATAAATGTCAAATCTATGCTGAAGCTAAGCAAGTTAGAACGCTTTACCATTTGGTTGAAAGGCAAACTAAAATTCTTGATTTAGTGCGTACAGATATTTGTGAGTTCAATGAGGTCTTAACAAAAGATAATAAAAGATACTTTATCACCTTTATAGATGATAGCAATAGGTATTGTTATGTCTATTTATTAAAACATAAAGATGAAGTACTAGAAAAATTCATTACGTTTTGAAAGTGAAGCTGAAACACAAACTAGTAGAAAACTTAAGCGGTTAAGGTTAGACAGGGGTAGAGAATATGGGTCCAACCCATTTCATGAATACTGTCGTAATTTTAGCATAGTTCATGAAGAGACTTCTCCTTATTCTCCTGTTTTGAATGGGATAGCTGAGCAAAAGAATAAAACTTTTATAGACATAATTATCTACTTTTGAATTCTGGACTACCAAGTACATGTTGGGGAAAGCTTTGAATATGGCTTGCCATATTCTGAACAGAATTCCCATGAAACATAAAGGAAGCACTCCATTTGAATTCTGAAAAAGTAGAAAACTTAGTCTAAAATACTTCTGAGTGTGGAGCTATCTTGCAAAAGTTCTAGTCCCTGAACACAAGAGAAAGAAGCTAGGTCCTAAGACTATTGATGCAGTCTTTCTAGGCTATGAGGAAACTTCTTATGCTATGAGATTTTTTGTTATTAAATCAGAAATTCCGAGCATAGATGCGAACACTATAGTCGAATTTCGTGATGCTACGTTTTTTTAGAACGTGTTTCCCATGAAGACTGGGATACCTCAATATATTTCTTTAGATTCAACCTTTAAATCTGTCTACATGAATTCCTGATCATGTGAAAAAGATGACAAATGTGGGGAGTGGTCCTAGTAGTACCGACATAGTTCTTGGAGAATTGGATGAACCCAGACAAAGTAAAAGGGCTAGAATCACTAAGGACTTTGGGAGTGATTTTATTACTTACAATGTCGAGGATGATCCTATTACCTTCAAGGATGCTATGGCTTCTCCTGAAGCTAAGCATTGGAAGGAAGCCATTAAGATTGAGATGGATTCTATTATCTCGAATGGGACATGGGAATTAGTCGATCTCCCTCCAGGGCGTACTACTATAGGAAGCAACTGGATCTTCAAAAAGAAACTTAAGTCTGATGGGACTGTTGATAAGTTTAAAGCCAGTCTAGTTGCTAAAAGGTTTAGGCAAAAAAAGGGAATAGATTACTTCGACACCTATTCCCCAGTAGCTTGTTTGACTACCATCTGAGGGCTTATAGCACTAGTTTCCATATATGATTTTTTCATTCACTAGATGGATGTAAAACAGCCTTTCTGTATGGTGATCTTGAGGAAGAAATATATATGGATCAGCCTGAGGAATTTGTCGCGTCTGGAAATGAGTGAAAAGTTTGCAAGCTTGTTAAATCACTTCATGGTTTGAAACAAGCACCCAAACAATGGCATGAAAAGTTTGACAAAACCATACTATGATTTGGCTTCATAGTAAACATTTATGACAAGTGCGTCTACTACAAAGTTAAAGGTGATAACTGTATTGTGTTATACTTGTATGTAGATCATTCTGTTGATTGGCCCCAATACTGAGATTAAGAGTAAGTGTTTCTTAAAGAATAAGTTTGAAATGAAAGATATGGGTGTTGTAAATATGATTCTTGGACTTGACTCATTCAACTGAGGGTATAATAGTCTCTCAATCTACTATGTTGAGAAGATAATTGAGAAATTTGACTATAAACAAAGTTGAATTGCAAAAACACCATATGATCCTTCAGGGGCTCTCTTTAAGAATGAAACTGGTGTACCAGTGTCTCAATTGAGGTATTCTTAAATAATTGGTAGCTTGAAAATTCTTGCTAACAGCTCAAGACCAAATATCATACACGGTCTCTAAGCTTACCAAATATACATGTTGTTCTAAATAAACCTATTGGGAGGCTTTCAATAGGGTACTTCAATATCTAAAGGGCTCAGCTTCACTAGCCTTGCAATATAAGAGATTTCCTACAGTGCTGGAAGGGTATAGTGACGCTAGCTAGCTAGCCAAAAACTCCGGTAGTAATGGGTGTACAGGGTATGCATTTACCTTGGGTAGAGGTGTTGTCTCCTGGAAGTCCAACAAATCAACTTTGGTAACTCGGTCCACTTTTGAGCTGAGTTGTGTGCTTTGGACACTACTGGGATAGAGGCAGAATAGTTGTATGGGCTAATAGTACAATTGTCCATGGTAACCAAAACTCTTTCGGGAATTGTTGTACATTGTGATAACCAAACCACAATACCAAAGATTAGAAGTTCAAAGTTCAATCAAAAGACTAAGAGACACATCCAAGTTAGACTAAAGTCTATAAGGGAGTTAGTGTCTGATAGGGTTATTGCAATTTATTTTGTTAGATCCAAAAACAGCATTGCAGACCCTTTAATTAAAAGACTTGATTTGTTCTCAGTTCTTAAATTCAAGCTGGGGATGGGACTGGAAACCTATCAGTAATATACCTACAGTGGCAACCCACCCTACTAATTGGAGATCTCACAAGGTAGGTTCAATATGGTATAAACAAATTGATGAGTATGTCAAGCTGCACCTAAAAATTAAATTGATACTTTGTATCTAGTGTCTCTCCCCTAATTGCCAGATAGGTGCTGACTACTGCTGGTATAGTAAGAGTTTAACTCTAAATGGGGTCAAGTCTTTTGGACGAGATACGAGCAGTGCATCCCTGGAGACACCCAACTAAGCGAATATAGTCCTTTGGCCGAAACTAAAGGAATTGGGTTGTTCCTTGACAAACATTCATGATACAGGATTGCGACACATGGCCTTAATATGTCAACCCTAAAGATTAGTATATAGCCTTTAACTCATTGTTACTAATGGATGCAATCATAATCACGGATACAAATTCAAGGCTTAGATCCATTTGTTCTGGTGGTGGCAGAAGTTGGATAACTTAAGGAGTGGTTCAAACTGAAAGTTTCCATTTCTGAAAGCGAGCTATGTTGAATATGATAGCCATTATCTATGGATTTGTGGGGGATTATTGTAATTAGCATAATATAAACCTAATTACATGTTTAATTATATTTGGATGGATCCCAATTATGGTTGGAATCCAAAAATAATTATGATGTTGAAATAGAGGAAGAAAAATAGTTAAGTGTTATATATTAAGTGGTCCCACATAGGAACTTTGACAGAGTGAAGACTTGCTTGTGCCTTATAAAACCAAGTTGAAGAGTTGAAGGGTTATTTCAACCCTTCACTTGTCCCACATTGGTTTTATAAACATGTGTGGACTAGTTTATATTAAACTTAAGAATGAATGCTTGATAAAGTGTTCATTAAGAGGTTCTTATAAGTGGGCCACATGTGTGCGTTGCCGTTGCCGCTGCCGCCCAGCCCGACTCTTGATCCAGGCATTGTCATTAGGGCAAATTTTCTCAATCTTAGTCGTATCTTTTTGAATGAAATTCAATTGGAATTTTGAATTTAAAATTCAAAAATACTTAATCGAGGTTTGATTTGATAAGGGTTTGACTAAGTAAAGACCTATTGGAGATTAGCCTAGTAATCTGGGATATGACAGAGGCCACTACGCAACATGGCAGAAACATATTGGATTACGTCATGTGTTAGAGGCCATTATCTGGCAGACTCTAACTACAGCCGACCCTAATTTCTTCTACAAATAGTCTGCATCTGCTAGACTTTAAAACACACGAAAATGCACATAGAAATCATCTTCTAATAGCAGTTATCTCCCTCTATCTCCCTATTTCCATTCATCGGCTATCTCTATTCTCATTCCAGTGATTGAGTGTTGTTTGAGGTGAATGAGACAGAGTGCACCTGATCGTTCTGGGCCATCTCATCCTGCAAAGAGCAGCGCTGTACCGGTTGCACTGATGAGTCGGGGCGTTCGTTTCTTCAAGGCAAATAGCATTATGTGATTTGGTCTTTTAATCGATTTTGTTACGATACAGGATCTTCAGATAAGTTCCTTGCTTTCCTTATATTAAATTACACATACTGATAACATGCTTTATTGTTTTGATGCCTCGGTTGATATGTAATTTTTGGCTTTTCTTGAACTCGTATCTGGTTGAATATATAAATGAATTTTGTTATGCTTTAATTATGCTGAATATATTATTTGGATCATGTATATTATACTTGAATTTATAATTTGATAAAAATGCACGTTTCACCATATTAAGATTATCAGTTCCAATTCTTGATAATCTGAATTGCAATATTATTTATTTTGTTTCACTACTGCATGTTGGTAATATCCTGGCAACAACAAATTCTAACTGGCTGAATATTTGGCAAAGAAAAAGGGCGAATGAAGTTAAGGAGAAGAAGAAGAAGAAGAAGAAGACGAAGAAAATAAGGAGGAGGAAAAGGAGAAAAGCGGCAGAATATGATAAAAAATAAGAGAGAAAAGAAATATTTTGAGAGATAGCTAGACGAAGAAAGGCATAAGAGAATAAAGAAGTAAAACAAAAGATGAGGTAAGGGAGGAGAAGAGAGGAGAAAAAGAGAAATAAAAAAGAGGGTTTCAGGAATATGACAGAGAAAAGAAGAGGAAAGAGAAGAATCTAGGCAGATTTGCTAGCTGGTGTTGATGTTGGAGATGTCTTTGGAAACAGATGGGCAGTTGCTAGTGCAAAGAACAGGAGATGTTGTTTTTCCTTCATTATTTACACTTTCTTTAATGAATTATAAACTATTAGAACTTTTCTTTTGTAAGGGTCTTCCTTGAGCCTGAACAGAAAGAGCCTAGGCCAAATAGTGTGTACCTCAAGCTAGATAATCTCCTGGACTGGGCTTCGAGGATAATCTTATTAATGAAGCATATCCTTAACTTAAAGACTTCGATTGCACCCTCCTACTAGATGTGTGATTTTAGTTGCGGTGGCCTAGTAGATTATCTACTGCATGCGTCCTTGTGTACATTAATTATCTCATGTCAGGAAGTGGCAAATAATTTCCATAATAACGAATGCTTGTTAAACTACGTTGAACTTATTCGAGGGCCCAAACCCTTCTTCTTTATGTGGTTAGTTTAGCCTTCAATATAACTTTGATGTCTTTAATGTATTATATACGTCTTGTCATACTTAAAGGCATGAGTTAGAGGGACTATTTCGTGCACTAGTTTCTTTTGGTTTAAAGCTAGTTGTGAATCTTTTGTTATTATTGTAGTGGTGGTTTTTACTTCCATTTGATACCAGAATACTTTTCATTGACCAGCTTGACAGCATATTAAACTATCATCTTTGTTAATCCCTTTAATGATTTACATTTGTTTTGATTATGATAGAATTATGAGCTAAAACTAAGCATTATATCTTTTCGCATTATCTATTGGAATCTGCTTACATGCTGAAACTTACCTTCCATAATTAGAAGGTCTCATGAAGATTCTAGTTTGATTTACAACGCTATAACTTAGAAAATAAATCATATCATGCTGTAATCATTGATATATCTGAAATTTATGGGACTAATGCATGTTTACTTAAATATCTTGTTTCCTTATTTGGTTCCAACTAACACTTACCCAAATAAGAACTTAGAGCCATTGGTCAAAGGCATCTAAATGTGAAAATATACAGCATTGAAATAAGTGAATCACTTAGTTGGAAAAGAACTTTGTTAAGTATCTTGAAGAGTTGTGCAATACTCTCATACATATTTTGTGCTTAATAGAGACCATGTGGTGAAGAAGGTCAAGAGGAGCTTAGCTTCGATGGACCTTGGGAAGATAAGGACAAGGTGGTTTGTGTCTCGAAGGACCTAGTGGTGAAGAGGGATGGGAGTCATAGTTGCTCTCGAAGGACCCCATGAAAAGAACAAATTGGTGCTTGGTTGCTCTAAGGATAAGTTAAGAAACAAGTAGAGTGATACTATCTCGAATCTCCTATACTGTCCAAAGTTCCAATCTAGAAAAAGAGTCTAGAGCTTACCATACGAAGTGACAGCAACTTGTGCATCAGTCCACAGAGGTTGTACAAATAAATTTAGCAGAAGTTCGCCCTGGGCATGTTCACAAAGCAGTTGGTTTTACAGTGCTTTGGAATCTGCCTTATCCCATTTGGGATTCCAATTTAGCTCTTTGCGAAGAGCTGGCTTTAACCCTGCTAGGGTGTTTCTAATCTTTTATTTTTCTTAATGTCAAATATAATGTGATTATTTATAAAACATTCTTGTATTCTTAATTGATTTGACAGGATCAAAATCAAAAATGAAAATTTAGGTAGAGGAGTAGGATTGCCAAACCTCTATAAGTACCAGTGTTATTTTACTTCTATTTTATTGCTTTATTTATTATTATTCTGACTGATAGTTAAACTGGTATTTACAAATTTCAATATCAGTAGCCAAAATTATTTTTCTGCAAAAGACTTAAACTATTTTGTAAGACCAAAAAGTATTTTGAGTAATAATCTTTCGTTGCATCAAAATCTCTTAGGCCTAATTCACCCCCTCTTCCACATATAATCACTCATAGTCTTTGGCTCTTACCCTTCTTATCCATTTTCTGAACCAACAGTGTAAATATCATGGGCCCTTTCAGAAGCCAAGCAAACTCAAAAGCAAATGAATCCCAACAGTGGTTTTGTTAAGTATGTTAACAAAATATAGGGAAGTCTATGTACCCATGCAACAATCTATGTTTGAGAAGAATGTGGTCACAACTTCTAACTTATATGGGAGAATAGCAATTTTAGTCCATCAACTTTTGATTAATACTCCTATTAGTCCATTTCAATTTTAAGTTTGCAAAAATAGTCAAGGCTCTGAGAAATCTTTGCAATTTCAGTTCATCGGGCCAAATTACCTAGTTGGACCTAATTTTTGCCCAATCAACCTTAATTGTGCTTTAATTTGAGGATTCTGTGACATGTGGTAGGAATTTCCATCTAATAAGAATAATTAAAAAAAAAAAAAAAGCCAAAAATTCAATAAAAAAGAAAAAAAGCCAAAAACTTACCTGTTGATCACATGATCAACAACCCAACATCTCGGAAGAAGTGTTTTTCATGGTTTCTACATCGCTTTGCTCCACCTCCAACCCATTAATTTCACATCTTCTTTGAATTTCTTTTCGCCACCTTCAACACATTAATTTTTCATTGCTTGAATTCCTATTCTCCTACCACACAAGTATTCCACAGTGAAGAGCTTGAGATTTGGTTGATGCTAAAGATAGATAGCGTGAGGAGATTAGGGATAAATAGCTCCAAATTTTGGAGATTCCTTCAACTATTTTAGAGATGGGCTTCAAAAGTTCTGTTAATAGTTCGTAGAAATTTGGGACGATTGAGATTTTACCCTTTTTGAATGCGCGAGGGGATTAATCCATATTATTCCATTTTGCTTTTGAAGTTTTCTTTTCTTTTTCTTTTAATTATTATTATTCTTTTCTATTCCATTTTGCTTTTGGAGTTTTCTTTTTCTTTTTTGTTTTTAATTATTCTTATTAGGTGGCAATTCCTTCCATGTCACAGAATCCTCAAATTAAAGCCCAATTAAGGATGATTGGACAAAAATCGGGTCCAACTGGGTAATTTTTGGCCCGATGGATGGAAATTACGAAAAAAAATGGACTGAAACAGCAAAGTTTTATCGAAACCTAGACTATTTTGGCAAACTCATAATTGAATTGGACCAATAGGAGTATTAATGAAAGTTAATGGACTAAAAAATTGATATTTTCCCTTACTTATACTCTTGGGCAACATCATTTTATTGATATTGATGGCAGACCTAGTTAATGAGTGCTATACTAAATGGGATTATTTGTCATCATAAAATGCTTTCTTCATAGTCAAAATTAACATAATTTTAGTGGGAGCATGATAAAGGAGTGTGTGCAATTGGTGTTTCAGATTAAATATGTACTTATATGGAACTTGGAACGCTGTGATTTATGAGTAATTTTTCTTGCATTATGTCTAGGGTACTGCAGATCAAGTTGTTGATTGCTCCCATCTGAAGCAGCTTTGGGAGCTTTGCAAGGTAAAATATGAAACTTTATCTATAAATGGACGTGCACATTGCAATCTTCAACTTTACCCTGAGTTCATCGAAGATCTGAAAAAGTTTGTACTGTCTCTCGGGAAAATCAAAGCCTGCGGCAGTCAATGGTTCTTTAACAGCATCATTACCTTAACTCCAAAAATTAACTCAAGTGGTAAGGATCGACCAAAATCATATTATAAAAATTAAAATTTATTTATTTTATTGATGTGAGGTACTAACACGCTCTGCGCATACAAAATGAATATCTGAAATATGGAATAATATGAAATGAATGGTCCAATATCAGGAATGAATGATTCCCATATCATGTTAAAGAATGGGTCTTTGGCCTAACTCACCCCAAAAACTAACTAAAGAGGTGAGAATTGCTCAAAATTATATATAGAGACCATAATTTATTTATTTCACTAATATGAGACAGTAACAGCAAGAATAAATCTTCAGAAAGCAGTAGTACAGAAACATTTGAGTTGCAAACAGATCTTCCAGAAATTTCTAGAAACTGTTTGGACAGCGGACTTGACAAGTCTAAGAAGAAGACCAAGCCTGAAAAATCTAGAATGAGTACAAACCGTGTGGACCGATTCAGGAGAAAAAAAGCTTGATCTGGTGATCATTTTAGAAGATCTGTTAAATTTTATGAACTTGGGAGGGTAATGTAGTGACACTGTTTCTGTGTGGATTCTGGACTGTCAGCTTACAAATAACCGAGTATGTAATGTATCATGTCGAGCATGCTCTTCTCAGGAAGTTATCTCAATCATATTTGACTGACCTGACCTCGAGAAAATAGAACTACATTTGTTTTAAATTGTAAAATTTTGTAGTGATTAGATGTGAGCAGCTGTTTCATCATATCTGCAAATCTGTATATTTATTTCCCTTCACGTTGGTAGTGCATAGAGAGATTGACACTTGATATGATCCTCAAATTGTGAATTATACAGAATATCTTTCTGATGTTGTCTTTATGTCCAATCTGAGTTTTCATGACCTCAACTGTTTCTCAATCATTTTTGTATGGATCATAACTGGGGCAGTTACTGTAAAATCTAGTCTGTTGGAGGTTGACATTTCTAGTTAAGGAATGGGTTTTGGCCTAACTCAACCCCAAAAGCTAGCGCTAGATGTGAGAATTGTCCAAAATGATATATAAAGACTACAATTTATTTATTTCACCAATGTAGAACACTAACACACTCCGCACACGCCCAGGAATAAATATTTGGAACGTGGAATGACATAAAATGGGTGGTCCAATAATACTAGATAAACCAATATCGGGAATGAGTGGCTCTGATAACATATTAAAGAATAAACATTGGACCTAACTCAACCCCAAAAGCTACCTCAAAAGGTAAGAATTGCCTAAAATTATATATAGAGACCACAACTTATTTATTTCACCGATGTGGGACACTAACATTTCTAAGATGTACATTACTCAGCTGCTCAAAGGCACGCAGGATAGTTGATCCAAGATGAATAAATCGTCAGTTATCATCTCAATTTTTATAAATATATTTTGACGAAAATTTGTTGTTATCAAATTTATGATTTAAAAAATAATAAAAGTCATGACTAATGCATCTATTTTTTGAAAATAAAAACAAAAACATTGCATTTAAAAAGTCCTAACCTCAGTGAAGTTTGTTTTCTTTTTTTTTTTTTAAAAAAAAAGAGAAAAAGAATAAAAAACATTAAAAATTTTAATGAGGTATTATTGCAATTAATCCGCAAAAATAGAATATGATTTTATTTTTGAATATTAAAAATTAGATATTAGGTATTTTGTTTAATTTTATTTTGTAGTTGTGATTGCATTTGGACGGAAAGATATTAAAATAGAACTAAAAACATTAAAATGCTCAATTTAAAGCCTTATTAAGTCGAAATATTCACTTCCCCATCCTAAACTGCAGAGTCCCCGATCCCTATACCAAAGACGTCAGTACATTGAGATTCCCCGCTTGATGCTTTGAAATTTTTCGGTTGATCAGTAGTTCCGTAGCAAGTTTTTTCGAACGTAGCACGGGCTCATCGTTCAGATCTATTTCCATAGCTGGGCGGATCAACTATCTCAACTTCTCTATGGGTTTTTTTCCGGCTGAAAGTAAAGAAAGACTACTTTCATCTTTCCATCGGACTATCTGTATCAGGATGTCATGTTTCACTATTTTCGTATGTGATCGCAGAGAAGGTCCATTCCTTTCATGTACGAGCACCCCTTGACACAACTGGCATACTCTTCGCCCCCTCTTCTCTATTCTAGAAGCCGAGCACTGAGTTGATACTGATCTTTCCGCCCCTTCTTGGACACTTCAGTAGAAAAAAAGAGAGAGTTCAAGCCGGAAAGAATATTCATGAGAGCGAGAATATGAAAAGAGCTTGGGAATTTTGGGGCATTCTTTTTCTTAATTGAATTAAAAAAAGTAACAAATTACTTTTATCACTACAATATAGAAGAATCAGCGTTGCTTCCACATTCTTCTTTTCAGGTTACTGTTATGTTAAGAAACGAAAATGGAAAGTTAATGAGCTTACCGTAATATACGCACAAATAAGTTGATGCGCAATTATAACTCTTCAAACTGAACTGAAGGAAATAACTCGAGATAAGACATGCATGGCAAGAATTGTTGAACATCCAAAATGTTTAAATCAGGCAGCACAAACAAAGATTGTTGCATCTAGACATAAACTAGTAATCTTCCACTCTGACTTAATATTTTTAGTTGAACTTAATTATTTTGGATCATGACTCGTACCTTGCATTTGAACAAAGATTGGTTATTTCTTAAAATATCCTCGTTTCTTGTCCCACCATATGATTATTTTAGATCAGTTACTGTAATTTGTTTTTCCTCGTATATTTACTTCATAAATATATCACACAGTAATTTATAATAAATTACTAGTGTAAATTCCATACTATGTGCAGAATATTTTTAACTAAATTAAGTAAAAAATTATAAGGATACAATTAATTTATTGTGCTTTTATAAATAAAATATTATAATTTCCCATATTCAATTAATAAAATACTATCTTTTAAAGAATATTATTTCAGATAGCTAATTAATAACGCCAAATAGTATCCATTAGAACAAAAATAATTTGGTATATAAATATTAAGTAGAACTTTTAATGCAAAAAATTCTTTTTATAACTTTAAAATTATGCTTATAAAAGGATATTTTTTATTTCTTTTATAAAAAGTATCATTTTTTAGCATAATTTTAAAGTATAAGCATATTAAATAAAATTTTCAGATTATATTTTGTGAATGTTAATTTTTATGTTTTACATTTGAGTGAGTTAAATCTTTTGTTTTATTATTTCATGTAGTTGTCCATTTATTAAGAGTATGAGGGTAAACTGGCTAGGACTATTTTCTAGACAGTATTAAAGTAAAAGTTATATATATATATATATATATATTTTATTTTTTTTTCTTTTTCTTTTTTATTTGTGAAGAGTATTTTGGTCATTCTAATATTTATCCTAATATTATCATTCCTGTCCAAGTAAATGGATTAATAAAAATATCTATTTTTATTATTCATTTTATCTCACAAAGTAACTATACTTCGTAAAATATAAGATTATTATATTCATCCCATTATCCTAAATTTCATTTTACCAAGTAAACTTACCCTTAAAAGAAATTTAGAAACTGAAAGGAGGATATTTTTCTGTTCATGATGACTGCAAGACTTGGATTGATGCTTCTTTAAATATCACACCTAAGTAGAAAACAACAAACTTTTTTGCTTCTTTGTACACCACTGATAATTCCTATCACGGTTATGGTTAAACGAGTTCTCTTCCCTTTCCGAAAATGCATCCCAATCCCAACCGGAAACTTTTACTCTTCGTCCAGGCAATCCTAATTTTATCAATATATTTCCCCGGTTTCCTCTGTCAGAATACTATGGAACGCCAGCCCGATAACTGCGATAGCAAACCATTCCAATGTGGCAGCATAAAGTATTCAACTTATCCCTTTTGGGGAGGCGGCCGGCCGGTGTCTTGCGGTCGTCCAGGCTTCGAGCTCATCTGCCAGGGCGATGTCCCAATGCTCAATCTGTCATCGTTATCCTACCGAGTCCGGGAAATCAATTTCTCCATCAACACTCTTAAGGTTGCAAGAGAAGACTTATGGAACAACACGTCCAAAGATTCTCCACAACACAACCATAGAGCCCCACCTTTTCGAATTTCCTCCCGATTCTACTGACAAGAACATCACTCTGTTCTTCGATTGTACCTATAATAAGCCACAGCAGCAAGATATGCTTCCCAATCAGTTCATCTGCTATACAGATGGTGTTAAAACCATAAATATATTCAAGACAGGGAAACCATCGTCCGACCCTGGACCCGACATCACGTGCAACAACAATATTGCTGTTCCAGTGAACCATGGGGCAGTTCAGGCATTGAAAGCTCCTACATCTTCGTCCATAAATGTTTTGCAGGATGCTCTTGCCAGCGGGTTTTCCATCCACTGGTTGGATCTTAACAGAAGTCTCTACAGCAGCCGCCATTGTAGTTATCAAAATCTTTGCTCAAGAGAAGGCCATTCTGCCCCTGCCCCAAACCTCGCGCTTGATAGGCGACAAGGTACTTTACATTGTTTGTTTTATGTGTGAGCTTGGACTTTTGATAAACTGAGACAGCCCATAATAAAAATGTCTACATACATTTATTCAACACTCTCCTATTATAATGTTCGAGTAGTTACTTCTCTCGGATCGAAGTAATATTATTTTATTTAATTAAATTATTTATTTCTTTAAATCTAGTTTATTGTGCAATTCAATTAGTGGCATGCAGAAAAACGCAAATTTCTGCATTAGAATTAACTAGGAAAAAGGTTTTCCCAAATTTAATTTCATCGTATTGCATTTTGTTCTACCTGGACTTTGACACCACTTGGTTTTGAAACAAGGTTTGCCGCTTGTTCAGAGTCCCGGCCCTGCTGCCAAAAATGAGGGCAATGGTACTCAAAGAGAAAATGGTAAGTCCAACTGATTCTCTTCCAACAAATGGAACTGCCTCCATATTTTTCCATTTTGGGGCTCAAAATGTAGAATAGAATATCCACAAACTTATGACGTTCTGTTGGATAAGGTATAAAAAATGTGTTACATTTCAACGGACTTAATGTGGACTTCGTTGCTTGTCAAGGCCCATCTCCTGTTCAAAGTCCAGGTTCCGCCCCTGGAACTGAGCGTGGTAATAGTCCAACCAAAAATGGTACATCTCCTGTTCGAAGTCCAGGTTCCTCCCCTGGAACCGAGCGTGATAATAGTCCAACTAAAAATGGTACGTGGAACAGATTCTTTCTTTCAATCTTTTCTTTACTTCTTCTTTTTCCCTCTTGAGCGATATTCAATTGTTAAGGATTTGTCAAGTAAATTAATATTACTAGTACTCCTTCCAGAAAAATATCCAGGGCCAACATTAATTGGGACTATAGGAGGTAAACTGTAGTATTCTCCTGAATGTTATTCTGTTTCATTGCTTTTCTGTTGGCGGATCACGTAGCCTATTTCCTATATCCAGGGGTGATACTTGGTGTAACTGGTACAACTATATTAACCATTACAATAATCTGCTGCCTCAAAAGAAGACGATCACGAGGGGGCCCGACACAGGCATGCAACAGAGATGTAGAAAATTTTCTAGTCCAACATGGATCTCTGGCTCCAAGGAGATACAAATATTCCGAAATCAAGAAAATCACTAAATCCTTCAATGATAAGCTTGGTCAGGGAGGATATGGCAGTGTTTACAAAGGAATGCTGCCTGATGGTCCCCTCGTTGCTGTCAAGGTTTTGGCTGAGACTAAGAGCGGCGGAGAAGAATTCATTAATGAAGTTGCTACCATCAGCAGAACATCCCATGTCAATGTTGTCAATCTCTTGGGGTTTTGCTATGATAGAAACAAGAGAGCTTTAGTTTATGAATTTATGCCCAACAAATCTTTAGACAAGTTCATCAGCAATATAGCTGATTGTCAACTGGATCGGGAAAAACTGTACAAGATTGCAGTTGGAGTTGCCAAAGGTCTAGAATATCTGCACACAGGCTGCAATACTAGGATTGTTCATTTTGACATCAAACCTCAGAACATTCTTCTAGACGAGGACTTCTGTCCGAAAATCTCTGATTTTGGGCTTGCTAAACTGTGCAAGAAGAGGCAGAGTATATTGTCAATGGTTGGGGCAAGAGGCACAATTGGCTATATTGCTCCGGAAATATTCTCCAGAAATTTCGGGGCAGTTTCCCATAAATCAGATGTCTATAGCTATGGAATGATGGTTCTTGACATGGTAGGAGCAAGAAAAATTGATACTGAAGCTGAGACAATCCAATCTAGTCAGAATTATTTTCCAGACAAAATCTACGAGAAGTTAATACTAGATGTTACGGAGAAATTGGATGATGCCATGATTGAAGAGGAAGAAGAAAGAGCAAGGAAGATGTTTTTGATAGGGTTTTGGTGCACTCAGACAATTCCATCGGATAGGCCAACAATGTCTAAGGTCGTTGAAATGTTAGAAGGAAGTCTTCAATCCATAGAAATTCCACCAAAGCCATTCCTGTTTGCTCCTAATGTCTCAGGGCCAGAAATTTCCCCGTCATTGTCTGAATATGTAGAGACTGAAAATTCAGCCGAAGATTAGTCAATGGCGAAAATTTTGATTGCTGGGGGGACATTCGTTTGGGCCACCAGAACTTTAGTTGAGTGGTAACCAGAGTAACTCAGCAACAGAAGAATCAAATTGTAGATCTTGATGTTTTTCAAGTCTTGGTCATGTAATGCATCCAAAGTTTTATTATCGGTCCATTTGACACGCTAATTTGACTTAAATCATCCCCATCCGACACGGTTGTAATTTTATTCATTAATTACTTGAATCAATCAGAAATACGAAATCTATAATAAATAAATAAAAAGGTAGAAAAAGAAAGACGGGGGCATTTTTTCTATTTGTCTTTTTATTTTTGAAGTGAAATACAAATTACACTATCAGAAAATTGTATATTAAAGGCATTAAAAAGTGTCATTTAAATAGAATTATAGTGACATTTTTACATATAATAGCATTTTTTAGGATTGTCATACAGGTGGGTATAGCTAAAGGTATTAATGTCACTATTTTATTCTTTTTTTGGTATTAGTGAAATGCAACAAGAAGTGAATTAAATGACATGTTATAATGTCGTAAAAGTACATCAAATGACATGTTAATATGCCACAAAAATTGCATATAGTCATGTATTAAAATGCCACAAAAAATCTCTTAGATTATATTATAACATACCATAAAAAATACAATAAATGACATGTTAAAATGCCATGAAAGGTGTAGTACCCGGAAGTTTCTTCTATTAATTATTTTTCATCTTTTCTCTAATTTTTAAGCCATTTAATTTATGATAATTAAAATCTTGAGAAGTTAGGATTTTGAATAGAGGTTAGTCGTCAAATCCTAATATGATTAAAATTCTAAATTATCTTCCCATAATAAAATATGATGAGTTATCAATATTTGGGATTGAGACTGATCAAATTTAGGATAGATTTATCTTCTTTAGGAGATAAGAATTTTAGTTTATCCAAAACACCCTACTTGATAGTACAAATACCCAAACAATAGGAAATAGAGAAGCCATAAGAAGAGATAAGAAAATACCAAATTTCTTTATTTGTTCCTTAAGAATCCATAAGAAATTTCATTTTTTGGGTATTAACATCTTTCTTTTGTCGTAAAATTGGAGGAGATCGTGTAAGTGGTCGATCAAATTTGAGAGAAGTTTTGAGTTTTAAGATTTTTGGAGTAAGTAAATTTTTGTTCTTTTTCTATTGAAAATAATCTTTTGCATGAATGGTTTCTACATTGGAAATAGGTGATTATTTTTTATCTAATGGTTTAATTGTAAAATTTTCCATATACTAATAGCTAACTATTCAAAAGATTTTTTCGCATGCTAACTTACTTTTGAGGATTTGAGCATGTAAAAAATAAAATATTTTATATCTTGCTTAAACCATACTGTTCTCTATTAAATAAAAAGAATCTATACTCTGAATAATCGAGAAATTGTTGGTGGGAATGAGTTCTGTAACTATGCTATGAGGTTACAAAAAGCAAAAAAAATTTGAAGCCACTTAAAGATATTGTAGTTAAGATTTTTGAAACCACTTAACAACGTTGTAGTTAAGATTTTCGAAGCCACTTCTGGTGTTGTAGTTAAGAATTCTGAATCCACTTATTGGCGTCATAGTTAGGATCTTGGCCAAGATAACCAATTAGAATCCTGAGAGCTCATGAGCATTATTAACTAATGATCATTTTTTATAAATGTGTAATCTCTTTTATGAATTATTCTGAAAGATATGTCATTGACTCTGATCACATGAATCTTGAATTTTTTTAATACTAATTTTTATATTTCTGCAAATTGAATATTTTTGTTTTCAATGATTTTTCATGATATTTATACTTGTTCAAATTCGGTAGAAAAAGAAAGGAGATTTATTTACCGGGTGAAGTGTCGCTCATAAGTTATTAATCTATCTTTTTGCAGAAGATTTAGTTCAGGGATGACGAAGAGTAGTTTTGGGGATGGTGATAAGAGATTGGTATTTTAGAATATGTTTATTTGGTGTTTAAGATTCCTAGTTAGTTGTTTAGGAAAATTTCTCTAATGTCTTGGTTACTCAAGTTTGATTGTTAAGAAAAGTGTCTGGAATTACCTTTCATTGTGACGATTTATTTTGGAAATTGTTTACAAGAAGTTTTGGAAATTCAGCATACTCTGTTGGATATGAGGCTTAATGTCTTTGAATCTTTGGACTTAAGGGCACTGTCGTGTTATGTCTTGAATTTGGGATGTAACAAAAGTAGTATCAAAGCCATAGATTGCGATTCTAGATATGAAATTGGCATATGATATTTTGGGTAAACAAAAAATAGTGTTTAAATCTAAGGTTAACAAAAGAAAATTATTTTGGCTGTTAAATAATTTTTAATATTAGATATTTTTTGGAATATGATTGATAGTTATTTCTAGGGGCTAAAGGAAATTTAAACATTACAAAAGAATACTAAATTGAGTTTTCTACAAGCATAATGACTCAAAACAAAGACCCAAAATCCTATTGATTATTACCTAAAAACCTATTTGTCTTTCTTGCAAATTTAGTCCAGTTTCACAATTCTTTAATTCACCCTGAATCTGACAGCAGTTTAGTGACTTCACTCTCTCTACCTTACACATACGGTACTCTTGTAGAGGTGTGTATATATGTAAAAAAATCTTGTACCGATCTATATTAAGAGGGTGTTTGGGTTAGCTTATAAATTTATAAAAAGTATTTGATAATTTTTTTTAAAAAAGAGTTTATAAGATCCTAAAATAAGATGTTAGGAGCTTATAAGTTCTTTTAAAAAAAAATAAGGAGACCCTAACTTATTTTTAAGATCTTAACAAGCTCCTTTATTTTTAACCATTTTAATTACAAAATTGTCATTATTAACATCTTATAAGCTTCAAGATCTTATTTTATCCAAACACTTCAACAACTTATTTTTAAAAAAGGTGTAACAACAAATTTTCTTGTCCGCAAAAATTAAAATTACAAAACAAGAAAAAATTGTACAAATAAAATTAAAATCAAAATTAATCAACTATGGATTCTATCTCTAATCTAATTCTTTGATTCTTCCCTTCCAAATGTAATATTGAGCTCTACAAAAAATGCCTTAAAAACCAATTCGAGGGCTTTGCACCTTAATCTCTAATCAAACGCCAAAAATATATGAATTCCGGGAAGAATGCCTTGAACGTCGTGGATCTCCTTTGAATTTGATTTGACTAGAATAACACCAGTTCGGGGGCTTGCACCTTAATCTCAAATCAAACGTCAAAAATATATGGATTCCATAAAGAACGCCCTGAACATCGTAGATCTCCTTGAATAAAAATAACACCAATTCAAAGGCTTCGCATCTTAACCTCAAATCAAACGCTAGAAATATATGAGTTCCCCGAAGAACACCTTGAACGTTGTGGATCTCCTTGAATTTGCTTGAGATAATTGTTGAACTCCTTCAGAGTTTCTCTCATCTGCTGGAATTTTGTTGTCTCAAATGAGCTAGAATTACCATTTTATATAAGTGTTTGATGGAAGACTTCTGATTGACTTGAATTCTTCAAAGATTATCTTTTTGATAAGATAACATCAAAATCAAGAGATAATATAAAATATATTTGATTTGATAATATCAAACATCAAAAGATAATATCAATAGCAAATATCTTTGATTTGATTGGTCCATTGATGCAAACACTCCATCTTTGACACGTGTCAATGTTTGATTTGAATATAAAATAAATATTAAATTATTAATTAAAATTAACTATTTATTTTTAGAAATTAAATTTAATAAATGCCAAAATATAAATAGAAAATTTTAATTTAATATCTTGCATTTATTTTTCATGTATCACTTCTCTATTGATCAAAAAATTTAATATGTTTAGAAATGCTCCACTTCAAGGCTTAACAAAAGGGTGTAAATCAATCCCAAAAAAGATGAGATTTGAAATATTTGAAAAAAAAAAAAATATATATATATATATATATATAATGACATACTTGGGCTAAATAAAAGCCTACAACAAAACTCAATGAAGAGCCCATCTCTTCTTCGCATGAAAAGCCCATCACTTTGTTTCACCTTTTGATTGTTATTATTATTATTAGCGGCCCATTTGAGGATCAAAGCTCACTTGAGGATTAAATACCAATACTTTCATTTTCAATAAGAAGCTGAGGACGTTCAGCACATACAAATCCCGAAATCTAAATCAAAATGCTCAATCAATGCTCTAATCAATCCTTCAATTGAATTCCAAATCACGTGATTTAAGCGACAAAGTCTTTTTATGTGGCCCACGAAGGTAATTTTCATTCATTCAACTTCAAGCTTCCAATGCAAAGTGGTTTCCTACATCACAGTGGGTTTCTTTCTCCAAATTACCTGCATGGCCCCACCATTAAATGCCATCAAATCTCAATTGTAGAAGAAACAGACAAGTAAATTTGGCAGCAACCAAATCTTCTCCAATTTATTCGTATGGCCCCACCACTTTACTAAAGCCATTTATAGCAAGCTAATGCTTTCTTGATTTCTTTTCATTCCCCCCACAAGCATGGATGATCTCTGGTGTTGACCAAAAAGAACAAATACGCCCATGTCAAGAAACCCGCGACCACGTCTAGCAGTATCCATCTTCACGTAGACTTATTGAACTCGTGGGATTCCTTCACCTAGCTCAAAATAAACCCATTGAGATTTGATTGATTTTGCTCGCACTTAATCTCCGTCTTTGAGTTGAATTGTGATTCTTGAGTATTTCTCCTTCTGTTCAAACTTAAAGATTCAATGAGGCATTACAAAAGGAGCATACTCTCAGGCCAAAAATACACAACAGCGAAGAAAACAAACGTTGTGTGTTTGTTTTGGTAGGTTATTTTTCTTGACTTCTACACTTTTTTTTTTTTTGTCTCATGCATTCTTCTTGTTTGATGAATTGTCTCTATGAATATACACCAGTATTTTCGCGTTGTTATCAACTTGGTCCTTCATCAATTCGTACAAGCATTAAACATGACCACCATTGTTTGGTTTTCTTTCATTCTCCATATCAATCTAGTTTGGATTATATCCTTTCTTCTTTCCTTTCTTAACAACTTGATTAACTTTTCTCGTTATCTTTGCAGGTTGCACCATGGTTCACTTTAAAGATATTTTGATTGGCGCTGGAGTACAACACTTGATTATTGTTGATGAAAAGAATCAACTTATGGAGAAAGTACACTTTTGACTACTCATAATCCACTTATTGGTAGATATGCAGCAAAGGGGCCAAGGCTAATTTAATGGACCGAAAAGATCAAGACTTCCAGGGTGTGAGCTTTAATGGCAGCTCATTATTGTCCTTCAAATGAACTAATTTGTGATCAACAATTAATCAATTAATTCTTCTTCAACATTAGGTTGCCGCATTCATAGATACAAGAGTTCAAGACTTCCAAGGTGTGGGCTTTAAGGGCAACTCATTATTGTCCTCAAAACGAACTAATTCGTCATCAACAAACTAACTTTTCTACCAACATTGGATTACAACATTCATAGACCCAAGAGATCAAGACTTCCAAAGTGTGGGCTTTAAGGGCAACTCATTATTGTCCTTCAAACAAATTAATTCGTCATCAACAAACTAACTATTTTGCCAACGTTAGATTACAACATTCAAGATCAAAACTTACAAGGTGTGGGCATTAAGGGCAACTCATTATTGTTCTCCAAAAGAATTAATTCATCATCAATGAACTAACTTTTCTGCCAACATTAGATTACAACATCATTGAGGGCAAAGCCAAGTGGAGAGATATTCCTTAATTTGATGGCGAATTAATACATAAGAAGATACATTGAGTGGCCAAGAGTGACGAATTTGCTTTATACGGAGGAATGTTCCCAAAACTTGCAAGGTGTGGACTTTAAGGGCAACTTACTATTGTCCTCCAAATGAATTAATTCATCATCAACAATCAATCAAACTAATTCTTCTACTTATATTGGGTCATAATATCATTGAAGTCAAGGCCAAGGAGGGAGATATTTTTCAATTTAATGGAGAATTCCACTATATCAAAAGATATTGGGAGTAGCCAAGGCTATCAAACTTGCTTTATATGAAGGGGTGATTCTAGGAGACTTCTTCGAGCAAGATTTTCAATATGTAAGCTTTAGGGGTAATTCACAATTGTCCTCCAAATGAACTAATTCATCATCAACCAGCAAATAAACCAACTCTCCTTGTGCTCCAATTTCAATATATAAAGGTGTGGAATTTTTATTTAATTGTCAAAAGGAAAATATCTTCAAATATTGTGGGATGGCCTTCGCAAGAGAATAGCAAATACTCCACTGGACTCCTCATCTATCAAAGATAGTGTTCAACTTGCACTTGAATCAATGAGAGGCTTCAACAAATTTGACTTCTCCAATGTGGAAGAATTATTGCAAATATTATTTGACAAGGCCATCGCTTATGATGGAGCAAAGTCAGCATCTTTTGAGAAAACATCCAATGAGTTTCTTGTACAACAATTAGATGAAGCCACAAATTGTCTCCATAATGCTCAAACTAGAAAAAGCAAACAAGAAGAGCTAGAATGTGTTGGAAAGGAGCTTGATAACTTGAAAGAACGCAAAAAGAATTTGACTTCATCATTAGAACACCCACAACGACTTCTTCAAAGTGCTCAAGCTGAAATTCATGAGATTAAAGAGGAAATTGTTGCTATCGAGAGTACTCCTCCATTGAGTAATGAAGTAGTTGAGAATTTGCAAACTTCAATGGTACGCTTGTAGATTATCAAAAAAGAATTGAAGAACTTGAGTCCTTTTACTTGAAATTTGCTTAGAACTTTTAGCTCCCCCCCCCCCCCCCCCCCCTTTCAATAAAATGTGATGCATTTATTTATTTTTATTTTTTTTGAGATTACATAATAGATTTTTTTCTTTTTTTTTTTATCTTACAATCTTTTGATTTTTTTTTTAAACATAACAAACTAAAAACTCAAACTTAGTAAAAACAACTAAACTACTAAAAACTCAAACTTAATAAAAACAACTAAACTACTAAAAACTCAAACTTAATAAAAACAACTAAACCTTTTTTTTTTCAATAAACTTAACAAACTAAAAACTCAAACTGAATAAAAATAATTAAACTACTAAAAATTCAAACTTAAAAAAACAACCAAACTACTTTTTTTTTTAAATAAACTTAACAAACTCAAACTCAAACTTAAAAAATAATTAAACTTCTTCTTTTTCTTTAAAAAAAAAACTTAACAAACTAAAAACTCAAACTTAATAAAAACAATTAAACTACTAAAATTCAAACTTAAAAAAAAACAACCAAACTACTTTTTTTTTTTTTAATAAACTTAACAAACTAAAACTCACACTTAATAAAAACAATTAACCTATCCTTTTTTTTTCCTGACTCAACAAACTAATTAACTCGAACAACTAAAACTACCTCCTTTTTTCTCATAAACTCAACAAACTAAAAACTCAAACTAATAAAAACAACTAGACTATTTCATTTTTTGTAAAACTCGACAAATTAATTAACTCAGACTAATAAAAATAAATAGACTACTTTTTTTTCTAATAACCAAGGAAAAAATATATTTAAAATGAAACACATGACTGAACTTAGAGAATATCTCAATTGCCTACGTATCCAGTAAAGGGATCAATTCATAACGTAGTTCAAAAAAGCATCATTTTAGGAGGGGGGGCCATTCACAGTTTATACAAACGTGGGTCAAGAGTAACATGCAGTTTAAGCTCGTGCGCCAACGAACAACATGCAGTTTAAGCTCGTGCATCAAGGAGCAATTTCCCAATTTTATGCATATTAGCGCTTCAAGAACTTCCTATTTATAAGGCCAATTCTTAATTCATCTTCAGCAATCAACTTATATGCACCATTTGTATAGACTTCTTTGACAACATAAGGACCATTCCATTTTGATATGAACTTACTCCCAGTTCGATGAGTCATGATAATGGGCCTTCTCATAGCGAGCACCAAATCTCCAACTTCAAAAGATCGCAATCACACCTTCTTGTTAAATGCCCTAGAGAGCCGAGCTTGATAACACTCAAGTCTTTGTTGTGCCTCCAACATTTTTTCATCAGGGACCTCCAATTCTTCAAGACGTAAGCATGCATTTTCTTCCTCAATCAATCCTTCTTGTATGGCTGTGCATAATGATGGAATTTGTTGCTCAAGCGGTAAAACAGCCTCAACACCATAAACCAATGAGTATGGAGTTGCTTGTGTAGGTGTTCTATGAGTAGTTCGATATGCCTATGAAGCTTCTCCGATCCTTTCATGTCAATTCCTCTTCGACTTTGAGACTACTTTTTTTAGCAAATTGCACAGAGTTTTATTAAATGCCTCAGCAAGACCATCAGCCGCGGCATAGTACATGGAAGATTTCCTCTACTTAAAATTGAATTTCTAACAAAGTTTATCTATCATACTATTACTAAAGGGTTTTCCATTATCAATGAGTATGTATCGAGGAACCCCCTAGCAATATATAATATTGATGTGGATAAAGCCAACAACAATTTCCTTCTTTACTTCTTTAAGGGGTATTGCTTCAGCCCACTTAGAGAAGTAGTCTATTGCAGCCAATATATAAAAGTGCCCAGCATAAGACTTTGTCATGGGCCTAACCACATCTAATCCCCAAGCATCAAATGGCCATGAAGCGACAGTTGGATGTAATGGCTCAGGTAGTTGGTGAATGAAATTTGTGTGAAATTGGCAAGCTTGATATCTTTGAACATAATCCATGCAATCTTTTACCATTGTCGGCCAGTAGTAGCCCATTCCTTTTATTCAAAAATATAATTTTGGACCTAACTGGTGGGCACCATAAACTCCAGAATGGGCTTCTTCCATAGCTTAGATAGCTTCATCATCACCTAAACATCGCAAGAAGACTCTATCAAATGACTGCCTATAAAGTGCACCTTTATAATAGATAAAGCAAGCCACACGACATCGAATATCAAATCTTTGGCGTGGATCATCAAGTAACTTCTCGTACTTCAAGTAATCCGCAATTGGTTGGCACCAATCTTCTTTCTCTATCTCAAACACTTGAATGACATGGATTTCATCTTCTTCATAATCTTCATCCTCAAAAATTGGCGGCACAACCCAACTTCTACATATTGGAAATACGCACTTCATTTTCATGTATGGCAAGTGGAGAGGCCAATTTAGCTAATGCATCAGCTTGCTTATTTTCCTTCCTTGGCACATGTTCGATTTCTACATCCCCAAGCCATTCAATGAGTCTTTTGTGTAATTAAAGTATGAAAGTAACTCAGGATTCTTGACTTCATATGATCCAATCAACTAGTTGACTAAGAATCTCCATAGGCCTTAAGATGCAATTATTTTATGTGAACTACTGTCTCTTGCATACAAATTAATATAATTATAATATAATTAATATATATAATTATTTTGTAAAATACGATATAAATAATTTATAACAGATATAATTTTTTTAAAAATATATAATATTTATAATTTTTTTAAAAAAATTCATTTAATATGAATTAATTTTATTATTTAATTTAAAATTTTTAACTTAGTACAAATATTATTAATAATTAATATAAAATTATTAACACTTCAATTACTTAATAACCATTTAATTTACTTCAATTACTTTATTACTTGATTTGTTCTCAGGCCTTTCCTTGATTTCCTTAAAAAAAAAAAAAAAAGAAAAGAAAACAACACAAGAGGCGTGGGCTATCTTGTTCTGTTTGATTCCATGCAATAGGCCACGCTTCGCCTCTTGGCCATTAAAAAAAAACTTAAGAGGCGTGGCTCGAAGTTTTTTAATTAAAATTAATTTTTTTGGCTATATTTTTGTAAATTAGTCCAGGGTGGCGGCCTTACCTCGGCTAATTTGGAAAAATACAGTGAAAAAGAAAAAAGTTTACAAAACTACCATGGTTTTAAAAGTTTTGCAAAATTATGGTGTAGCCACGCCTAACCCTTTTTTTTTTTTTTTTTAAAAAATTCAATAGTTAAGAGGGCCACGCCTCTTAATTCATGCAGAATTTCCCTTCAAGAGGCGTGGCCTCCACGCCTCTTGGGGATTTTTCTTTTTTTTTTTTTTTCTTTTTTTCTTTTTAATTTTTAGTATTGTTTTATATATATATATATATAAATATATATTTTTAATTTTTAATTTTAATGTTTAAATTTTTTTTCTTTTGGGAATAATATTAGGGTTGACATAGCATCATTTGTTTTATCTTTATTTTATGTAATTTAATATAGAATATTTTATCTTATATTTAAAATTTTAATTAATTAATTTTTTGAAATATTAAAAATGAGCTATAAAATATAGTATAAATTTTAAATTTTTTTATAAATATACTATTTTATAAAATGCAAGTGATTGAAACATGTTCTTATAAATTTACTATACTCTATATTTTCTTCAATTGATGCAATATATTAATTCGTGAAGGAATGCTTGTAATGTTTGAACTTTGACCAAAATAAGTATGTAAAACCACAGTATATGATTATATATTAATACATTAATCAAGCATTATCATACTTTTTAATCATAAGTGATGCTTGTAATTTGAAGGTATATTATTATTTTGGCATATGAAACTATCACATAATATTTTTACCTAATCGGTTCTATTTATCTATTCCACTTATAAAATTCAACATTCACATAACTTTATCATATATATATATATATATATATATATTGTCTTTTAGAATTAAACTCAAATGGGAGATGATTCATTTCTTTAGCATGGATATACATGGTTATTAAGAGAAAAAAATGGTCATTGTCAATGCCACTTGCATGATTATTGATACGCGAGTCTTCTTATCCAAATAAAATATATACGAGTAGTCATTTATAAATAAAATATTATTTATAAATAATAAATCTTGATTAACGTGTTAATATATAATCATATACTGCAGTTTCACATGTCTATTTTGGCCAAGGTTCTAACATTACAAGCATCCATTCAAGAGTTAATATATTATATCAACTAAAGTAAATATAGAATAGAGTAAACTTATAGAAACATGCTTCAATCACTGCATTTTATAAAATAGTATATTTATTAAAAAAAAATTAAAATTTATACTACATTTTTATGGTCTCATTTTTAATATTTTAAAAAAATTAATTAATTAAATTTTAAATATAAGATAAAATATTCTATATTAAATTACATAAAATAAAGATAAAACAAATGATGCTATGTCAACCCTAATATTATTCCCAAAAGAAAAAAAATTTAAACATTAAAATTAAAAATTAAAAATATATATTTATATATATATATATATAAAACAATACTAAAAATTAAAAAGAAAAAAAGAAAAAAAAAAAAAAGAAAAATCCCCAAGAGGCGTGGAGGCCACGCCTCTTGAAGGGAAATTCTGCATGAATTAAGAGGCGTGGCCCTCTTAACTATTGAATTTTTTAAAAAAAAAAAAAAAAAAGGGTTAGGCGTGGCTACACCATAATCTGGGTCTGCCGGCGGCGCCGACGACGGATGCCTCAACCAGTGGGTTCATTCCAGCGGATGTGCTGACGGCGGAAATCCTTCCGGTGATTCAGAGGTCGGGGAAGTATGGCGGGGTGATGTTGTGGTCAAAGTATTATGATGATCAAAGTGGTTATAGTACCGCCATCGCAAACAGTGCGTGAATTTGGGAAATTTTGTGTACACGATTTGCAAATAAGATTTTAGCTTTTCCTTTATTTTGCAGCAGAAAAAATCTCATTTGATTCATTGCATGTCATGTTTTAAAGTAAAACTTACTCAACTTTTTGTTTTTGACAAGGTATTTCCTCCCCTGTTCAAGGTCCTGGCTACCCCCCTGAAAGTGAACCTAGACATGGTATGCGCAACTGATTCGTATTCAAATTCTCTGTATCAATCTTGTTCTTTCCTTTTCTTTTTTCTCCATTCTTATGCTCAAAATTGGAGAAGAATATCTAGAAAGTTGTCTTATGAATCACTTACGATGTTGAAATAAGATAATGTTTTACTATGTATCATGTTCTAAAGCTACACTTCACTGAACTTAGTTCCTTGACAAGGTATTAACCCCCTCTGTTCAAAGTCCGGGCAACCCCCCTGAAAGTAAACCTGGTATGTAGGGATGAGAATAGGCCAATCTACTCGTCAGGAACCTTTTTTTTTTTTTTTTGTAAGAATTAAGGTATGGATGGGGGTTAATCTATCTATGGAGGTTGGGTTACTTAGATTGGAAGCAAAATGTGAGATGGATTCGAAAGACAAGTCAGATATGTGACTCGTCAAGAATTTATAGCCTAGCCTATTTATGGCCTAATTTGGCTTAGTCTATTTAATAAAAAGGGCATATCAAGGCTTAAGAAGTAGCATTTTTAACTAGATAGGCTAGACTTAAACTCTTTTAAAAGCTCATAAAGCCTAACAGGCCGGCCTATATAATATTAAATGGCTAATTGTATTTGATTTCTTTAATTAATCCTTTATGGAATCTATTACGTTGTTTAGTATTATTTTTTGTTGAAATGACAATATTTTATACCTAGATTTGAACTTTCATAATTATGCATTTGTTAATTATCATTTTGGTTATTTCTTATCAAGTTCTATTACAAATTTAAGCATTTTAAAAAAATTTAAATTTATGTGATGTTTAGACTTAATTGAAGCCTTAGTAGAAAATAGATTTTTAGGTAGGCTTTGTTAAAAAGGTTAGGCCTAACATTAAAAAAAAAAAAAGCCTATCATAAATAATGGACCAGGATTAGGCTTGTCATTTTCATAATAAGCCTGACATATTTAATTCAAAACCTAGCCTAGCCCATTCAATACCTACTGGTATGGCTCAACTGATTCTTCGTGGATTCTCTGTTTAAATATTTTCCTCTCCCTTGTTTGGGCTCTTCAATTCGGAAGTATTTGTGAATTATATTAGGTTTACATATTTCTTCCAGAACCACCAGGGAAGTCATTTGCTTCAGCATGGATTATAGCAGGTAAATCACTTTACCTAGTGTTATCCTATTTCATTACTTTTCGATTGTGGGATCATCATGTAAACTATCTCCTATATCCAGGTGTGATACTTGGTATGACTGGTATAATTATAGTATCAATTATCATATGCTGCTGCCTCAAAAGAGGACGTTCGCCAAGTTCCCCTAACCAGGAAAGCAACCAAGACGTAGAAAATTTTCTGCATGGATCACTTGCTTCAAGGAGATACAAATATTCTGAGATCAAAAAAATAACCAAATCCTTCAATGATAAGATTGGTCAAGGAGGATATGGTAGTGTTTACAAAGGTATGCTGCCTGATGGCTGCCTCGTTGCTGTCAAGGTTTTAATCGAGACCAATAGCAATGGTGAAGAATTCATTAATGAAGTTGCTAGCATCAGCAGAACATCCCACGTCAATATTGTCAATCTCTTGGGATTTTGCTATGATGGAAAAAAGAGAGCTTTAGTTTATGAATTTATGCCCAACAAATCTTTAGACAAGTTCATCAGCAATAGTGGATCATCCAATGCAGATTGTCTGGATTTGGAAAAACTGTACAAGATTGCAGTTGGAGTTGCCAAAGGTCTAGATTATCTGCACACGGGCTGCAATACTAGGATTGTTCATTTTGACATCAAACCTCAGAACATTCTTTTAGACGACGATTTCTGTCCGAAAATCTCTGATTTTGGGCTTGCTAAGCTGTGCAAGAAGAAGCAAAGTATATTATCAATGCTTGGGACAAGAGGCACCATTGGGTATATTGCTCCGGAAGTATTCTCCAGAAATTTCGGGGGAGTTTCTCATAAATCTGATGTCTATAGCTATGGAATGATGATTCTTGAAATGGTTGGAGCAAGAAAGATTGTTGAAACTGACACAATCCACTCGAGTGAGAATTATTTTCCAGACAAAATCTACGAGAAGGTAATACTTGATGTCACGGAAAGACTGAATGATGCCATGATCGAAGAGGAAGAAGAAACAAGAAGGAAGATGTTTTTGATAGGGTTTTGGTGCATCCAGACAATTCCATCGGATAGGCCGTCGATGTCTAAGGTTGTGGAAATGTTAGAAGGAAGTCTCCAATCCATACAAATTCCACCAAAGCCATTCCTGTTTACTCCTAATGTATCGGGACCAGAAATTTCTCCATCATTGTCAGAGTATGTAGAGACTGAAAATTCAGCTTAAGATTAGCCAACGGCTAAAAATACGCTAATTTGACTTGAATCATGTCCATTGGTTTGGGTTGTCGCAGGAGTAACTTAGAAGCCAAAGAATCAAATTGTAGATGATAAGGATGTTTTTCAAGTCTTGATCATTTAATGCATCCCGACTCCAAAGTTTCATTGTCGGTCCATTCAACACGCTAATTTGACTTGAATCATGTCCATTGGTTTGGGTTGTCGCAGGAGTAACTTAGAAGCCAAAGAATCAAATTGTAGATGATAAGGATGTTTTTCAAGTCTTGATCATTTAATGCATCCCGAATCCAAAGTTTCATTGTCGGTCCATTCAACACGCTAATTTGACTTGAATCATGTCCATTGGTTTGGGTTGTCGCAGGAGTAACTTAGAAGCCAAAGAATCAAATTGTAGATGATAAGGATGTTTTTCAAGTCTTGATCATTTAATGCATCCCGAATCCAAAGTTTCATTGTCGGTCCATTCAACACGCTAATTTGACTTGAATCATGTCCATTCAACACGATTGCAATTTCATTCATCCATGATAGGATTATCTATGATCTAGTTGGAAATATGAAATTTAAAAGAAGAAAAGCACAAAAAAGAAAAAGAAACATCCTAACGCCATCCATCAGCAATGTAGTTCGCTAGCATGTTTTGCAATTTGGGAATATATTTTAACAATGTTTAATGATTTATACCAATTACTGATTTATTCTTTATCTAAGAAAAAAAAGTTTAATGTCTCATTTTTTTAGTTAATGACGTGGGAGTAAATTACAATTCACGTAGTATAAGACACTTTGAATTCTCTATTTCATTTCCCATTTCATCTCCTATTTCGACCTGTTGTATTTACATAAAATATATATGATTCTCAATCAATTATTTTTATAAAAAAAATATTTAATACATATGTCATATATTGATGAAATAAAATAAAAAATGAAATAGAAGATTTAAAGCAAGTATAAGGACACAGTCAAGAAAAGGACGTGGAAAAAAAATTAGATCCATCACACGGCTTCCTAAGTCTTCAGAAAAAAGCTATTCAAATTCATCACCAACTTCATAAAATCTCTGACTTTTGCATACGTTACATTGCAGTTTCTTCAGATTTTTATACACCAAATTCCTGTTCAAGAATTGAAAATTAGCTTCCAGAAATCTACAACTAGAACCGGCAAAAATAATTACCCATATCTACGGGTACTTAAAAAAATATAGGTAGTGGACCTCATTTTCTTCACTCAATAAAATAGAGGTAATTTTATCTGCCATGTACTTACCTGCCACTCACAAATATAATTTATTTCTTGAAGAAAAATGAAAATGGGATGCTTGGTTTACACTTGCGGTTCTATATAAAACTACTGTTGCAGAGAACTACTGGCGTGAACTATTGGTTTACACTCATGAACTACTGTTGCCATACACTAGTTATAATGAAAATCACATTAAGGAATAGAATGCAAAGTAAGGTTCTGAAAGGCCCTCACGTGTCTACAACTAAGCAGCCGAATTCAGAATGCTACAAAACTATATATCTCAAATAGCTGGGTTCAGAGCACGTTCTATTTCCTCCAGAGATCGGCCCTTTGTTTCCACAACATTACCGGCTATATACATGACTGCTAGAAGACAAACCGATGCAAATCCCAGGTCCACTGTGCTGATTCCAAACTTATTCACAACGCTCAAGAAGTACAAGCCGATGACGAAATTGGATATCTGTTCCAAGCAAGGAAACATAGTTTGTAAAGGCAGTAAGTGTGTGCTAACAGTGAATATTTTACTTTCATAACAATGAGAGTTGCGTCGCATTTTACGGGTCTCTTACTGTAGTGATTTTAATAATATAAAAATTCAATTATAGGTAAAGTAAGAGTTGAGGATGATGTAGAAGCAAGCATTATACATTAACTGAATGTAGCTCTGCTTGCTAGTGCAAGCATTTACACATGATTAATGTAGCATGCAAACATGATGTTAAGTAATATCCGGTTGTCAACCAACTTCACCAACTTTTCTCATTCCGGTGAAGATAGAATTTAAATGTTCTTCACAACTTGAACTAGCTTAGTTTTTTATACATGAGAACACCATTTACTAGGTAAATCAACTGATTTGGAGGCCGCATTACAAACTAACTTAATTCTCCAATATAACATCTTAAAGCAGGCAGTCATTTAGCTCTTTAAGTCACTCTTCTAGTAGAACATATATTAACATTAGAGCGGCCACCACAATATAACTATACCAACAAAATATTATCGCCGCACTAAATCAACACCACCGTCAGTGTACTTCAATTGAATCGAGGAAAGAGAGTATACCTACGAGGGATGTTGAATGCCCTAAGAAAGAATTTGGAAGTGTAGAAGCAGCAAAAGAGAAACTAAGGGAAGTAAATGGTTCGCTCATGTTTATCTCACTGCATCTCTCTAATTCCTTCTCCTTGCTTTCTTTACAGACTCCTAAATTCCGTTTAAGTGGGGATCTCTTAGCAGGTGCTTTTTCATGCCTGTTTCGCAGGAGGCATGTTACATATGGAACCAAAGTAGGGGAGCTGGAAACCAGCATTTGAAGGCCTCTCATGCACATAACTCGCTAATTGTTCTTTGTACATTATCACACTCTTGTGCGGATGACCAATTGTCATTCAGATGTGTAAAAGACAGGCCACTACTGACAGAAAAGTATTGATAGAAAAAAGAATAAAGGAGCCAGAAAAAAGGTTCTCAAATAATTTTTCTCACCCAATGCATGCCCAAAGACAAAGCCACTGCTTTTGCTCTGATTCTAGAGGCAAAAATCTCCGGAAGTAGAAGAGCAGGCACAGGACCAGCACCAAGAGAAAAGGATAATACATAACTGTATAAAGAAATATCAAACAATATTTCAGTCATCATTTATTAAACAAAAAGAACTTAGAGAAAAAGATTATTTCTGAGAAATAATTTGCACATGAACTGCCAACATAAAAGAAATACTTACAGAACAGTTCCAAGTACAGCAAGTGTGCCTGAATAAGGTGCTAGAGCCGTCCAAGTGAAGGTCAAGGAAAGCAGCAACATAGAAGCAGCCTTTGACAGCAGTAAACAGCAAAAATAAAAATAAGTGATTCAATTTAAACAAGCTCAAGTTCAGAAAAAGAGAGAGAATCGAAGCCCATTAAAAGACTAAAATGCCACAAACTAATGTACTCAACCAATGTCCAGCGATTCATTGAAATTTCTGCATATGTTTGTTTCTAGGGGAGGTTAGGATCCACGAGTATTCTCTGTTGTTACTTACAAAATCAACAGTAAATGTTGCCGGCATGCTTGGCATTAGGAGCCCAGCAACCTAAGCACGATAAAAACTTTGTGGAGTCAATCTAAAATGCTTTTTGGCAGGTCATGGATATCAACACGAAGGCATCAATCATGATTGGAAGGAATAAGTGTAGAAGCATCATCTGCTGATTGTCTTGTTCATTAACTTAAATCACCCTTTTATCATGTTCTCTCACTAAATCTCAGAGAAATATAAGTTTCAGTCATGCTACCAAATTATTGACACGAGAAGCTCGAATTCGATCGAGGCTATAAATTGATCCCATGATAACAATGAATCATATAAATAGCTTACTACTGAGTGATTGAACAATATGTCAAGTATAATTCAGTAATAAAATTCTTGCTGCCAACATGAGAGCAAAAGACAGCAAAAACAAAACTCCATTTACTCCATGTTTTCGTCTTGCATTCCGTTTAACACCAAATGTTTTGCCAAGAGAGGTATTCATTCCCCCCAGCAAAGATGCCTTAAGACCACGTTATGATACTGTGTAGTGTAACTATCCTAGTCACAGCACAGATCTTGCATGTCACAAAGAACATCATCAGCCATTTCTTGTTTTAGAGACTTCGCCAAATTCAGCAAATCTATTCAGGTTTTGTCAGATACTGAAATCATACCATTCCTGCAAAACTTGTAAGCAAAAGACTTTTCCTTCCTTGCTTATCCATCAGTGATGATGCAATAGTTGTGCCTGGAATATGTATGCATCAATAAGTAAAATATTTGCGTAACCAATTTAGTCAGTCATCTTCTTGAATCTCCAAGATAAAACTAACCAAAAACATTTGCTGCCCCAACCAGAGCACTGGCAGCAACACCAGATGTAATACCAGCACTCCGGAATACAGAAGTCGAGTAGTAAACAACCGCATTTATCCCAGCAAGCTGTTGGAATAAGAAGAGAACCGCGCCAACACTGACAACTGCACAAACGCAAGAATATTGATTTCCATGAGACCAGAAGTACCGGAGGAATACCTTTACAGAATAGAAGACTTAAAATATAACGCACTGACTACCTTTACCAAGTCCGATATCCAAACTAGCCAGGTTTGACCATGTAACTAATAATCATGAGCCTTCAACTGATCACAACTATCTTCATTAAGAGCCTAATTAGTAATGAAGCTAAATATAATTAATCAGTGTTTAAGCATTAACTAATTTGGCTTAGTAATTGATAAATCTGTTATCTCAACCAAACTTTGTAACATAATGAACCAAATGGCACCGTGATCACATTATTACGACCTCCTCCTAGAAAAGGGATATTATGATTGATTAACATTAGTGGGAGTAGCAATTGAAGAGAGTACGGATAGGATTCCTCGTTAATTACTTGTGCTCTGTGCTCCTTCAAATGTAGACATCATCAAAGTTAATACAGAACACATACAATAAAGATCAAGAGGCGCAGCACAGCATGGTTACAGAGTTGTGCTTCGGGAAAGGGGCCACAAACGGAAAAAATAATTTGGAAAAAAGGTATAATAATAAAAACTAAAAAGAAAAACTAACAACTGACTAAAAACATGCATCCCTCCTAATACCGATGTCATGAAAAGTACTTGTATGAAAAATAAATACCTTTCCAGTAACAGCAGCTAAAAAGATCAAACCATCCAGCTTCAGGTTCAGAGGAACCTTGACTTGCTGCATCTAAATCACTCATAACCTCAGCAACTCTTTCTTTTCCAAATAGCCTTTTTATGGACACTTCAGCTTCAGAAATTTTCCCTTGCTTCAACAGAAATGTGCCTCATTTAGCATTATTTACCACAAAAACCATGCACGGTTCCCAGCTAAAAGTAAAGAAAATAAAAGTAGCCATCTGTGCTAGCTGAAAATAAGCATTTCTATGAAATTCGCATTGGAACCTGATAAAGCCAACGTGGACTTTCAGGAGAGAATGCCATTCCAAGTGCTAATAAAATAGACGGAACAAGTGCAACAGTAAACATTGTCCTCCACCTTTTACAACAGAGAGAGCATAGCATAAGATAAAAATACAATCAAGAAAAATTCACAATTCCAGAGGAAATCACATTATGTCTAATCCAAGACAATGTTAAGACACAAATAAGAAGGAACAATATTGCTGTTGCCTCTACCATTGCTTAAAATTGATGAATATGAGATGGAAGCACTCTGGATTTGGAAAAGAGTTGGATGCTCAAAAAAAGAGATGAATACTAAAAAAATTCAATATAGAAACTTAATTGATAAGATGATACAATCAGTTTCTCATTGTCAGTTATATCATGAGAACTTGGTGCTTCTACTTTGCTGTTGAGAACACACACATTGCATGTCTTCTAGGCAACCTTAGATTTTATATTTAGAGAGAGAGAGAGAGAGAATGATGAGGTATCTGTCACTCACAAATGTTAACAAAATAATTTTCCTAAAATAAAATGCATAGCTTGTGTTTGTCATTAAAAATCAAAATATGAAGCCAATGAAAATAAAAATGTAAATTATGTCAATATCAAAAACCCCAAGGGGATTTGAAGTCTATGAGCAATCGATGTTGACTCTTCTGAAAAAATTATTACATTAACCTGAATTCAAGGACCTCAAAGCCACAGAACAGAATAAACTTTTCCACTTTTATGCATGACTCTATCATTGGTCCCGAAACAAACAGTGTCGCATTTACAAATTGAATGAATTTCTTATTAACTCCATGGTTGTTACAAGGGGGAAAAACACACAAGGCTCAAAATCATGGATGACATATTCTTTCCAGAATTCTCAGCTATTTGAAATATTTCTCAACTAAGTATTAGTTGCTTTCTTTATTCCAAGAACATTAAATGCAAGGAGAAAATACCATAAAGGATTCCCTGCCAAAGGCAATCCAGCTACCAATGCTGCAAGAATCCCAATACATATAAATAACTGGTTGACAGATCCAAGTGTGCCACGAATCTCTGTAGGTGAGATCTAGTAAAACAAAGAGCGTCAGATGTACAATAAAATCATTAAGCAAGACTGCACAGATAACAGGTAAGATGATGGGTACCTCAGATATGTAAAGTGGCACAATAGCCGATGATATGCCAATTCCAATTCCAGCGAGTAAACGACCAATTATCATAGTCTCTATACTTTGTGCGGTGGCACTACAACATTTGAGGACAGTTATAAGATACTATCTGCTCCTTTTATAATCAAAGACGAAAATCACAAAATTAATTCTTAATACAAACCAAAGAAATGCTCCAACTGCAAGTGGAATTGCATCCAACAGAAAAGTCTTTGTTCGCCCAAATTTATCAGCTAATGAACCTCCAGTAAAAGAACCAACAGTAGCACCAGCAAGAAGGGTGCTAACAACCCAGCCTGACTTACAAAAAGGCAGCATTAAATTTGAATCACTCAATAAGAAAAGAAGAGACAAGCCTGAAATATTAACAATTAGTAACTTCTTTACTAGATAAATTATCAAACTTTGAACGTTAATAAGCAAACCATCATTTCCTAACTTAGAAGAAGAAGAAGAAGAAGCTCAACAAAAAGTAACAGCCTTCAACAATGTGTTCATGATTAATTAAATATGCAGATTATATCTACTTTAAGAGTCCATTAGGTGGGATGAATAAACAGTGGATGGATTGGGCATTAGAGATGACAGCTTTTCCATCAGTTCTGGAAAGGAAATCCACTTTCTTTTCCCTCTGTAGGCAAGAGGGGGTGAGGGAGAACTGAACATCAGTTTAGGAGGAAGGGAAAGGAGATTAAAAGATTTGAATAACAAAATATAACCATTTAATATCTGAAATAAATCCTTCACTTAAGGTGACTACAACCACTAATTCCTTAAGAGAGGCTGAAGGTAGTATTCATTTCCGACCTTTGTTACACAGTATCCTCTCTGGTTTCCCTCCAAGCAGGGCCACCCTTTATACAAGAGGGCGAATTGTCCACCCTGGTTTCAAAAAGTTCTTTTATATATATATATATGCAAAGTACACATAATGTAATAATAAAGTTTATTGCTTTAGTCAAAATTATTTAGACAAACAAAGTTATGGGATCAATAAACAATAAAGAATGTGTACTTTTCATAATAATTATGAAATAAGTCCTTTAGACTCATTTTAGGAAGAGGTGTTATGTTCAAGAGGTAATTTTTTATTACATATTGTCCATTAGATTTTTTACATCAACAGCAACTGCGATTTATTAAATATAATATAGTCTATCATGATGCATAATAACATAAATGAGTGGTAGTTTTTTATAGCAATAGGAATTTATATATATGACTTAATCCACTGAATTTTCTAACAACTTGTTTTACTAAAAGATAATTATTTATTTTTCATTGCTATATCAAAGCTAGTCTAACTTGAAAGATCAAGTCAAACAAGTATTATTTTGAATGTACATGATACACAGACTGTAATAGATGGTAAAGAGAAACTTTTATTATGTAGTAAAAACTATTGTGTAAACTTGTTTATCAAAATCTAGTTTATATTTAACTTTAGAAATTATCTAATTGATATAATATTTTGAACACAATGTGTGCAATATAATTTAACATGGACTACTCATTGACCCTAAGGGAAAAATTTTGGCTCGGCCCCTGCCTCCAACTTTGGGGTTTTCAGGAAATTTGAAATGACATGCTAGATGGCATCTTATATTTCTCCTTTTTACCAACATATAAAACAATTGAAAAAATGATTCAATTCCTTTGCACCACTTTCCCATTGATCCAAGTGGACCCTCAGAAGATTTCAATAACAACTTGCCTTGCAACACCGTGTTCTCTGCAATCCCAAGATCCTTGGCGAGGTACGCCAAAGCTCCGTTAACCACCCTGAACAAGAGAAGTGTGATAGCAGAGCATGAATGAATGAACTTAAGACCATCTAACTAGAGAGCATGTCATACAACAGCCAATCAGCAATCAATAGGTTAAGAACACAACTAAGTTGAATTGTTACCATTATCTATCAGAAGGAAGTACTCCAAAAATCTCATTTACCAAACAGGAAAATTAGATATCAAAGTGCATACCCCAGATGATATCCAAACAGAATGGCCCCTAAGCAAGCAACACCAACATAAGGCAATACCGATCCAGATGATTTCACTTGGATTTTGGCAGGTGCAACATCCTCAATGTCTCCTTCTGTCGCTCAAGAAGATAAATTCTGATTGTCATTGTGAGAGAGCAAGTCTTCTTCAAAAATAAGATTCATGAATTTAACGAACATTGTAAAACAGAATAAATCAAACTTACATGATAAAACTTGGACCAAAACTAGGGGAAACATATGCAGATATGTCAGTGACTGGACACAGTTTGACACAAAATAGTCGTGAAAGCCCGAAATATAATTGCTACTTCTTGTTTTAGATAGAATTTAACATCAAACTAATACTTACAACTAGGAAGTACAATTTCCCTCCTCCAATAGGCAGCTTAGTGCAGACAATCGGCATAATATATGCATGCTCTCTCGCAATAATAAAACATCAAGAAAGAAAAGCACTTGCATCACCAAGCATAGTATAACAAATGTTCCAGTACACCACTTGAACTTATCATATCTATAAAATTCATTGCATACAAATTCTAAAAAAGATTGCAGCTCGCACGAACTGTTACAGCAAAATTCACATGTTCAATATATTCATGACAAAAACAGAGCTGTAAACAGCAAAACTGGACATTTAAATTGCATAAACACAAACCAGACGCTTGAACTTTAACTGATCTAGCCTTGGCGGAAGATCCAAACACACTTTGCATACTCCCCCTGGCTACCATTGAAGCCGAGCCGAGGCCAAGTCCAAAGCAATTGTTCCTCTTTGTCATCCGAAGATCGCTACTCGCAAATGCCAATCTATATTTCCTCAAATCACTTGCGCTTGGCAAGAGCCTATGGTTTTGTAGGCCACAGCCTGATTTTCCTTTGACTGCAAAGGTGAAAGCCTGCATTTTCAACTAACCTGACCTGTCAACACTTAAATTCGAGCAAAAATATCAACAAGCAGTAATTTAATCAAAAAGTTAAATCGTAATACTCACGGCGCTGAGAGAACCAGCACTTGTGCAATTCAACGCTTCGCTTTAATGCAAGCAAGAACGTAATTTAATTGCGACTTAAAACACACCGTCGGTCAAGCAGTCATTAGTGCGACATTAAATTGCAGAAATTGAAACATTAACCATGAAATGATCCAACCAAAAACAACGAGGAGAAAAAAACAAAAAACATGAAAAGTAAAAGATTTGAGAGAGAATTTTAACAGAACCGGTGGCAGTGTAGGAAATGTAGGAGATAATTAAAGGTCTTTTGCTGCTTCTGGTATGGTGGAAGAAGAAACTTTGGGGGGTCCGGAGCGGAAAGAGATAAAGAAATAAACTACACAGTAATGAAGGGGAAGGAGCTGAAGAGGAGATGACTGTTTGCTTAGTAGTAACTAACGAAGTTAGTGGAGATTTCAACCATCTTCTCATCTTCTTTTCTTCCTACTATTATTATTTTATCAATAAATCAAAAGAATTTAAAGAAAATCGCCGCAATGTATATCTTTTCTCCCCATCGTTTTTCAGTTTCTTTTTTCTTTTTTACATTAATTTATTTAAATTGACTTATCTACTGTGCAACTGGATCCTTTTTCTATTTTTGGATGGATTGACTAAAGGGTAAATGGCACTTTACCCCTCCAATTTAACCATTTTGACACATTAACCCCCCCCCCCCCCCCCCCCACCCCAAAAAAAATAAATTTAAAGCCACTTTACCCCCTCAATTTAAAGTTATTGTTGTCATTTTCACTTTTTCCCACCTTTCTTAACATATTTGTGTGATACTTTACGTAATGTGTCGTATAAATATTCCTTTAAGAGGATTATTAGTTTGTAAAGTGCATTTCTTGCTAAACTAATTAATTATGTATATAATTGAAAGACTGAATTGGTTGTTAACTCAAAAAAGAAAAAAAAAAAATGTGTAGTAAGTGAGAACTTCTTACTCTTTCCTTCTTAATCAGCATGATCATGATTTAGAAGAATGACATAATTAATGATTTTGATTCTTTAAAGGTTGATTGGATAATTTTAGTATTACTGCAATAAAGCATGAGATTTTCTATTTCCTGAAATGAATTTTATAAAGTAAAAAAAAATATATTTTATAATAATAATAATAATACGTTTAGTGATTTTGCTTCTTTAATGTAGTGAGCTGAACAATCTTATCAAATAACAAAATGAATTAATCATTTGAAGATGTCATTTATAGCGCAACCACTATCTCTGCCACATGAATGACAAACTGAGAGTGTTTCTATCTAAAATACATGTACTAAAACTCATTCAATTGTATTTCAATCAACAATTAATTTCCTAAACAATAGGAGAAGGCAAATGAGCTAATTGAAGGTAAGAAAAAAATAAAAACCTTAGTATCTTATTATTCTTGGTAGATGAGTTTCTTGGGCTTTGTTTGGATGTGAACTCTCAATTCATTCTCCAACTTTCAAATTTTAAACAAACAAACATTACACATTTCCCAATCCCACTCTCAAAATATAAAATTTATTCTCCAAAATATCCCTACTATTCACACTCCCAAACCATTCCCCAAAGTTTCAATCATTGTCTCATCATTAGAAATATATACGCATACTACCACTCATTCAATCTATATATACGCATATATAAATAATTTTAAAATATTCATTTCACCCTACCAACCAAAAATATATATATATATATATATTTATGCGACATCTTATTCCCTCTTAAAACACAAACAAACAAATCATTTTCTCTCAATTCATTCTCTACCTATCACCCAAAACACAAACAAACAACCATCACATTCCCCAACCCTACTTCGCAAAATCCATTTTGGCAAAATGCCGCAATTCACAACCAAACAAAGTTTATCTTTGAGTTGGAAAATGTAGAAATGACAATAGTAGTTGTGTTCCTTTTTTCTGAGCAAGAAAATGTGGGAAAAGGTGAAAATGACAAGAATAGCCTTTTCTCCGGCCACATTGTAACACCCCTAAAATTCAGTATTTTGGGAAAATACGGAGTTAGAATTCAAGATATTGATTGGTCGGATTTTAGGGCTCGAAAAAAAATAATGAAAGGACTTAATTGCATAGAAATTTAAAGTTTAGGGTCAAATTGAAGATTTAGAAAACCTAATTTAACCTCTTTTGGAAGTTTTGGGATCAGTTTATAATTTTTAGAAACTTGATTGATCAAAGTTTGGAAACTTTGGGGTTTGCATGGAAGGATTGAAATCAACTGGGTTAAAGCTGTGATTTAGATGATTTAAAGAGCTCAATTGATTCCAGTTGATTCTTTTGTGGACTAATTTATAATTTTCAAAAATAGCCTATATATATGTAATTACATTTTCTACCCCATTTCTTCTCCTCTTCACCCGCGGCACCCTCCTCTCTCAACTCACCAGTGATTCTCCCTGCGATGGCGTGATACTCCAAACCAACTCAAAAACTCTCTTCCCCTCGCACCCAGCTTCACATCTATACCTCATGTACGATGATTGGGCTGCGGGTGACTGAAAATGGGAAGCTTGATTTTGGCAGACGATAACCGCGACAGGCGAAGGTGGAGCAACGATGAGAGACGACTTCTGAGCGGTGTTTCTTAGATCTCTCAACCTAAGGAAGCTTTTGGTAGCCTTACCTAGAGGTTAGACGCGGCGGCGACGGCAACGGCGGAATAGAAGTGATCGAAGACGGTGGCGGGTTTGGTGGCTGTGACTTCCAAGCAAGATTTGGTGGCGATTTTGGCTACGAAACTTGAAATTTATTGGTAAGTTTGGTCTACTCCGGCTCCAGTGGCGGCAGCGGTGCAGCAGCGACGGAAGGGCAGTTTCTTCCCCTCGACACAATGAATGCAACCACGTAATTGGTTAGTGAATCCAAGGCCTCATTGAGCATATCATGGTAAAAGATTGGAATAAGGATTTTGCTTACATATGTACATATATGCATATTGTATCGTTATCTCGTTAAACCTTGTATTATGCAAGAATGGAAGACTAAAATGCGATTAATATGTATATTTCCTATGCGTGGATTATGGTATAGCTTAGCAAGACCGAATTACTATTATTATATGACAAGTTTGGAATAATTAAGTTAATTAAGAAATTAAACTTTGATTTTATGAACTTGGAACCTAAGTGATGGCGATTAGGTTATTTAAGGTGATATTGATCTAAAGTTTCGAAACATGCATGTGCCATATTAAGCTTAGTGAACTAGGATTATATATTTTTTATAATCTTGGGATTTGTTGTAATTATTTAAGTGAGAAAACCCTAATTTGGAGATTGAAGACCTAAGTGGCATTTGTTGGGATTAATTATAAAGAATTAAGCAATTATTGTGACTTTAGGTTGATATTATGAAAAGATTATGTAATTAAGGACTAGTCTATATCTTGATAAGTGAATTGATATAAAAAATTGAGCGTTACTTTGGCACTACTAACCATATTAGCCATTATTGGGACGATAGTGCTATTGAAGCTTTAAACTATCATGTTAATAGTTTGACTAGTGAATGTGGATTAATGATAAGCATGATAGTGATGTGCTGGGAGTCAAATATGGATTTTGACTATAATTATGCTCTTTTGATTAGGTGGCGAGGAAGTGGGTCCTATAGACCAGTAAATTGTTGATTTCGGTTGTTGTATGTGAGATTACGGAGGTGGGGGTCTGCCAATTTTGGCCTTGCTATACCTATCTGTTCTTGTGGTATAACCTCTGTAAGGGTTAACTTGCTTAATTGCACCTCCTTGTAATTGCTTGAATTGTAATTGCAAGAGTTGAAAGTTAGAGGACTTAATCGTAGTTTAGGGACTAAATTGAAGGTGGACCAGAAGTTTGGGGAAAGATTGTAGTTGGCCAGAAAGTTTTGGGGCTAAAGTGAAGAAACTAAAAAATACCTTTATATATATAGAAGGATGACATAACTTTATCTAATTCCCAAAAACTACCTCAGACCTATACCACCGGCAAATTGCTAGAAAATGACTGTGAAACACAAAACTGAAACCGTAGGAAGCTTTCTCTCAGCTCAAGGAGGGTTTTCATACCAAAAATGATGAAAACTACCTCAAGATTCATCGGGAAACGAAGGGCAACGACGGACAAGCGGCGGAGATGGCGGTTGGGCCACTTCCGGCGGCGGAACGAGGCAGAAATTTAGTAGGTTTTGGCCAGAATCACATGGGCAAGGCAACGGTGTGGCTAATTAAGGGTTTCAACTGGCAATGGTGGAAGAATTAAGGCGGTGGCGAGCTAGGGTTGCTGTGACTTTAAACGCCAAATTGAGTGGTTTCCCGGCGTCAAAACTGAAAATTGGTTTAGGGGTTTTACTCTCCTCGACGAGATGCATCTTGTGGCGGTGGCAGTCTCCATCTCCGGCGGTGGCGCGTGGTGGTGCTTTTGGACCAGTTTGTGCATGATGGTGTTCCAAGCTCGTCTAAGTTGTTCTCAGCTTGAGACTGGATCTCAGTTCAACCCAAATTAGGTAAATTTCAATAATCGAATTTAAATTCAATTCAATTATTAGATGTATTGGATTTCAGATAAAGTTTAATTATGAGCTAGGCTAGGGCTATTAAACTATGATCTAACCTAAGGTTATGTATTAATTTTACAACTAATATAGTCTTGAATTCAATCGACTCAGAGGAATTGTCAGATTTCAGTTAAGACCTTAAATAGACTTTTAACTATTGATGTCGACTTGTCAAGTTAAGGATGGTGGCACATGATTATCTTAACCATATGAATATAATAAGGAATTTTGAAACTGAACAATTAGAGTAATTGAGGAACGTGATAAGAATATTTAAGTACATTAAGAATTATGATTGAGAAATCATAATCAATATTGGATTTAGATTATGTGCATCGAACTTTAAGTCAATTAGGAAACAAAGTTGTGGACTGTTTAAATATCTAAGAATTATCAGGACTATGTAAGAATACCCTTAAGTTTGATAACAACATTTGTTATACTTATAGTGAAGACTCAAAAGATTGATGAAATGATAACTCAAGTTATTTTATGAAAGTGCTCTCAATTTGGCTAAGAAGCCAGAACTTGAGTGACTATATGATTAAGAATTCCTTTGCATTTTTCAAGTGAGTTTATATTAGCTTTCTTGCTGGGGAAAGAACATACGTACTTGCTGTTATGTCTTGCCGCTTGGTTCTATTTGAGCTAAGATTCGATGATTGATACGTGCTCGTTCTATACTATTCCTTGGTTCTCATGTTCACTTGGTCAGTCTGTTTGAGCTGTCCCTTCTGCTCGAAATTCTCAAATTATTACTACCTAAACTCTCAATTTTGAAGGATATAATTTCTTATCTTGTACATTTACATTGATACATGTATATTAGCTCTGTTTGGCCTCCCTTCTACTAAAAATTAGCATTTACCTATGTAACATTGACTTGCTGCTCTTAAACTCTCTCAATAGCTAATTGGACCCCTCTTATCCTTATCTGTAGTTCTTGGACTATTCGTACCTGAGTCACCTCACCCATTTTCCATGATTGATTCCGCACCCCGCAATTCACTTCCACCCAAGTTTTGATAAAGTTAACTGTTTATGAAAATAGTACTCCACATTGCCCTTTTTCACTGAGTATTTTTATTGATATTAATTAATGTCGCTTTATCTAAAGTGGCGATTGTGTTGAGGAAGCTAAAAAGTGGTTTTAAAATAAATGCTTTATCGCCACGTTCATCTTGAAACCAGCTTGGGCTAAATCAGTGATTATATGCTTAACATGGCGAAGTGATATATTAAGTGTATGGTATTGGATGCATTCAGTGATATCAATGATTATACTTGATACCTTTAGGGGTGGGCCCTGGGATCGGTTATGAAAGAAGGCTGGGTGGAACAATCTGCAGCGATAGATCTTTCAGCTTATACTCGTACAAAATTGTACATATAATCCCTACTCATAAAGGGCTGGAGGTAGTCGGCTATGAGCAGGATTAGGCATGTAGCTAGCCATGCCTAGTGAGTGATTAAGTGTCCGAGCCAATCACTTGGTACTTTAGAGGGATAAGGACTTTCGTGTTTGCGAAAGTTGAGTGATAAGGTGGGAGAACCACCAACAGCAAAAGTGTGAAAGTGATTTTTAATTTTATTTTACATTTTGAAACTCAAATGTTTAACACAAACTCAGTGATTGTTCAAGTGACATGTCGACCCCTTATGGTCGTAATCGTGATTTAAAATTTCCCTGTGAGAGATAATGAATTTGTGAATTCTCATCACTAATAGGCACAGCGGTGAGATGGATCACTCTAAATTTTGATTAAAAAATTTTCTCACAACTCTTGGGAATAAATATACCTCCATTTGTCTCTTACATAATAATTGTGAAATTGTTACTTGGTTCTTATTGCTAAACTATCTCACTAAGTCATTTAAACTTATATCATTTTATTATTATTATCCGTTCTTTACCCCAGATAAGAACAAGTGATGAAGATAGACTAGCCCTAGCCACACATGCGGCAATGAGGGTGATAGAAGTGCCAAATGTTATTCAAAATGTTTCGGTTCAGAAGTAAGTATCTGATGGATATGGTTGTAAGATCTAATTATTTCAGAAATTTTAAAAGTGATTTTCTATTGCAAGGATGACGTGTGGCATTGTGTGAGTAGCACCTCGATCGAAAGCAGGCACCTCCCAGTCGGGGCGTTACATGTATCCTATTATCTGGCCAGTTGGCTTAACTGTACTTGCTAGTCGTTCATATATTGCCTCGTCGGCAACTCCAATTACTTGATTGGTACTTGTTGTATTTGTTGTACTTGCTTGGAGATAATACTTAGGTCGAGTGCCAATCCTATGAGGAATGCTGGGATACTTGGGACACACCTTGCAATCCGCTTCAGTATCCACGATATGCTAAGCAGCTTGCTTAAGTATCAGCGGTACGCTAAGCAGTCTGCTTAGGTATCCGCAATGCATTATACAGTCCATATGGGCACACCAATTGTATGCCAAGCTATTACGCTATGGAAGTACTTGTTCGATTGGTATAAGGCGAATCCGAATCGATATGCATGTTTCGTCTTGATCTGTTGAAATGCATATATTGTACAGGTTTGCTTGTTCGTACTTGTACCTTGATCACTTGAAACTTGCTCTTGGAGCAATAAAGATGGTGCAGTTCCTGGTCTAGTTCAAGTTGTTGTCTGGGCCGAATGAGTTAGCTGTGATACCTCCCGTAGTAAATTGGTTGAGTAGGTCGATTGCGATACCTCCCATAGTAAAGCGGTTGAGCTAGCCACACCGTTCGAGTTGGCAGTCACAACCCCCAAGCTAGTACCTACTAAAAGTCTTGAATTTGATCATGCTTGTTTACCGAACTTGTTAACGCCTGTATTTTGAAATGGATCCATTTCCTTATTAAATTCTGACCTGTTGAGTTGATTCTTCCTCGATAGATCCCTATTGCTTATGGTTACTATTATCCCTCACTAAGTCCTTTAGACTTAACCCCCTCGTGTTATTCTTGTTTCTCAGACAGGATTAAGTAGGGTTGTACATTCGGTTTTAACCGATCGAACCAAACGGTTTGGTTGATTAACTGAAAATTTCAATTTTTCCAAATGCAGAACCGAAACTGAATCAAACAGTCTGTTCGGTTCAATTTTCAACGGAACCATTTTTTGGTTTTTTGGTTTTTTTTGGGTTTTTTTCGATTTTTTTAGTTTCAGTTGGGGGGGGGAAAGAAAAACTTATTTTTTTTACCAAGAAAGTGTTATAAAAGTTTGTTTGACAAAAGTAAGTTAGTTTAATTAAAATTTTGAATTGGGTAACTTATTCTTTTAGTACCAAAAAAATTATTTGATAAAAATATTTATTTTTAGGTGAAAAAATTGATTTAGATTACTTTTTTTTTTTCTATATTGAAAATATTTGTTTTGATAAAATTATAATTTATCTATTCTAAACAAATACATTTAAAATATTATAAATTTAAGAAGATAAATAAATATTTTAATTATTTTATGTTATAAAAATTTTAGTATACACATTGAGTATGCTAAAATTGCTAGCTTATAATCGCCAAGGTAGATGCACACGATTTTTGTATATTCAAATCTTAACTGCTAAGATCAAATAGCGAATTAAATCTTAAACTCAATCTACTAAAGTTAAATAGTTAATTGATCCAATGACATCATAATATATATTGCAGATTTGTAAATTTTGTGAAAAAATACAATTATAACCTTATTAAATGATCATTTCTAAAAGATAATTATGAAATATTGATAAAATTTGTATCCAAACTATCTTTTTTATGTTGAATTCTCCAATTTATCCTTCAAACAATATTGTCAATTTTTGTTGTTGAAATAATTAAAAGGACAAATTATGTAAATGAACAAAAATAACTTCTATTTTAGATACAAAATGGTCTTCGTTTTGATAATAATATAAATAAAATATTTATTGATCAGCAGATATAATATATTACTAGTACTACTACAGGAATAGCCAAATAGGATTCAATTCCTTATCTCTTAGTTTGCAATTTAAGTTGAAATTTCAATTTTGCTCATCAACATACCCTATAATATATATAAGTTTAATTAATTAATTAATTTTCTTTTAATATAACATTTTTTGCTATTTAAATCATAATCATCTATTTTTTTATATGTAACGTGTATTAGTTCATATAATAAAAAAATTATGCAATTGTACCACTTGAGTTTAGAAAAAAATATTATTTTTATTCTCTTTGTATTATAACTATTCATGTTTTTATATGTCATATATTAATATCTATATTATTTATAAAACATAGGGTTTTTAATAACTATTTTGATATATTATTTACTTCTTTTTTTCTCAATTATTTCACTTTATCAACAAAAAAAAATTATTTATCCCAAAAATTTAAAAATACATTAACATTACACTATTTAAAAATTTATATTTATTTATCTTAGACTTAAAAAATTTAATAAAAAATGTGAAATAAAACTTAAACTAGTAGTGATTGAATAATAGATATAAAAAAGTTCCAATTTTTTCGATTTGGTTAACTAAACCAAACCGATTTTTTTGATTTTTCAGTTTGGTTTCGGTTAACCGAAAAAAATGAAAATTGAATTTTTTTTAAATGAAAAACCAAACCAAACCTAGTTAGTTCGGTTCGGTTCGGTTCGGTTTAGTTTTTTCGATTTTCGGTCGGTTTCGATTTTTTTTTTAACACCCCTAGGATTAAGCGATGGAAATGGATCTCTGGCTTGGGCTGAAGATAAGATACAATTTGTAATTAAACAGGTGCTTATGTATATATGTGGGATCTCTTGAATACTGAACTTGGATTTAGAGACATTGTGGTATATCAGGACTAATGTTGATGACTTGAGGCCTGTATATGTTTAATTAGACGTTAAGAAGTTGAATTATGATGAGTATTTAATGTTTTGTTGAGCTAGTAAGTTCGAAATCTGCTGCTATTTCTTATAAGTTTGAAACGTATTATGGGTCTATTGATCGTATTATGAATTGATATTTAAGTTTGAAATGTTTGGATATCTCAACTTAGGATTTCCCTGAGTGGGGTGTCACACACATGATATACTAAAAATTGTATTTGGGGGGCAAATTGTTCCAATGACTCTAAATTGAGGGAGTAAAGTGGTTTAAATTATCTCTGGAGGGTAATATGCCAAAATAATTAAATTTAGGGGGTGAAGCGCCATTTACCCTTAACTAAATATATATTACACTCAACAATCAGTGGTTAATTATTATAAATTGAGATTAATTAATAATTATTGTTGTTGTTGATTGATAACCAATAGATTTGTTGATTATTGATATTGATGATATGATAAAGATATAAACGACATATACAAATAACATTTTCAAAACATCTCATAAAATAAATACTTAAGTCCAAACAATCTGTGACGATATTTCTTTTATCTTGAGAATTTTATGCCATCAACTTTTCATTTTCTAAAAGAAACCCAAAAATTTGTTCTCGGGTTAATATCATCAAAATTTATGATCTTTCTTCTAATTACCCTTGAGCTTTTCATATGAAGAAAGTAGTAACTATAGTTCTTATGGTAGTTTCTTTTTTAATTTTGAGTTTTGAGACTGAAAATTTGTGTATAGTGATTTTAAGTTCCTGGGTATTAAATATTAAATTACCAAAAAAAAAATTATTTCAGATAAACTAATAACAGAATATCAATAAATTTGGAGAAATATTTTAATTACATGATATAAAAAATTTTAAAGATTAAGTTAAAATCATAATATAATTTAAAAAACTCAACGAAAAGAATGATGATTTGATTCAGAAATGATTAAAATCTTAATAGTATTAACATAAAAGTTAACTATTAAAAATTTTTAATGAAAAAATTAATCAAATCAGTTATTTGAAATAAAGAGTATTTTTGTGAGTTTTTTAAATTGAAATTTTTTTCTAAATATTTTTTCCTTGAAAAAAAAATGCGATTACGATTGTGGCAGGGTTGGAGTCCTCAGGCAGCATTAGATTTGGAAGGATTAAGTAGAACAAGATGTAGAACTAGATTGTGCGCGCTGGAGAAGCCACGCGAGCCTATGACCAGATAAATGTTAGGATGTACCAGCAAACGGCAGATGTTGCCGTATCCTTAATAATTTAAATTAATATTTGGTTATGCATTGTATGTTTTGTATTTATATATTTTGCAAGAATTAATTTTAGGATTGAGGTTGAGAAATGTGAAAATTGTATTGAAATATATGTTTGTTTATATTTAAAAAAATAGTTAAAATTTTATTTTGAAAAGTGTTGGTATATTTATTTATATTTTGGGAGATAATATTTTTTACTGGAATGGTCAAATTAATATTTTTTGTTGGATTTTTGGAGTAAAAATTGAATTGTGTAATTTTTTTATTGTAAGAATAATAATAATAAAAAAACATATACGATATATATATATATGAAAAAATAGGAAAGTTTTTGGGGATAATGGAGGATAGGGAAGGTATTTTGAAAATTTTTATTTTAATATTTTGAAAGAAAAATGAATGTATGTTTAATTATATTTTGACAAAACAATTCTATTTTGTCAAAACATAACCTAACACTCCCTAAGTTATTTTAGTTCAAAAAATTGTATCACTACTAACTTATTTAGGATTTGTTTGATACTGAAGTGGGTGTTTTAAGAGAAAATATTTCGAGAATGCTTTGTTTGATTGTTTTATAAGAAAGTGATATATTTAGTTTTGTTTTTTGGTGAGACATTTTCTGTTGAAATGTCAAATAAATGAAGTTTTTATTGGGTTAGTGAGGTAAAATTATATTTTCACTTTTTTTTTTTTGTATATATATAGTTTATTGAGTTTCGGAGATACATACATTTGTATATATATAGTTATATTGAGTTTCGAAGATACATATGTGTGTATATATATATATAATGGATAATTTTTTAGGGAATAACATTAGGATCAATAGTGTGAGGGTATTTGGGGATAGTCCATTGTATTTTGAAGTGTGAAGTATGAGCTTTAGGATTGCATCATGATACTATTATTGTTTCCTAAGTTGAAAAATATTTTAAGGATACATTAACAATCAAAGTCTTAATTATTTTAATAAAAAAAATGTGCGGTGCATTTGGATACTGGATACAATTTTTTTCCCATTTATGCTTGTACTTGTTATGAATTGAAGTCAAATCTCATATGAGTGTGAGATCGATTCCATTTACTAATTGACTAATACAAATATCAGCTACAATTAATTTTGATCACTTGACAATTATAAAACTCAAGTGGAATTTTTTATAGTAAAATTGAGGTTTTAATATTTCAATGTTTTGGGTTTTGAGTGTGGGCGTCTACTTACATAATAATTATATGTAGGTAATTGGTTATTATACATTATTATTTAATGAGTAAATCGCAGACACCCCCAGTATATAGGATCATATACACCTTGTCCCTCAATTGTTGTAAATGTGGGAAATTATTATCCTATCTTTGGTAAATGTATTTGAATACCCTCTCGTTCCATTTTCTAGCAAAATATTCCATCAGAAATGCTGAAATATTTTGAGTATATTGCACTTTACCTCCTCAAGTTTAAGAAAATGTGCATTTTAAATTTTTATTTTTACAAAATAAAATTAAATATTTTATAAAATATATTATCACACACTAATCACTTGTCAATATATGGACAATTAAATTAGTTTGAGCTATCATATAATTTTAAATTAATTTTATGATTATATTTTACTTGGTTTATATGCATGAAATGATTAAAAATAATTTTAAAATTAGATTCTAATTGATTTTTATATCAATGTAATATTTTGCATCTTTGTTAGCAAGTGGCATTTAAATATTTTTAATTTGAATCAAGTAGTAAATGAGAGAGATAATGTTGATACTATGATATATATTATTTGTTACCAATATTCATCCAACCGGCCTGCATCATCTATCTTATTTTTATTCAAATTAAAAACCTAAACCACTTATACTCTTAATTAAACAAATAAGCATAAATATATACTATTACATTTAGCACAATGTTGTGGGACATACAATTATGCAATTTTGATTCTAATTGTCCAATTTTGGCCAAATGTCAAATTCTTAGAATTTTTAGTATTTTAATTTAGTTGAAAATTTTTCATTTGTTATTTATTTACTTTTATATTTCATTTTAATACGATCAGCTTATATATTATAACTAAAATATCATGTTGTGTTTTATCCAGAATTGTGATATAGATTTTTATCTCATAAGATAATTCAAAAAATATGTATAATCATATTTTTATCTCACTAAATATGTTTATAATTTAAAAAATATTTTATAAGCATCATGTTAAGTACTCTTGTCATAAAATTCTATCTTATAAATTTAATTTATCACAAGATTAATAGATAAATATTTCATTTATTTTATATATAAATTTTATTATTCTACAATTATTTTATAGCAGAATGGTGTGGAACTCATAATTGTGCAACTTTGATCAAACTTTGAATTCGTAGAATTTTGAACTTTTTAATTAAATTTAAGAATTGATTTTTGATAATTAAATAGAAAGTATTTATTCCTTTTACAAATATCTAGATTTTTGAAATCATTTTGTTGATTAGAACAAATTATTCTTTGTTTATCTCAAATACCAAAAAAATGATTTCATTTTATCTACAAAATCTCTTTCATCCCTACTCTCAATATGTGGAAGATTCCTGAATTATTTGAATTTTGTAGTTTGATAAGTCTTTCATAATTTTCTCTTATCTTTAGTAACTAATTTATATCTATACCACTATATATAGAATGTATTGAAAGTCATTTTATTAATACTCTCAGTTTCTAGCATTTTTTTTACTCTATTCTTTGCATGCCTCTTTATTTTCTAACACTTTTTTCCCTCTATCTCTTTGTGTGCCTCTTTATTTATTCGTCAAATAGTTTATTGATTGTTTGATTTTTATTTTCACTTTTTTTATTTTTTTATTTTGGTTGATTTTAGGGATGTTACGTACATGATGGAAGAGATTTTTTGGATTTTAATGCTATAATTTTCTTCTCAACCATAAATAAAGTCTATCATTTAGCCTTTATTGTTATTAAATTTGTAAATTTTTATTATCTTTTTTGTTTCTTACTTAGTTTAAGTTATCAATTTATTTTTTTATTTTTAAATTCCTTTTTTGTTCTTTTAATTTTATAATTTTATGAGATGAGATATGTATTAATTGCTCTTAATATTTTTTATTTTTATTTTATTTTTATTAATTATATTCTTTCTTCAATTATTGATAAATTTTGTCAGTTGATTTTTATTTTATTTAAATTGTTATACATTTAGCTTCCTTTAATTCATTCTTTGAATTAAGCTATTAATTTATATGTTAGATCGTGTAATTTATTTTTAAATTCTCTTAAGTTTGTTTATCTAAGTTTGTAATTTTATAGGATAAGATCTATTTTTTGGTTTTGGTATTTGTAAAGTTTGTTTCACTTTTTGAATATTTATATTTTAATAGTATGTCATTTAATTTTTATTTTTTATTCATATATATGTAACTGTGTATGTATAAATATGTATAATTCGTACTATTTTTAAAAATTTTAAATACTATTTTATCAATATATATTCTTAATTCTTTTCTTTCCTTAATTATGGGATAAGTAAACTATGAGTCAATAAAACGTTTAACTTATATACTAATATTGATTTTAACTTTATAATTATTTTATATATTTGTTTTATTTTTTTGAATTTTTTTTTCTTTACTGTCATAGTTTTGTCTTGGCTTAATTAATTTTTATTCAAAAATTGAAATTAAATAAGAAATTTTTTAAATTCTTGACAGCCAATATATTATCTAATTGTTTATATTTTAAGTTTTAACTTAATATATACTCATTGTCTTTTAAGTCTAACGTAATTTTAAAGTATTATAATTTTAAATTTCTTTCAACAACTTTTAAGCCAGCAATCTTGTGTTTTATGTCCTTCTTATATACTTTTATTTTTTAATGCAACTATCTATTAGTTTTTGGTTGCATATTATTTTTCTTTTTTTAATAAAAAATGTAATCATATTCATAGACTTTTATTTTTGGAAGTTTAGAATTTTCTTTTAACTTCTCATTGAATAATCTTAAATTTACTTTTTACTAATTATTTGACCATTTTTTGCGATAATTTTGTTTTTATATTGTTATTTTTAATTATATTTATAATTCAATAATTATATTAATGTATAATAATTTTAAAGAATCTGTGCATAGCACGAGGATAATGCTAGTACTTTATATATCTAAATATAATATAAAAAATAAAAACACATTCAAGTCACAAATAACTCTCATTCAACTTCCAATTTCACATCTTGAAGAAGAGAAATTAAAAAGTATCTCTATAAGAATTTTTCTATGTAAGTAAAGAAAAATATATTGCTATTTAGTTATATTCCTCTATTGATTTTGTTGTAGTATTTTAATTGTATGTTATTTTTGTTATATGAAATTGATTAACTTTAGGTCTTGATGTAATCCATATGTAGGATAAAGGGATACTACGAGAATAAAAAAAAAATTAAATATTTGTGATTGATTTACATCAGAATCATGAGGTTTGTTCTTATTTTATTATTTAAATATATTATCTTTTGACGTAATTAATATATGAGCTTTGTGGAATACACAATTTACTCAATTATAATAATATTTTTTTTATTAATAAAACATCATATTTAGTGATGTTCATCCACTTTATAATTATTCACTTTATTGTAATAATAAAAAAATAATTCAAATATTAATATATGTAAATAAGTAGGGAATTGTTTGTATATATCAATGAAACTTGATGATTGCAATCGAATTTTGATAAATATATTTACTTGAGTATATAGTGACTAAGGATGATGGGCAGTAGCAAGCAGGCTGATTTTTTTATCCTTAGAACTAATTTTAAGCATACTTTATTATTAATTTATTTGAAAAAATAAGAAACTAATCATTTATATTTTATATCAATTTAATTTCAAATATAAATAATCATTTTAATTAATATTATAACTAATATGTGCTCAGTGTGATGCAGCAAAATTAATTTCAATATTAAAATTATTTTCGGTGCATTGCACCAGGCACATGCTAGTTATTATATATAGCACAACGTTGTGGGACTCATAATTGTGTAATTTTAATTCTAATTGTGCAATTATGACCAAATGTCAAATTCTTAAAATTTTGAGTTTTTTAATTCAATTGAAAATTTTTTATTATTGTTTATTTACTTTTATATTTTATTTTAATAAGATCAACTTATCTATTAGAACTAAAATATCATATTGTGTTTATCCAGAATTGCAATATGGATTTCTATCTCATAAGATAATTCAAAAAATATCTATAATTATATTTTTATCTCACTAAATAAATTTATAATTTAAGAAATATATTATAAGCATCATATTAAGTATTCTTATCACAAAAATAATATATATTTATAACTTTTGTTATTCTAAAATTATTCCTTTTACATTTTATCTCCTTATTCGTAATACAATTCTATATTTTTAATTGTAGGACTTCTTCCCCCAATTTGCATAACATAATGATTTTTTTTTCTTTTTAATTAATTTAAAGTTCATTTCATAAAATTTTTTAATATTTTTTCAAATATACTTTTATATTATTCTTATTTTATTTTTATTCTAAATTAATTAGATATTTTTCTAATATATTAAATATTTTTTCAATGTTATTAAGTTATTATCTCCTTAATATTTATTTAAAACTAAAGTTCTTATGGCCAACTTAGAATTGTAATTTTTATATTACTTGATAATATTAACTATCAAAAATTAAATGGATATACGAAGTAATGAAATTATTTAATAAATACAAGCTCTAATAAATATTAACTTATTTTTTATTTAAAGAGTGAGATTTGTTTATCCAACTCTTTAAAATTCAATTATTCTTACACTAATATGTTTAGATAAAATTATATATATATAGAATATAAAGAATAATTTCATTTAATAATTTATTTTAAATATAAATAGTTACTTCCTAGAACAACTATAAATTTTGAACTTTATTATTATATTATTAATTTAAACAATGTTGGTTTTTTAGCAATATAATAATGGAGAACTCAATTTCAATTATTTAAAATAAATTCTTTTATATGAGACATATACATAGTTGACATACTTGAAATTTTTCAAGAGTTTGATAAATGACCACTTAAATAGAAAATGATATCAATTTTTATATATTTCAATATATTTAATTATACTATTTTATAATTACATCCCATACATTTATTTTAATACTTGTACTTATAATAATTCATAAAAATATTTTTACATGAATTAGTAATGCGAGATAAAAAAATTGACTGAAAGTAAGTATCTATTTAATTATTTGTAATTTTTATATTCTAATTATAAAAGAAACTTATGAGAGATTGATTTTTTTTTTTAAACTGAACATTGAAAATTTAGTTATTATTTTATTCATGTACATAATATATGTTAATTGATAATTTTAAAAGTAATAAAATAACTACATATATAAATAAAAATAAATAAATTTTACTTATTATAATTAGAGTTATATGAAATTTTAAGAGATATTTTAGCTTATAAAAATTGTATGTTACAACCTACTTATTGAATTAGTTATCAGATAATTAATAACCTAATGTAAGTTGTTTTTATAAATAAATTACAAGGATTATATGTTTACTCTAACCGAAAATATTCAACATTTGAAATTCTCAAATATCATGAAAAATGTAACTATAAGTTACACATTATTAAGAAATCATACAAAAAAGTTTTACATTAGAAAAAAAAATTATTTGCTTATTTATCATATCAAAATATATATGTATAAATATATATTTTATTAAAAAAGAATATTTAGTAAAATATTATGTGTTATTTTTATTTTATTAATTTTATAAACTTTTATCATTTTATAAATCTTTGTAATTTATAAATTTAGAGTGAGTAGTTCTTGAAATTCTACAAATTATTTAAGCATAATTTTTTTTCAAACATATAATATATTTAATTGAAATATCCATATTATTTTATTTAATTAGTAATGGGTTTTCTTTCATTAAATGCTAAAAATAATGCAATTCATGTTTTAATCACATAAAGTAAAATAAATTATTTCAATCATATAATTATTTTCGGTGTAACTTACCGAATACATACTGATATATAATACACGACAAACATTAATGATTTAAATAGTTAAAATTTAAAAGGGGGCCGTTTGTTTTCATTTCCAAGCCCCATTTTCATTTTCATTTGGGAATGAAAATTGGAAACAAATACTTTATCACAACTTTTTTCAGAGAAAGTACACATTTTCTTCTCAAATTTTTTTCCAAATCTACTATATCATCCTATTACATATCATTCAAATTTAAATTTAATTTGACATAAAGTATCTACTATAATTTTTAAATTAATAAAATATAAATATAGTTTAAAAAAAATCTTTTTAAACATAAAAAAAATATAAATTAACCTACTTTTCAATCTTATAACATATTCTAATAATTATTTTTCAACATTTCATCCAAATACATCTCAATTTTTATTTTTATTTTATAATTAACTTTTCAACTTTTAGAAATGATTGAAAATAAAAATGACCTTTGGAAATAAAATCAAACATCCCCATACACGTGTATTCGTAGAAACAATGACATTCAATCATTTGCCACCCAACATCTTCTCCTTTCATTGGTTGTGTGCTCGCGATTGGTTTCTCCTCATGCTTTACTTCAATTATTTATTTTTATGAGGAATTCTTAGTGCTGTTATTTATCTTTAACCGATGCGCTTTCAATTAGAATGACATAATTTTATTTTTGTTATAACATATATGTTGAATAGCAATGAATGAGTTGGCAATGATAAATAAACTATTCACAGTAATTAAATAAGGATAAGTAGCGAACAACCCCCAATATATATGATTATTTGTATTTTACCTTACAATCATTACAAATGTGTGGAACAATTACTTAATATTTGCTAAATATACTTAAATACCTCATGTTTCAATTTCCTGACGATATATTTTAAAGTTGTTGCACTTTGCCTCCTAATATTTCAAAAATTTTATATTTAGCCATATAAGGTACTTTAAAATATTATCTTTAGTATTAAATTCTTATTTTGGTAGAATAAAATAAAATATTTTGACAAAAATTATTACCATATATTACTTAATTATCAATATATCACCAGTTTAATCCATTTGAATTATTTGAAATGTATAAACCAATTTAATGGTTAAATTTTTTCTAAATTGATATGTGTAAGATAATTAAAAATTAATTTTAGGATTCTATTACCAAATGATCGTTATGATGTACTTATAAACTAGCATATGTTCGGTGAGATGCACCGAAAATAATTTTAATAGTGAAATTATTTTCTATGCGTCACACCGAGTATATATTAGTTATAATATTAATTAAAGTAATTATTTATATTTAAAATTAAATTGATATCAATATAAATGATTAGTTTCTTATTTTTTCAAATAAATTAATAACAAAGTACGCTTAAAATTAGTTCTAAGCCAAAAAAAAATCAACCTGCTTGCTATTGCCCATCATCCTTAGTCACTATATACTCAAGTAAATATATTTATCAAAATTTGATTACAATCACCAAGTTTCATTGATATATACAAACAATTCCCCACTTATTTACATATATTAATATTTGATTTTTTATTATTATTACAATAAAGTGAATAATTATAAAGTGGACCAACATCACTGAATATGATGTTTGATTAATAAAAAAAATATTATTATAATTGAGTAAATTGTCTATTCCACAAAGCTCATATATTAATTATGTCAAAAGATAATATCTTTAAATAATAAAATAAGAACAAACCTCATGATTATGTTGTAAATCAATCACAAATATATACTTTTTAATTTCTCTTCCTTAAGATGTGAAATTGGAAGTTGAATGAGAGTTATTTGTGACTTGAATGTGTCTTTATTTTTTATATTGTATTTAGATATATAAAGTACTAGCACTATCCCCGTGCTATGCACAGATTCTTTAAAATTATTATATATTAATGTAATATTGAATTATAAATATAATTAAAAATAACAATGTAAACATAAAATTATTGCAAAAAATGGTCAAATAATTAGTAAAAAGTAAATTTAAAATTATTCAGTGAGAAGTTAAAAGAAAATTCTAAACTTTCAAAAATAAAAGCTATGAATATGATTACATATTTTCTTAAAAAGAAAAAAATAATATGCAACCAAAAACTAATAGATAGTTGCATTAAAAAATAAAAGTATATGAGATGATATAAAACACAAAATTGCTGGCTTAAAAGTTGTTGGAAAAAATTTAAAATTATAATACTTTAAAATCATGTTAGACTAAAAAGACAACGAGTATATATTAAGTTAAAACTTAAAATATAAACAATTAGATAATATACTGGTTGCCAATAATTTAAAAAATTTCTTATTTAATTTTAATTTTTGAATAAAAATTAATTAAGCCAAGACAAAACTATGATTAAAGAAAAAAATTCAAAAAAATAAAATAAATATATAAAATAATTATAAAGTTAAAATCAATATTAGTATATAAATTAAACTTTTTATTAACTCATAGTTTAGTTATCCCATAATTAAGTGAAGAAAAAAATTAAGAATATATATTGATAAAATAGTATTTAAAATTTTTAAAAATAGTACGAATTATAAATACTTATACATACATAGCTACATATATATGAATAAAAAATAAAAATTAAATGACATACTTTTACAATATAAATATTCAAAAAGTGAAACAAACTTTACAAATACCAAAACCAAAAAATAGATCTTATCCAATAAAATTACAAACTTAGATAAACAAAAATAAGAGAATTTAAACATAAATTACAAAATCTAACAAATAAATTAATAACTTAATTCAAAGAATGAATTAAAGGAAACTAAATGTATAACAATTTAAAAAAAATAAAAATTAACTGACAAAATTTATCGATAATTGAAGAAAAAAATATGATTAATAAAAATAAACTAAAATTAAAAATATTAAGAACAATTAATATATATCTCATCTCGTAAAATTATAAAATTAAAAGAACAAAAAAGAATTTTAAAATTAAAAAATGAATTGATAACTTAAACTAAGTAATAAACAAAAAAGATAATAAAAATTTACGAAGTTAATAACAATAAAAGCTAAATGATATACTTTATTTATGGTTGAAAAGAAAATTATAGCATTAAAATTCAAAAAATATCTTTCATCATGTACGAAACATCCCTAAAATAAACCAAAAAAAAAAATCAAAAAAGTGAAAAAAAAAATCAAACAATCAATAAACAATTTGAAAAATAAAATAAAGGGGCCCACAAAGAGATAGAGGGGGAAAAGTGTTAGAAAATATAGAGGCATGCAAAGAATAGAGTAAAAAAAAGGCTAGAAGTTGAGAGTATTAACAAAATGACTTTCGAGATACTCTATATATAGTGGTATAGATATAAATTAGTTATTAAAGATAAGAAAAAATTATGAAAAACTTATCAAACTATAGAGTTCAAATGATTCAGGAATTTTCCACATATTAAGAGTAGAGATGAAAGAGATTTTGTAGATAAAATGAAATTATTTTTTTGGTATTTGAGATAAACAAAGAATAATTTGTTCTAATTAATAAAATGATTTTAAAAATCTAGATATCTGTAAAAGGAATAAATACTTTCTATTTAATTATCAAAAACCAATTCTTAATTTAATTAAAAAGCTCAAAATTCTACAAATTCAAAATTTGATCAAAGTTGCACAATTATGGGTCTCACACACCTTTTTGCTATAAAATAATTGTAGAATAACAAAATTTATATATAAAATAAATAAAATATTTATCTATTAATCTTGTGATAAATTAAATTTATAAGATAGAATTTTATGATAAGAGTACTTAACATGAGGCTTATAAAATATTTTTTAAATTATAAACATATTTGGTGAGATAAAAATATGATCATACCTATTTTTTGAATTATTTTATAAGATAGAAATCTATATCACAATTCTAGATAAACACAACATGATATTTTAGTTATAATAGATAAGCTGATCATATTAAAATAAAATATAAAAGTAAATTAGCAACAAATGAAAAAAATTTCAACTAAATTAAAATACTCAAAATTCTAAGAATTTAATATTTGACCAAAATTAAACAATTAGAATCAAAATTATATAATTGTAGGTCTCACAACTTTGTGTTATATATCATAGTATAGATAGATATAGATTAGATAACATATGAGGATCTTATTAACTATTTTGGGTGCATTTTTTCAGTTATTTAATAAAATTCATTTTAATTTTAAAAATAATAACAAGATTTTTTGTTCTTTTTTCTCTTTTCAATTTAATTTTTCTTCTTCAACTTCTTTTTACTTCATCATAATTATTTTATTTATTTTAAAATTAAATAAATATATTAAAATAATTAAAGGTAAAGTATTATGAAAAAGTAAATAAGTATTTTTATTATTTTATACAATAAAAATTGAATGTGCCCAAAATGCTGCCATAAATTAGAAAAACCAGAAAAGGAGGAATATATAAAAGATAAAATTATCTCCATAAAAATTAATTTTACTGCCAAAAAAAGAAAATAAACAAAAATAAAAATAACTCATAATCTTTATCATCATTTTATTATTTCACCTAAAATGATTGTGTAGATAAAAAAAAAAAAAAAAAATCTCAAGAAAAATTAATTTTACTTCAATAAATAAATAAATAAAAATAAAAATATCTCATAATCTTTATCATCGCTTTGCTAATCCGCTTACATTCATTTGTTTCTTCTTCTTCTTTCAATATAAAAGTAAAAACATCTCATAATCTTCTACTGAGAAGTGAGAACTGTATCCAAGCAGCCGCCATAAGTGGTGCCTGCTGCTCACAGCACACTCAAACCACAATCATTTGGGCACCAAAAGATAAAGGTCTCTCTTTGCCTTCCTCCTTTCTTTTACCTCTTCGTCTGTGGTGTTCTTGTTGATAGGCTCGGAATTTTACCTCTGGCTTTTCTTTTTTTTTTTTTCCCCTACTTTTTATTTATTATTATTTTTTCTATGTTCTTTTAACTGTATTTGAATGTCTATTGACAAATCTTACCCCCTTTCCTGTGTTGGACATTTTCAATTTTTAGTTTCTATTGCGCAATAATTTGGTATACTGTAAGTTTTGTATTAATTTAAGTGTATTTTACTTGTATGGATTAGCAATTTCCGAGAAAAGTTGTTATTGATACAGCTTTTCTGTATTCAGGTCAATGTTGTTTGCAGTTTCTCCACCTAAAACTTGTACGAATAGCATCTCTTATCCTAGAACCAAAAGCCCATATTTTCATCAAAAGCATTTAGCTTCAACAAGGCTTCAGGTCTCAGCTTCGGCCGCGGGACCCAATGGGGTCAAGATTGAGTACACTCCATGGCTGATTGTTGGCTTGGGGAACCCAGGAAACAAATATCATGGAACCCGCCACAATGTATTAGCTCCTACTCAGACTTGCAGTGGCAGTTATACGCTGTTGATTTTGGTTTGAAGTTATTTTATATGCTATTAAAGGATATACATCTGATTCATGGTAAAATTTTGGGACTTTATCATAATAGGTTGGGTTTGAAATGGTTGATAGAATCTCTCAAGCAGAAGGTATTTTGATGAACACCATACAATCCAAAGCGTTGATTGGGATAGGTGCTTCTTCGGCGACCTTTTCCTTCTTCTTCCATTTCTTGCTCTCTTTCACCTGACAAAAGAAGATAAAATGAATAACTGAATATTTTCATTGATCTTTGGTTGCTCATAATGATCATTATTGATTAAGTACAAGGTTTATACACAACCATTGCAGGTTCCATTGGAGATGTACCAGCTTTATTGGCCAAACCTCTGACATATATGAATTTCAGTGGGGAATCGGTTCGTCCTCCTCACTATTTCTTATGTTTGCAATGTATCACTTTGTTGCTCAATAAAGCTATTTGAATACCAAAACTTAGTGGCCTTGTATGTTTGAAACATTTGCCTTTTCATCTTTTATCTGCCTTCTTTTGTTTGTGAAATTCAATTATGATAAGAAATTGATTTATTATACAGCTGCTATTTAGAATTTTCATTCTATCGTATTAGGGAGTTTCTGTTGTAAGATGTAAGATAATGTAGCAATTGGGTTCAAATTGCAACCTAGCAGTGCTTTTTGGGCTGCCTACTCTTCCTATATTCATTTCGACATATTTAGGTCTTAACTTTGGCCATAGACATTTTCCATAGAATAAGAAGTTGCTGTATCAAATTAGCAATTCATTGGCCCTAGCATGTGATTTTTTTTCCTATTTCCTAGCGAAACAAAATCTTCTATTCCCTAGAAACATTTCACGTAATTGAAAAGGAGTACTTTAGTCAAACAGTGTCTATGAGTAGGACACCTTTTGTCTGCTTCTGCATTTCTTCTCGCAAAGTTGAAAATTTTGTGTTTGTTGCCTGGACTTGGGTGTTTCCGGTTTCGTCACCAGAAAAGATATCCTCTTGACTAAGAGTTCAAAACTGAATAGTTCTCTGATCACATGATCTGTTTACAATATGCTTAACAAGCAAAACCGGCAATAGCATCAGGTCTTGGTAAAAAATGCTATAGTTTAGGAATTATCTTCTTTTTTCTCAATCATGATTTTTCTTACCAGAATTCACAGCACTACTGAGTACTTTTGCATCATTGGAGTATCTTGAGGGACTTCCATTACTTCCTCAGAACATGGTAATGTGAAATGTACAAGCCCACATGATAGTTATAGTAATAATAATAATCATCATCGTTAGATTTGGTGTATGCATTACCCCCCTGATCGGTTAGTTGTCAGCGCTTCAAATATAACATTTGGCTTACTAGTACTTTGAGGGAGAATACCATTTCGATCTATTTGAGAATGTTGTACTATAATTATTATCAATCAAATGCATTGATGCAGGATGTATGAAGATTAGTATTGTACTAAGTTATACTTTCTGTATACCATGCATTCTTCAAATATTTCTTGCCTTCTTCAAACATTTAGCAAATTCTCATATCACATCATATTCTTGTTTATGCTTAAATATAACAAAGATATAATGGGAAACAATCTGACATGTGTATACTGTTGACTAAGACTGTCGCTTTCTTGATTGCACAATTAATGCTCCTCTATTTCCCCCTTCCACGATTTTGGTTTTCTTGTCCATAAATCGGTTACATATATTATCTTTTCTGTCTTTATTATGTTACCAGGTTGGACCACTTGCTGCATATTATCAAGTTCCCTTGCGTCACATCCTATTGGTCAGCTCTTATAGTGAATTTTCCATATGGGATGAATTTTTCTTTTTGATTTTTATGGAAGTAAAACAAGAACTCTTGTTGAGTCAAAACATATGTACTGCATAAATCCTGACAACTTTCTAAATGATGCTTGTAGGTTTATGATGAAATGAGCTTACCAAACGGAGTTCTGAGGCTTCAGCCAAAAGGAGGACATGGTCACCATAATGGGTATTGTCTCTAGATAAAGCTTATAAAGAAAATTGTTAAAGCAATTCCTTTCATGAATGAAGAGATTGAAATATTTTTGCATGTTTTGGTGTAAACGGTAGTGATTCCATAGCAAATTCACTAATACTTCCTGTAATTAGCTTGTAAATTTTGCTGAAAATGAATTATTGCGGTATGAAATCTTAAATTATTTGAATTTCAAGTCATTTAGAAGACTCATGTGGCTGTAGCCATCAAACTGTAATTCTGAGGTATATGAACCACCAGGCGAATTTTGTTGCCTTTTAGTTGGGAAGTTAGTTATCTTGTTTTGCAGTTTCTCGTAACCATGGCTCCTTTTCTGTTCTCTTCTTATCTCTCTTAGACATATAGAGATAATAAGGATGGGCCCTGTACTTGTTTTGGATTTCTTCATTCTTCATTGGCTTTTGAGTTTTATAGTATCATTAACAAACTTTTAATGGGTAAATTTTTTTTTCTCTTGATTATATTCAGTAAATGTGATCATCCTTTGCGTATTTGTATTATTTGGCTGTTTCTACCTTTATTCTTAGGGAATTTCAGAAATCAAAAGTGACTGATGACTGTCATTTCAATGGATCAGCCAAGGGAATAATTTTGTTGAGGCATCAATGTTAAGATAACATCTCCCAGCATTCTTTTGCTCCCTCTAAGACGGGCCTAGCTTTGCAAGTTGTGTATATCATTTCCTTCCTTAATCCATAAGATTAGCCTGTTGCTTCAATTTTTCTTGGAGAACTGACATAAGTGTGGATATGTGCTCTTGTTATTGTGTGTATCAATGTGTTTCCAAACAGAGAATTTCACTTATACACATTTCATGCTGCTGCTTAATCATTTATTGCTCGTGCCCTTTCCTGTTTTCAGTCATACCAGATTGTGCTATGAATTAAATTTGGGTCTACGATACATGCTGCGCTCCTGTATTTCTGAATGTAAATGCTGCAGTATATAAGCTACCAAAGTATTTCTGCTGAAGATCAGTGACTTCCTCCAGTCATGTCTCAGATTTTTCAGATCAACACTTTTCTGCATGATGATATATGGACGCTTGCTCATTAACACACACAGATAATTGTTTTTGTACTGCAGAGTGAAGAGTGTCATGGAGCATCTAGATGGTCGTCGTGAATTTCCCCGGTTTTGCATAGGTTGTTTTTCTAACTGGCTTCCTGGTTGTACTATCGTAACTTTCATATCAGAATCCATGATTAAGTACCCCTGATATTCCAGGTGTTGGAAATCCACCTGGTATGATGGATATGAAGGCTTATCTTCTTCAGAAATTCAGCACCTTAGAAAGAAAACAGGTACATTGCTGGATCGAGCCCATGTTGGCTTGTTCAGTAAATTTACATTCATACTATCAAATATCATAGTTCGTGATATGTCTCCACACGTTCTAATACAAACAGTTAAACCTTCATCTATTTTTTAAGTTTATATCTTGAGAATGAGCCATGATTTGTTAATCTTAAGCCAGAAACTTCAGATGCCACGGGACAAACAAGATCCTTAATCCTTTTGGCATTGCCACTTATTTAATCATTTTGAGGGTGCTATGCTGCACTCGACCTGATTAATAAACTGGGTTTTTATCTTATAACACAGTCCTGGGAAGATATTCAATAAAACCCTTACCAGAAATAATCAAATCCATATTGAATATGATGTGACATCCAAATCTATTGGCACAGGTGGATGCTGCACTGGAACAAGGTGTTGAGGCCGCAAGGACACTTGTACTAGAAGGATTCAGCAGTCGAATTACTAGATTTAATCTCGGTCAGAAATATAAGTATCATAAAGTATAATAGCGTTTGGTGATAACAAGGAGTCCATGCCTGAACACACAGTAGGTGGACAAGATTTTTACATAATTTCTGGTAGTAGATGATGAAGGCATCTTGGCATATAAACATCTGTACAATCTCAAGGACTGAATCCTCGAGGGCTATGTAAAATATAGGATTTCCAGTTCTAGCAAGAAATGGGACGCATTTGGATGAGACAGAATTGAGTGGTGTTTGTTGCGCTCAGACCAAATCATAATCCGCATGATCCATGATGTGGGAAAGCTAGTTGAATGGGTGTTAAGCCGGCAGTCTCCCCTACACGCCTGTACTTTTGTGCTCCTCTTTGAAGGAAATTTAACCATTTGCATCAATGCCAAAAAACATCACGACGATGGTCATTGCTAGCTGTAGATGCAATGTTTATAGTGATTATTATTCTATTAGTTATTAGTTGAGTGACAGTTTAAATTCTTTATTTTAATAGCATTTTATTTTTTATTCTACATTATAAATAAATACTAAGTGTATTAATTATTTTTTATAAAAACGATCAAACATGGTTAATAAGGCTGGCATAGTCAAGTACTCCCTCTTTTCGTGGATGCTATAACTTACCATACTATAGAGTAAACTTATCTAATCTTTAGCCTAATTTATAACTTTGTTTCATAATATTGGCATCGTAAAATTGTAAAATAGGAAAATTTGTTGCGTCTACACTTATTTTAAAAAAATAGGCAATGGATTACTATATTAAACAGAAAATTCAGTTAATCTATTGAGTTTAAGTGTTAATTATGATTAGTCTTCAGAGTTGATCACATTGACATACAACATTACTTTTTTTTTAAAAAAAAATTGGTCTAATTTTTCTCCTATGATCGATTTAATAATTACATTATAACATTAAAATACTAATCAATAATCAAATTATTAAAATAATGGAGTAACAAACTCATAAGTGACATAAATACTTGTGTACGTAAAAAAGGGGAGGTATTTGATATGCTTACACATTGCAAAGACCCTTGGGATACCAATTTACCGATCCCTAGGCAAAATTATCAACTTTAATAAAAGAAAAAGAAAAGCTAAATAAATTAGTAAATTAAAGCTTCTTTATAATGTTTCTCCTAATAAAAGAGGATTTTGACCATTGAATTAGAATCCAACAAACTTCTTTTTCAAAATTTAATAACAATTATAGTAATTAGGAAGTTAGCTCATTAAGGGCCCCACTTTAATAAGAACGTTGGAAGCAACTTTGATGTCCCCTTTTCCCGTTTCACCCTCACCTCTTTATTAGACCGTTGCAAACTCAAAATCTTTAAAAAAACCGAAGTGCTTCCAAGTTGGAAGCGAGCCCAAATTTTTTCCATCAACAAAAGCTTCGAAATCGTATCAATGGCAGAGACAAATGGCTCTCTGCTTCTACAGAATAATCAAACCCTCCACTCTCTTCGTGCTGCTCTCGATCCGAAATCGCTGATTCTCTCTCAATTCTCCGATTCCCACAAACCCCAGCTCCTGCAGCTCACAACTGAGAGTTTCATCATGGAGAGAGGGCCCAGATTCAAAGAGTATTCTGATCTTAGAGATAAAAAGCTCAGAATGAAGAATCTGATGGAACAAAAAACCCCAGAAAAAGAGATAGATCAAAAGGTTCAAAATCAATCGCTTTTGACCCCACCGAAGAAGCAGGTGAAGTTCAATTCAAATTTCACAACCCCACCGAAGGGGAATACAAGGTCCTCTGTTTTGACTCAGTCCGTGCCGGATTTCTCGTCTGCTCTGCGGAAGGAGAACCGGAAGCCGGCGGCAGCACTGCCGCCGATGGCGGAGAGGTCGGTGACGCCGCCGGCAGGGTTGTCTAAGAGTGGGAGGCTTTACGGGAAGGTGGGAGGAGGAAGCAGGTCTACGAATTCGGCGGAGAAGAGGAGCGGCGGATTGATGGCTAGGAAAAGCTATGCGAATATGGAGGAACTGAAGGGGTTGGCCTCTGCTGCAGGGAATGCAATCAATGGAGAAAACAGGGGAGTGGGTGGTAAGAGTGGGAGAGGAATTGGCAAAACTGTTTTGGGACAAAGACAGTTTTGAGTTTGGGGGAGAATTCGCGAGGCTTTGATTTATAGGAGAGAACTATATTAGTCATTCTCTCTTTTGTTATGATCTGTTGTTACTATTTTACTTTGTTTTGTTGGGGTGTTTTGATTTGATTCGTTCCGTTTAATTCTTGGTGTTTGATTACTGGAGAGAGTGCTGGATTTTCTGTTATAGAGACTACACTTTGTATAGAGACGGAGCTTTTATAGTAAGATTTCAAGTTACTCGGACCGGAATACATTTTGCCAGTGGATTCCAATGAAATATTAGGTGCGTACCAAATTTCTCCTCTTGTGTGCATAACTGTGGTTTCAATTCTTTTTTATTTTTGTGTCTTTTCAAGATATTTTGGAGGGAAGAGCGCAATCGGATCAAGCCAACTAGATATATTAAAGTTCAAATATATTACGCTCAATCATTGAGCCTAACCTTGATTGAGCGTAACCTAACTCTTTGTGCTCAATATATTAATACTACTCTTGATTGTTGAGCCTAATCTTTTGTGCTCAGACTTGATTTGATGAAAACTTAACTCAGATCAATCACGTTCTAACTTTCCAATGAATTTAAAATCACTATGTGCTCAAGATTGAAATCAATATATAATAATAATAATATATCTTATATTAATTAAATAAATATATTAAAATTATATATGGACTCACAAGCTTGTTTGAACTTAGATATAAATTGCTTGAAAACAACAAATTGAGTTTGATTGGGCTCAATGGAATAATAACTCAAACTCAATTCATGAGATTCACAAATCAATTCAAGTGAAGGGTTTTTTTTTAAACATCCCTTGCAGGCCGCAGCTAAAAAAGACCAATAAAGAGTGAACAGAAAGAACGAAAAAATAGTAGCCAGTGCAAGTTTAAGAGGACAGGACGACCTCTACTTCTTTGATTGGATACATCAACAAATATGCAGCTGACAAAATGCTCAGTCAGAAGATAGATACATTAATTGACATAATCAGTTTTGTACAATTGATACCATCTTCCCGGGAGTTAACTCAGGTTGTTCATTAACTGCTAGCAGGTGAGACCCTTTTAACAATTAAAGAAGAATTCAGCTAGCAGTTCCAAAGATCCATCACAATTTCATCCACCAAAATCTGGAATATATGCCTGCTTATCTCCAAGCCTGTCTCAAAGGCTTCAGTCTCACATTGTGTCCATTCTCCTAATGAAAGACTCATCTCCTTATCAATCAACTCATCAAGACTCAACCTCGAAAATTCCTCCCACCTCCTAACTGCTTCAACAATGTTAAAGATCAACATATTAGTGCTCATGCGAAGTGGCAATTTTCTCGACACTTTAGACCCAGCTTTAGGATATCTGTCGAATCTTAACTTCAGATATTCTATAATGGAATCAAAAACAAATTTTCTAAGTTGATCCACTTCTTTTCCATCCTCAATGCCAAGGGTACAACCAAAATTCATCCATAGAATGCTTGCGAGGGTTTCCAATTCATCAAGGAGCAAATGCTTAATTGGAAAGCCTCTTCCTACAACTGAACCTGAAAGAGCTGCATTATGAAGCACCAACTCAGCATTCAAAAGGACCTCCTTTGCTTGCTCAAGGTTGTTTCCTTTCAAACCACAATTAGCAAGTTTACTGCAGCATAAAATTTCAGAAACATTGTTGAGGATACCAAGAACCGATTCTTTATTAATCTTAGCTGTATTTATTGAGGCTGCAGAATCCAAAAGCTCTGAGTCAGGGTTAGGAAACCGTGGTCCATAATGGGGCGAGTCCAGAGAATCCATTGGCATTTTATAGCCTGAATGTAGAAATTAATATTAGGAAAATGCTAAGAGTAACCTGAAGACAAATTGCAAAAAGCTTTCTTGCATTGGAGGTTCTCACCTAGGCTATCATCTAGACTGCTGGAAGGGCAACTCTCAGTGGAAAAATAAGCTTCAAGAACAGATCCTGGGCTTAAGTGCTCATTGTCAAGTGGTGCAGAGCCTTGGCTTAACTGCTCCTGGTCGAGAGGGTCAACAGACAGCTTCACTGCCGTTACAATTGCCTGAATAGATTGACCAATTTAAGAATGTAGAGTTCAAATCCTAGAACAAAACTATAATGTTAAATAGCAACAAAAATCAACTGAAATTTAAATGTACAAGCAAAAATCAAATGAACAAGCCTGGTTGCATGTCAAATCTAACATCGGAAACTTCATCCCGTACAACAAACATATAGAGGCTACTAATTCCAAGAGTAACAATCTCTTCAGTCTTCAAACTACATTTTTCGGTAATAAACAAGGCTTGCCAATTCAATCTGCAAACTATTCCAAACCTGCTAACATAGCAGCAAAGTGACCTTGAAATAAGATTTCTGCTTAGTTTGGTAACTTTACTAGAAGCTTTCAGGCAGTTTAGCTGAGTAAACAGGTCAGGTAATAAGATATAGCAGGGGACGTACTAATTCTGCAGACATCCACACAATCTCATAATAAAATAAATTGGTGTTCTCATTATGATTTTAGACACCAAGAATCAGGCATAGAGCAGGGGGAGGCTAAGGCCAAGAAGAGATAAAGTTACATTTATTCAAGGTGTCAATTTTATTTTCTAGAGGCCCATCTTTTAGTAGGGGTAGGATTCTGAAGAGAAAATGTATCCAACTATTTTATATTTACTTAACCTTCCAACAGGTAAGGCCATTTGCTATCCGTTGTTCTATATATTATATCAATGTTTGCAGATCCCAAGCGGCTCTTAATCTCACTGAATAGCACATTTCCCATATTTTCTAGGGCACATAATTACGTGAAGAAGAAATGTGTTGAGAATTCACGCCTCACTAATCTATTTGTTTTCAAATAGAAACATTTTTGGCTGACCTGTGAACTGGTTGAAGATGTTGAGTTAGACAAATGGCGGCGAGTCGTATTTCTCCTATTAGACGGTGAATTATCCTGCTGAAATGGTATCTCTGAAGTTAGGGCAGATATTAGCTCCTGTAGAATAGTAGCAGTGGTCTTTTTAGGTGCAGTGCCTCCTGTATCCTCACCTTGGCAAGTCAATTCCTTCAACTTTTGTTCCAGAAGTGCACCCAAGGCATCTCCACTTAAAGGCAACGGTTTTTCAGACTTTGTAATTCTACCAGTTTCTCGTAATGCTGATTTCTGTAAACTGATACCACGAGGTAAATCATTTTGAGCCCTTCTTTCTGCAACTTCATGAATTCCACCAGTCTTTGGCTTCACTGGGGCCTTAAATGTGAATGAAACAACATTATTTTCCACTGGACCACTGTCAACTGTTCTTTCTTGTCGATAGAGTAACTCATTTCTGTTGCGTTGCCGGTTAATGAAGTCAATATTGTATCCTGGTCGCTTTCCAGACATTGCATGAGGAGAAACAAAACCTTGTTTATTAATGGTGGAGCTCATGAAACAAGAACTTTCACCTTGTCTAGGGATATTAGCAGGCCTCCTCTTTCGCCCTGGTGGCATCAAGTCATCCACTCTGTTGGAAATTCTCTTCTCTGATTCAAATTTACCATTGTCCATTCTGGCCGGCATGCGCGACGTCGTACTACCACTTAAGCTTTGATTCATTGAAACAAAACTCTTTGTCTCATTCTTAACAATTGTTGTTGATACTTTGCTACTCGTAAGACTGTTCAACTTTGACCTGGGAGGGGCTGTATCCCTTGCCCTGAACACCTGATTTTGGCTCTGTGTCTTATGATTAGAACTAAGAGATACAGGCACACCCTTCGGGAGCTTGCACTGTTGGCTACCTGAATGCTCCTGAGTCTGTCCACTGAAAGGACTCTTATATGTTGGAAGTTGAACATGAGATTGCAAATCACCAATAACTGGACCTGCAACTCTAGGGTAGTTCTCATGCAACTCTTCTAACTCTTGATAAAATGCAGATTGCCCTGGCATAGTTCTTTCTGACCCTTGACAAGAGGATCCTACACAATGGGAGAATGGTGGAGCAAAAGTTAATGGTTGTTCACTGATGCTAGGTTTGGAATCCAAATTGTCCAGCAAATAGCCACAATTTCTGCAAGACGACTGCCCCTTTGCAGCAACACTTGCAAAGCCATCAGAATCTTCCAATTGACTTGATAAGGGGTGTGTTCTCTCCTCCATAACAGTGTTCTGTGGAGGATGCCACAAGGCGTTTGAGTAAGTGAGGGCAGATTTTAATCTATTTGTTTGCAACCCAGGTTCTAAAATTCTAGTTGCTGCACCAATTAGTTTAGATGATTTTTTCTTTGACAGATTCCTGGGACTCTTCACTGGGGAAGGAAGTTTTGGATGATGCTTTCTTGACTTTGATAGAACATTCTTACAAGGCATTTTCTCCGCCCCAAATCTAGTTACTGGCTGCCTCTCACAAAAACTTGTCTTCTGAAGCTTTTGAGGCCTTGATTCATGCTTAATCGCTCCTTTCTCCACATTCAACTCTTCCCTCACGTAATTGCAGACATTATCAACAAATTTCTCTGGTTTACCACTTACAAAACCAGAACCAGAAGCTGGAACTTTCTTCGACTTCTCTCTCTGTAGTGCTGGCATAGATTCCAAACCCATGAGCCTGGCAACCAATCCTGGAACTCGCATTTCTTGCTTTTGCTCAACATCAACAGTACTGGCTCCATTATTATTCTTTGCAGTGGGAAAACCCCCACTATTTTCATCAGCAATCTATATTATATACACAATGAAATCATTAGCCGATCCAGATGGCTAAGTGAATTAATTCAACTGTACAATGTGTACATAGATGTTAATAAGCACATATCAATACAAAGCAGCATCAATCAAGATATGCATACCAAACGAAGCTTTGGCTGCTTCTCATCCCCACCAAATTTCGTTGAAGCTTGTTTCAACCGAACTAAACACACCAATGTCACAAGAGCAGAGCATAAAAATCATTTCTAAGATTTTTTATTTTTTATTTTTTATTTTTTCAAAAGAGCAGCAGAAGTAAACCATGTATCAAAGCACTAACCTGGTGGAAGCAATTTCTTTGAAAATAGCTTCTTCTTAGCGAATCTACGGTTCCAATCAAAGAGTTGAAAGAAAATACCGACACATCCTCCTGGCCTTTGGGGTTTCTTCTCCACAATAGCTAAAGAAGACGCCGTTTTCTCCAATGTATCATTCATTCCTCCAACAAAATGGAAAAAAAAAATTGAAAAAAAAAATAAAAGGACCCAAAACCCACCTCAAAAAAGTCTCAAGAAACTTCTTCCTCACAAAACACAATCATTTCTCTTCACAAAAAATCGATCATTATCCCACCAGAAGAGAAAATACCCCAAATCCCTTATGGACAAACACTCAAAAACAAAATATAAATGCACTAACATTCTTCTTTCTCTTCAAGTCTCACATTTTCTTTTCCCTCCCGTGAAATAGTGTCAAAAAGCAGTGAAACAACTGCCCAAAATGAACAAAATCGTGACAATGCCATGTGCCATGCGTGAGATACTCTCACCCACTAAACAACACCCAAAAAATCATCTCAGAGGATGAACAGTGGAGATATCACCATTATCCACCTCTAATCTCCCGCAAAGAGTAACTGTTAAAACCCAGGTCTGAAACTGACAGCAGATGCACAGAGAGCGAAAAAGAGGGAAAGACTGAGGGAGCACATATACATTTGAGGGTTATTGATTATGGATCAGTGTCTAAAAAGCATAATCATCTGAAAATAAATGCAGATGTAAGTAAGAATATTGACAGTACAAGGAGGAACGCAATGTTTTTCTTTGCTTTTTGGGGAACCCAAGAAAATTGAAAATGAGGCTCGAGATGATTTTGGTTCCTTGTTCTTCTTCTGAGCAATTCGCAGCTGACAAAGCTGTGCTGGTGAAAACGGCTAATCTCTGAAGTTTCACTGCTATCGACAGTGAGGAGGGGGTGGGGGTTGCGTAGGATAAGACAGAGTGGCGCTAGGTGAGCACCCACGCGCACTGTTACATTTAGGTCAACATTAATTAAGGAAAATAAATAAGTAAATGTGTTGGGGCAATGTGACTTTGAAAATATGATATGGGACCTTTTTGTTTGCATTTGCAATTTAATATAAAGTCAAATTGTTTATTTTTGAGTTGTTGAATTATAATAGTACTATTTGATAATTTCAACCTCTTTACATTACTACATTTTCATATTTATTATATTATTATTAAATGTCATTTAATTATTGACTAAATTACTTATTATTAACTAGAACAATAAGTGAATTTAATTGATCCACAACACTGGTCAACCTATTTATTTTGGAGGCAATAATTGTAAAATTGTATAAAAGTAACATTAAGGCAACAACTAAATGTGTAAAAATGGGATGAGAAAAATATGTATGCATAAAATTAACGGCCGTTTGTTAAATATTTTTATCAAAATTTTAACTCATTTTTACCTCAAAATACATTTTACAATAACTTATATATCTTCTTTCAATAACTCATATATCTTTTTTGTATTTTTATTATTTACTATCTCTTTCCACCCACAATATATTAAACCATATATAATTATTTATTTCCCAACAATCTATCCCCTACAAACATATTTTCAATTTATTTTCTCTAAATTCATTTTTAAATTTTAAAGATGTTGAAAATAAAAAAATAAAAGCACAACAAATTGGGCCTGTCTCTTTTAAAAACAACTTTTTAATCTAAAAATGGCCCCCAATGTGCTATTTATGTGTCATATTTAAATGGATTATATGTCATTGAACTATATATAATACTATCAATATTATATTTTACAATACTACTCTTTTATTAGATAATACATCAATTTTCGAATATATATTAGATTGAAGGGTAAATGGCACTTCAACTCCCCCCTCCCTCCAAATAATTAAACGATACTTCACCCCCTCAACTTAGAGTTACTAAAACACTTTGCCTCCCAAATACAATTTCTGGTAAATCATGTGCTTGGAGAAAATTGTTATTTTTGTCATTATCACTTTTTTCCACTTAGGAAAAAGGAACCCAATTTCTCTTGTCATTTCTATATTTTTTAGCTCAAAAAAAAAAAAAAAAAAAAACACATCTACCAAGAACAATAGGATACTGGGGATCTTTTTTTTTTTTTTTTTTTTTTTTTTTTTTTCTTCTTACATTCAATTAGCTCGTTTGTCTTCTCCTATTGTTTAGGAAATTAATTGTTGATTGAAATACAATTGAATGAGTTTTGGTACATGTATTTTAGTTAAAAGTATTTTTAGTCTTTCATTCATATGGTTGTGATGTAATTCATTTTCAAATGATTAATTTATTTTGTTATTTAATAAGATTGTTCTGCAACCACATTAAAGAAGCAAAATCACTAACCTTATTATTACTCTAAAACAATTTTTTCTTACTTTATAAAAGATATTTTTAGGAAATAGTAAAGCTCATGCTTTTATTTTAGTAATGCTAAGATTATCTAATCCATCTTTAAAGAATCAAAATTATCAATATTCTCATTCATCTAAATTATAGTTATGCTGATTAGAAAGGAAAGAGGAAGAAGTGCTTACTACTACATATGTATATATATATATATATATTAAGGTTAACAACTAATTCAACCTTTCGACTACAAACATAATTAATTAGTTTAACAAAAAATGCACTTTACAAAGTAATAGCCCTCTTAAAAAATATATATATACAACACACTGTGTAAAGTGTCACACAAATATATTGAGGAAGATGGGGAGAAAAGTGAAAATGATAAGAATAACATTTTTCTCCAACCATATAATTTGTCAAAAATTATATTTGAGAGGTAAAGTGTTTCAATAACTTTAAATTGAGAGAACGAAGTGCTTTTATTTATTTTTAAGAGATAATGTATCAAACAATTAAATTTTGGGGTAAAGTGCCATTTATCCTAGATTGAATGGTGTAAAATATTTTAAATAATCATGTGTAAATTGTTTATGTAATTTTCCGCTTTATGTTATTTTTAAGACTATGAAAAGATGGGCAAGCCGCGGAAGTGGAGTGTGGTTAGAGCAACGTCAAGTCTACGTCTGTCTGCTATCGTGCGCTGTCGCGATGTGAACAAGTTTTTTGGTAGGGAGCGTATGTTTTGAAATTCGAATTCAGGAAACCACCACTCGCAGAGATCTCAGAAATATCATCACTCGCGGATCTGTTCCGGTCAAGGACACGTTACAAGTAGATTTAGCGAGTGACTTACGCTCGACATCGCGAGAGTGGACTCCTCTATGCGTGCCACGTGATAACTCGTGTCCCGCGAAAATTAAACAGAATCAAGGAAATTGTTTGTCCCTATTTTCCTTATTTCTCCACATTTAGGTTTTTGATGCTATTAATAAGTTATTTAATTCAAATGATTCAAGGTTTACAGCCCATTTGGTTTTATTTCCAAAGATCATTTTTATTTTTAGTCAGTTTTAAAAGTTAAAAAATTAGTTATGAAATAGAAATAGAAATTGAGATGTATTTGGATGAAATGTTGGAAAGTAATGATTAAGTAGGTTGTAGGATTGAAAAGTAGGTTAATTTATATTTTTTATGTTTAAAAAGATTTATTTTTTAAAATATATTTATATTTTATTAATTTAAAAATAACAGTAGGTAGCTTTATGTCAAATCAAATTTAAATTTGATTGATATATAATAGGATAATAGGGTATATTTAGAAATGGATTTTGGGAAGAAAATATGTATTTTTTCTGAAAAAAAATGTAAGAAAGTGTTTGTTTTCAATTTTCATTCTCACAAGAAAATGAAAAGGGGGCTTGGAAATGAAAATAGACAACCTGTTAGGATTTTGGGATGAGGAGTACGCCATTTTATATTATCAAGAGTTAATAATAAATCATTTTTACATTTGTCGTGGATATGAAAAATTGATTCTATAAAGTATTATTGAATTTACATATGTAATAAAAAAAATTATTTTTTTATCGTTGAATAGCGAGTTGACCCAAATTCAAATATAATCCAGCTTCTTCATCAACAATTAAATATTTATTAACTATTTGATAAATTGTTAATAACTCGTACAATTTTTTTATTTTAATAATTAAGATAAAATCATTATATCTCTATTAAACTACTTTTCTTAATTAAATTCAAAATAATTTCAAGAATAAGAATTACATAAATAATGCTCATTGCATTTCCATAATATATGTATTTTAACTGATAAAATATGGAATTACTTATAAATTATTTGAAATTGAATAAGATTTTGCATCATAAATAACTAATGAAATAAATTAATAATTTAATAAGAAAAACGCTAATTTAATGAGAAAATTAATATATAGTACTATCACACCAATTACATATATATATATATATATAATTTTTTTTTTTTTGTTCAAACCTTTCAACACAGTTTAGACTCATTTTGTCCGTCAAACAAAGCATTAAGGAAACGAAGCTAGCTCAAATTGAGTGAGATAATAAATTAGAAACATAAAAGAAGTGCTTCTTTAAGTTATTATGAGTTAGAGGGTGTTTAAGTAAATTTATATAAAAAATCTTACAAAATGTTTAACAGTTAATAAGATGTTAAAAAATGTTAGATAATTTTTTTTTACAAAAGAAAAATGAACTTATATAATTTTAAAATAAGATGCTAAAATTTTATGAGCTATTTCAAAGAAAAGTAAAGAAATCATAATCCATTTTCAAGAGCATAATGAGCTTCTTTAAATTTAACTATTTTAATTATAAATTTTAAAATCTTATTTTATTTAATTATTTTAATAACTTATTTTAAAATTAAGATCAAATATTTTATAATTTTTAAAAATATTTTATAAGATGTAATATTAATAAAAAAATTTAAATAAATTTAATCAAATACGCTCTTAATTTGTATTTTAACTTAGGAATGTGTTCAAATTTTACGGGATTTTACTTTTTAATTTGCATGATTTTATTATAAAATCGTGTAAGAGTACGTGCGCATCATTCTGCTGCAATTATTATATACTTGGTTTACCGTATTCGTGCGGGGTATAATTTTATCTAATTAGTAACTAATAATTATTAATTTAGCCTGTAGCACTCATTGACCGGTCAAGTTATTGATTACCATTGGCCCTTGTACTTGCATATATCTATAATATTTTATTTTATCACTTGTGTCACCTCATTGCAAGACATGATTAAAATTTTATTTTCATAGTATGTTATGACTTATGAGCTCTAAGACTTTGCCCAGTTTTATTTTGAGACAATATTTTAAAAAAATATGTACAGAATAAAAGAATATTTTATTTTATTTTATTTTATTTTTGAAGGATGTTTTTCTGCAAGATATTTTTTTATATAAATTTTTATTTGACTAATAGTCCCAAATTGCATGGAAAAATAGTAGGAAGAGAAACTGTATATGAGACATATATCAATTTGTATTGCATTGCCGATATAGAAATAATAAAATCTAATTTGATTGGATCAAACATGAGTTTCCTATAGGTAAGAAAGATTATATCAATTTTAATATTAGCATTTTTTATTATTTTAATAAAATAATATATTTCTTCATAATAAATAATGATTGAAATATCTATTTTTTTTTTCTTTTCGTCTATTGATGTAAAATTTGGCATAGATAAAATTTTCTAAAAAATGTGTTTCGGATGAGGTATTTGTTTTAGTAGTGGGTTAGAAAAATATTTTGAGAAAATAAAATCAAACAAATCTTTATTTTAGACGTTAAAAAAAAAAAACAAATAACAAACAGAAAACCTTAAGTTTTGACGCTAATTGAAAGCGTTTTGAAAACATAATGGAAAAAATACAAAACTAAAGAAATATGCAAAAGGATCATGAGAAAAACGATAAAAACATATTCTATTGTTGTTCAGGAAATGTGAACACGGTACTCGCATCTTCAAATTCTTTTTAACCAATCATGTTAGTCGATTTTCGAATTACAAAGTCAGTGTATGACATAAGTTAATTGTACTAACTATCCAATAGTTTGATAATTAAAATTAACTATATAGAGGTATAGAAACCTCAATTAAATGTATACTTAGACAATGCAACTATATTTAATAGTAGTATTAAATAATCTTATTATTAATTATTAAATAAAATGCTATTAATGGTTTAATTGGTTGAGTAACACCGTTTTGACCACACTTATATGCATGAGGTTTGGGTTTAAATTCTATTAATCGTCCAATGTGTGTGTCTGATTATTTTTTAAAAGAAAATCTAAAATTTTATAACCTCCGAAAAAACTTATAAAGTGTAAAAATTTATAAGACATTTTAAATAAATTTTATCAAACTCTCTCTTAAAATCTTTTTAAAATACACTCTAGAAAGATATTATCTATGTGACTCTGTGAATGATGACAAAATTATACGTGGTTACTTGCATTTTCACATGGTTTACATGATCAAATAATGTTGTACAAGGACCAAGTCCAAGTCCGAGTCCAAGGACCACATAAAAGTTAATCATGACACCAGTGGATTATGAATCATAACTAATATGTTGCAAGAGTTCCATCTTAAAATCTAGTAGAGCAGTAGGGCGCGAACCTAATTGACTATGTCAAACTTTGTCCCAAGAACCAATTGTTGCGAGGGAGTACAAGTAAGATCATTGAACACTGCAACACGACATCATCAAACTAATATGTCGATCACTTTGATGTGATGTATCCTTTTAAGATTATAGTTTTGATTTGAAATTAATTAGTTAACTCAGTTGTACTATTATATGTATGTTATGATAAGATAATGCGTTATAATTAGCTGGTACATATAGAATAAAACAAAAGATTAAAGCAGTTTTATTTAACGCTGGGGACCATCACATGAGTTGCTTTGTATGATACTTTTGAGTATTATGTATTATTTATGCATATATTCCCTTCTATTACTAAAGATTAATATTGTCTAAAGATATGCATATTTATTATTTTATGTTTTGATGAGCTTTTACGTTATCAATTATAACACCAATCGTTTGTTTCTTAATTATAAAATGCAACATGAGATGGATAAGTTGTAAAATACTATCAAATTTTAAATTTTATTTTCTCTTCTATTATAAGCTTAAGATGGGGAAAAAAAACAAACAAACTATATATATTAAACAATAAAAAAAAAAAAAAAAAGAAAGAACTAACCACATATAATATTGTTAGTAGTCAATTCTAAAACTCTATAGCCCCCAGGGCACTTGAGTATTATGTGTTTAATATAATTTGACGTATCCTAAGATTTATTGCTTAAAGACTAAATCTACTTTGGATTCATAGGGGATAATATTGGATTAAATATAGGCTTTAAGATATTGCTACTTTCATTATGCACAATACTCTAATCCAACCAAAATTATTCATATATTTGTTTATAACAATTTTTTCTATTTCTATTAAAATCAGTGGGAATTGTTGAATATTTCATTAAAATTGTTTTTTCAAATCTAAAAGTCAATGATTTTCTGTTAAATATTTGCCAAAATTTTATGTGTGTATTGCGCGCACTTATACCTCTTTTAAATTGGAAAACACAAAGACATATTTTAATTAAAAATAAATTCTTGTAACAACTATATTTATAAATTCTTCACCAGAACACACCTAACTAAAAAAGGGAGCAAAAACTACATTATCTCTTTTCGTATTTTTTTTTGCCTTTTTAGTTCTATTAATATCGCGTGTGACTTTTGCTTTACCTATTAGTGCAATTTTTGGTGAAGCTACAGTTAAGGACTGTTTTATCCCATGGAATGCACCATAACCATATGCATCCATATTTTTGAGAAGAGAAGAAAGTGAGTTGATTAATGCTTTATCCCACATGTTTCTGTACATGTCTGTATGTCCTAACACTATGGCCGTCTTTTTCTTTTTTAATATTTTCCAAAAATAAATTTCAATTCTCAAAACACTTACAAAAAAATATGTACAATTTTTTAGGGTACTATCAACATAATATATTTTTTCCCCCCAAAATATCCCCCAAAACATATTATGGCTATACATACATATAATAAATCAACATATATACCACCAATTAATCGTTACACACACACACACACACACACACATAATTCACTTTCACTCCATAAGCCCAACAAAAATTGGACTAATATATTTAATTTTCTTCTCCTAAATCATTTCAAAATAAATAATTTGCTCTCAAAATATTTTTCAATAACTCTCCGAGTAATAACAAACATCATATTCCCCAATTCCATCACTAGAATACATTCTTTCAAAATATTTTTCCTAAAACACCTAAAATAAACTAAACGAACCCTATATTTTCCATGAAGAACTCTCCAAGACCATTCTACAACAACAGGGAGGTTTTTAATGATCATCGCACCCACAAGAATTGTATGCATAAAAAAATGATGTGTCTTGGCCGACTCATTTATGCCAAAAACTAACCCGTCACAAGGCGAACTCGACGTATGAACTTTTATGCATGTGACACTCTGCTGCCATCTCATTTTAACACAGGAATTTCAACTTTAATTTGGTCCATCTCAATTTTATGGAAAGCATTGAAGTCAAGATATCATAAAACCTTTTCTAACACACTTGCTGTCCGGTCTAATGAAACAAGCTGTATGCACAACATTGTCATAGTCTGAGTCTGTCCCCCTGAAATAAGGACCATTTCTGGCTACTCAAAAATCAGAGAGCTGAGGATAACTACAATCCCTGGAATAATTTTTGAGGAAAATACATTTAAGAATAACCTTGTTCAGGGTTTTCCTCGTAACAAATCCGTTGGTGTGATACAAATATAGTTCCAGTAAATACGAGAACACTAAAACTATATTGAAACTTGAATTTTAGTGGAAAAAAAATAATAATAAAGACGAGCCAAAAACAGAAATGTTCAAAAATTAAGTACAATGTCACATTATTTGGAGTGGAGAGAGAGAGAAAAAAAAAAAAACCTTCTAGGAGCTGGAATATTATGAGAAAATAAAATTTTGTATTATGTAAAAAACACTTTACAGAATGAGGGTCCCCCTATTTATAGCAGGAGGGTCGTTACAATAAGCAAGAGAAAAATAAAACTAAATGCTAACTACTGGTGGCTAAATATACTAACAACTTGCTAGACTAACATAATTACACTGGAAAGAATATACAAAAGATGAAAGAAACTTCTAGACTCTAATACGCTCCCTCAAGATGGATCGTAGATGTAGGTAAGGGCCATCTTGGACATGAGAAGACAGAACAGAAGCTGGGAGCACCTTCGTGAAAGCATCCATGAGTTGGTTTGACACTTGATTGACAAGAGTTTGAGGAACCCATCGTTGAGTTTGCCCCGAATGAAATGGCAGTCTATCTTAATGTGCTAGGTACGTTCGTGAAATGCTGGGCTGGTAGCAATGTGGACAACAGCCTGGTTGTCGCAGAATAGAAGGGTGGGAACAACAAGGTGAATATGGAGATCCTAAAAAATGTGACTGATCCAGACGAGTTCACTGCTAGCCATGGCTAGAGCTCTGTATTCCGCTTCAGCAGATGAGCGGGAAACGATGGTGTGCTTTTTGGCATGCCAAGAGATTAAGGAATCTCCTAAAAATACGCAGAATCCAGAAGTAGACTGATGAGAGTCTGAGCAAGAAGCCTAGTTTGCATTTGAAAAGGCCTTGAGTTGGAGTTTAGACTTCGATGAGGAAAAAAGACCATGACCAGGGGATTTTTAAGAAAATGAAGAAGATGGTGTGCAGCTTGGAGGTGTAGAAGATGGTGCTTGGAGATGAATTGGCTTAATTTATGGATAGCGAAGGTGATGTTGGGATGGGAGAGAGTAGGGTAGAGAAGTTTGCTTATGAGTCGACGATATTGAGTGACATCAGTGAGAGGGGCATCGGAGTAGGTAGAAAGTTGAGTGTTGGGGTCAAGGGGAACAGTGGTAGGTTTTGAGGCAAGAAAACCAGTGTCTTCAAAGAGTTGAAAGGTGTATTGGTGTTGAGATAGGGAGATACCATGAGTGGAACGGGCAATCTCAAGGCTGAGGAAATATTTTAAGTGACTGGGAACTTTAAGTTTGAATTTGGACTGGAGGAAGGTTTTTAAGGAGTTGATGGCATGAGTGGAAGGGCCAATGGTGATAATGTCATTGATGTAGACTAGAAGGGCAACAAAAGAAGGGTCAGAACCTTTGGTGAAGAGGGAGTAATTGGATTTGGATTGATGAACGCCAAATTGGAGAAGAGCTCGAGAAAACTTACTGTACCATTTCTGTGAAGCTTGCTTAAGGCCATATATAGCCTTGTTAAGTCTCCAAACCAGTTTGAAAGGTAAGTTACTGAGAGATGAAGGAGTTTGATTGTGATGAGCTTCACAATGGGAGAGAAAATGTCCAAAAAATCTACCCTATACTGTTGTGTGAACCTTTTAGCCACCAAATGGGCTTTGTACCTTTCCACAATACCAGAAGCATTGAACTTGAACTTATACACCCAGGGACAACCAATAGATCGCTTGCCAGGAGATAAAGAAACCACAGATCAGGCGCGGTTCAGCTCTATTGCAGTGAGTTTTTCTTGCATAGTAGTATGCCACTGGGGGATTTTTACGGCTTGGTTATGGTGCTGAGGTTTAGATTGTGATGAAATATTGAGAGCAAGATGTCTGTGGGATTGAGGCAGGTGATCATAGGATAGATATTGAGATATATGGTAAGGGATATAAGTATTGGAAAGCTGAATTGAGTGGTTGAGAAGATGACAATGGTAGTCACGAAGATAGGACGTTGGTTGTGTCTGTTTGGTTGAGTGATGGAAGGGTTGGATGGGCCGTGGAGCTAGAGTGTTATTGTGATTGTGGGCATTGGTAGCTATAAGATAAGGAATAAGAGAAGAATGACAATCGTTTAGAGAGTGAGGAAGGACAAAAAAGGGAAAGAGGTCAGCATGTTGGTCAGAGAATTGCAAGGAATGAAAAGGAAAGACGCTTTCATGGAACACCACATCATGAGATATGAATATGTCTTGTGTATGAATGTTGTATATTTTGTAGCCTTTGACACTAGGGGTAATCGAGAAAAATTCAGTCAGAGGCTTGGATAGAATTTATGTTTGTGAGATTTGATGGTGGAGGCAAAAACAAGATATCCAAAGACACGAAAGCTAGAGTAGTTAACTGGTCGTCGAAATAGGAGCTCATATTGAGAGCGGTTAAGTAAAATATGAGATGCAGTCCTATTAATGATGAACATTGCTATGAGGAGACATTCAGACTAGAGGGTGAGAAGGACTTTAGATTGAAAAGAGAAAAGAGCATGAGCAACAAATAAAAAATATTGATGTTTCCGTTCGACGGTAGAATTTTGTTGAGTTCATTTGACACGTGAGAATTGATGAAGAATGACCTTGTCATGGAATAGATTGGTACATGATAGTTCCTTGGCATTATCAGACCAAAAAGTTTTTATTTTGTTATTGAACTGAGTTTCTACCATGTTTATAAATCTAGTGATGGCCATAGGAGCTTCAGATTTTTGCCTGAGTAAGTATGTCCATGTGAAACGTGTGCACCCATCGCTGAGGGTGAGAAAGTATTTGTGATATGTATGTGAGGGAATATGGAAGGGTCCCTAGATGTCATAGTGAATGGTGTCAAAGTGTTTTTCAGCTAAGTGTCTATGTGAGATGAATGGAAGAAATCGTTGCTTAGCAAGAGGACAAACATAGCAAGTAGAAATTTTAATATCATTGTGAAATTTACAACGTAAGAGAGAGCTCATGGCAGTAAGCTTATGGAGGGAACATGGCCGAATCTATTATGCCAAGTGTGACTAGTAACATGATTAACAAGGGTAGTTGAATGTAGGAGCTTGCTAGAGTCAAGGACATAGAGGCCTTCAATTTTGTTAGCTTTGCCAATCATTTTTAGGGTCTAGATCTCCTAAATCGTGTAATGGTCATGAGAAAAGTTAATGGTGAGAGATTGAGACTTGGTAAGAGCATTAATGGACATCATATTATATCGAATTTGAGGGACGAAGAGAACATTATTGAGAATTAAATTGTCAATCAAGTGAAGTATGCCAGTGCAGAGGATGTCGATTTTAGTGTTGTCCGGCAAGGTTGCGGAGGTATTAACAGCAGGAAAAATTGATGAAAGAACAGTGATGTGAGAGCAAATATGATTCGAGGCACAAGAATCAAGTATCCATGTAGTCAGAGAGGAATTTAATAAAGATGCAAGTATGGTTAAGCATATACCTGAGATATTAGTAGCATTGGATGATTCAGTCGTTTTTTTTTTTTTTGGAAAGGTGGTAAAATGGCTGGATAGCATAGAGATAAGCCGTTAGACCTGAGTGTTGGTGAGAGACTGGAGGAGATTTTCAAATCCAGTAGCAGGCTGCTCAGCAATCAGGTTAACCGCAACAATTTGAGGAGCCTGAGACTGTGGTCACGGTTTGAAACCCGAGGGAAATCTATACAGTTTGTAGCATTTATCAATGGTGTGCCTATAACGGTTATAATGGGTGCAATATGGCCTCTCATGTTTGCCTTTCATTGTACTGATGGTAGCTAATGATTTAGAGGGATCTGAAGAGGAAGACAACTTAGGAGCTATGTTTTTCACATGGAAGACCTAGCATGATCTGTAGAAGAGTGACCAATGGAACTCTATCTCTTTTCCTAAGAGATAAGTGAGAAAACCTTATTGATAGCCGGCCACAAATCTGGGAGTATGAATCATGCAATCCCATAAAAAATGAAAGCACATACTCCATGTGATGGTAGGAGGCTAGATCTTTTACTCCTCCATAATTATAGTGGCCATATGAGCAAACTAGCTGAAAATTAGAAAGCTCTTCCCAAATAGTCTTCGGCTTTGTGAAATACACAGCGACCTAGTCCTAATGCTAGTGGTTATTCATCAAATCACGGTGGAGTCGATATATGCGAGGTCTATTGCGCTGTTGAGATCTCTCTTTCAAGTCCAACCAAATTGCTGGATCACTATCCAAATAGATGATACTCGCCAAGATCTCCTTTGAAACAACATTTAAGATCCATGAGATAACCATATTGTTGTTGCGATTCCATGAATTCAGCAGGATTTCATCATCATCGGTAGGTTTCGACAGCGATCTATCAATGAAACCTACTTTGTTTTTGACCAACAGAGTAATTAGCATTGCTCGACTCTATGAGGAGTAGTTGTCTCCATTGAGCTGCTGTGAAACTAGGTTGAGACTTGGACTGTCAGAGTGATGGAGGTAATACGGATGGAGAGGATCCTCGATGGTGGACTGGCCATGAGTTTGAGAGGAAATCTCATTTGAGGACATGACAATAGCGACCGAAGAAGATAATTAGCAGGTATAGAGAGAAGATGCTGCGAAAAGGGGTTTATTCTACTGATACCATCAGGAGTTGGGATATTCTAAGAAAATAAAATTTTGTATTATGTAAAAAACACTTTACAGAAGGGGGGTCCCCCTATTTATAGCAGGAGGGACATTACAATAAGCAAGAGAAAAATAAAACTAAAACCCAACTATCGGTAGTTAAATATACTAAACCTGCCAGACTAACAAATTATCTTGGAAAGAATATACAAAAGATGAAAAAAACTTCTGGACTCTAATAAACCTTACTTTTTCAAGATTTTTTCCTCATTAAAATTTGAGATTGGAATATAATGTAAGAATGAGTTGGGCTAAGTTGTAGAAAAAAATGATTCTATTACCAGTTAAACTCAATCCAATCTAGTCGATTTTTCCATCTCATCTCTCTTTCAAATTCTATTGCTATCCAACTTGGATGAAACTTGTTCCTTTGGTGTTCTTGGGCTTGCTCTTCTACAAAAACAAAGCTTAAGTCCAAAACTTCTTATCTTTCCTACAAACAGGAGTCTCTCCAGATCGCCCGTCCCAAATAATTTTTGAATATACGGCACAAGTTAATTTGTAGTGCATTAGGCAAAAACACAAATATCATGAATGCTTGCAGTTGAAACTTTTGATAATCAAAATAAGGATTCTTAGCCTTGATATTATGTAATTTGACTTAGTGTCAAATTAATTATCAAAAAAACCAAAAAACAAAATACTTAGCGTCAAATTGAGTCTATGGTTAAGTTGCACTTGACCTTGATCACATGGTTTAAATTCAAGATCATAAATAGGACAATTGACTGTATGTACTTAGAGAATTATCGAAAAGATCATAGTGAGAGAGATCAGCATTACATCAAATGACATTAACTCATGATGAATGTTAATGCAAGTGTATATAGATAGTTTGTGGCGTCTATAAATATGAAACTTGTCAAAGCAATATTTAGAATGTATAAATAATGCTTTTTCATTGTGTGATCACTCAGAACATGAGTCGATGGATTCGAGTAGGATGAAATAAATGTAAAAAGATGCGTATCTCATTGGAACATTTTCATCCATCTGAGATAAGTAAAGAGTTACATTCGTCAAGTTTAATTACATGTAGTAATATTAGATAATCAAAAGAATTATGAGTAAATAAGTACAATGGTCAAACAGGCTTTTCTTATATTATATGCTGGAGGTAGAAAATTTCATTTTGCCCACTTAGATATATATATATATATATCCTAATTAATTATTATTGATCATTGAATGAGAATAAGATAATATTAAAAAGTGAAATAATAATGCAGATGACTAACAATATAATAGAGTATATCCAATTGCATAGTATGAGAATATCATTCAAGTTTTCAAAATTTTATGGTGCCAAGGTATGTTTGCAGGGACTGGGCAAGAGGCATTGGTGATGGCATTTCTGCTTATTTAAAACATTTGAGCACATGGCTTTTAGTATCTGCGCCAATTCATTTATTGACATTAGATTAAAAGTTTGGACGGATAAATACATCCATCCACTAAAATAATTGAATAACCCATAATTAAGCACATGCAAAGTCCCCATGAGAATGATATGGACAAATGACCCACCCCTAGAAAATATGACAACATTTCTTTAAGAAAACATCAAATGATGGCTGTCATAATATGGAGCCTCTAAAGCTTCTGGAAGTAAGAAGTAAGAGTCATTATAATTTAATAATGTAATTAAGTTGCTATAAATAGACCAGTTGTGACATCCCACCCCCAAATGCTAAACCAATTTTTCTTCACCTAATAAAGTCGATCCAACTTTTCTGAATTCTGACTTTGTCCACTGCACTCCCTTTCCAGGCTATAATCATCCTGAATGCTTATTTGCCATATCTGTCCGGTCGAATTGAATTGAATTTGGGAAAAATTTTAAGTTGAGTTGGAGCTCGAGTTGGGCAAATTTAATATTTTTGAGTTCAAACTCAATTTGATAAAAAATTAATTGAACTCAATTAAATTTGAATTGTCAAGTGAGTTGTAACAATTATAAATCTGATTTCAAACTTAAATTCAAAATAAAATAATAATGATATAATATAATATATATTTATTAATAAAATAAAATAAAATATTTAATTATTATGATTCAGCATAGACTTTGACTCAAAATAAAAATTAAGTTCGAGTCAACTCATAAAACTCGCCAGCCGAAGCGGACTGAACTGATATACATCCTTGTCCAGTACCAAAATTTAAACCAAATCAAAATAATATAAATACACATAGAGAGAGAGAGAGAGAGACACACACACACACACAAAATACATACACTACTGAAATATGTAGAGCATCAGTCATACAAGACCAATTCCTCCATGTATCTCTGACAGAATCAGGGGAGAGCGAAAGAGAACAATATAGAAAGAAGATGACAAGAATGTGAAAGCACTTGCACTTAGCACTTAGCAGATAAAGAGGGGAAAGAAAGAAAGAAAAGAAAAGAGAAGAATTTTAAAGCAGAACAGGACAACCCTGAAAACTGAAAAGCAAATCTTAATTACCTGTTAAATGCCATCTCTTTCTTTAAGCATATGGCTTGTTTTGAGTTGATTTATGGTATGCCTGCCAATCGGCCCAGTTACAGTTACCAATTCAATTTCTTCCCTTATTATTTCACACTCCCATTAATTACAATCTTAATCATGGTCTGAAACAACCTTGTTAAATCAAGAAATGCAAATTAAAGACACAAACCAAACAGACGTTAATTTATTAATGCTAATACTTCTTCTTGCTCCTGTCCTTGCCACCGGAAAAGATGGAGCCCAGGCCGAAGAGATTCACCGGGGGAACGTTCAATACTGGATTGAATTTAGCCCCATTGCCATAAGAAGCATAGCTATTCTTCTTCAATGGCGGCCTGGTGGAGGGATAATTACCAGACTGTCCTTGCTTATGAGAACTATGTGATGATGAGGGGCATTTCATAAAATTCTGCTTCTGATTATAGCGCTTAACGCTGGCGGATGATGAACCTGTTGAATTACTTCTCGATAACAGCGGCAATGGGCAAAGAGTTCGGCCATAGCCGCTGCCGCAGTTTAAGCTCGCGCTGCGCTTAAACCGCCAAAATGACTTGTGTTTCTCTTCTGATTCTGAGTTCGAGTTCTTCGTTTCGTTAATACCTGTGCTGAGCTTTCTGTGTTTTTGAGAAGGTGGCGGCAGCGGCGGAGGCAGCAGCGGAGCTGCCGGCGGAGGAAGTGGTGGCCCTGGTGTTGGCTGTTCGACTCTTCTTGGCGGGGCTAGTCTTTTCTTGATTTCAATGGGGAGGATTTTTCCGTCGAAGAAGAGCTCATCGGCGGAGGACGATTCTTGATCGAAGATTTCTCGGAAAACGCAGAAATCGAAATCAATGGTGGAGGAGGAGCTCGTGCGAATGTACTGTTCGACGGGTACAACGTCAGATTGTGAAAGATCATGAGAGAAAGAGATTCGGGGGCTCATCCCGACGCTGGGGTTGTCGGGGAAAACTTCGATTGCCATTTTTTTCCCTGCAATTTGGCGAATATTTCAGGCAGGATTATGATGAGCAAAAATCTAGCAGTTGGGACTCTTTCAAAGGTGACATAAAAAGCATTAAAGGCCTCAAAAAACTGTCAAAAGACTGGAAATTTATTAAGTCTACGTACTGGAAATTTGAAGTGCCAACCGTCAAACTGGACTCTTTGCATGGAAGTTTGATTATTTATTTGGAAAAAGAAAGAAAAACCTACTGTTGGTTGAAGTAAATATAGAGCGGGGTACAAAATTCAAAATCCAAGACTTTTTCAAGAAATCTTGAAGCTCAAGATCATATTTAAATTATGAAGAGAGTGCCCTTTTGGGAAAAGCCCAACTGCTGCTGATTGATATTTTTTGAACAGATTTATTTGGCGACGTGGGGATGAAATGTGAAATTCCTGGAGGAGATAATAAAATGAAAAGAGATTAGAAAGGGATAGTAGCATTAGGGTTTGAACAAATTAAAGGAGGTAGACATGTTTTTGGTTTAGTGCAGAAATGGGACATAATACGTACAATCTGCTGAAACAAACCAAAACACATTTTGTGGCAGCATTAGGTGCATATCTGGCAAGAAGCCCACTTCCACAAAGAAAAAAACTTTATACAACTGATAATTCTATGTGCTTTAGTCGGTCAGTAACTAAGAAAATTACAAAAAAATATACTCCCAATACTAATCTATGTTACTTTATTTTATTTGAAGTTAAATGTCGTTATGCGCAAAGTCCCACTATTCAAAATTTTAGAGAAAATGATTATTTGTGTCAAATCTTAACTTTTGAGAGTGGGGAATCATTGATAATTTAGATGATCATACGCTTGTGCTATGTGTTACAGTATTATGTCTGCAATATAACATACAATGGAGGATATAATGCCAACAATGGTTCTTACTTAAGTTGTACAATTTGCGTGCATAAAGTTAAAATAAAGTTTCAATTTCAATTATTAGAGTCATCACTATGTGCTTGGACTACATCACTTATCGATGCTACCTATGAGGGGTAACATGGAGCAACATGAGAATCATTTCAAAGGATGAAAAGAGTTTCCAAATGCCAAAGCAAAGCTATGTAGATTGTAGAGTTAGAATCAATAATTAAACTACATGGAGAGTACAATGGGAACCATGACAAAGGAGGAAATAACTACTTACTCCCAAAGAAAATGTAAATAATTAAAGTGAGAAGTAGGCTATGTGGAGTAGAGAGGAAATAATCCTAAAGGAGGAAAAATCAATTGCCTATGGCCAAAGTGGAGCTATCTAAATTGACAGGCATTGAGGATAGTAATGGAGAGTGATATTCTATTTCGTCTCATGTATATTATAACAAAATGAGACGTACAATGTGAAATAATTATTTTTTTCAGTTAAAATATTAGTTTGAATATTTAATTTTAATTTGATATTTTATTTTCAAATATATCATTCATCTTTTCTACATTTATCATTCATCGTATCATAATCAATACATAATTAAACATAATCTTAAGAACCAATGAAAAATCTCTTTATCCAATCAATAATTTCAAACAAAACAATATATATGTTTTTATAGAAGATAATCTCTTATTAAAATAGACAAAAAAAAAAAAAAAAAAACTACCATGCGTCCGACTAGAGCATGAAAGATGGATTCATGACCCCTTAGAGCTTAGACATAGTCGTCCCAAAATCCATTATGCTACTATTCCATTTGTGGTGGCCCAATTTGCAAAAAGAAAGGAAAAATAAATTGGAAACTTTGGGACAAAGGGTCCAAATTAAAGGAACTCACCACCACATATACCACGTTCACCTTAAGATCTATTGTCTTCTTCTTCTTCTTCTTGTTATTATTATTATTATTTTTTTCTGCCACCATGATTTGGTATTTTGGTGGCGGCCAGAAGAAGGGTCCATGAAGTTTGAGGATGCCAATAATTCTACATTTTGTGAACTTTTCTTTTCACTTTGTTTTGGGATCCCATTTTCCATCTAACTATGGCCACTTGCCCATGTGACGAAACACTTAAAGAAGTGACTCACAACATCAATATTGTAACATCTTCCACTTCAATGTCCCTATCTCAATCCGATGCCTTTTTCTTGTGTTCTTATCATGAAATTGCTAATATTCTTGCAACCTTCACATACACTAATTTGATTGTGTTGTGAACAAAATGTGCTTTGGATCTTACATTAGCATGTAGTTAAATAGTAGTAGCTTAAGTTTGGGGTTCTTTTATGTATTTTGTTGGAGAATTTAATAAAGTATTTTGGGTTGTTTAAAAATAGGTTGGATGTCAAAAGATGTTTTAAAGCAAGTTTCGTATTATTTTCATTATTTCAAATTTAAAGCTCTGATTTTCTTTTTAAAATATTAAAGAATAAAATTTTATTTTTTAAAATAATAATTTTGTTATTCGAAAATATTCTCTCGCTCAAAGTTAATTACGTGTATCACCAACTTTAAAGCATTGCTTGGAATAGTACAACTATAAAGAAAACTTTTAAGCCTTCTTTGCTTTGATTTGTTTTCTCATTTTTATTTTCATTTTTAGTTTTAGTTTTTGAATGAAAATGAAACTGTGCTGGATATAATGTGAATTTATTTTATTAAAATTCGAAATGATATTTTAATATGAGAGCAACAAAAAGTGAATTCTATTCAACTTTTTAATGTCTCATCACTTGTATTATGTTGAGTTAAAAAGTTATTATTCAATCTATCCTAGGTCTTATTATATAAAAGGGAAACTATTATTTAATTAATTAGTGATGTTGTAAAATTATTGAAAATAGTCATTGCCACATGCCAAATGCTAAAACATTGCTTCTATTAGTATCAATCAAGCCACACTAAATCGACACAATCTGTTTTTTCCCCCCATTATATTTACTTTAACCATAATTAGGATACTATACAAATCAAGTCAAACACATCCGAAATTTGCTTTAAGAGTTTTCAAAAAGCAATTGATGTATTCCTCTACAATCAAATTTCCCAAATATTGTCATAGTTCTTCACATATTGCCATTTTGAGAATAGAGAAACAAATCAAAAAAAATATTAATGACAATAAATTCTATCATAATGCAAAAAATTGTGGAAGAGAGAACCCAATAATCTTAGATACCACTCAGTGTAAAATTAGAAACTTTACTTAATGAAATCTATTCTATAACAAGTATTAATTTAGGGCTTGGTTTTCTATTATTGCGACTGCATTTTAAATAAAATGCGATATGTTGGTAAGAATTTTTGCCTCGCAACTCTAGTTGAATAATTCCTAAACAGGGGCATAAAATTTTTGTAGACAAAAACTTATTTATTGAAATATGTTCATACATATTTTGGAAAAAAAACTATATTGCTCACTTCCATCTCCCACTTTTATAAATTTTAAGTAAAAAATGAAAAATAAAAAAGTGTACATTAATTTTACTTATATTGAATAGTCTTACACTAAATGGTTAGTGATGAAAATAATATTGTATTAACAGCAAGGATTATATTACGTTGAGGTTGAAATATTACCACATTTTTTGATGTGAAATATCAACGACATGAAACATCTTTATTGACAAATAATGTTAAGAGAGTCAATCAGACGTACTTAAGTAGTAAAATTGATATTTTTTAAAATTATATGCTCTTTGATACAAATCCTACTGAAATACAGAAATGTATGTTTTTTTTTTTTTTATCATAGTAGCTGTTGTTGTTGTTGTTGGTTTTTTTTTGTTTATTTTTTTCGAGAGAGAGAGAGAGAGAGAGAGGGAGAGGGAGAGGAGCACACATAGAACAATCTGTAAATGCAGCACTGCAATGCTTGAAATTGGGTCCATTCATTACCAAAACCAGAGTCAATTGAAGTCATACACTTACTTCAAAATAATAAAATGTAATTATTTGAGCTGATAATTTGTCATTTACCTAAACTAACAATAAATTACATGCAATTTCAGAAGTTGCGTCCGGAAGAGATGATGGTTTCTATAAGGCATAACATTAGTGACTACCATTAATTTCTACTCATTTATATGGTCCTTTCCCCCTAATTTGAGCGCTCCCGTCCTCGTGGGTGTTATCTAATAAGTAATTATAAATTTAATTAAAATTAACAATTGTGGCATATTCGATGTATGTGCTAAAATTTTTACAACATACAGTAAATAAAATGAATATTTATTTTTAGTATAATATTAATTTTTTAAAGTAACATTTGATATTTATTTAGTTTTCTAGTATAATAACACAAAATTATGATAAGATGATACTTATATATGTAAAGAGTGCGTGGGTTGTAATTGATGATTACTACATAAGTAGTAGTCATGAGTATTAAAAAAATAGAGAAAAAAGAAATGAGGCATTTTAGATACATCAACAAAAACATATCAAAAAGGGATAGTTACTTTATTAAGGGCTTGTTTGCTTCAGATGGTAATATATGATAGATACATTTTCAAACCTTATCTTTTATTTGCTTCACATTTTTATGACCCATGATACATTTGCGGCTCGACATGATATCATGGGCCAAGCTGGTTTATAGATCATGCCAAGATGGCCTAATCAATTTTCCATCCTTTTAAATTTTATACGATAAGAAATGAAAAAATCATTCTTACCCCTCATATGAAAACTCTAACTATCATTTTGAAAATTTACTTTCTTAGAAGTTATGACATTTTGCACATTACAAAGTGTAATCATGTTGAGCAATCTTGCCAACCAAACATTGTATAGTGTCAAGTGTGGGATATCATCAGTTTCTAAAATCAAAGCAAACAATAGATTACATGGTATTAGATACCGTTTCTAATTTATGTATAATTAGTATATGAATCTTACTTAATTATATATGTCCAAGCAAATAAGCCCTAATAGTGTAGATATTACAAGTTTGTGTCATGTTGGTGACTTTTCCAGCATGGGATATATATTCCAAGACTCCATTTTGCATTAGTGTTTTTGGTTTCAACTATGTCATAAATGCTGATATGCCCTATATTCAAAGGACACAGAAGTAAAAATACTAGATAAGAATAAATATGACTTGATGGGTTGAACAATCAAGCCTGGTGAGTTCGGTTCATCATGAATTTAACCAGTGTAAATACTAACTTTCACAATAAAAAAAGATAGAATCGTAAATTAATCAATTAGAAGATTATCTCAAAACTAATACATTATTAAAATCTACTATTTTATAATTTCGAAATGATATTCGAATTTAAATTTAATACAACACCAAATACGATAAAAGTAGTTTCGCATAAGATTGAAAGACTCTATTTTGCAGGAGTATTGTTAATTTTGACTCCAATGTAGATGCAACAAAAATATTATTAAAGCAAATATTATTTGTTGGGAAGATTTGTAACTAATAATAACCCCAACATAAAACTCTTTGCCTTGAAAAAATAAATGGAAAAAGGTTTGGTGGTTAGTTTCTTGGACAGTACTGAATTGAAAGCGAAAACAGAAGAGAGAGATGCTTTAGTGCCTGTAAAAGTCCAAAAAGGATATGTTAAAAAGTTTTGTAGATAAATAGATAGAAAAGCGAAAAAGAAAAGAGGAAAAAGAAGGGAAACAATGCTACATCTTATTCTACAACAAAAGTACTAGTCCAACATTTTACAAAATGTAAATTATTTTCTTTTTTTTTTTTTATAAATAAAAATACATTTTTAAGATAAAGTCCTCTATAATATACTATGCTAGAACAATTACTTACAAAATTAAATATTTTTATGTTAGACGTAAATTTAAACATTATAAACATGTAAAGAATATTCTTTTTCTTTTAAAAAGAGAACCATACGGTTTGCCAATTGCCATCCATCCATCACTCTTATACATGGGGCATGTGTTTTTTGGATATACCGAGGAAAAAACAGGCATCTTTGGCCTGTTGGATTGTACTCTCTAATTTTTATGGTGGAAATTATTTATTACGAAAAAAATTGAAAAAAAAATTCAATTCTCTTTGGTGTTATCATTTATTTAATATATCAAATATCGTACTGTTGTGACAATACATTACCTATGCTTTTTGGTGATTGAATAATATGTGAGTCACTATATATATATATATATATGGAGAGAGAGAGAGAGAGAGAGAGAGTTTATATTGAATAAAAAGTTTCATGAGATTGTCCTATATATATGCATTAAAAAGGTTAATACTCCTTAACGGCAAATTGAGAGAGAATATTATCCTTTCTCAAATGACAAGAATAGTACGCGACTCGACAAAATGATATTCACATGTAAATTCAAATAATATTGGCAGTTTTATGAGGTAAAAACTCTTGTATAGTGAATTTTTAACCCTTTGATGATTTTTGCATGAGTTTAAGAGTTTTGATTATGACAATATTTGCTGCATGATTAATGTGAATTATTCCCAGAAATTTGTTGGAACTTGTCTTATATTGTTTGGAACATATCTTAAGCTGTTTGTAACTTATCTTTCCTTATATTTTGACAGCAAATCTTTACATTTGATTAACCACATCATATCTCTTATTTATGGAAGGAATATCAAGCTGCTGAACTTGAACATGTGCTCATTATGGCCAGATTCAATGAATGTAATATAGGGAATGATTGACTAACGACTTCTTTCCTTTTTCTATTTTCTCTTCCCATTTGATAACCTTTTAATAATTTAAGGAAAGAGCATTTTCTGTATGGACATATTAAATTATCTTTAAATAATTTGTAGAGAATTCATTAGTCTTGTCTGGTATTTGCCTTCCATATGTAACTTGAATCTTACTTACCTTTTTCACGAAGATCATCTAAATTGATTCATATCTTTCATATTAGGAAAGTATATCATTCTTGACTTTAAATCTTGCATCTCTCGCTTGCTGAGTAAATTTATCTTATTTAGATGCCATAATTATTCTTTTCTTTATTACCTGCTAGAATCTGTCTATGCGTTGGAACATACTTTCCACATTTAAAAGATCTCTTAAAGATTCTAGCCTGATTCATATCTTTTATGATTTAGAAAAGAAATCAATCTTGTAGTATTTATTGATAAATTCACAATTCATGGTGCTAATGGATTCTTATTATAATATCATGTTTCCCTATTTGATTCCACCAGACACTTACCTAATTAAGAATTTATAGCCATTGGACATGAATATATAAATAAGAAAATATGCAGCATTATCTGGAGTGAATCACTAAGTTGGGAGAGAAATTTGTTAAGTGTCTTGAAGAGTTGTGTGATACTCTCATACACAATTTGTGCTTAATTATTGCTAATTCCTTGCTCTTCATGTGATTTCGAGGGACTTTATGGTGAAAAAGGTCAAATAGAGTTTGCCTTCGACGGACCTTGGGGAGACGACGACAAGGAAGTTTGTGTCTCGAAGGACCTAGTGGTGAAAAAGGACGGGAGTCATACCTGCTCTCGAGGTATCCCATGAAGAGAACAAATCGGCACTTGATTGCTCTAAGAACCTCTAGGTGAAGAAACTAGTAGGGTGGTACTGTCTGGAATCTTCTACTGTATTCTTGGTTTCGATTTGGAAGAAGAGACTGGAGCTTGCCATACGGTGTAGCAACAACTTGTGCATCAGTCTACAGAGGTTGTGCAAGTGAATCTAGCAGAAGTTCCCCCAGGCCTATTCACAAGCAGCTGGTTTCACAATACTCTATAATCTGCCTCATCCCGTTTGGAATTCTGGTTTAGCTCTTTGCGAAGAGCTGGTTTTACACCCTACTAGGGTGTTTCTGGTCCTATACTTTTTATTACTGTCAAATTACTATTATCATCTATAAAAAATATTCTTATACATTTATTAATTTGATATGTTTAAAATTCTAAGTGAAAGTTTAGGTAGAGGATGTAGGCTTGCCGAACCTCTATAAATTCCAGTGTCTATTTGCTTATGCTTTTACTACTTTACTTATCACTGGTATGATTGGTATCTTAACTAGTACTTATAAATTCCAGTAAGTAACTAAAACTGTTTTTCTGCAAAAGACTTTAATAGTTTTGAAAGCCCAAAAAGTATTTTGAATGATAAACTTTCACTACATTAAAACTCTTTTAGTCTAATTCACCCCCTCTTAGGCATATAATTACTCACATGAATGAATTAAAGAGTTGGGAATTTAATGACTTCAAAATCTATAATTGGATACACCATATGAGATTTTTGAATACATATAATAATAATAATTTTAGGTATTATGGTGAATATTAAAGTCATATGTAAAGTTATTACAAACTCGACATTTTGAACTCAGCTTGCATATCGTTTTAATAGGCAAACAACCTAACCCTTAGAACATACAACATCCCCAGTTGGTGAAGAGCCAATATCGAGGTGCCAAACCTCCTCGTCGACTAAGCTCTTGGGGAAGATTAGCCTGTTATTCTTGGAGTAAGTTTTATCAATTGAGCGATGGCCCTTCTACTCAACATTGTCGCATCACTAAAACCGACTTTCATCTTAAAATTAATTTAAATTCTTGACTTTAAATTATTCCCCAAAATACAAATGTACGAAATTCAAGACTTTGAAGCAATTTGTTTAAGAAAAGAAATAGAGCTGACACGTAACTTTGAAATAAGTTGATAGTATCCTAATTTAATTTTATTTATATTGTTTAAAGACATTTCAAAAGCAGCAATTGTTAGTTTTTAGGGATACAACAATGCTCCATAAGTAAATTTGTTTGATTCTATATGTTCTATTTATAAACACAAAGAGTAACCTTTGTATATATCCTCAATGTAAGAATTTATTTGGTTGGAGTGAAGAGTGAAAGCATAATGAAAGTAAAAGTGTAGAAAAAAATGTGTATTTGGCGTGAATATTAACTATAAGGGAATTAAATAGAATGTATATCTTACTCTTCCTTTCAGAGTCTAATTCTATTTTCTTCCCAAACGTTAGGTGAAAAGATTGAATTATGAGTTAGGACAAAACGACATAAAAAGTTCCTAATTGTACTTTATTTATATGTGTTACCCATAATATAATTATTTGTTGACTCTACTTTATTGTATTTATCTATTTTTATCTTCCCAAAGGACATAAAAGTTCCTAATTGTATTTTTATTTATTGTATCATTCATACTTCATATTATAATTCTCGTCACTCTATTTTGTAGTATTTATCTTCTCATATCTCATCTCCAATTGAAATAAATTGTGTGTGTGGGTATATTATTTCACACATGCACATGCATGTGAGTCATTTGAAAATTGGAATTGAACACCAAATCTCACACATATAAGTATAGTGTCAAAACAATGGTCACACGACCAATTAATAAGTACAAACTTATATTTTTTTTCTATAGGCTCAAGTTATAAAAGAAATAATAATATCGCTGATGAATACCACTAATTCGACAAACTCTAACACATGAAATTTTTTTTTAGTCATTCCTTCCCACTTTCTTTTCATTGCACCAAATTTGGAGATGTATTTGCTATTTAGTTCCCATTGAACCATACAAGACAACTTAAAGAAAAGTATTGAATAGTAAGTTCCACTTCTTTCCCGACAACCAAACGAGGCCTAAGTTCTAAAAACCTGAAAAAATAGTGGAAGCTCAATTCACAAGGTATCCCACTCAATCAGGGCTCTGTCTGTGGGCTTCTATGGTGGAGACAAGCTTATTATGAATATAGAGCTGATCCAAAGCCCATTTAAGCCCACTGAATAAATCCCAAGATCGGGTTGTTCTTGTATTTGTATTTTTTTATTTTATGAAAGACTTGGACAAAGTCTCCAGTAAAAGACAAAGGTCTGTTTGGAAACTACGATTGGCAGCAATCGATCGCCAATATCGTATCATACCTCGTCTTGCCAGTTAGGACACCAACTCTACTTCCGCGTAACCGGGACATATTCAAAGTTCAAACATTAAAAATCATAAGAAAAAGAAATTCAAAAAATCCAGATATCTGTTACTGTTACTTTGTCTCCTCCAATTGGGCTCTTGATTTTCTACCTCTATCATTCTTCTCTTCCCTATTCTTGATTTTTAAACTGTTTCTTTAAAACTTCTTTCTTTCTCTTTCTTTGCCTTTTTCTCTTTTTTCTTTTTGATTTTTTCCTGCAAGAGGGAGAGAGAAGCATGAATCCGAACTGGGAACTCAAGAATTGTTGTCATCATGAACAAAAAGTGTTTCTTGCCACCATTGGCGTCTTCACCGTTGTTATTCTTGTTGTAAGTTTTTGCTCCTTGCTGTTTCTGCTCTCATTTGATTCCTGTCTGGTCCTCTGGAGCACACTTTTTCTTTCAAGTTACTTTTGGCTGTAGATTCAATAAAGGGGGCTTTTTCTTTTTGCGATGAATATACCTCTTTTCTTGGAATTCTGGGAAGCGTATGTTTCAAGCGTTATTGCCATGTTGCTTGCCCCTTTTTGCAGTTTGTGTAAAAATTTTCCTTCCTCCCTTTTTTTATTTTTTATTTTTTATGGGCTATTCTTATTTGATTTATTGCATATGTAAACGCTTGACAAAGATTTACTTAGCCCAGGGGGAAAACAATTTACCACACTAATTCAGCAAAAGATACTGATATTCTGGCACCAAATTGTTTTGAATTTTACATTGATGATATTAATTGAGCTTCAATCAAGCTTATGTAGATTAAATGGAAAGCAAGAAAGTGCATTTGGAAGCCACCAATGTCTCAACCTAGACTTGTGGGTGCCTCATTTAAAGCTTGTCTTAGATGGCTTGTTAAAAAATAAACCCAAGCCCAAATTATATTGGAGCTCTGTACTGTGCTTCAAGTTATTCTTGGCAGATTTTATGAAGATCTTCCTAGTTTCCTAAAATTTGAAGCATGATTTGTTTCTGTTTTTTGGTTGCATCATGTCCTAGTAGAATGTATTCAACACATAAAAAACTGAAGCCTTTTTTTTTTTTGTTTTCTCATTTTCCTACTTCGTACGAGCAAATTGTCACGACGATAGTCCTTGTATTTTCTATTCTTATCTCAGTTATCCTTGTGATGATGTTGACAGCTATGGAGGACATTTCTACTGACACCCTTTAAGCTCATCACTGTATTTCTGCATGAAGCAAGCCATGCAATTGCTTGTAAGCTTACCTGTGGTGAGGTAGAAATCATTTTGCTTATTCACTCTATGAACTTGAAGCTTTCTTTTAATATATTGAGGTCAAGTACACTAATGGTATATTATATTCTTTAGACTCTTATGAACTATATTATGGGTTATGCTCGATATTTCCTTTACTGCATTGACATTGTATTTAAATTAGAATTCCTCTAATTTTGGTTTATCTTATCAAAAAAAGGTAAATAATGTGATTGTATAGTTATAAAGATGTAGGTTAGCAACAAATCTATCATATGATGTAGGTTAGCTACAAATCTATCATATGATATAAGTATTTAACTGTACTAGGACTTCAACATAATGAAATCTTGAAAGAAGATGCAGCTGTATGACCATGATATAACTATGATTAATGAGCCTTTCAGAGTCACCACTATGTTTCTCAAAGCCTTTCTCAGTTGTGAAGACTTAGAATCGGATTGGTTGTGTTTTCATTCTCATTTTCTGTTTTCATTGTTCTAGAATGTGTTTTTATTTTATCATTGTTTTGTGTGTGGAAATGAAAATGTGATTGGATAAGGATTGTGAAAATTTTGAAAAAGGTAGATTGAAAATAATATTTTAATGTAATAGTGTTAAATATTTTTATGTAATAGTATTAATTATTATTGTTTAATTGATTGTGGGCTCCATTGTCTTGAAAAGATAGAAAAAGAAATAGTTATTTAATAAGTTGGTGGATAATGATGTGATGGAAAGTTAATATTAAATTAGTAGGTATTATAGATTTTTTATAGGTATGAAAATGAAAATGGATGATGTTTTCATTGAAAATAGTACAAACAATCTCGTTTTCTGTTTTCGGAATAGTGTAAAATGGAAAAAATGTGTTCTAGAACACAAACAATCCAGCCCTTAGTGCTTATCACCAATAACTTTTTACAAAACTGAAGCTCTTAGAATAGTAACAAACTGTTCTAAATTTGGAAAATATCTCAACTATTTTAGATTGTATAAATTTTTGTATCATATAAAATTACATCTTATAAATATTTCACTTTAATTGTGTTGCATTCACTAAATTACTTGTTCTATTTTTGATAGATTCCCATTTAAATTCAAATCTGTCAGTATATTTGATATCAAAATGGAATTTCCTAAATGTTTTTTCTCCAAATTACTAGGGCTATTACTAATCATGATTCTCACAACTTGTTCAATGGCAAAGTTCATTATTCACATTTCTCTGTTCAGCAATGTGATCTCTCAGAAATGTGATATCTCTAAGTATTGCTTTTTAGATTTTCTGAGAAAGGAAACATATCATAGATGTACAGAAACTTGATGACTCTTTCTCCTGTCATCTGCCAAATGCATTTTCTCCATTTAAGATAAAACGAATGATAAATTAAAAATGCAAGATTTTTGTTCTGATTCCACACAAGAAGGAGTACCTTCTTTGAGCAATTCGATTTTCTTAGTTTTGAGCTTGGTCTTGCTGGTACTCAGGAACCTTAACTACATCTTTCTACATTGTGAGTTGCTAGATAAACATCTTTATTTATGTTCAACCCTAGCTCTTATCTCCCTTTACATGCAGGTGGAGGGCATCCAGGTTCATGCAAATGAAGGTGGGGTCACTCAGACACGTGGTGGTATATATTGGTTGATCTTGCCGGCTGGATGTAATACTCTTGTCCCTTTTAAGGTTCTTTTTTTCGCAAGAATGTTGCCATCTCTAACCCTCTTCTTCATTCACTTACAATTTTTTTTATCCAGAATTACTTGTTGGTTTATCATTTTTTATTATTTCTTTCCTATTGTAGATCTTGGTTCATCATTTTGGGGTATGATTCTCATACTTGCATCAACAAAACTTCTCACAGCAAGGATTGCTGCTGGTTGTCTTATCCTTTCCCTTGTTATTGTGTTCTTCATTGCCAAAAATGTAAGAATTTAAAAAATGGTTCCGCATATTTACTATTTAATTTCTAATAATGCTTTTCATTTTAAATTTGACTACTTTTGGAACCATAAGGTATCTCTATGTTCTTGAGACTTTACCTCATTATATTGATTTCTTTGATGTTGAACAGTGGACACTACGAGGGCTTTGTATTGGTAAGTTACTTCACTGATAACTCTGCTTGGCAAGTAATAACTTCTGAGGAATTGAGGATACTAATCCTTGCATGATGTGATTGCCAGGATTCATCATTTTTATTGCTGTTGTTTGGGTGCTGCAAGAAACAACTAAAGTTCGTATCCTTCGCTACATTATTCTCTTCATTGGTATGGCATTATCCTTGTTATACTTTTCGCTCTCTGTTATTCAACTTCATTTCATTACATTTTGCATTGCTTATGCATTTTCCTCTGAATGGCAGGTGTTATGAATAGTTTGTTTTCAGTCTATGACATTTATGATGATTTGATATCTCGAAGGGTTCACTCAAGTGATGCTGAGAAGTTTGCAGAACTTTGCCCATGCCCTTGTAATGGAGTTGCATGGGGAGTTATTTGGTATGTATTTTATGAGAGAGTTCAAAGAATTGAATATCAGGGTTTTTACACATGCCGTGAAAAGGAAAAACTTCTAGTAACCTTAAGACAACATTGAGTTCCGAGATTTGCCAGTAGTCGTGATTTTCTTTCCACTCATTTTCTGAAAATTTAGCAATATTTCATGAAGACTATGCATAATCATGGTGAGTTTTTGTCCCTTCCAGGATTCATTTGCTAAATTGATCACCAAAAATATTCAACTGCTAATGATATCAAATGTCTTTACTATCCTTCTCTCAAATCCAAACCCTTCAATCTGAACTTAATTGTTATGCGCCCGACTACACTCATGTATTTCATTCCCTCTTAAGCAGTATAGTTTCCATAGCTTTTCTGTTTGATGAGTTAAGATGTGAACTCTATTTCTCATTATCAATTATACCTTTTTGCAGGGGAATGATATCCTTCATATTTCTTTGTGGAGCAATATATCTTGGACTTGTCATCTTGTCTTGAGGTACCTTATTTTACGGTATTTCGTTTCAGCCAATACTGTTCGTATATTAGTAAATTAGTTCTTCATGCCGCTCTGTTGGTAATGGGTGTTTTTCTTTTGGCAATGTTATTGCATATTTTGATATCAGGGCTGATGGAGTTGGTTTGTGTTTATGCCCTCCCTTCATATTGAAGACTCAGGAAAACAAGATTTTCAGTTGCTCTCATTTCTCTTTGTCCTTCTTCCTTGGAGATACATTGAATGTATAGACAGACTTGATTGATACGTCAAATTCATTTTTGGTCCATCTCAGGGTCACATTCTTTTACGCTCAAATGAATTCACTTCTCCGGATGATTGAAACTTGTAATTTGTTTTCTTATCACTATATTAGCTAGTAAAGTTATGGATGACACTCAGTTTCATCTTAGATGTGGCTAATACGGAAACATGTTGAATTGATGCTGCAATTTTTTCTGGAATGCCCCAGATCAACTGATCAGATGATCCAACCTTCGTTAAGTCAACATAAATTTCGTTCTGGCTCGCAAAACGGGGTATTATAAACATAAAATAGAAAACATCCTGTGAATAAATTCCACAATCAAGCATTTTTCATGAAAATAAGAGATATTTGGTGATAAACTCGAATTTTTTGAATGATCATCCTTTCGAATCAGCTACTGATCATTGTTTTAGCAAGTTATATTACCTCAACAACTAGCTAATCAGATGCAAGCCCCTCTTTGGGTGGATTTCTTCCTTTGCTCTTCCGCCTATAGGGTATGAGCAATCGTTTTCAGCTGTTGTTCTCCTCTCAAGGGCAAGTTCTTACACATTACTTACATAGCTGTTACCTATCCATGTGTCAATTTTGGGTACAGGTACTTTAATGGTTGATCGTGGTTTCAATAGACAGATTTTGTCAAAAAATTCGGGTTATAACAATAAATCAAGGTTACTGGTTATGAAATGGTTAATTACTCGAATGTATCAATAGAATAATTTCTTATTTTTCTTAATGATTCTAAACAAAAAATCCATTCAAAGCATGCAACAAGAATTTGTATAGAGTTTGAAAATATAAAATGTTTTTATGATTTCATCATCTATGATTGAGTTGCAAAATTTTTTCATCATCAATGTTTTTATGATTTCATCATCTATATCTGCACCTGGATGTGAAGAATAAAATTCAAAGGGTTTTCTTGGTTAATTTTTCGAATTTTCTTAGAATTTTATCTATTCCACACGATTAACTAAGATTTAAAAAAAAGAAAAAAGAAAAACTTTATAAATGATTGAACTTTGTTGCTTGAGGTATAAACATTCAGCTATAAAAGATCCAGTTGTTGTGAAAAGGTGACAGGAAAAAATTTAAAAATGAAAATGAAAATCACCTGACGATTGAGATCTAATGGTAGGACCAATACATTTTTCACCATCAATCAGCTAAAACATGTCTACTTAAATAGTTATCTAACTAGACCATGCACATGGTGCGACCTAGATCTCGCTTGCAATGGAATATTCCGTCTTGCTCCCCCGAGCAGGGAAGATATATTCTGTTTCAAAAGCCCCTTCTTGAGACAAAAAAGTAACTTCAATCAAGATTCCGTTTCCCTCATAATCATGGAGACTAGTTCGATTATGAATTCCTCATTTGCTATCATTTGACTAAACAAAAGGGGTAAAATTGTGAAAAGCTTGAAGAATTTTAAAAAATACAAAAAGGACAACTTCTATTTATGGAATAATAATAGTAACTAGCAGTTGATGCACATTCGATAGTTGTGTATCTAATAAAAGTAAAGATTAACTATCCTATGATGATATAACTTCATAACTTAAGTGGCTCGAAAATATTTGCTACTAATATGGCTACAATGGACAAGCCCATTATGGTCAACCCAATATTCAACACCATTATCAGGACCAAACCAACTTGGCCCAAGTGCAAGTGCCCAATTTCGATCTCAGGAGAGGCATGTCGACCTCAAGAGAAATCGAGCCTTCTTGACAAGATATGATTGAGCGTGATAAGCAGCAGCGTTGTCCCTAGCGGCTGCCGCATTAACTACAGCGCCTGCTACCAGTTATGTCCTCATTTAATGAGGCCGAACCACCATTATGTCTGCATTAATGGCCCCATCAACCCATCACCTCCATATTAATAATGGTAAGGGCACTCTTTATTTTTGTCCGATTGCAAGGATATCGATTAGCCAGCTTTGAAAGATGTGGAATGCCCCTACAAGGAAGAGAAGGGCATTGTAGGATGATATGGAGAATACTATCTCTTCGACGTCTCCCTCTTGAGTGGCGAACACTGTAAATATTCTCCTTTTAGAGAAAAATGTATGCTTTTTCCATTTCTATTAAACTGTTACTCTACCATACTTTCTAGTTGAATATCCACTGACTTAAGTATTGAAGGGTCTTAACTGAGGACCCTCTCAACTAACCTAACGTGTGTTGCCTGGTTGCAGGATTCGACCTGCACCCTTAGCTACTCCTGAGCCAAACTTTCTGGGCGACTACTTCATTGGTCAATAGGGAAAGTCTAACTTACAGAATTAGATATCATCAGCTGCAATAAAGAAAAAAATCAATCAATTAACACTAGTGACAAACTCATTCATGTAGCTTTAGAAAAAGTATAAATAAAGGTTAAAAAGAATAATTTAGATAGAGAGAAATCATACCTGTAAGAAGAAGTTGGAAATATAGAAAACACACACCCACACTATAGACAAATAAAAATATGAAGAATCATGTATAGCCTCCATGTTACTATTATGTGACAGTGGTGGTTATAATAGTGAGATGGTAGTTCTTTTATGTAGCTATGATGATTTAAAAACAATAAGTATATTTTTAAAAAAAATACTTAAAAGCACAATAAAAGGAGTATGCTCTTTAATAATAATAATAGTTCAAAAGAATCCAAGTAGGCATTTAAATGAAACATTTATAATTTAATTTGAACATACTAAATTCAAACTCAAATGAACTTAGGTATACGCATTTTTGTTAAAAAAATTAAATAGATTTAACGTTAAGATTTTTTTTAAAACTAAATTAGAAAGTAATCAAACTGGCCAAAAGATGTCAATCATCATCGTGTAAAAAGTAAATAGAAATAATGGCTCAAAAGACAATTAGATAGAAAACTAAGCCCCGTTTGGTTTCATTTCCATAGCCCTTTTTTTCATTTTCTACTATTCCAAAAATAAAACATATCACTTTTTATTTATTTTCATCCAACATCATTTTTATTTTCATTTTCATTTTCAAAACACATTCCCCAATAACCTATATATTTTCTCTCTCTATTCCATTTTTTCTATCTCTCTCTACTTACAACTTCTTAAAATCAACATAGTCATTATTTTTCCAACAATTCATCCAAATACAAACTCATTTTCAATTCATTTGCACTAACTTTTCAAATTTTAGAAATAATGAAAATGAAAATGAGAATTGAAATGAAATAAAATCAAACGGGGAAATACTAGGGAGAGTTTGGTTATGTTTTAATCAAAATATAATAAAAAACATGCATCTATTTTCATTTCAAAATATTAAAATAGATTTTCTTAAAACACACTCCTCTATCCTTCATTATCTCCAAAAGTTCCCATTTTCCTCATATATATATATATATATATTATTCTTATAATAAAAAATTATTCAATTCTATTTTCATCTTAAAAACTTAATAAAAAAATATTGATTTGACAGTTATAGTGAAAAATATATGCACCCAAAACCAAAAAAAAAAAGAAAAAGAAAAAGAAAAAACATACCAATTCTCTAAAAAATAAATTTTTAACTACTTCATGAAATATAAACAAACATCTATTACATTTTCTAATACCATTTTTATATTTTCCAACCTCACTCCCAAAATTCATCTCCCCAAAATATATATCGTTATCACCTACAAAATATAATCAAAATATTTGCTTTAAAATTACTAAATTTGAAAAATTGACCGAGGGACAAGACAATGGAATTTCTAGTTGATCGGCAGGACGTTAGCACATTATTCACATTTCTTTTGGCTATTAAAAGAAAATTAATAATTTGGTAGTAAAAATTCTAAAGATTCTGATAGAAGAAATAGAAATATCTTCTATGTTTTGTGTAATATTTAAATTTTAGTCATCCAATCTAATACTGTATATGTATAGTTGTTAATTAATTCAATGACATTTTCTTTATATTGTCGAATTTTTATAAATTTTTATTGTGTGTGTACATGTAAATTCCAAAAAAAAAAAAAAAATTAAATATATCTATACTATTATATATAGCACAACGGTGTGGGGTCAAATTCTAATTGTGCAATTTGGCCAAATGGCAAATTTTTAGAATTTTGAGTATTTTAATTTAATTAAAAAAAAATATTAGTTGTTGCTTATTATCTCTAATCGATATGATTGTATCTTATCTCTAATTTTCTTTCATCCAAAATTTAAAATATATTTAATATATTTCATAATTTTTATTAAAGAGTTAGAAGTTTGAGAAATAAATAATTATAAATTAACTGACATGTAAGAGCTCAATTTATCAAAATTTTTAAAATTTAATTATTTTTACAATAATATTTTTTAGATATATAAAATATTTTTAGATAAAACTATATATAGAATATGACAAATAATTTAATATGAAGAATGTTTCAAATATAAAAAGTTACTTCCTGCAACAACTATAAACTATAAACTCTGAACTTTATTTTTATGTTATTAATTTAAATCATTTTAGTTTTTCAGCAATATAATAGAGAATTCATTTTCAATTATTTGAAATAAGTTCTATTTTATGGGACATATATATAATTCACATAATTAAAAATTTTCAATAGCTTGATAAATGACTACTTAAATAGCAAATAATATCAATTTTATATTTTCAATATATTTAGTTAAATAATTTTATAATTATATCGGCTACTTTATTTTAATATTTTTTCTTATAATAATTCATAAAAAAAATACTTTTACATGATTAATGATGTCAGATCAAAAAAATTTGACTGAAAATAAGTATCTATTTAATTACCTATACATATCTATATATTTATAAAAGAAACTTATATATAAAGGAATGATATTCTATCTTGAATTGAATGTTAAAAATTGATATGGGATAACCCAACAGGCCCAACTCAATAACACACGACCATGTAAGAGATGTGGCATGTGACAACCCAATCGGCTGCCATGCCCAGCCCATTAGTAATCGACCAGGCCCAAGCCCTCTCTAGGCCATTTAGCTAGCACAAGTATCAACACCTTAACCGGTCGACCAGAATGTGGTCGTTCAGATCAAGAATGATTATTCAGCCCTCAACCAGGGGAACATTTGAATCCAATAGAATTCCATCGCTTCAACCAAAGCGTGTGTAGATGACTCACATGCGAGTATGCATCTCAACCCTAAGAGGTCGATCAAAGCAGTTTAGAATAGCTCTACGACCACCTCTCTGCCTTATTAAATGCTCTAATAGATGACGTGCCTCCGCATTAATGGTGTGTACTACTTCTTGTACCACCTTCTTGCGGAACTAGAGTAGTGTGCGCCTCCATCATACCGCCATGTCCTATGGAGCTAGAGGAGGTGCCACTTGGCGAAGTACACAAAAGGGAGAAGACCTAAGGGTCCTCAGGTGAAGACAAAGGCCCACTCTGTATAAACAAGGGCATCATTGACATATCAATATCTTCGAAAAGGTTATAAATACCATATTGTCATCCTTTAGTAGGGTATACTCATTATCACTTAAAGCTCTCACTCAACTGCTCTACTATCTAATCGATTAAGTACTGACTTGAGCATTGGAGTGTCATAATCGAGGGCACCTCAGCTAGCCTAACTTTGTTATTGGTTACAGGACTCGACCCGACTATATCCTCACACTCCTTCTTGACTTCCTACTGGTCGATCGCATTGAATTGAAGCCCATAACACTACCAAATAGTTTTCACCATCATGATTTGGCGTTGTCTGTGGGTTCTTGAGTCCGTAACTGAGGAAAAATGATTAGCACAAGGTGAGCTATTTTTGAGAGAGATGAGAACATAAGGTCCCCAACCACTCCTTCTCGACCCCAACAACAACAAGATATGGCTGAACCCAGTTTCTAGCCAGAAAAAATAGTAACTTTCACTATGCCTCAACTTATGCAGCTGATAAGCGAGCATATATCAACCCATATTTTAGCTCAACTGTCTGCTGCACTCGACAAGCACAACAACCAACCCGAGCCAGCCGCCAGTGCCATCCCTCAACCTTCACAGCATGAGGAGAGGTCCCCCAGAGGAGGATAAGGGTGGACAAAAGATAAGACATCCCCTTACACAACAAGATGATAGCCTAGGACAATTCCCACGGGAAGAAACCCGACCAAATCTGGGGGAAAAGTCATCGATTCCGTTGATCACTTTGCTCGACCTGTTCGAGCCTACCAGCGCGATAGGTTTAAGCGACAAAGACCTCAAGCAAATAGAAATCTATCCCAAGCTGATCGAGAAGAATGGGAAGAAGTGTCACATCAAGTGCAACATTTAAACATACGTCTTGAGGAGATTTTTAGGAAGAACACAGAAAGGAACCCCTATTTTGACAGTACACCCCCACTTCACCATAAGCCAGAGTCGTCTTTTATCCATGAGATAATCAATGAGCGCATCGCTGTCAACGCCGAGATTCCGATTAGTCTGCTCAAATATGATGGCTCATTTGACCCGAACAAGCATTTACTCCAATTCGAACACATGATGCAGCTCCACGGGCATAATGAGTACATTCATGCCAAAATACTGGTCACCATATTCCAAGGTATTGCACTCACCTGGTTTGTAAAATTGGAGCCAATTTTGATTTACTCATATGACTAACTTTGCGGCAAGTTCCTCCACTAGTTTGCCAGCCGAAGAAAAGTAAAACTCCCCCATGTTCATTTGCATACAGTTAAGCAGAACAAGGGAGAGTCCCTTGGAGATTTTTTCACCAGGTTTAACACAGAGATGTTGAAGATTGGCAGTCCCAAAATAGAATTCCTAATTAATGTGATGTTCCTGGGTGTTCAACATAAAGAGTGCACAAATTGTTGGTCAGAGAGAGACCAAGGACAATGGAAGACCTAATTGACCTCGCTGAGAGGTATATGACCCAGGAGGATATGAACAGATTGAAATATGACAACCTAGATAATGACAAGAAGAAGGCCAAGGAGAAAAATGACAAACAACAAAAGAATGATCATCGATCTCCTATCAAGAGATTTCATAACTACACACTGCTGAACACTACAAGGAAGGAGGTCTTATTTTCCATTCATCATGATAACCTCTTCAAAAAGCACAGGAAGTTGACTGAGACTGAGGCAATGAAGAGATCGAGAAAATATTGTCACTTCCACAGATAAAAAGGGCATGACATCGAGGATTACTTTAATTTGCACGATGAGATCGAAAGGCTTATTTGACAAAGTCACCCTAAAGAAATTTGTTGATGAGAAAGCCAGATAAAAGAAGGGTCAAGCCAACCAGATTTCCCGTAGAGAAAGGTCAGTCAGCCCAAGGAAAGAGGACAAGGGAAAGAAGCTCGTCGATCCGCATTCACCCCTCAGGGCATGATCGACACTATCGTTGGAGGCCTGATGGGAAAAGAATCCAAATCAGCTAGGAGACAAAACCAGAGGAGGTTGGAATCGACTAAGTCTACCCATATTGAAACAGTTTTTCAACTTTTCGCTAGCACAGAATCCATTTCTTTTTTAGACTTTGACCTCTCACACATCGAGAATCAAGGCGCTAATAATAAGTTGGATTGCCACCTTGTTGTGTCAGTTGAGATAGCCAACTTTGAGGTCAGAAAGGTTTTGATCGACAACGGCAGCTCCGTGAACATAATTTTCTTATCGACATTGAAGAGGATTAGCATGGGAAACCTGAAGTTTGAGCCTGTGTGTACCCCACTGGTTGGATATGGAGGATCTGAAATCATCCCTAAAGGGTCCATAAACCTATCCACCTCATTTGGTGAAGCACCCCTGTAAAGGACGCATATAGTCAACTACCTGGTAGTTGATGCACCATTTGCTTATAATGCTATAATTGGATGATCAATGTTGAATGACTTTAGAGCCATTATCTCGACCTACCACATGAAGGTCAAGTTTCCAATAGCTGCTGAAACTGGTGAACTACTTTGCAATATGAAGGAAGCTTGGCGATGTTATACCATTTTGGTCGAGGCAAATGAACAGAAGGCTTGACTAAAACTAAAACCTTTTGGGGACATCCCAATAATGAACCCCGAAGAAGGATAGCAAAATAAGAAGAGGAAGTTGGAAGAGATTAGGGTTGAACCGGTAGGGAAGTTCAAGACTATAGAGCTCAAACCTGGGAATCCTGACAAGACCACAAGGATTAAGACAAATTTGGGGAGCAACATGGAGTGCGTAATAGTCGATTTTCTCATAAAGAATATTAATATTTTTGCTTGGAAATCTGTAGAACTCCAGGGAATCGATCCCAGCATCATCGTCCACCACTTGAATGTGGACCCCTCATTCAAGCCAATCAAGCAGAAGACCAGGATCTTCAATGCTGAAAGATGCCAGATCATAGAGGAAGAGGTCAACATCATATGAGTGATAGTAGACAGACTAACTAAATCTGCGCACTTTCTATCTATCAAAACACAGTACAGGGTTGAGAAGCTGGCCGAGCTATATATCAAGGAAATCGTTAGATTGCATGGGACCCCAATCAGCATTGTGTCAATCGAGATCTAAAGTTCACTTCAAGACTTTGGAGGGCTATGCAAGAACACTTGGGCATAAGGTTGCAATTTGGTTCCACTGCCCATCCCCAAACAAACAGACAATCGGAGAGAACCATACGAATATTAGAGGATATGCTACGAGCTTGTGTTTTGGATTTTGGTGGAAGTTGGGACCAACATTTACCTTTAATTGAATTTACATACAATAATAGCTACAGTCTACGATTCAAATGGCTTCGTATGAAGCGCTATATGGCAGAAAGTGCCAATCTTCAATACATTGGGATCTTGAGGAGTACAAGAGTAACGACTACAAGACCCTAAGAACTATAAGACTCGAATTTATCCATGAGACTATTGAGAAAACACAAATCATTAAGCAGAGAATGAAAACTGCATAGGACCAACAAAAAAGTTATGCAGATAAGAGGAAAAGGGATTTAGAATTTGAAGTCGATGATAAGATATTCCTTAAGTTTTTTTTTTTGAGGAAAGGTGTTTGAAGGATCGGTAAAGGCGAAAAACTTAATCCAAGATAAGTTGGTCCTTATAAGATATGTGAGAAAATCGGACCAATAGCATACTGTTTAGAGTTGTCCCAGGAAGTGACAGGCATTCATGATGTTTTTCTTGTTTCGTAACTTCGAAAATATCATCCCGATCCTTCCCATGTTATTCCTCATGCCAGTGTGTCTTTGCAAAGCGATCTAACATATAAGGAACAGCTAATTAGAATTATGGACATGAAGTTTCAAGAATTTAGGAACCGAAGGATTCCTCAAGTGAAAGTTCTCTGGTGCAACCATAATGTTGAAGAAGCGACTTGGGAACTAGAAGATCTTATGCTTCAGCAGTACCCTGAACTCTTCCAGTACTCAGGTGACTAGATTCTCTTAAGGATAGGGGAGTCTGTAACACCCCTAGAAATGTATTGATTTTCATATTTTATTGAAGTATTATTTTGTGAGAATTTTATTTAATTTTTAAAAGTTTTGTGGGTAAAAATATGATTTTGGAGGATTTAATTTCACTTTCCTTTAAAATTAGGAAGGACCTAAGTGGGTCTAGGTAGAAGATTAAGAAACTAGATGGCTAAAATTTGATCAAACCTAAAACCTATGGACTCAATTGATTTTTCATTGAAAAGTTTGGGGTTAATTTATGATTTAGAAAAATGCAATTTTATAAATAAGAAAATTTCAATTTAATCCTCCATTTTCACTTTCTTCACCACTGATCACCTCTCTCCCTCTTTCACCGGCGACCTCCGGCCACCACGCCAAACCTTGAACTAATCACATATCTTTCTTCTCCACTTCACCCTGATCACGAATATACCCTCCACCACCTCTATCTCCAATGAGACCACCGGGAAATCACGAAGGCTGAACGGAGCCATGGCGGAGCTTGGTAGTTTCATTTTTCGGCGATGAAACCATACATGCAATTAGTGGGTTTGAAAGGGTGTAGCTCAAGGATGATGATGATGGTCTCTGGTTGAAGTTTCTAGCGACGGCGATGGGGAAATTTGAACGAAAAAGTTACAGTGGCGTAGAGCTTCTAGGCTGAAATTGAAGGGCAATCCGGCGGCGAATGGCAAAATTAACCTGGGCATCTTGTTATTTGAGCTGAAAGGCACCGTGTAGTGGTGTTGTTCGTCACCTCCGATGGCAGCGTTGGAAGAATAGATTCTTCGTCTCGTTGAGAAGGACAAATACACGAGGTCTGATTGTGAAAATTGTGATTCAATAGTGAGATATTTGGTAATTAACCGAAAGAAATCAATTTTGTATTGCATGTATGTATATGCGTGTTCAAATCATGTCAAACTTTGTATAATCGGAAAGAACGAGTGAATCGATTGAAAAATATAACCATGCTTGAGAAATCAAAGATGCATGCACGTTCTTGAGCCCAGATAAACCCGAAATTGTATTATTTCATGTGATCTATGGTTAGATAAGCCTGTTAAGTGAAGAAAACCCTAATTTCATGTAACTGCAACCTAAGTGACAAACTTGAATTTTTATCGATAATTGGACTGCTATAATTGATATCGTGTATATAAGGTTAAATTAGTAAATTAGGGATCCAATTGTATTATTTTGCTGGTATAAGTTGAACTCTGCTAATATTTTATATAATTGGTACATGTAGCATGTTTTATGACAATAATAACAAAATAAAACCCTAACCATTATGTTAGTCGAGGACTACTGAATTGGGCTGTTATTAGTATGATTATGACTGTTAGATATCGTTAGGATTAAACAAGGTTTTTGATGGTAAATTACTCTTTTGAATAGGTGACGGAGATTTAGGCCCGAAATAAAGTAGGTTTTGACTTCTTACCGAGGTTGCTAAGGTGAGGATTCGCCAATCTGGCACCTCTTGTATCATCGATTTTCTTGATAAACCCCTGTGAGAGTTGGTATTAACTTGATTGTCGTACTATGTTAATTATTGTTACCCCTGTGAGGGATCTGCTAATTAGTTCTTGTTTTGTATGAGCTTATTCAATATCGTTGAACCCGTTAGGTTCTGCTGATTTGATATCTGTCTTGATTATTGTTATTGATTATCGAACCCTGTGAGGTTCTCCTGATTTGAAACTGTTTGGTATTTTTTTTCGTATTTTCTAGAAAATAACTATTTTTCAATTGAACTCTGTGAATTTCTCTGAACTTGTAAACTCTATTTGAAAGCTAATCACAACGGAATGCTTGGATTAATTTTCTAAAACAGCCTTGCCGGCCAGTATACTGTATACTTTTTAGCTTCTTATAAACATGTTGTTTGTTCAAGTGTATTGTTGATCACCTTATTGGCATATTTGTTAAATTGTTCTGCCCTGTTGGCAATTGAACATTGAAAATCTTGACCCTTTTAAATATCTTGTTCAGTCAATACTGTAAAATATGTGTCGGGCAGAGCAAAGATCCACACTAGTTGATAGGGCATGTTTAGTGGGGGCTCCTCTTAAGTCTGTCCCCATTAGCACCTTTGGATTTTAGTACTAGATCTCTTCTAGACTTTATTTGGTTATACCCGTGTTTATTATTTTAAAAGGTTACATTCTTTTCTATTGGCATTATACTCTATCAACCCATGGGAATGCATAGGCAGTTATCAACTTATGGGACGCCCTCGACGGTTATTACCCAGAGGGGCGCCACTGGGGTTTGGGCCCAGGGACTAGATTCGAAAGCGGCCAGGCAGGTCTTACGGCTAGTATTCACCTACGATCCTGACTTACAATAGCTGGAAGTAGCAAACTGTGAGTGATGGGATCCGGCATGTGACCGGCCATGCCATATAACAAGTTGTTACCCGCCAAGCTGAGTGCTCGAGCAATGGAGTGATAAGAAAATTTTATTTATACTGTACCGATGCCTGGTACTAGCAATTATGATTTGATCTGGGAGTAATCATGGGAGTAATCAGGTTGGAGTAATATCTACTCTCTTACATTGTTGTTTCAATCTGAAAAGTTGTGCCTGTTATCGAAATGAGTTTGCTGATTATTATGTCTCAATGGTTTTTCTTGAATCCTGTTGCTTTCTTTTCCCTCACTAAGTCATTTGGATTTATCCTCATTGCTATTCTTTATTTTTTTTAGACATGTCTAAGTAAGCAGTAGGAGCTTGTGGTTGACTGGAAGATTTATTTTGTAATAGATTAGGTAATATGATTGTACATATAGATTACACCTGATCAAGATGGTTAACTAAAGGTTATGGTGTGAATATTGGTGCTTGAACTGAAGACACTTGGTTGTATATATTTCGCTCCATGTAGCAATCTTTTGGGTTAGTGTATTGCCATCTTTGAGTTTGGTTAAATCTTGGATTCCCCAGCTACTTTTGAATTATATTGCAGGCTTGAATTGGTAGCACCTCAACTTAGGGATTATCCTGAGAGGGAGTGCTATACGAAGTAATGAAATTATCTAATAAATATGAGCTCTAATAAATATTAACCTATTTTTTCATTCAATGGGTTAAATTTTTTAACTTAATTATATATCTTTATCCAAAAAGTAGTTGATAGCTAAGTTATTTGAAAAAAAAAAGAAAAAAAACCACCAATTTTTCATACTTAATAAATTCTTTTGTATTTCAATAGATATAATCACTTTATTTTTAATTGAAGTAATATAATATTCAATTATTTCTAATCAAAAGAATTATTAAATAAATAAAATTATTCAATTATTTAATCAAATAAATTCTTTTATTTCTTAATTAAATTATTATTTTCTAGACAACTTAGAACTTATATATATATATTTACATAATTTATATTAAATATACTTCAAAACTAAAATTAAAATACTTAACAATCATAATTATCTCTTAATATTGTGACTTATTTAAAAAAAAATTACAACTTATTTGTTGCTTATGAAAGATATAAACAAATATTTATATAAAATATCAAATCACTTCAATCCACTTCTTTATTAAAGAGTTAGACGTTTGAGAAATAATAATTATAAACTAATCGATGTGTAAGTCCTTAATTTATCAAAGTCTTTCAAATTTAAATATTTCTGAAATAATATTTTTTAGATATGTAAAATAATTTTAGATAAAACTATATATATATATATATATAGATAGAGAGAGAGAGAGAGAGAGAGAGAATATAATAATTTCATTGAAGAATTTATTTCAAATATAAACAGTTACTTCCTACAACAATTATAAACTCTAAACTTTATTTTTATATTATTAATTTAACCATTTTAGTTTTTTAGCAATATAATAATGGATAACTCATTTTAATTATTTGGAATAAATTCTATTGTATGGGACACTTATATAGTTGACATCATGACATAGTTGAAAATTTTCAAAAGTTTGATTAATGACCACTTAAATAGCAAATGATATCAATTTTTATATATTTTTTAGCATATTTAATTACATAATTTTATAATTATATAGTGTACATTTATTTTAATGCTTTTACTTCTAATAATATATAAAAATATTTTTACATGGATTAATGATGTGAAATCAAAAAAGTTTGACTGAAAGTAAGTATCCATTTAATTATTCATACTTTTTTTTTTTTTTTTACTTATAAAAGAAATTTATGAGAGATTGATATTTTATTTTGAGTTGAACATTAAAATTTATTTATTATTTTATTCATGTACATAATATATGTTAATTGATAATTTCAAAACAAATAAAATAACTACATATATAAATAGAAATAAGTAAATTTTACTTATCAGAGTTATATGGAATATTAAGAGATATTTTAGCTTATAAAAATTGTACATTACAAACTACTTATTGAACTAGTTATCCAATATTTAAGAGCCTACTATAAGTTGTTTTCATAGATAAATTACAAAGAGATTATATATTCACTCTAACAAAAGATATTTAACATTTAAAATTCTCAAATGTCATGAAAATGTAACGGTAACATCTAAATTATAAAAAGGTTTTATATTTAAAAAAAAAAAAACCATTGGCTTATTACCATATCAAAATATACAAGTATAAATATACATCTATTTAAAAAATATATTTAGTAAAATATTTTGCGCTATTTTTATTTTCTTAATTCTTTTATTTATGTATTTAAATTTTATCATTTTATAATTTTTTGTATAATTTATAAATTTAAACTTAACACTTCTTGAAATTCTATAACTTATTTTTGTATAAATTATATTCAAACAAAATATTTTTAATTAAACTATTCATATTATTTAATTTACTTAATAATAGATTTCTTTCATTAGATGCTATAAATAATTACAATTCAAGTTTTAATCACATGAAATAAAACGAATATTATTATAAAATAAATTATTTTAATCTAAAATTATTTTTTGATACATCGCACAAGGCATATGCTAGTATTATATATAGAAAAGAAATGTGAATAGGAAAATGTATAGTATAGAAAATGATACGACTATTAATTATTCACAAATCTGGATTCATATAAATATTTGCCTAGGGCTATATATGGATCCATTTCTCTGCTCAATATCTACGTGGTGAGGTGTCACTTTCCGGTGACTTTTTAGCATCAGCCGTTGGATGCCTCTGAAACACGCTTTTCTTTAAATTGCCTCTGATTGGCAGCTAATCGTTATTGACTTGGATTTCATCGACGTTAACCTTTGAACGTTACAACTCAGATGCATGTGCTCTTCCATTTTCTTAAAACCATTTGATGCCAACCTTGGACCAACGCCGATTACTGTACAACCTATTTCCACGACGTAATACTCGCACCTTAGAAATTAGAATTATTCCAAGACTTTTTTTTTTTTTTTTTTTTTTTTCCGTTATTTGTACTAGAAAATGTCAAAATCACGCTTTCTGCTATAAACTTTTAAGTTGTCAATTGGTCATTTGTATTATTTTGGTTGAAGGACGAAGAATGGACATTTGCTTGGCCATCTTTAAATTATATTTCGTTTCTCAAAATTAATATCTTTATGTTTTATTTTTTCATAAAAATATTATACTTTCTTCAAGAAAAATTTTGTGTAATTTTCAAGCAACAATTTTCAAGATAAGTAGCTAACATTGTGAAAAGTATCTATAATTTTTATCTTTTTGTCCCAAATTATTAGGCTAATTTGACATGATATAAAGTATTAGACAAATGATGACTATCCCACATAATAAAGTGTTATCCTCTTAAATCCTAAATATGAATGAGTATTATTTATTCACGTCTCTTCATAAGAAAGAGTTTTAATTCAACAAGAACTAATATTCCATCTAAATGTAGATAGGATCTTATCATATTAATATGAATGTCCGCTGGGTCAAAAATCCAAAATCCCACGCAATTCATAATAGATATGATAAAAAAAAAATTTAAGAAAATTATTTTATAAATTTTATTTGAAATTTTTTGTAAAAAAAAAATAAAAAAAATAGGTCAATCAAATTGAATTTGATGAAATATTTTTTAACTCATAAATAAATCTCGAATCACGTCCAAAAATAAAAAATAAAAAATAAAAAATTGGAAATGTGATACTTGGTATATGGTAAATATGAATGGTATTTGCTTATTCCCCACACCCACGCCTACCCCATGGCCCATGGCATAGGTGATGAGGTGGTAACTGGTAACATGACTCTGACAAAATATTATTTTCATCAACATGACTCTGTCAGAGTCAGACACAAATTATTTCCACCCTAACTTTATTTCCAAGCAAAGGGGTCTCCTATTTTTACAACTCAGAAATTGAATTAAGGGTCATATGGCCCAATGTTTGTGGCTCACATGATTGTTCGACTTGTATCTTTTGAATACACCGTTGACAACCTAAATCAATATCATTTTTTAGCTCAATTACTCACAACACATTTGGTAATCTAAAAGTTAGAATCATTACTTGTCCAAATGCAATAACTTGCTTTCTTTAAAAGTAACTAAATGAAATTATTGTGCATTAACAACTTAATAAAATTAATTATTTGAAAATTAATTTTTACTAGGATAAAATACCTCTATTCCGGATGTGCACTGTACTAAATACCATTTAAATCAAATTTTATATAACATCCTAGTTTCGACAACATTACGTAACAATTTTCATTTCCGGAAAACAAATTAATGTTAAAAAAATTTTATGCTTAAAGCATTGTTAGTTAAATGTAGGATGAAAATATATGATATTTAGTAGGTAAGAGTATATCATGATTTTTTATTGAAAGTTTCTAGCAAACAAATATAGATGTAAAAGAATTATTTGGGGAGCAATAAACGACCTATTTTAACATTCCTTTTGTATATATCGTGCTTGTGTTTATTTTAAACATCATTACATTATTTAATTTTACAATTCTAATGCAACCTAGAGATAATTTCTTAATAATAATTAATATTTTTAGCAACTATTAATATTGTTAAATTTTTTTTTAATTTGATGATGTTTAATACTTAGAAATAATTTTGACATATTTTCCTCTAACTTTAAATAGATACAATAAACATTTTCAAAATGGTGCATTATTCTTGAAGTTTTTATTGTTATTTTTTTATTTCTGCCCACGTAAATAAAAAAATTATTGAAATTCGAATTTGACCTTCAGACATACAAGTCATATAGCAAATCTACTAGATCAAATGATCCTAAAGTATTATATGGAATGTGCCGAGTGGTTTTAGCTCAATGGAACGAATATCATACATTAAAGTATGAGGTCATGTATTTAAATTTTAACGAGTTTTTGATATATGTGTATATAAAAAATATAAAAAAATAAATAAAATTTGAGGTTGATCTAGAATTGGGCCCAAAGAGCCTCATTGCATCGAGACGTGGACCCAAAAACTGTCAAAACCCCGCTATTGCTCCAACTGCCATTTCAAGACATCCACCGACTCATTCTGCCCAAATCATAACGCCGTTGCAAACAAAGTTTTGACGATTCGTTCCCATCGACGATCCCATCAATGGCGTCGAATAAAGTGTAAATACATACCAAAAAAGAGAAAGCGAGAGAGAGAGAGAGAGAGAGAGAGAGAGAGAGAGAACGGAATTCTTTCCCTCTCGATCGTTGCCTTCAAAAAGCCAAACCACCCTTCCAATGGGCGTAATAGCCTTCCTCTCTTTTCCTCTTCTACTGTTGTTATTACTTCGGTTTCGTCAAATTCCTATTCCTTTCTCTGACTAAACCTCGGCATTGCATTCCCATGGGTGCCGACATTCCAAGAATTGTTAAACTCAAATGCTCAGTCAAGAGGTATGAGTGGGGTAAGGTTGGGAAAGAATCGGGTGTGGCGCGCATGTATGCTAACAACAGTGGGGATGAGATAAATGGTGATGAGCCCTACGCCGAGTTCTGGATGGGGACTCACGAGTCAGGTCCCTCATACGCCGTTGTACCGGTGGAAGCCAATGGTGGATTGCCCAATGGTGGTTTGAAAAGGGAGGATGGCCGTAAGCGTAATTACTCTCATTTAGTGAGTTTGAAGGATTGGATTGAGCAAAACCCTAGAGTGCTTGGGGATAAGGTGTTGCAGAAGTGGGGTCCCAATCTCCCTTTTCTCTTCAAGGTAACTCCTCTGAGAATTTGGGTGTTGTTTGGTACTACTGTAAGAATTTAATGTACGATAATTGAGCTGATATGTTGGCCAAAGTACTTTTATTCTGGTGTTTCTTGGGGGTTGGGTGGGGGTGTTTAAAACTGTGTCATATGCTATCCAATAATTTTCAAGTGATTATCCATCATCCAAGGATTTTGCGACTCGGCTGTTAATAGTTTTGAAGCAAATCAAGATCCGTATGTATTAAAAGGAAGCTATATTCAGTACCAGTTTTTTTCAAAAATAAGCAGACTGCTTTTGTTTGTATGTGATTTTCTGGCTTCTGTTTAGGAAAATAGAATTAGTCTGCATAGAAATATTTGTCTACATGATGAAAATTGGAAGTCCTTGTCTCTGGCTTTAGGTACTTTCAGTGGCAAAGGCACTGTCAATACAGGCTCATCCAGATAAGAATTTGGCTGCAATCCTACATAAGCAACATCCAGGAGTGTACAAGGATGATAATCACAAGCCTGAGATGGCTTTGGCACTCACTAAGTTCGAGGCTCTATGCGGGTTTGTTGGTCTTGAGGTAGCGTAATTACTTTGCTGCATTGACGTTATTGGTTTCGTATCTTTCATTTGTAACTGGAAAATCTATTAGCTTTAAAATGTTTTTGGTGTTGAGCAGTTAGATGTTTGAAGAGTTCTCCTTGATTGAATGATAAGGGTGTAGATAGACTGGTAAACTTTGTCAAAATCTGGTAGGTGCAGACTTAGATTTACGTCAGTTGGATGAATGGAAATGAAATTCTTGCTCCATGGTGATTTTATTTGTGCACGTTCTTGTCATGTGTATGGAAGCTTGTTGAGGCCCTTGTTGTTATGTTAAGAACTATCATTGCTTTTAAATATTAAGCCAGCCATTAATGTGCTCTCTCTTGAGGTTGCACGGTGTTGGAATCTATCTTGCCCAAGTTATCCCTCATACCTGTTCGTATAATGGCTTTAAGAGGTTTCCAGTGTCTTTTTTTGGACAATTTTGGTCTCTTTGTGTTACTTTCTTTGATTCTATATAAGAAGGCTTTCTATGGAGGACTTGCCTGGGACCATGAGGTCTCCTGCTGTATTAATTGTCTATAATTATGATTCATTCAATGCCTTCTGAAACTAGGAGTAAAATGAGCACTTTATCTGAATGAATATGAGGCACCAATAACTCTGATTTTTTCTTGGTATTTATGCAATGTGGTTATGGTTACTTGGACTCTTCCAAAGAAAAAAAAATAAAAAAATTGTGTATTCCAGATTCCATTCGGGGGGAGATCAACCAATTTCCTTAGTTTAGCAATGATGCCAGTTGAAATAACCTGTTTGAAGCGCCTGTATTTATATCATTCCAGTTCATCTCATGCATGGCAATGTTTCCTGGTGTTCAATGAGGCAGCAAATAGGAGCTGAGAATTAGTGTTAACAGTTTTTCAAGAGTCATGAATCATTATGGTTAGAGGAAGAAATTACGGATTTCTGTCTTTAGTTCAACCTAGGAGGTAGAAAATCGTTAAGTTTTATAGTAATACCTAACTGTAGACAGGTTTGAGGAAATATTCAGCACCTAACAATTTTTTGATATTAAATTATCCTTATCATTACAAATAAGAAGGCCTACCTTCAATAGAAGAGTCTACAGAGAGTTCCTTATTGGGCTTAGAAGTCATTGGAGCGGGTATTTAGTGGCCCTAAAATGTGGGCCATCAGTTTGCATCTTACCTCTTATGAAAAGGACTCATCTCTATATGAAACATAATGCTAATAACAGTTGTAGAATTTTCAAAGAACATCTGAGAGGAAAGAAATTAGATGCTACTATTGAAAAAGTTCATTTTTCACTTAAATTGATTGAATGAAGGTAAATTTTTAGCATGGACTTGTACCTCCCAATATTTTGAAATCTTTGATGTATTTGCTCAGGCTTCTTCTCTTGTTTTTAGGAGTTTAAGAGTGTGTTACAAAATGTACCTGAGATCATTGAAGTGGTTGGAACTGCATCCGCAGATCAAGTATTACACATAAGAAAAGAAGATGGTGAGAAGAAACTGAAAGAGGTTTTGCAATCCCTGTTTACCAAACTCATGTCAGCTAGCAAGGCCGTAATATCTGAAGTAGTCTTCAAGTTGATAAGTCGACTGAACATAAAAAGCGAGGTACATAAGAATTATATTCCTTTTGTCTCTACTTGTGTAAATATTCTGCTTGAAATGCCTTGTGTTCCTGTATGATGATTTCAGTGCTCCTTGTTCTGGCCTTTTCTTTTCACATCTTTAGTTGCACTAAGTCAACCTGTTGCTAGTGCTTCGTTTTGCATCTACTTCTCATTCACCATTATTCTCATTAGTAAATCACATTGTTGAACGATTGGCCCCTGTATCCCCACCCTTGTGAAAATTCACGATGTTGAGGAAATTCAGTTACGAGTTGGTGCTTGTTCATGTTGTGTCCCTCTAGCATGACCTTCTCAACTAGCTTTTGAGAAGATATGCCACATACATGCCACTTCATCGAAAATATTTGGCAGCTCATTTTCATGGAAGTTTCAGATTTAGTTATTTTCTTTTAAGCTTCATTTGTGACAAAATACTGATATCTGAGTCCCCACTGTTTGACATGACTGCTGCTGTATATATTAACATGAATTGGGAAATAAGATGGAATATGAATAATCATTTACGGGTACAATATCACCGATTTAATGATTTCTGTATGTTTTCAAATTCGTCTATGTTAATATCAATTTACATTTCATAGGCAATATGGACTATATATGCATGTCCTAATGATATTTTTATGCTTAAGATTGCATATAACCAACAGATTTCAGTTTCTGATAGGTGAGTGAGCTGACAGACAAGGAAGAGCTGGTTTTGCGGCTTGAAAAGCAATATCCTGGGGATGTTGGTGTCGTAGCAGCCTTTTTGTTAAATTATGTGAAACTTAATCCTGGTGAAGCCCTATACTTGGGGGCAAATGAACCTCACGCATATATACATGGAGACTGTGTCGAGTGCATGGCCACATCAGACAATGTCGTACGAGCAGGCCTTACTCCAAAAAAGCTGGATGTGCAAACTCTCTGTTCTATGCTTACATACAAACAGGTGATGAAATGATAAATGTTGATCTTTTTTTTTTTTGCTTTATTGACACTTTTATTGCCTCGTTCCCTTTATTTTGAACCAGCTTGATGATATTGAGGTAGTATTCACTTGATGTTTGAGAATCAATTTAGCGTGTACAGAATCTGGTAGAGGTAGCAGCTTGATTATGTTCAAACCAGTAGCAGTGCACATACTAGAAATTAGTCCACTATCCTCGTTGAAATTTGGACCGGGGGCCTCTTATTGATTTAATATATGCTGCCAGGCGCCCCTTTAATCATGTGTGTCTGAAGCTATGCTGAATTTATATAATCATCTGCAGTTAAGACTTTTAGTGGTAGACCATACCTTTTTTTTTTTTTTCGGTTCATTAACTAAATTTTTGCTGCAGGGTTTTCCGGAAATCCTTCATGGAGTTCCATCAAATCCTTATACTGTAAAATACCTCCCTCCTTTTGATGAATTTGAGGTGGATAAATGTATTCTTCCAAGAGGAACATCAACTGCCTTTCCTGCAGTTGCTGGACCTTCTGTATTTGTGGTTGTGGAGGGAAAGGGAGCAATGCAGCTGGCATTTTCTAAAGAGTTGCTTTCTGAAGGCGATGTTCTGTTCACACCTGCAAACACTGAGATCACCGTGGAAACTACTTCAGGTTTGAACTTGTATAGAGCAGGAGTTAACAGCAGGTTTTTGGAGTAATCCCACGTCAAACTAGCAGCACAAATAGTAAATGGGAATTTTTTCGTATTTATTTGTTACTGGATTTTGTATTATTATTAGCATCATCTACATGTACATGTACCTACATTTGTACACAGGCCACATACAGAAATGTTAAAATACTGAAATATATATACACAGCTGCGGCATTAGACGCGTCGCCTGGGGTAGCCGCAAAAATATAATCAATTTTGCTTTCAGTATATGCCAGGTGTTCCATCCGTAATAATGATTGAGGCTTTGTTTGGATATGTTTTGGGCATTTATGGAAAGTATTTTGGGAGAATATGTTTTGAAAGTTAAGATTAGAGAATGTGCAAGTGTTTGTTTATGTTTTTTGAGAAATTGGGAAAAATGATTTGTAAGAAGAATGGTTTGTTTGGAAATGTTTTGTAGGAAATATTTTTTACAATGGATGTCAAATTAATTATTTTTTTATTGAGTGAAATGTTTTATAATATAATATATATATTGATGGATGGTTGTTTTATATATATTGATATGTTTGTAGGGAAATGATGTGTAAAAAATTTAATTTAAATGATTTTTAAATTAATGAATTTGGATCATGTAATATTTTGAATTTTTATATTTATTAATATAAAAATTAAATAATCATATTGTAATAAAAATTAATAATTAATTTACTTAAACTAAATATTTATTTAAATAAAAGAATAATTAAAATAATGTATCAGCAAAATAAAAAAAAATGAATAAATAAGAAAATTTATTAATTTATAAAAATATTGAATTATTTTATGGAAAAATAACATGATTATTAAATTATTTTTTTTTGTTATTCTAAAAGTTTTAAATTATATTTACTATAAAACTGCTTATTTATTAAAATATTTTAATATTATTTAAAATTGCTAAACATTTATTTAATATTTTTTGTCAATTAATATAATTAAATTATTAATAATTTATTAAGTTTATTAAATTATAGAATAAAATATGTATAATTTTTATAATATATCAAAAATGATTAATTTATATAATTTATCCCAGAAAAATGATTAATTTATTGGAAAAATAATGTATCAAAAGAACGATTAACGAAATTTTTTAGCGATGTATTCAAGTTAAGTTAAGTACTATGGTAATACATAGTGGACATTACTTCTTTTAAACGGAATATTATATTTTTCTATTCTTCAACAAAATTAAACAAGAATATAAAGGCTTGTTCTTCTATGTTTTCCCGAAATTTTTTTCAACCTCCAAAAAAATTTCAAAATGAAGGCACATTCTCCAATCTTTTTTCCAAAAAACTCAAATTTTATACCTAAAAAACCACTCCCAAGTCACTCAAAAAACCTTACACCCTAAAAATCACACTACCTCCTCACTTTTCTCACTCTACCTTTCAGATCACTCATTCATTTATCACTCTCCCACTTTACTCATTCATATATATATATATATATAAATATTAAAATTTTATTAGGTAAAAAAATTCTAAAACTTATGTTTACAAATTAATTAAATTAATTATCAAAAAAACAAATTAAACTTAATTAAATATTATTTATGTTATTACAAAATAATTTATTTATTGAATAACATATTAAATTAATTAAATTTACTTATTAAATAAATAATATAATAGTTGTATTTAATATTTAATGCATTAATTAAAATTATATTTATTCATTTAATAAATAACTTAAGATGTTTTGATTTGATATAACAAATAAATTAATCTTCTTCAAAAAATATTATTCATTAAATATTAATCTTCACATTTATTTAAAATTAAAATAAAAAATTTGATTATAGGGTGATGCTTTTGTAATAATCTATTAAGTTTAATAAATTAATATTGATATGCTTAAAGTAATTGTTGAGAGAATTAACTAAATTTAAGTGAAATTATTTGATTATTACTAAGTAATTTATTTACTAAATAACATATTAATTAAATAATGTGTTAAAATAATTAAATAACTTATTAAATTAATTAATTTAAATAAATTATTATTTATATATTAATTATGTGTCATATTTTACGTATAATTAAATATTATGTTTATTTATTTAACAAATAATTTAAGATGATGTAATTTTATATAATATAATTATTATTTTTTTAATGTGATGAATTGTTATTAAGTCTTATATATACATAAATTATTAAAAAAATTATTTATTTTAATAAATAATCAAGTTTTATTTATACATAAATTGTAAGTAATAAAGAGTTAAATAATTATATTTTGATTAATAAACAATAATTAGTTTATAATTAATGTATAGTAATTAAATTTTTTTATAAGTCGATATTAACAATCATGATATAATTATTATATAAGCTAATTTTTTTATAATTAAAATATAATTATGATTTCAAGAATGATTAATATTTATTAATATGACCAAATAATACATCATTTATTAATATTAAATTTATAAAAATATAAATTTCAAAATAAATAATCAATTAAATTAATTACACTCATATTTCAATCATTACAAATATATACACACACACACACACACACACATACACGAATCATCAAACTATAAAAATACATATATATAATACATAAAAAAAATTACTTTTACCTTACAAACCCAACAAAAAAGCAACTGATTTGGCATCTATAGTAAAGTTTGTCTCTTCCCAAAATATAAAGAAACAAACAACTCATTCTCAAATCATTTTTCATATTTTTCCAAAACGAAAAGAAACACATGGTACATTCTCCAAATTTTCTCCCAAAAATCCATTCCCCCCAAATTTTTTTCTAAAAAATGGCCAAAACATAGGAGAACAAGCCCTAAATTTTGATTAATTTTAATTTTTATAATTTTTCAAATTTTAATTACTTAAACAGAAATATAATTTTATACAATTTATAAATAAAAATATAAATTTATTAAATTTTTATAGTAGATTTTAAAAAAATTTACTTAGTGAATTTTAATATATATATAAGTAAAATATGAGAGAATAACAAATGAATGAGTGAAGTAAAAAGTTTTTTGAGTAGTGAATTTTGAATGAGTGAAGCAAAAAGTTTTGAGTAGTGAATTTTAATAAGTAAAATAAAGTGATAGAGTGAAGAATGAATGAATGATGCAAAAGGTCAGAGTGACAAAAAGGATATAGATAGAGTTCTTAGGTGTCGTGTATTTTTGTGTGTTTTGTAGAGGATGTTTTGGATATTAAATTGAATGTTTTGGTAGGTTAAGTTAGAAAATATACCATCATGTTCGATAATATTTTGAAAGATAGAAAATATAAACAAACAAGGCTGTTTGCTGTTTGTTTGTGCTCACATTTGAATGCGTTTTGCATATACAAATTGTCCTAAAAAACGGCGGAGGCAGGAAGCACCCCAGGTCATTCCCTCATATATTGCATACGAAAGTATCAGATCCATGATATATTTCATCCAAAGATTGCAGTTGCTTTCTCATGTAAGCATCAGAATCACAATAGAAAAGAAAAAAGTGAAAAACCAGCGAATACAACGATTCAGTTGGATATTATTTACATACTTAAGGCGATATCGCAGAAGCTTGAAAGGCTATTCAGAATAAGGAAAAAAATTAAAGTTTTTTCTCTAACCATAATCCACTGGTAATAATTCAGCGATGTAGCAAAGACAATGCAAATAACTTAACCTCCACCCAAAAAAGACATTGAAACTAAGACATCCCAGTTTGAACACTTATGGCAAAAAGGAGAACGAATACAGATCCAACTTCTCTTTGTCAAAACTTCAAATAGCCCATACTGAAAATGTATACTTTTAATTAACTAATCCATGAGTAAAACTAGGAACAAGTAGGCATTTTACGCCTCTGTTGTAGGAAATTCAAAGACAACATCTTTCCCAGAGAGCTTCCTGTAGACTCCGGCAAATGTCTCCAGCTTATTCTCGGTATCATTCTTTGCCTTGGGATCCAAGAATACCTGCAATAGTAGAAGCAACATTATATCATCATAAACAGTCATACCACAAAAAGAAGTGGAAAAATAAAAAGGAGCAGCAAGAAGCAATCACCTTCATAATCTTTGATCCATCGAGTCTGTATCTGACACGTTTTCCAACAATCTCGGCAGGATAAACTATATCCTCAAGAATGGCATCATGCACGGCGGTTAGGGTTCGCGTTCGAGGCCTTTGAACAGCGGAACCCTTCTTTGGCGGGCGCAGTATCCTCCTGGTAGCTACAAGAACAACTTCCTACAGATCCAGAATAAATCGCTATGTCAAGCAACTGAACTTCAATATTTCCATTCGTGTATTTGAGGTGAACACCACAATAGGTAAAAACAAGTACAAAATAACAGTAAGGTCAAAAGACTGAGGTAGAAAAAAGCTGGAAATCAAATATAAATTCTAATTATAATTCTCCTCGAAAATTATTTTTGTACCCATGTGTATGATTTAAAAAGAAATAAATCAAGGAAGAAGAACGCATTTAATAGTATTACCTTTCCACTGAACTTCTTCTCGAGCTCTCTCACCAGTCTAGGGTGAATCTTGCGAAAAGCCTTCCTCAACCGGTAGGGTACATGGACCACAACCGCCTTCTTGCTTCCAGAAACATCAATTTGCCTGCAGAAAATTAACAAATTGATTACAATCATAGCCCAATGGAGGAAAGCCGACATGCAACCAATTAAACACCTACAAGGCAGAGTTGATATAGAGGTCTTTCAAGTCGCTCTTAATCTCTTGGTTTGTATTTTCCAAATCAAACAGAGCCTGCAAAGAGATCAAAAATACATAATCCATGATTGAGACAAATTAAAAACTTCACTATTGCAGTTCAACAGGTTCAACAGCATTAGTCAGAAAATTACCTGAGCAACACTCTCCTCAAATTCAGTGGGCTCAGCATCCTTATCCTTGTGAATCTTTTGCAATGCAGTATACATCTTGCAAGTTGCAACTATGCAAACAAAGATATGCAATCACAAAATTAACTTCAAGCAATAAATTTGCTGAAAACTTCAGAAAAATCAAATAATATGGTTCAAAGATAGAACTTAGTAATTATTGAGAACATAACTCAAATGGGAAAAAAGAAGAGAAGATTTAAATCTTTTTTATTCAAAATAACAACACAGGAAACCAATGATGGATTCCACAATCAATAAAACATTTCTGTTTTCCCCCCAGTAGAAACCAATTGCGTTCAAAGCTTTTGCTCGTAAAGGTGGTTTATTTGGTGAAAATCATCAGTTATTCAACCTACTTATGAAAAGTGCAGATATGCAACCGCCAAAACTCAGTTCATTACTCCTAATCAATCACGTTTCTATCTAGATATTATTAGGTTCCATTCATGACGTAATATAACAAACAAAATTGAGCATCTTAAGCTTCTTGAAATTCTTTATGTTTCAATACAAAAGCATAGTGGCATCAATACAATCCAATCTGAGCAAAATTTCCTCACAAAATTTATTTTAAAAGATCCCTATCCCATAGAAATACCAGTAACAATCATCATAATATATCTAAGTACTATTCACAACATAAACAAACACAAAAACATTTACCATAAGAATGCGGCGCATACAGATGCATTAACAAATGTTCCACAATCAAGCGCCAAGAAATAACACAAAATCAATACCAAGTGGTTCTTAAACAAAAGAAATGAAACTAATAGAACAAGCCAAAGCAATCCTAGTTCAAATTTCTCAAAAATGGGTCACATATAAACTTAAATTCACTGATATTTCAGAGATTCACATAGGAAATAAAGTGAACCCAGATGAAAACAATGGGGAAAACGAAGACCCATCTGGTTCGAAAGAGTACCTTCGTGGAGAGAAATGAACGGCAGTGAGCTGCAGTTAGAAGGGGAAACCCTAGCTTCGGCGCCGGAGGCCACTCCCTGAGTATGTATGGATTACAAAAGCGTGGAGCAGGGCGGGCGGAAAAGGAGGGTTTTATCGATTCTACCAGGAAAACCCTAGCTCAATGACGGCTGGGATGAAGAAATTGTTAAGTAAACAGATCTTGACCGTAAAAAAAAAATGATAATAGAGGAAAATGGGTGATCCGGCTTTTCAACCCGAAGTCCTTGATGGTTGGTGGATCGGTTGTTCGGTTCTGATGTCCTGTTTTGACCTCCCAAATGAAAAGCCCAATTAATTGTTAATGGGTTCGGATTACTAAACTCATGATGGTCAAGCCCATCATTATATGTTCACAATCCAACCCACTTTTTGGATATCAAGAAGCCCAAACCACATCAATGAGAGACAAACATACCTTAGAAATATTAAATGGTTAAAAATATTTTTAAGTCCACCAAAATTAAAAATATATCCAAAGGGTGTGTGTCCTATTGCACAAAACTATATTCCCAAGGCTCATGCCCATACCACTCTATCTATTTTCTAATTTACTTATAAGGACTGATTTTTTGACGTTTTCTTTTATTATGAAGTTTAAAGCATTCAGTTTGTTCACGTTGAAAATGTTTTCTATATGTATAATTGATTAAGTTACTAGTTAAGAAAGACAACATATCAATGACAATCCATATTAATTACATTTTTTCCCTATAAAATACATAATTATCTAAGTTAATGTAGCTAAATAACCAAAGTTCAATTTCACAATGTGCCCAACTAGACAGATTAAATGGTTCAACTGGAAATAGATACTCTCAACTTTTGTTCTACTTGTTTGAGGTCGACACTCATTCCATGAATTGATATATGGCAAAATCAATGATTTATTTTGTTGCTTCGAATATTGTCATGCTTTTTTGTTCGTTTCTTATTTTTCTTTTCTTAATTACTATCTGCTTTTACTTTTGACACAAGCTACTTCAAATAGAATCTTTGGATCCTCTATTTCATTTCATATTTTATTTCCTATTCCAGTGTGATGCAGAAATTAAAATAAGAAGCACCAATGAAAATGAAAAGAACTCTCATTTTTTTGTCAATCTTCATAAAAAAAATCTCTCCCTTGAGTAATACATCAAGGCTTTTTATATAATAGAAAACCCACTATTTGGGCTAAAAACTACCCACTATTCCACTAGATACAATGATTTTGGCAACCAAACAACATATTGGCACATGTATTCCCCACTTTCCAGCATTTTCGCTCATGTGAACAAGGCTACTAAATCTATAGTGGCTTTGATTGAAGCCCGGCTCTATGTATGTGTCCATACTGCTGCTAGTCTTGGAACTTAGTTGCTTTACTTCGGCTCGGTCGTTTAATTCAGCTTATTCCTTTTGATCTAAAAATAATCTTGGTCTTCTCACACATGACATGCTTTGTTTTTATGCTTCATGGCCGAGATGATGGCTTTAGCAGCATGGTTTGAGCTCAACCAATACTTTCCTAGTCACAGCTTGGCCACAGTGTGAAGCTTGGATATTTGAGTTTCAGCTCGATCATATGCATACCGTATCAATACTCTCATCTTAAATCAGTTCAAAGACAAGTGTGCTTGTTTTTAGACTGAAGCATAGGAGTCCGAGCTGAAATCACAATTGGAATACGGAGATGGGTAGTGCACAAGTTGCAGCGAGTCTAATGTTTGGGTTGTAGTCTTCTTAACTTGGATGAAAAGGATACTGAGTAGGAGCCAGAGGATGCTGAGATAGAGCAAGGGTGAGAAGAAGATGGGGCCGAGCATCAAGAATGTAATGAGGCCGACAGGATTAGGCTGGATATCCTTTTCATGTGGCCAAATCTATTGAGTTCCCTTCCAACCAATCCAATACTCTTGCTGCCTGAATAGGGGTGTAGTTTTTTGTTTTTTTTTAGCTGCAAAGTTTTGGACCTTCGTCCTTTTATAAGATAGAGCCCACCCAAGCTAATTGCACTTGGATGTTCGTCCTTTTACAAGTTAGCTCATCCAAGTTGGTTGCACTTGGACATTCGTCTGTTTATAGGTTAGCTCATCCGAGCTGATTACACTTGGACATTCGTCCTTTCATAAGTTAGCTCATCCGAGCTGATTACGCTTGGATATTCGTCATTTTCATAGATTAGCTCATCCAAGCTAATTACACTTAGACATTCATCCTTTCATAAGTTAGCTCATCCGAGCTAGTTGCATTTGGACATTTGTCCATTTCATAGATTAGCTCAGCCCAGCTGAATACTTGGCCATTCGTCCTTTTTATAAGACAGCTCATCCGAGCTGATTGCACTTGGACTCATTTGAGAACTTTCTTTTAACGAGCTCATTCGAGCCTTTGGCTTAGAACTCATTCGAGTTTTTCTTTTGCTGAGCTCTTTTGAGCTTTTCTGGAGTAAGCTCATTCGAGCTTCAATTCCAATTTCCTATTTCATTCACCAAACAAAGAAAAATAAAGTGTATCACGGTTTCATAATAGCAAGATTTATAATATGTTCTACCATTACCTTTCTTTGAAATTTTGAATTAACAGTAAGATCATAATTTTAAGTAAGGCATGAAAAGACTTATCTCATATTGAAAAATCTCAATGGCCTGTATGAGTGTTGTAATCCACATAGGCTCATTGGCATGTTCATGCCTTCTTTATCATGTTCGGTGCAAGCAATGCCTTTCTTAAGCAGAAATATTTTTATTTTTGTTTGTATTATGCCTTGTTGTACCAAGTTCCTTAGAAGGATTCAAGTTTCTCTCCAGTCTCAAACCAATAGCTGCCCACTGCAACATTTACTTAGGAACTGCAACGAATCCATAGGGCTAATGAAAAGTTACAATAATGTACTAACAACATATAACAAGCAATTCCGCATGTCCAGCCTCTCTAAATATATCACCAACTTTCTCATCATGCCCACCAATATATTTGAGTCGCCAGTTTCATCCATGGGTTGAATCTCAACCTCTATATTGTCATTCTTTTCTATGGGATTTAAATCGGGCACAGGAGGATCTCCATAAGCAACCTCGGATGCTAAAAGAGTTTGCTCCTGGTATCAGCAAGCTTGTCATCATCTGTGTCCCTTGAGTTTGGGCTTGCAACATATATTTTTCATTCGAAGAATGTGAAAAATTACTTAATTATGTGGCACTTCAAAGAAGAAACTTCCATCAAGCTTGAATTTTGTAATGATAATCCAGTTGCCCAGCTACTAGAAAGTATCTGTTCAAAAATTTCTCCACTAACTTTGCCTTTCTCACCAGACTTCATCCTACTACCCTCAAAATTACATTTTTCATTTGTATATTCATCAGTTCCACTAACACATGAGGTACAATTCTTAGGCCCTTCAAGAACTTGTTGGTCTTCAAACTTTGAATGCACTGCATAACTTCACATTTTTTGCCCCAGTCAACTACAAGAAACCGAGCTGAATGGGGAGCTATTCGAGAGAGCCTCAATCTAGTTGATATTCACTAAGGCAACTATCAGAGCCACATACAAGTATGGGACCGAGCTAACAGACCCAAAATACAGCTCAAGCAACGAAATATGATAGGTGATCCTGCAACTTGCAGAAAGAAAGCTAATCCACTCTCATACTGTTGCGAGAGGGGTGCGAAATATTCTCATCATTGGGAGACAGTTGTGAACATCATGTGAGATTAGAATGAACAAGATTTTCAGAGTCCTAGGTTGAGGGGACTGTCCCTGCAGCATGTATATGTATTCATATGTGTGTGTGTGTATACAAAAGCATATATTAACACTCAAGTAATAGAAAAACAGATATCCTCCTTCCTTGATATTTGTGAGATATTTACTTTTAATTCCAAATAAATTGCAAAATTTAATAATTTATTTCAATGGTTGATTATTTGGTGAAATGACCCTCCCCTTTTTTGGCATCAAGGTACCATATATTTATTTCTTCCAAACAAGTAAAAACACATAAATTTAGAGGAGTTGAAAATGGATCATGCAACCAAAATCACCACAGAAATTCTAGAGAATAAAAGAAGGAGGTAAATTGCTTTTTAAATCTACTATTATCCCAACAAAGTAATGAATGTTTCATTTTCTATTTCTTCTAACATATCTTTTTCTTGTTTCTCTTCATACACGCAAATATAGGAAATTCTCAAGGCTAACTGCAGAATGATAGACTTGGAGCCTGTTTTACATTTAATGCAGGTTGCAATAGGGTGTATTTTCTTTTCGTGCATGAGAGAAGCAATCAAATACTTACTAATACATTCATATATATGCAGAAGGAGTCTTTTCACAATAATTAATCATAAAAGAAAAAAAATTACAAACTAAATAGGTTATTATCTACTCATTTGATGTATTTAATTACCATAAATGATTATGAAGATATCTTCTAGTTATATTACGATATTAATTAAACGGCATATCCCTTTTTTTTATAAGGGAAGTTGAAAATAGAAAGAAAAGCATACTGGTTGTATTCAAGAAACAATTTTCTTCTACAAACTTAGAAAGAATACTGCACTCCATTAAGCTTTCTTGCATTACCTTCAGACTAGATTATCTGACGCCAGGATGCTAAAGTATCAAGCGCGTTTCCCACGGTCGGGATTGGATTTTGTGCGCATAGTACATCATCCCTTGGCATGTTGATGCTTAATGCCTACTGTTCTTTTGGTTGACCTCATACGCTTGTAGAAGAAACCATGTGTCCAAGTGACTTCCTTGACCTGTTTTTCTAATGAAACCTTGACTTCTTCAATCCATAATCTTTGTGAATTTGTAGGATCTATTCATCTCATGTCTCAACTCTATTTTCCCACAAATGGTGCCAATTGATACAGAAATTAAAATAAGAAGCACCAATGAAAATCAAAAGAACCCTCTCATTTTTTTTGTCAATCTTTGTAAAAAAATTCTCTCCCTTGAGTAATTATATAATACAAAATCCACAACTTGGGCTAAAAACTACCCACTATTCCACTAGATATAATGATTTCAGTAACCAAACAACATATAGACACATGTGTTCCCCACTTTCCATCATTTTCGCTCATGTGAATGAGGCTACTGAATCTATAGTGTGGCTTTGATTGAAGCTCGGCTCTACATATGTTCAAAGCAACTTCCAGTCCTCAGCTCGGTAGACATGCATCCGTACTGCTCCCAGTCCTCAGCTCGACACACATATGCATCCATACTGCTGCCAGTCTTGGAACTTAGTTGCTTTACTTCGGCTCGATCATTTAATTCTGCTCGAACCTTTAGTTCAGCTTATTCCCTTTGATGCGAAAATAATCTTGGTCTTCTGACACATGACATGCTTTGTTTTTATGCTTCATGGCCAAGATGATGGCTTCAACAACATGGTTTGAGCTCAACCAATATCTTCCTAGTCACAGCTCGGCAACAGTGTGGAGCTTGGATATTTGAGTTTCAACTCGTTATATGCATACCATATCACAGTGTAATGTATATATGCCAAGTTTATTTGGTTCTCAATCAATTATTTTTATAAGAAAATATCTAATACACGTGTCATATATCCATGCAGTGGAATAGGAGATGAAACATAAATTGGAATAGAGGATCTAAACTATCAAATAGAATTTAAGAGTTGCTACTGGTTTTAAAATAATGAGTTGCAAGTTTTTTGTTGATGATCTTAAAATTATAATTTTTTTTAACATTTGATGTCATATAACAAATAGATCCAATCAATAGTCAAACTAACACAATCTACTGATATTATCGCTGAAAATTTTTTAAAATTCAATTTTACTCTTCGGTTGACCGAGCCTGAATGTTGACTACTTTGTTAAACCAAAATATCCTTAAACTATTTATGTATGGGCAATGCATGTTGGACCTAATTGTAATACAAGAGACAAAGAAGGGGGTTATTGTAATAAATTTAATTAAGTAGTAATGTTACATTTGAAAATATATTTGCCAATTTCATTAATTAAAAGTGTAATTTAATTATTTATTTTATTTTATTATTTCAATTAATTAAAAAACTAATTATACAAATTAATCCCAGCATTACGTTTGTACACACCTATTAAGGTGCATTTGAACATTGTTTATATACTCAATATTTGGTACTTTTAAATATCTTTAAAATGATTAACTAAAACAAGTTTAATAAGCTTACTATGATTAAAATTATTCAGTAAAGAATATTTTTGAAAATCCCAAACTTACTATTTCTCAAATTAGTGAAATTTCAATAATTTTAAATTACTCATAATATATTTACATATATTAAAGTATTTATAAAATTTCATAAATATTAAATAAATTTTAATAAAATAATTAATAATATAATTTTAGTAATCTATAGTATTATAAAAAGAAAGCCTCTTTTGTCTCCAAAATGAAAGTTATGGTACCAAATTTCATACATATCAAATTGCCCCCATCTACATATATTCAATAAAATTTACATATTTAAATAACCACTATTTATTCAAAAATTTATCGTATCACAAGGTAAGCTTAATATTTCAACGACTTTTGATTTTTTTTCTTTAACCTTTAATCAATAAAAAACTATAAAAATTTTACTTTATATGACTACTATTTTTCATAGTTATTTAAATTATAGATATGCATTTCAAATGCATGCTAATTTTTAGTATAATAAATATGAAAACATTTACAAATAACATAATTACTCAAAAACACTTTATGCACACGAGAACTACATACAAACAACTACTAGCTTTAAGTACATAATCATATTAAAATAATTTTAAGAAATACAAACATTATTATTTCTTAAATTGTGTAATTCTAATCACTCATAATAATATATATAATTAAATAAATTTTTGTAAATATTAAAACGATCTTTTAAAAAAAAATGCAATTTTAATAATTTTACACACATAATCAATTTTAAAAGAATATTAAAATTGTTTAAATAATTTTCTTTTATCTGTTTCGTCTCCATCATCTTCCCCAGCTCCATCCCATCTCCATCCTCTTCCTCCGATCTTCTTCACCAATCACAACCACCACCTCCATAACCATTGTCGCCAGCATGGCTAGGTGTCATCAACGCAACTACAAGTTGCGATGGACGCGTGGCCGAGCAGCCATGACGATCGCGGTTGAGAATGCCATGGTCACTGGATCTGGCCAGATCCAAAGTTATCTATGACTACAATTGCCATATAGAAATGTTAAAATTACCTATCCCCGCGAGTAGCCGTATGAAAATTTTCCGCAATAGGAGGAATATGGGGAGAAATTTTCCTCCACAAGAATGGAAACGGAGTCAATATTGACCCTCAATTGCTAAATGGGGTGGGGATGGGAATCATAATCCCCATCCTCGCGATATCCGCTACCCATTTAAAATAATTAAATTATTAATTTAACTTTATATATATTTTTAAAAGTAACATCAAAATATATTTCGTTGTTAATATAATTTTTCTTCATCTAATAAATTATATATATTTTTGTGGGAATCACACTAAATGAAATTTTTTTGGGAAGAATAGTAAAACTTTATGATATTTATTTTTATGTCTGTTGTATTTTTTAATATTTTTATTGTAATATATAATTAAATTTGGTATATTGTGTATAATAATTTTTTTAATTTTAGATGTCATTTAAATTGTTGAAAAACATTACAATTTTGAGTATTACTTTTCTTTATAATTTTTTGTAAATTCTATCAAATTTGTAGATATTCATGAGTAGCTGTTTCCTTACAGGAGAACAGAAACATATACCCATCGTTAGGGGTAAATATCGGTCGGTTCGGTAAATTAACTGATCGAACTGATCGGTTAATTCACCGAAAATATATGAAAATTATTAACCATTTACCGCATCTAATTTTTTGGTTAATGAGTAAAACTAACCAAATTTTTTTGGTTCAGTTTGGATAATTTACCAATTGACCAATCTTTATTTGATATATTTTTTTAATATTATTATTCAACAACATAATATTTTAGTTGAAACAAAAACTTAATTATTTCGATTCAAGCAAAAACAAGCAATCTAATTATTTTTAAAATCATAATAAAGAACTTTCAATATTATAGAACAAATAACATGTAGAACACTTAAAAATTGTCATATCTTTAGTCCTTTACTCTTGTTTAGCAAGCTTCTGGGGAATTTTTGAATATCTTCTAATTATGTTATAACAAGAAAATCTAGAATTAAATGGACTCAATCCAAAAATTAAAACTTTATTCAATTGAGAATGTATCTGCATAAGTAGTTTTCTAGTAAACAATTCAACAAGAATACAACATGAACTTTATAAATCTAAAGCTACTCCTCGTTATTTTTAGTTCACATATGCTTATTCCCATAGCTATATAATTTATAAAGAAAAAACCAAGCAACCTACACAATGGTTGAGAATTTATAAAAATTCGGTTTTAACCGATTTTTTATGAAAAATTAACTGAACCGTACCGTTAACTGAAAAATTCTAAAAAATTAACCGTTAATCAAACCGAAAATCAGCTGGAGAAAATGGTTTGGTAAATTCGATTTTGATTCGATCTATTAATCGATTTTTTCAATTAATGATAATTTTACTCACCTCTACCCATTGCAAAAATAGGAGCAGGAGCGGGGGCAGAGGGCAGTCCTTGCCCCATTGACATTACTATTGCCATGGGGATCTGGCGAGATTTATCAATGGTAGCCATGGCTGGAGGTGGGGCGGGGTTGGGGAGTTGGTGCGTTGGTTTAGTGTGTATATATATGTTACATATGAGTGCTACATTTATATCGATGTAGGCCTGTCAATGTGTAGGATTTTATCTTATCCAGGCTCATACCCCAAAAAAATCCAAATTTGAGGCCCAACAATATACCCTATCCAACTTTACCCAATACCCATAGGGTTTGTTGACTGGGCCTCTTTTCCAGACCCGCTTCTTGCGGGTTGGGTCTAGGCCCGACCCGATTTTTATTTCTATTTTTTTTTCCTTCCTTTTATCAATTAACTAATTTTGATTCTTACAAAGAAATCAAATTTTACAAACCATTTTTTTTATTAACTACAATTTTTATTTTTATTTTTAATTTTTTTCCTTCCTTTTATCAATTAACTAATTCTGATTCTTACAAAGAAATCAAATTTTACAAAACATTTTTTTTATTAACTAATTTCAATTTTTACAGAATAAAATAAAAAAAAAATCAAATTTTACAAATCAATATTATTAAATTAAACAAATGGACAAAATAATTAATAAGTCAAACAAGTTCCTGCAATTTTTCCTACTTATTTCTTCATAGACAATTCCTCAAAGAACTCAAGCCCTTTCCACCAAGGCCATTTCAACCCTAAAGCTCAGATCCGCCATTTTCATCATTTTCTTCCTGTCAATAACTTTTGCCCCCCACAGAATCTCAAAAATTCTCAAAGAAAACAATCCAAAAAAGAAATGGACCTCAATAGAGAAAAGCTCAGCCACCCCCACTTATATTTCCACAACATAGTCAGTGGACGTAACCCATCGTTGTCCGTCTCGCTGAAGCAGCCACCACTAATTCCTTTGCCACCGGTTTCGGAAAGATGGTGATGATCGACGACCCTTTGACTCTAGGACCAAAATGAGCTCCAAGATTGTACAAAGAGATAAAGGAATCTACGCTTCCACGGATTTAGCAAATATCAGAGGAGCGATGGAGGCGGTGGGTGTGGCCGCGTGGTAGTCGGTGGATGTTGCTGAGCTCTGCTGCAAGAGTAGGCGGGTGATAGGAGAATATGAGAATCTCATATGTTTTATGTGAGAATCAATATTTCATTTTTAGGATTTAATGTAGATCGTTGGATTTTATCAAATCCAACGGTCTTAAAAGTTTAGGGTAGATGGATATTTTGTGGGTATGGGCCCCTACCCAAACCCATTTCTTTTTCTTTATAGGGTCTGGGCCTGGGCCCAAGCCTGGCACAAATGTGTTGGGTATGGGGATGGGTAATATATTGTTTTTATGGACTTGGGTAGGGTCTTACCCTACCCATTGACAGGCCTATATCGATGTATGTACATATGGTAATCAGGTAATGTATATGTGCGTATGTGTATATTATGTACATATGAATTTATTATATATACAATGTAATAATGGTATTTAAGACTTTTGAATTTTTAATTTTTTGAGTTGTTTTTTTAGATTAGTAAAGGTAATACGGTCATTTTACATGTTTCATTATAACTCTTAAATATTAATTTATTAATTGACAACATGGGAGATGGATGTAATTTTCAAAATCAAGATTTATCTGTAATTACGTCAAACATCATGGAAGGTGATTGTAATTATTCCTAAAAATTATGATTATTTTAGCACATCCTCCATTAACTAGGAAAAAATATAAAAAAGTTATTATGTTAAAAGAGTTCAAATTTTTCAAAATGTGATCAACCAGGCCTAAATACAAGAAAAGATGTAGAAATTATAAACATATAATTGGAAGTGAAGCTATAAGAAATTATATTTAGGTTTTCTTCATTTTCTACTGCACCTATTCTTCCCCGAACTAAAAATCTAGCTAATTTCTTGTTGATTTTAGGGACAACACAGAATAGTACATAAAATACAACACAAAAATATTTGTTTTTAAGTAATTTTAAAGCATTATCAAAACAACTTATTATATTAAGAAAAACTAAGGTAATGTTTGGATATGAATTATGTGTTTTGGATTGTGTATTTTGGGAGAATGAGTTTTGGGAGTGGGTTTAGGGAATGTGAAATTGATGTTAGGGAATGTGATATATGTTTGTTTATGTTTTGAGAATAATAAGAAAATTATTTTGAGAAAATTTGGTATGTTTGTTTATGTTTTGGAAGGAGACAAATTCTATTATAGCAGTCAAATTAATGCTTTTTTGTTGGATTTTTTGGATGAAAATAGAATTGAGTGATTTTTTTATTGTTAGAATAACAATAAAATATGTATGATATATATATATATATAATATGTATTTATATATTGAAAAATGGAAAAGTTTTGGGGATAATGAAAAACAAAAGAGGGTATTTTGAAAATTTAAATCTAGCATGTTGGGGGAATTTTTTTTGTATGTTTGGTTACATTTTGGAAAAACAAAATTGTTTACCCAAAATGTAACCAAACATAGCCAAAAATTCCTTTGATGTGGATAACTAAAACTATAAATGCAATTTAATAAAAGAATTAGAAAATATCAAATAAATTAAATCAATTAATTAAAAAGACCAGAAAATTCGAGAACAATTAAACCCATGAAGAAGGGTAGCAAAACTCCAATGGGTCTAAACCTATCAAGAAAAAACTATAAATACTAACTCTAGAGAGAACCAGCGCATAAGAAATCATTTGTAAAAATCGCGAACTTTCAAGAACATTTAAGAATAAATAATCTCTTTGTATGTGTTTTAGAGAAAAATGAACCGACAACCTCATTCCACCTCCGTACAATATCACCCCTAAACTAGCATCCCTAAACCCCAATAAACTTTCATTTTAATTTTTCAGACATAATGAATCACAAATATTTTAAATGTACAAAAAAATATGACTAAAAATGAATGATCAACTACTTTGAAGGAAAAACCAAGTGAAGGTGAAGAATGTTAGGCTGGAGATGAAAAAAATTCTAAAAAGCCACTACTAGAGTTGGATGGAGAAATGAAGAGAAATGACTAATTTTCTATTCTAAATACGAAGGGGCAAACATTTATAAGTGCCCGTTTGGTTTTATTTTCAAAGCCTCTTATTATTTTCTTCATAAAATAAAAATAAAAATAGAAAACTATCAACTTCTCCCCATTTTTACAGACATATTCATTTTTAGCACATTTTTCCAAACACAATATTAAATTCATCTCCATTTTCACTTTTTATTTTTTCCTACTCACATTTGCACGATTTTTAATACAAAAATATTATGGGAGTATTTGATTATGTTTTCTCATAACATTATTGTAGGAAAACATAACCAAACATATCCTCATTTTTCTTCCAAAACACACATTTTTTAGTACATACATACATATTATATATATACATCATATATATTTTATTATTATTCTGATATTAAAAAAATCACTCAATTTCATTTTCATTCCAAAATTCAACAAAAAAACATTAATTTGACTATTACAATAAAAAATATCTCCATCAAAACATAAACAAATATACCAAAAAATAACTTTTACATTTTTCAATAATTCATTTTCTTAAAATACATAATAAAATCACACAAAAAAATAACCAAACACTCCCTATATTTTTTAAATACAACTCATTTTCAATCCTACATAATTATTATATTTTAAACAAAACCTTCAAATAATATTTTATTTTAAAAAATACATTTATAACTACTCGCATTTTATTGGTCTCCTGCATCTCTTTGTTGAAATTTGAAAGTCAAATTCAATGTACTGAAAATTCTAGAAAAAACAGCTGTCATGTTTCAATCATCCCTGAGAGCACGCAACTCCCGTAGAGGGTGCATTTGATGCTGCGTGCATACCCTGTGGGCACGCACCTCACTGTGCACACACACACACACACACACACACACACACACACACACACACACACACACACACGTATACATCAACCAAACGCCAGTCCACATAGAGCTACCTAAATATCTCGTAGTCTTTAACTAGAAGCGCAGTAAAAAATTTGCCTTTTTTGGGCTTGTTGATAGTCAAAAAGTGCAAGCAACGTTTGTTTTTTTTTCTTTAAAATATTTTAAAAATATATTAAATATAATTTTTTATTTTTTAAAACACCCAAAACATCCCAAAATACTATTTTCCTCTTTCTTCATGGTAAACATAATCATTACACACGCACACACATATACATATATATATATACACACTAGCAGTTGTTTATATACATTTCCACTCACATAAAATCTTTTTAAGTAATACATATTATTTTTGTATATTCTCTCATTCATAAAAATTGACATGCATTTAAAATATATATCCATAATTTACATAATTATGAAAATACCAGTAACATAAAGTAAAAACTTTATAATCCATTACTAGTTAAGTTTACCTTATGATAAAGAAAGTTTTTGAATACATAGTGATAATTAGATATGTAAATTATATTAAATGTGTGTATATATATGATAAGTAAAAGGGTAAATTTGATATTTCAAAATTTGGTTATAATAATTTTTATTTTAAAGACAACAAATGCTTTCTTTTTATAATAGTGTGTGTATCTATACTATTTAAAAAGAAAAGGCCATTTACCCTCACAAATGGCGGTTTTTTCCATATTACACCAAAATATTGTATATCTAAAATACCCCTATTGTATAGAGATGGCAATGGGGCAGGGCAAAACCCGAACCCGAGCTCAACCCATCTCGAATGAGATGGGTTTGGGGCAACTTAACGGGATATGGGGGGGCGATTTTTCTAATCCGGATTATTTGGGGCGGGGTTTGGGGTTTATTGACCCCGCCCCACCACCCCGAATAATATAAAAATTATATTTTTATATTATATATATAAATAATAAATAATATTATATATAAATTATTTTATATTTTCTAATTAAAAATAATGTCCAAACCAAGCAATTTATGGTTCCACACTTCCACTTCCCATTAGTTTTTTTTTTCATTCCCACTCGCTGTTCATTTTCCACTGGTATCAGGCGAGGTATGGTGGAAATTTGTTGGACTTAAAATTTTTGAGTTTTCTTGTTTCAATGTATAAAAATTTAGATATTGTGTTGATTATTACTTTAATTCTATTATTATATCCTATTTTGCTTCTAGAAACTTATCTTGTTTACATAGATTTTTCATTTTTGTACTTAAAATTTGAATTTTAATTGCTATTAAGTGATTTTGATTTGATGCTTTCATTGATTTATTCTAATTTTTCTATTTTTTTTAGGTTGGCGGGTTTACCCGACGAGACTAGGCGTGGCGGGGTACGGGGCGCCCCAAACCCGCCCCGTTGCCATGCATACCATTGTAACTTTCCCCGCTAAAGCCGCCAACCCGACGAGACTAGGCGGGGCGGGGTATGGGGCGCCCCAAACCCGCCCCATTGCCATGCATACCATTGTAACTTTCCCCACTAACCATAACTCCTTTTCTCACTCATTTCCCTCATCCCATGTAACTCCTCCCATTAATTCTATCTCATATTATCTCATTCTCTCTCTTCCTATATAACTCCTTCCATTCATTCTCTCTTATCGTTCTCATTTTCCCACTAATTCTCAGTCTTACTAAGATTTTCAACCGTAGGTTAGAATTCTACATGTTTTGTTTTATTTGAGATTATGATTTTTTTAATAAACTCTTGGATGATTATTGATTTAGTTGAAAATTTATTGAAATTGTAAACTTTTTTAGAATTCAAGTGAATATATGCACCTGCACTAATGAAAGGAGAGAAATTACTGGTAAGCTTTTTCTTTTCTGGAATTTTAATTTCTTTCTACCATGCACAATATCCAAGGAATGCAAAACACAAATATATGTCAACCGATTTGAACTTCACTTGAAAAATGCATTAATTTTGCTCTTCTGAATCTAGCAACTTTAAGATTTCTTAAGATTTTGTTGATGTGTTTCTTAACGTCTCTAGACTATAGGAATGTTGGTTTGCTTTCTCAATTTCAATTTGTTTCTGACATATAACTTGTTCATGATGGTGGTTGAATAAATTGAGTTTGGGATTGTGAAAATAAAAAATTAGGAGTGTAGGACAAATTGAGTTTAGGTCTTTTGTTGTGATTAATTTTGTTTAATTCTTCACTTAAATTGATTTTTCTCATGTTATTGTTTCCTGTGTAAGGTGATTCTCAATATTCTCATGCCTTGAGAGGTATGTATTCTGTTGTGGTTAAAAAAAAAATGATCAATTTTCTTATTGAATAGTTTATTTGAAAAAACCCTATCAAAACTTTTCATGATTATGATTTCATGTGTTGTTACAAAATTAACTTTTTTGTAAAATTAACTTAAAAGTTGTAAAATTACAAGGTCAACTTTTTGCAATTATAATTGAATGCATTATATTCCTCATCTAATTGGTTTAGCAACATTCATACTTGACAGGGTGGCGAAGCTACTGCACTTGGTATTTGGGGCTAAAAAGTACGGCACAATTACTTGGCCAATACAAGGTCTCTATATTGTGGAGTTACAATTGATTGTGTAGTTGATGATATTTTTTCCATAATCATGTAATAATATTCTCCTATATGTGTTAATGTGGGGATAGACCTCATGGTAAATATTTTAGAAGTAATTATGTAATGTAGTCTCATGTATTTATATCTCTCCTGGCCTAGAGGAACTTTTTATCCATTTCAATTAAATATTATATTTAAATCATAATTAGATGATTATTTTAATTTTCATGCTTTTATTAGGCTTAGATAATAATTTTTAAATTATATAATGTAGAATATAAAATTATTTAAAATACATTATAATAATTATTTTATTTTTTATTAATTTTTATCCATCTTTTAAATTATTCCAACTTTCAATCATTATGAAATTTTGATGCACCCATCATTGTTTACACTTAAAAATTATTATTTATGCACGTGAGAATTGCCTGCTACGACCGCTATATATATGGCGAATGGCAACTTACTTTCCCTAAATATATTTGTTTGGCACATTAGCCTCTAAAAATGACTTAAAAGTACTTCAACCCCATAATTTAAGGTGGTTGGAGAATTTTGGCCCTCAAGTAAATTTTCATGCAAATTATGTGGCCCAAAAACTAGCATGTGACTTTCATATATATTGTAAAAGGCTATTCTCATTATATCTATGCCTTTCTGCTGAAAATTAAACCCATCTATGAATCTATACGATAAGAAAGATAGATAATATCACATATGAATTTAAATTTAGTCTTCCTCTTGCTGTTATTCTTATAATTAATAATAACTACTATTTTATACAACATGAAAATAAAGATGGCAACTAGCTACTATCAATTTCTAACCAAACCTGATATGCCATGCTAACTGCTGTGAGCATATAAAATTCATTCCATATTATCTTATCATGATTAAGAAGAGATATTTGAAAATATGTACAGTTATGATTAGTTCTACTTCTATATATATATGCATGAACTTGACGTTTTTCCTTTTTTCTTTGTCTTTCCATGATTTTCTGTGTTTCAATTAAAAACTATATACACAAACTTACACATGTATCAAGTTTAAGGCTACCCAATACTTGATTTTGAGGCACATTGTAAACACGCTACTAACAATCATAAAATCTAAAGTAAAATGGTGTTTCTGTTTCATACGGATAAATAATTTTTTATAATTGTTATATTGCTCAATTTTATTTTATTATTTTTTTTTTAATGGGAAAACATAAAAATATTGAAAATAACTTCTGGCAAGGTAAATGAAAGTCATATGCTAGTTTTCCAACCACATAATTCACCTGAATTTTGCTTGGGGGCAAAATGCTCCAATGATCTTAAGTTGAAGGGATGAAGTATTTTTAAGTTACTTTTGAAAATAGCGTGTCAAAATAAGTAAGTTTGGGAGTATATCTTCTCACATAATTATAATTATACATACATAAAAATAATAATATAATATTATATTTTTATTCCACTAACAGACAAAAATATACTGATTTTGATATTTATAATACAATTTGTTTTATCTTAAACTGAAATTAAACATTCAACTTTAAAATAATCTTTACCTAATTTTCAGAATATAACCAAATATACATTATATTCCCCAATCATTTCTCAAAATATTTAAAATAAAATCAAATACTACATCAAGTTTTGATATTATGTTGACCTTGATTACTTTTATTGTCATGGACAGAAAACTCTCTCTCTTTCTCACACACGCGCGCGCGCGCGCGCACTAACTACATGATTTGCTCAATTTGACGTTATTGACTTATTGTAATATTATTATTTCGTTGAAATTCTAGTGAAACTTGGTTGTACAATGAAGGATTTCCAGATGTGGTTTGTCTTTATTCTTGAACCCATTCCAAATTATTATTATTTAATAATAAAACTATCACACACATTTTCAAAAAAAAAAAAAAATTTTTTTTACAAGTGTTTTTTAAAATCTTTCATATCATCCTATTATCACATCAAAATAATTAAATTAGATTTGACATAAATACCCATAATTCTTCAAAATAATCAAATTATACATATATGTTGACAAAGTACGTTATTTTTAAGCTAAAAATATATAAATCACCTAAATTTATTCCACAAACTCTACTATAATGGTTATTTTCGATAAAATATCTAAATATAATATCATTTTTTATTTTGAGAACTATAAATAATGGTAAATATAACAATTTATTTATACTAATTTAGCTGCTGGACACTGCTTAATAGGCCTGTTTGGATTCATTTTCAAACCCCATTTTCAATAATAATACTATTTTAAAAATAAAACACATCACTTTTTACACATTTCCACCCAACATCGTGTTTATTTTCATTTTCAAAACATATTCTCCAATTACCTATATATCTTTTCCCAATAACGTATATATCTTCTCTTTCTATTATATTATTTCTATCTCTCTCCACCTACAACCTATTAAACTAACAATAATCATAATATTTCCAACATAATCATTACATTTTCAAACATTTCATCCAAATATATTTTTATTTTCACATCACGTCACATAACTAATTTCCACAAATTTGAAAATACTGGAAACAGAAAATGAAAAAGAAACCAAATGGGGCCTTTGTTCTCGCGTACTAAGATTGACTCCTAATTCTTTGTTTTACATCAATGATAAATAATAATCGAACCATCCCATAATATTCTAAACCTAACCCACTCACCACTTAAATGTTAAATCGGGGATTGAAATCTTGGATTTTCTTCATGACATGACAAGTCGGTACCATTTCATGTCCAACGGTATTTTTTTTGAAAAAAAATAAAAATAAAAATAAATCATGCTATTGAAGTCCAAAGTCTATGCAATATTTTTCTTCAACAGCATAGTCAAAGGCAAACTCTTGGACAAACTCTTATTTTGACATCTCTTAAACATAGAAAAAGGTGAAACAGTGTTTGAATGTAAGGTGGTGTTTGTATTTGAGGAGGATTACCTCAAAATCATCTTTAGCTCACTCCACGCCTTACTTTTCTCTCTCTTCTCTCTCTTTCTCTCATTGTCTAATGCCTTCCAATTCCCATCTCTCTCTCTCTCTCAATCGTAACAAGTAATTGCAACTTGAATGTAATTAAATGACTAGGTATTACGGTAAATTATTTAAACAAATTGAATTAAAAATGTAAAACCATTATACAAAATTTAAAATAATAAACAAGACTAAATAAATAATTGTTATGAAATTAATTTTAATATCTAACGTATTATGATACAATTTTAACTAAAGTTTAATTACACAAAAATACAAACTTAAGGCATTACACAAATATAAATTATTACACTTTATTGATTGACAAAGTAAATTAGTATAAAAAATAAGTTACATGAGAATAAGTCCATGTTTGTTAAACTTTACTAATTAAACTTTAAATCTAATTTTTTCGAACTTGTCATTAAATTGTATCTGGATTTTATTTTTTTCATTCGTGTAAATTTTATTTTTCTGTATTGTTTAAAGTATATATTTTTTGACAATTTTTAAAGTATATATCTAGTTACATTTTTTTAATCATTATTTTTGAAAATTTTATCCTCAAATTAAAATTACGCCACATATTCTATTTTTCTTAAAAGTATTATAAACTAAGTGATGGAAAAAAATTGACCAAAAAAAAATTTTGGTGGAGAAAAATGAATTTTCCTACAAAAATAATTTTGTTTTTTTTTATTTTTTATAACAATACAAGTTTTTCTTTTTTTAGATTCATCAAACAAAATCTGGCGAAAAGAATATGCATAACAGAAAATACGCACACACACAAAATGACAAAATTATGTGATACGTATTTTTTATTATTTAATGAATAAATAAAAATAAATAAAAATTCTAACTAATCCAATTAATATGAAATTTGTTAAAATATAATGCATGATGGCAAAAAAAAGATTATTGTTTTCTTTTGGAATTTAATTTTCATTAATTAGTAATAAAAAATCCAATCACAACCCATTATTAAATTTGAATTTTTTAAATAATTCATAAAACAAATATAATTTATTAAAATTATCTATTATTTTAGTTTTTTAAAATATACCTAATCCAAACACACCCAAGAATTCAAAACTCATAAAATAATCTTATTATCTCAAATAAATTTTTTAAACATATTTCAAAAATAATCTCACACTCAATCACAACCTCACATCACATTACTATAATCAATACAATTTATCTCACAACTAATCACAACCTCATCTCCCACTCTCATATATTTAAAATACCAAAACATAACTAAAACATGAGTAATCCTCACAAGTAATCACAACCTTATCCTTTGTGCTTATTTTGCTTCCCTACACATTGTCAGCATGACAGAAAATGTCTAAAACCAATGCAAACAGTCAACTACTTAGTAATAATTGATAAATGTTCTATCCACACCCGTATATAGCAGCATTTGCTGTCGGCTATCATAGGCATATTTACCGATCTTTCAGCAGCGGTACAATATGTCTCTAGCAGATTCCAACGACTCATTCACCAGAAAAAGAAAGAAATAAAGAACCCAAAATTCTCGAAACAATGTCGAAGTTTGCAGATCTGATGAGTATAAATGTTCATTTCTTCTGGTTCTTGATTTTCAATTTTCCTTCCTGTTTAGCCCTCGAAGCCAATGCCACTGATTATGCAGCTCTAATGGCCTTCAAATCCCATCTTGTGCTTCAACCAGATAGCATATTGTCCACCAACTGGACCTCAGCCACTCATTTCTGCAGCTGGTTTGGAGTTTCTTGCCTGAACCAAAGAGTCACAAGTCTGCACCTTTCTGGATTGGCTCTTCGGGGCCAATTGTCTTCAGATATTGCCAATATGAGTCACCTTGTTGAGCTTGATCTTAGTGACAATAAATTCAGAGGTGTCATGCCAAGTGAACTGGGTTTCTTGCAACGGTTGAGAATCCTTAATGTAACAAAAAATTCTCTCCAGGGCAGCATTCCTTCAAACTTGAGCCGTTGTCAGAACCTTCAAGAACTGGATTTATCATACAACTTCATCGCAGGCAGCGTACCTGAGGAGCTTGGCCTGTTGAGCAATCTTCGACACTTGGCCGTCGACCACAACAATCTTACAGGGAAAATTCCAGCTTCATTAGGAAATTTTTCGAAATTGGAGTTCTTTTATTTGCATGAGAATGATCTATTGGATGACATTCCGGCAGAGCTTGGGTGGCTAGCTAGTCTGAAAGTTATAGGTCTCCGAGGTAATAGCCTGTCTGGCTCAATACCTCCTTTGATCTTTAACATCTCAAAGTTGCAAATAGTGGACCTTTCTATAAACGGGCTCTCGGGCCGGCTCCCTGACAATCTAGGCGACCATCTGCCAAATCTTGAAAAGTTTTTCTTGGACAGCAACAGGATTTCTGGGAGAATCCCAGAATTTCTGTCCAATGCATCAAAGCTTACTGACCTGTTTCTGACTGAGAATGATCTGAATGGAGATATACCCGAGGAATTCGGTAGGTTGTCCAATTTGGTGTGGTTTGAATTTGAGTATAATCAGATCTCTGGTGGCATTCCAGACAGTCTCTTCAATATTGCATCACTTGAAATTCTGAAAACCAGACATAATTACCTCAGTGGGGCTCTTCCTAATGATCTTGGTAATGGGCTCCCTAATCTTCAAGAAATTTTTCTGTCACACAACCAGTTTAGTGGAGAGATACCCCCTTCTATATGTAATGCCACAAAGCTCATCTATTTGGAGGTTTCAAATAATAGCTTTAGCGGGTCGGTCCCGATGATGCTGGGAAAGCTGGCACAACTTGAGCATCTTAACCTGCAAGTTAATTCATTAGGCAACAATCCTCTTTCCACTCATCTTGACTTTTTGAATTCATTGGTTAACTGTAGAAATCTGCAATATCTTATCCTTGATTCTAATCCTCTAAACGGCATTCTACCGGACTCAGTAGGGAACTTATCAATCAATCTTAAAGTTTTTACAGCCATATCTTGTGAGCTTAAGGGTAGCATTCCACATGGAATTGGAAACTTGAGTAGTTTGAATTTCTTGGGATTGTCTAGCAATGACCTACAAGGTGAAGTACCCTCATCATTGGGCAGCCTGCAAAACTTAGAAAGAATATATCTAACGGATAACAAATTAGGAGGCAATATTCCAGCTGAGCTCTGTAGCATAAAAATCTTGGGGATTCTACATCTTGGAGAAAACAGTTTTTTAGGATCAATACCTCTATGTATTGAGAATCTAACTGAATTAAGAGAAACTTCTTTGGCTGCTAACAATTTGAACTCCACTATACCTTCTGGTTTCTGGGATTTGGTGAAGTTGGAAGGGGTAAATTTGTCCAGAAATCATCTACATGGCACAGTACCAACAGAAGTGGGAAACTTAAAAGCAGTCGATATTATGGACCTCTCTTCTAACAATTTCTCCGGTGAAATTCCAAACTCTATAGGGAACCTTCAGAACCTACTTACACTAGATATGTCACAGAATAAATTTCAAGGTCCTATACCAAATAGTTTGAGCAATCTAGTAGTCGTTGAATTTTTGGATCTGTCTTCAAATGGCCTCTCTGGTAGTATTCCTGCATCCCTTGGATCACTTCGAGATCTCAAGTATCTTAATCTTTCTTTCAACTTGTTACAGGGAGAAATCCCACATACAGGAGTGTTCAAAAATATTACTTCACAATATTTGATGGGGAATCCTAACCTATGTGGAGCTCCTAGTTTAAATTTTCCACTGTGCTCAGCTCAAGGCTCTGGACAAAGAAAACGAAGAATTTCTCTAATTCTTAAGATAACGATCCCCATAGCTGCAGCATTTCTGCTTCTTGTCACATGGATTCTTGTGTGGATCAGTTTGCCAAGAAAAAAGCAAGTTAAGAATCAGACAGGATCAGATTCTCCCCGGATAGGACATCAGATTATCACCTATCATGAAATTCTACAAGCAACAGATAGTTTCAGCGAATCTAACTTGGTGGGAAGAGGAAGTTCTGGTATGGTTTATAAGGGCAAGCTTTCAGATGGGACTTTTGCAGCAATCAAGGTTTTCAATATGCAGTATGCAAGGGCTCTTAAGAATTTTGATGCTGAATGTGAAGTTTTGAGCAATGTGAGGCATAGAAACTTAGTCAAAATCATCTCCACTTGCTCAAATGTGGACTTTAAGTCTATGGTGCTAGAGTTCATGCCTAATGGAAGCTTAGATAAATGGTTGTACTCTGAGAGAAATTCCCTGAGCCTGATTCAAAGACTGGATATTATGATTGATGTAGCACTGGCCATGGAGTACCTCCATCATGAGTATACGGTGATGATTGTGCATTGCGATCTAAAACCCTCTAATGTGCTTCTTGATGAGGATATGACAGCCCATGTTGCAGATTTTGGAATTGCAAAAATTTTGGGTCAAGACGAAGACCTAGTCCGAACCAAGACTTTGGGAACTATAGGGTATATTGCTCCAGGTATGTTCAGACAACTCTTTCCAACATTCTACAATTCCTTGTCCCAATTAGCATACATATATGTCATCTTTGCTCTTATCAAAAACAGAATATGGCTTGGATGGGCAAGTATCCACGATGAGTGATGTTTATAGTTTTGGGATTTTATTGTTTGAGACGTTCACTGGGAAGCGGCCGACAGACGATATGTTTAGAGAAGATTTGAGCTTGCATCAATGGGTGAATGAATCATTCCCAGGTGCACTGACAGAAGTGCTGGATCCCAATCTTGTTTATGATCCCAGTTTTGCTAAGGAAGACAGCAGTGCCCCAATAAATAAGAAATGGAAGAAGATTGAAGAATTGCTAGTGTCAATCTTTCATGTGGGTTTGCTTTGCTTGAGAGAATTACCAGAGGAGAGGATTGATATGAGAGGTGTAGTGGGGCAGCTCAAGAAAGTCAGAGCGGAACTGAAAAGTAGTTGTAGCATTTAGTTCCATAGATTATGTAAAATTTGCAGAAAGCCTACTATCCTTGCATTTTTTTTCTTCATTAAAATGTATATGCGTTTTGAGTTAGAACCTTGATCTTTTCAGCATAATATTAGCCATCATGTTGGCACAAAGAACCCACAATTTTGCAGCTGGAGCAAGAACAAAATAACACTGGATAAGTTTATCCAAAATTTCTTCCCTTTCACTCTTCTAAATAACTAAAAAATTCTTCTTTCATATATTTCAGAGACGCAGCCATCTCAAGCAACAAATATTGGAAGAGCTCAGAAAACTACACATTTTGGCACGGCATTTAGGGCTACTTATTCTGCTCTCTGATCCAAACCACCCAGCCATGATAGGATCACTTCTGCACCCTTTTCCCACGAGCAATCCAACATTATGTCATGGGCAATCCCTTCAATGCAAACAGGAGTCACCCCGTAAAACCTGCCTGTTTCACTAAGTCCCTCTGCGTCCTACAGAAATAGTAAAATTTATAATCATTAAGATTTATGTCCAAAGTATTTTTAGAACTACTATAGTTATTAGCAGATATAGTATCAAAGACGGAGAGATAAGAAAAAGATTGCATGCTATACAAAAAAAATTAATGGAAAAATCAAGAGAAGAGCTATTATTTTCGACACCTGACTGCAGACATGCAAATCATGTCAACAGCACGATTCAGTGGAAATAATTGAAGATTCAGAATGTAAACTCGAGGTAGAGAATTTTACCACTATGAAATCATCGTTTGCTCCCAAAACAAGGATTTTGACAGAAGAATCTTTAATAGGAGGAACAGGAAGTGATGTGTTGAGCTTCCGTAGATCAAACAACAGCATTGTTGAACTTTCTGTCATCAGCTTTTGATAACTGTACAAATTTAATTTAAAAACAGTTTCAGCTAGATTCAGTTAAAAAAATGAAAATTTTGTAGGCTTCTTCTTGTTCTCTTTTTTAATTTCTCATAGTTGGTGTGGGGTTGAGCATCTAGGACACATACTTAGTATGGAAAGGTTACTAATGTAAGGAGTTCTATATCTTCATTTCAAGATCTATGAGCAATTGACATCTTATAATTCTCATTATGAGATGTCGATAAAGACTCATTTAGACACCATATACCTTTAAAGATTCACAACCAATGCCTATAAAGTGCAATCACACAGAGTAGCTGAATTGCCTGATATTCAATTGTCTTTGATATCAAGAATCTTTCTTAAATATTCTTGGTCAGCTTTATACTGCTTATCAAATACAAGTAAACAACTAAATATTGCACAACTACCACCCATTAAACTTCCAAGAGGTAATACTTTTTTATATCAGCCCTCTAACTGACAGGCCAGTTTTTTGTTGTTGCACAGGCAGGCATCCTTTAGAATCAAGATGATCTACAAGCTGCAGAATAATCATTTTCTTCCGAGCTTTTTGATTAAGGTTCTTTAAAGATCCCTCAATATTCAACTTATTTTTCCATTTATAACTATTAAAAATCAATAATGCCACACTTCAGTTTAAATGACCTCATCTCAAGTTTGTGGCATAAAATTGAAGTTATCCAGATTCATACTCTTCGAGCAAATAATTTCTTTCCAATGTAAGAGACAAAATGCAACACCTCCTGCTGATTCATTCCAAAAAGTGATCACAAAATGCAGTGGATTGCATTAAGAAACTGGAGTACAGAAGTTTTCTTGTACTAACCGAAGGACCAGATGATCCTCCATAGCTGCAGAAAAGAAAGTCTCCTTACAAAGAGGCAGAGAAGTTTGAAAAGCTTTGGCTGCCAAACTGCGTGTCACCTGCACCATGGTACAGTGTTTAATTGTGTAAACTCAGAAGCATGCATTTGTTAATATGGAGGGGGGAAAGTGCCTAATATCTTTCAATTTTTTGGACAGCAACAAATCAAAATACTGAAAACCGAGTGGTGTAATCACCATATGGAAAAGAAAATGTTGAAAATAAAATAAAATGAAATTCTACAGTTAATTGAAGCAATTATATATTTTGACAGTACAGTGCCAATTTTGCAGCTCTCACAGCGTCGATGATGTTGCATTACAAAAGTTAGAACTGCGAATAATTCATTCTTTAGACAAGCAACTACCTTATATGCAACAATAGGTTTTGAGAACAGATATCGCCAGACTAGGCCACTGAATAAAAGAGAAAAGAAGTATGTCAGTATGGTAAAACAGAATTCAAATAGCGTATAAGGCCAGTATGTCGGGAGTAACCTATTCCCCGAAGGAGGTACAGAGCAAACAAGAACAGCTCCAGCTAGATATGGATGTGAGCATTCCTTGTCTGAAAATCGAGTACAGTGCAGAGAAGTAAGTCACATGGCAAAATTAATTGAGAAAGCCACTTACACTAAAGAAGTTTCACATCAAAGTTCTTCAAAGGTGTGTGACGCTTCAGTTTGAACATGTCACTGGAGAGGGATCGGGTAAGCAGCCTAGGGCCTAAATCTGAATGGAAATCCATGTTTCATGTATGAAGATTGTGTCTAGAACTGATTTGTTCCCTTGAAAACAAATGGTATGTATGAAAAACTTAGAAAGGAAAAAGATTATGGCTAACAGCCCAGCAAATATTGCCTTCCTTATTCTATTGAAATGTGTACTTTTTCTTCACATGCACAGACCCAACTGTTTCCTATTCCTAGCTGCATTTCCAAGAAATAGTTATCATACGAGAATCCTACAAAAATTACAGAAGTTTCACGGGAATTCAAAGATGTAGCAAAATAAAATATAAAATATTATCCTCCTTCCATTAAATGAAAGGGAACAAAACAAGAAAAGAAACTTCAATCCATGCTAAAGAAGTGGGACTATCTAGAAATAGTACTACAAATTATGAAGTAGTTCCTTAATTCTTTTTAAGCATGAGTGGCAAATGACTTGGTCATGTACTTGCCACTGAAGTTATGAATGTTGAACCTAAATTTCCTGCTGTCCCATCCAAAAAAAACTATCAATTGCCTGAAAATGCTTCTGACCTTGTAGTTTCTCATTCCATACATTTGCAAGATAGTATTGGACAATAAGCCCACCAAAAGAATGTCCCAGCAAAGCTGGTGGTAATTGGATCTCCTTCTGGATGAAGTCAGCCACATCGGCTGCATGCGTCTACTGCACGAATGGAGTTTCAGAGTTAGAAATTCACAGAAAGCATAATATATCAGCAAGTTGCGGAAGTTCAAACAAAAAATATATGTGTATATATGTAGTGCTTTCAGTTTAACAACTAATTCAAATTTGGCTCACGGGAAGAATTATTATCTGTTGAAAAGCAAAGATACCTGAAGTGAACCTGCAACTTGACCAGCAGGTGAATCACTTTCTCCCTGAAAAGTTGACAAATTGCAGTATTTCAGAATCCATCTCAAGCATGACTTAGTAAAAATGATAAATTCACATATTTCTAGATAGATGGTTCAAAAAATTGGTAGAGTGCTGTTGATGAACAGACAAAATGAGTGGACAGCAAAACATAGAACATATTCAAATATATGCTGGAGCAAGATGATATCTGCTTATGCACCACTTCTGTATTAACCCTGCTTATGTTTTATGTCACGGCTACCTTCAACAGACCAAAATTCAAGAAAGGAAAATGCCACAAATACAAAGTTAACTTCACCCACAAATTTTACAATTCTATATGAAACATACTCAAATGTGTAAATCCAACATTTGACAAACCAATTGTGCAAAAATTTGGAAGCACTTCCTTTTTATAGCCTCCTGAAAATAAATCCTATTAAGATTTGAGTTGGCTTCTTGGCTCCAAGCATTAGGTATATTAGATTCCAATTCTTCCCAATGAAGAATCTTCACAAAATGAACTTCCAAAAAACTGGTGTTTTTTCTCATTATACACTGGATAATGGGCTAATTAAGTACTCTATAAGAAACAAAACTAAAGGGTTACCACACATTTACTCCACAGCAAAGGGAAATTAGCAGAGAAAGAGGAATACCTGACCCAGCAAGCTGAGAGCATAACAATCAAAACCATTTTGAGAAAAGAAGGGCAACCAGTTTTCAGCCCAGCACCAAGCCGCATGGAAGCTCCCATGGACGAACACTAGAGGTGGGTTCTTAGATTTCTCGTCATTTTTGCCATGGCCCTTTTGGAAGATGAACTCCATGTTTAAGCCAGATGGGAGCTTGTGGAAATGGCGGGACTGTCCCTGCTTCAGTTCGTAAGGTACCCGCATCTTGCAGTTAATGTTCGTGAGAACTGCCCGGGGCATTACGGTCATCCGGCAGTGAGGATTGCTGGTCAGAATTATGGTACCCAGGGCCGCCATTGCTGGTACCCGGAGGACGGGAGGAGAAAAGGGTAACTTCGAAGTTACCTATCTGGGCTTGAGCAAAGGTTTCTATACGCTGTATAAACTTGTATTACTCTCTGCAATGATTAATATTGATGTCCCAACGAGAAGCAACATACTGCCATTGTGCCATACATATCAATCTAAAGCAACTATTTTGATACAATTGGTGTAAATATTAGTTTGGTTTATACTAAAAAAATTTATTGTCATGAATTTAATACTAGCATAAATTTTGTCATTTACTTATGAGTAGCAACTAATAATAACAAGTAGAATTTCAAACTTATGCTTTAAATTTGAAAATAATTAAAATTAATTTAATTTAATTTAATTTGTCTAATATCCGTTGATAACCATAAATAAAATAATAGATTAAGTCCATTTCAAATTAGGCCATGTTTACTCGATGATATAGGATGTAAAGTGATGGAATGAAAAGTATGATTAAGATAATTTTGTACTCTTTAAATTATATTTATTTTGCGGGATTATATTAATGATAAAAGTTGATATTTGTATTGAATGGGAAAAATTAAATTTCTAATCCCATAATATAACTGTGTTTGTGCTATTAGTCTAAAAAAACTGGCATTTGACCACTTTTAGTCCAAATTTTATCATTTTTTAAGCATTTTTGGTTCTCCATCCAATTTCCGTTAAATCCTTAACATGAACTATTTTAGATTTATAAAAAAAAAAAAAATCCCTCAAATTTGATCTGTTTATGAAAAACATCCACTAATACTTTTAATATTTTTTGGGTTAATTACATATAACCCCCTAAGGTTTGACTCATTCACAAGTCAACTCAGAGAATTTACAATGAGCCCCTAGTATTTTGCTCAATTCATGTTGGCCTTCATTAACAAATATGCTAATGTCATTTAAATTTATGTAAAAATTCAAAAATATCCTTTACTAGCTGTTTTGATTATTTTTGAAATAGAAATGTCCTTGAAATTATTTCTAATATTTTTCATACCATTGGGTTGTAATTTAATTAACATTATTTAAATTACTCATAATAACTTTAAATATACTTTATTATTAATAAAATTTCATATATATTGAATGAACGTTAAATCCAAGTTGAATTAAAAAATAAAAATTTAAAATTATAAACATATCTAAAGTAATTTAATTAAACAGTTTTATTAAATAAAAAAAATAAGTAAAACATTAAAAAAAATTAAATTCATCTCTTATATAATATAACTTTGTAATTTTAAATTACATACATCATAGTAATAAAATGACAAATATATTTAAAATAATTTACTAATAAAAACTAAGTAATTTAATAATTTAAATTAATAATATAATTTTGATAAATTTGAATAAGTAATTTTTTTATAATTTTAATCATTGTAATATAGTATTAATAAGTTTGTCCTAATTTAAATTATTTTGAATAATATAATAAAATAATTTTAAATAAAAAAATATGTAAAAAAAATAATTATTTTTAATAATATTAAATTAATACTCAATATTAACGCTTAAATTAATATTTAATAATATTAAATTAATAATTGAAAATTAGTTAATAAATAAATAAATAAATATTATTAATAAAAAAAAAACACTGTTTTCCTCCTCCTCCACAACATCCCCATCCCACCGAACCCCGCGGCCTAGCAAACCCCCAGCAACCCGCCACCCCACCTCCCCATAGCCCCCCATCCCCTCCCCATAGCTTGATTGGCCATGGCCAATAGTTGCCAGCTGATGGCTACCTGGCCATGGCCAGTGCTAGGCAGCCAGTGGCCGCCGGCCATTGGTCAAACTAATAACATGGCCATGGCTGGCCGCCTAGATTCAGTTATGGGCAGGGGGTTTCTATACAGGATAAATTGCACAGCGCTCCTTGTGATATTTCAAATTGATTCATAATCCTCTGTGAAATAGAGATTTGCTCCTATATGTGCTTAATTGAATATAGCTCACTTAACTCAACCGCTTCCCTCTTCTTATTTTATGTCTATTGAGTATTGAAAAGATATAATTGTCCTTAAGTAAAATTTTTTTTTTTTTACATTTTAAATTAAATAATATTTAATATTTATGAAAAGTATATATAATATGTTTCTATTTATACTTATATATATAATATGTATACATATATAAGTTTATGCATAATTATATGCATATATAATTTTTATTTATATATAACATATATAAATTCTTTTATTTATTCCAAATTAAATAATGTCTAATACTTAAAAAGGTATATATAATATAGTTTTTATTTACACTTATATAATATATATGTACATATATAAATTTATCTATAAATATATTATATATTATTTATTTATACATATCTTATACATCTATATATATATTTCTTCTTTCATTCTTTTAAAATTAAACAATATTTTTAAGATTTATAAAAATATAATATATTTTTTATTTATACTTACATATAATATAAAATATATGCACATCTATAAATATAAGTATATATTTTATTTCACAAAAAAAACATATTTTTTTATTCATTTTCAAATTAAATAATATTTATTATTTGTAAAAATATATAATATATTTTTTACTTATACTGTAACACCCCTACTTATTTTATTAATTATGTTAATTATTATTTGGGGAATTATGTTAATTTTTATTTTATTTATTCTTGATTTATGAAATTTTATTTGATTTAATTAATTTATAAAGTTTGGGGGTTAGAATTTCAAATTTGAAGAATTGAATTAAAACATTTTTTGGGTTTGAGGGGTTTGCATGGAAGACTCTAGTCAATTAGGGTCAAAGCGTCAATTTAAATTTTGATAGGGCTCAATTGAAAAGATGGCAGATTTTGAAGGACTTAATTAAAGAATGCTGAAAATTTCTGGGGTCAATTTGAGAACCCAGAAAAGTTCACCATATATATATGTATTTTGCATTTTCAATCCTCATTTTTTGCTTCTCCTTCATCACGGCCAACCCCTTTTTGCGCCGGTGATTGTCTCCGGCGACGACACTAATCACCAAACAACTTCTAATTTCCTGTTCTCCTCACTCCCAGCCACACGTACATAGCTCATGCACTCACCAACTTCATAGTTTTGCCGGAAAATGGGAAGATCGAGTTGGCTGTGGCGGAGGTTGGCGGGCGACGATGAAGCAGGGCTAAGTTGGGTGTTCTGGGTAGCGGGTTTTGTTGTTTGTATCTTAAGGGAGCTAGGGTTGTACTTGCATTGAGGTTTTGTGAGCCATCAACAACGAATTTTGAAGTAAACCTCACGGCAGCGGATGGTCGTGCTGCAACTTGGATGCTTGGCCTTTCCCGGTGGGAAAATAGATAATTGAAGGGTGTGTTGGACAACTCTTGCCGAGAGGAACATAGTGGTGACGAAAATTATCAGTTTCGGCGGCGGCGGGAGGACAATTTCCTCCTCTTGACGCGACAAACACAACTGTGTGTTTGGTTCATGAATCCGAGGTCTCGTTGAGTAGTTCATGGTAAAGGATTGGAAGAAGCTTGTTGTGTATATATATATATGTGCATATATTTGTATGTTCTTATTAAGTTGTGTCCATGTCAAGAATAGGAAGCTAGGATGAGGATATGCCTATATATATGTGTTGATTCCCATGCTACAGAATATTAAATACTGAACCCGGACATATCATGCAAAATGACAAAAATTGGATTAAATAATGGTATTAAAAATTATATAATATGAGAATAAGTGATATTTGATTTGGGGATGATTATCTAAGGAATTTAATCAGAATTTTGCGGTTTAGGATAATGTTATGGCTTGACCACAACCTTGTGAATTAAGAACGAGATATTATATTATTTTAGAATCGATAGGGACTGTCGTGGTTAAATCTAGTGATGTCGATTATTGGAGGATTTTGTGAAAGATGCTAATAAATCTATATTATTATGCTATTAAGCTAAGTAATGACATTAGAATGACTGTGATGCAAATTGTTAGAAATCTATCAAGGTTAAACGAGAAAATTGACTTGAATAGGTGACGATGTGGGTCTCGCAGAATAGTAGGCAGCGACAACTTCTTTTTGGGATACTGGAGTGAGGGTCTGCCAATCTGGCACCTCTCCTAACTATCTGTTAATTGTGATAAGTCCCTATGTGGGTTATCTATTTTATAACATACTCTGTTTGTTTGAAATTCGATTGTTATTCATTATCTGATTTAAACACTCTTGTGAGAGTTATCTTTGATACCAATTCTGTTTTTTGATTGTTCTAGTGCCCAGAACTTACTTTACATTATTAGAATTATGTCCCTGGTACCCTGCAGCCTTGCTGGCTATCCCCACATAACTTCATAGCTTCTTACAAGTCTGTTATTTGTTAAAGGGATCGTGTCGATCTATTGTTCTGTTATGTTACAGGGTTGCCTTATGTTATGAACCCTAAACGGCCTTGCCGGCCAGTGTACATTCTTGGTTCAACTATGTATATGTCATAATCATACTGAATGTTTAAAAGTACAACTTATATCTGTTGACATTACATTATATTAACCCATGGGACACCATAGGCCGGTTATCACTCGAAGGGACGCCACGGGGGGGATTTGGGCTCGGGGCTAGGTTCGAAAAGACGTTCGGGAGGAACAGACCGACGGTGACAGGTCTTCCAGCTAGTACCCACTTATGATCCTGACTTATAGGTAGCTGGAGGTGGCAAACTGTGAGTGGCGAGATCCGGCATGCAATCAACCATGCCATACAACAAGTTGTTACACGTCGAGCTGAGTGCTCGAGCAACGGAGTGATAAGGAAATTCATGTTTAAACGGTACCAATGCCTGGTACTCGCAATTATGATTTGATCTAAGAGTAATAAGGATGGAATGACCAACAGCTTATTAAATTTGATTACATGTGTATTATGTACTCCGTTTATTCATACTGACTTTCTTGTTGCTATCAAATTGTTCATCAATAGTCGTACTTCATTAACTTCTTTTTAAATCTTATTCTTCTCTTTTCCCTCACTAAGTCCTTATGACTTATCCTCCCTTGTTATTTGATTTCTTTCAAATAGGTAAAGATGGTGAACGAGGTCTTCAAGCTTGAATGTATTTTGAAATGTACTAGACTCTTGGCTGTGTATATAGGTTTCCATGTATGCTAAGTTGATTTTGAGATGTTGTGATAGGTCATGAATGATCATGAAGGCCTAAACTTGTATATATTTTGTTGATGTTATGTATTTGGTTATTTTGACAGAACGTGTTAAGTTAAAGTACTATGCCTTTCTTGAAGGATTTGAAGAGAAACTTTATGGGCCTATTGCTTGCTATGAGCAAAATATTGAGATTGAATTGGTAGTACCTCCGCTTAGGTGTCGTCCCGAGAAGGGGTGTTACATATACTTACATACATATATATACAATTATATATAACATATATATAATATAATCCCCTCCCCTCCCCTTCTTCCCTATACCCGAGTAGGTTGCCATCGCAGCCATCATGACAACGGTGCATAGTGGCCAGGTCTGGCCACGTCAGCTGTCGGTCACCATCCATCTAGCATTTTTTCTTTTCTTTTTTTTTTTGGCCTCCGGCGGCTGAGCTGCCGGGGCTGGCTACCAGTTTGCTGGCAACCGGTGGGGTGGAGTATGGGGGGTTGGTTAGTGTACACATTACATTTATATATATGTATTATATACATTATACATATATGTATTATATTATATATATAATATATATCTTTTAATATATTTTAAAAAATATATAATATGATTTAGTTTGGACTATTGATTTTTAAAAAAAGATCTAATAGTTGATAAGTGGGGATAAAATCATCTTTTTATACATAAAAAAGCATAACCTATCGCATACAAGGGCGCGTGAATTACACCAACACTCTTAGGGGTGTTGGTTGCATGATTTTAGAAAACACAAGAAACATTTTTGTATATATTTTTTTATAGGGGATTATGAATCAATTTGAAATATCACCGGGGTGCTGTGCAATTTACCCTTTCTATACATATATATGTATGTATTTATATATATACATAATATAGATAGATATATGTATATATATCTACATATATGTAATATATGCTATTTTAAAATATTTCTTATGAAGAACTTTTGTCGTATTAGAAATTTAGTTTTTTTTTTTTTTAATTTTTAGTGAGGTTAAATAGGTATTTCATATTTTGTGAATCTTTTCATAAATTAATCAAATTTTAAGGGTCTATGGGTAATTTGATCATTTTTATTTTAACGGTTTCCATCAATATTAACGACGGAGGATTGGAAGTACTTAAAAAATTATGAAATTTGGACTGAAAGTAGTCAAGTGCCAGTTTATGGGAAAAATGCTATTTTTTTTATTTGAATGTTTACTTTGATGGATAAAACATTGGGATAAATTTTAAAAGATTAAAATATCCTTAATAAAAAAATTCATTTATTTTTCTGTTTAACATAAAGAAATTAATTTTCCCTCACTCCAATACAACATCCAACTATTTCTTCTTCTTCGCAAACATAAAAAAATTAGTTTTCCTCCATTTTAATACAATATTCTTACACATAAAAATAAAATTTTAAAATGCAAAGAATTTAAGGTACATTTTCTTTTTGTTATCAATATCATTACCTCAATTGTAATTATATATGTATCTTTAAATTATTTTTAGTATAAATACATTGGTAAACAAATAAATAAAAGAAATGGTGGCAGAAACCAAAAAAAAAGAAAAAAAGAAAGAAGAATGACTGGTCTTGTTTCTCAAAATTTGATCAAATGGAGAGGACAATATTGTAATTTAGTATGCCCATAAGGAGGACATAATTGGAATTTTACAACATCATCCAACCACCACATAGTTGTGGGATTTTTCATCCCACTCAAATGGAGTGATGCCATATCCAACAATTAGTATCTACAGTGGCGGGCTCACCTCCAACTGACGAGCCTTGCTCATGCAAAGTAAACCATAGATAATGTGGGATGTGGGCTTTTGATTCACCCACATCCCATTAAGTAAACCAGCCCTTATAATCATGAGTCAGAACTACTAATTCTTTTTGGGGTTAATTACATCTACCTTTCTTGAGGTTTGGTGTAATTACCAAATTTTTTTTGTTGTTTTAGAAATTATATTTACACCCCTGAACTTTGTCGCCATCCAACATTTCATCCAAATCGTTAGTCGCCATTATGGTTTTGCCCAACTATCGTTAAAAAATTTGGGTGAAATTCCAAAAGTGCCCTTAGAAAAACTAACTCCAGTTTTGACCCTGTTCGACTTTTTTTAGTAACCAAAAATACCCTTAGGGGTGGTATTATAAGACTTTTTAATTTGTTAAGGTTGTATATATATATTTTTTTTGAGGTCTTAAATGTAATAAAACAAAACGAATCCAGGCTAGCTTTTTATTCTATTGCCTACACACACACACACATGTTTCTTTGATTTTCTTACCAAAATAATATGGCTTCATCATGGAGCACATTATCTAGTGAATTGGGAGCATTAAAATATAGAAACGAGAGGTGCAAAAGGCAAATTGTGAGAAAAAATATTAAAATATTTAGGACCAAAATTATGTTTAATAATATTAAATAAAAAATATTTAATATAATTAATTAAAAATATTTATTAAAAATAAATAAAAAAAATTAAAAAGAAGGATAAATAAAGAATTTATTAAAATTTATTCTTTAAAATTATTTATAATTAATATTTTTTAGGAGTAAAACATCAAATTACATTTTAAGTTACATACTTAATAATACATATATATTAAATAACGAAAGGATAAATAAAGAATTTATTAAAATTTATTCTTTAAAATTATTTGTAATTAATATTTTTTAGGACTAAATTATAAAATTAGCATTTTAAGTTACATACTTAATAATATATATATATTAAATAATGAATATTTAAAATAATTTTAAATATATTTATTGATTAAAAATAAATAATCAAAAATTACAAAAAAAAGGATAAGTAAAGAATTTATTAAAATTTATTCTTTAAAAGTTATTAAATAATACAAAAGAAAAACCCATCTCAGGCAAGGAGCCAGCCGCTAGTCATAGCTAGGTCACGATAGGCCCCTGCCATGGCAGTGAGTGGCTGGTGATCTAGCCATGGCTAAGCAGCATCTTGGGATGGGGGTGAGGGTTGGGTGGTGGTGGGTGGTGTATTTTATATATATATATATATGTATACATCTATATTTTTATTATACAGTTACATATATATGTTTATATATGCACCTTTATATTATTGTTAGATAATGATTTAAATTTTTATTTTTTAATTAATTATTTTATTTTTAATAATAAATAAATTTAATTAAATTATTAAAGCAATTCACTCTTAAAATTATTAAAATAAATTTAAAATTTTATTTTCTATTTTTACTTATTTTATTTATTTATTGCTAAATTTTAATAAACTATTTTATATATCTTTACTATTTTATCATTATTAAACATGTAACTCAAAATTAATAGAAATGTATTATCTAAGGTTATAAATTTAATTTTTTAAAAAAATAAAGGTGATAAAAATATATTAAATAAACGCTCATAAATTCAAAAATATTACAAATAGGTCCAAGGGTAGTTTTGTCTTTTTGATATTTCTATCAATTTTTTTATTTTTTAAGTTTACACGGAAGGACATTTTGATCATTTTATATTTTACATCAACATTATATTTTAGTTTGAAAGTTGATGGGGTAAATGTAATTTTCAAAACAATAAGAGTTTTTTTTTATAATTACGCTAAATCTCAGGAGATATGGATGTAATTCACCCTTCTTATTAGGCAAAATAGAAAGGATTATTTTATATTTATGTTTTGACTTAGACAGCTAAAAAGAACAAATTTCAAGGTGTTCTAATATTCTTTTATCCAATTTATTACATCAAATACTTAATAAAAGGATTAAAATTCTCTTTGTTAAATACATATTTTCGATGTCCCAAGCATGTTGTTTTCATTACTAAAGTACAAAGCCAATCCGTTTAATATTTGAGGTAGCTTATCATATTAACTCTTTTATAGTTTTTAAGGCTACTGGAAATTTCAAGAGTAACATTTGTTATACTATTTAATATTTATATATTAAATTACTTGTCTTTGTGTTACAAAGTACATGACTTGATTTTGCACCCGAAATATACTGTTGGTCTCGCTACTCTCATTTACCCAAAATCCATGACTATTTTCATTGAAAAAAAAATAAGGGAGGATGAAGTCCTAAAAACTTTGCCCATTCTACAATTTATATATACTTAAGGGGCGCAAAATGTAATTAATTAAGGAACCCCTGAAAACAAAAATAATATAGAGACGAACAGAGAAACCCCGACTCAACCCCGCCGACGCCACTGGCTTCGTGCAGAATGTCATGAATCAAACAAGAAATCCAAGCAACGTCGTATTTTTTCGTATTGAATCGTGTTTCCTTGTCTCAGCCCCAGGTGAATTTATCTCAAGCACCGGTAGTTTCCTCAAGACTGTTGTCCTAATCTCCAGATATGTTGCTGCCGCTGCATCATCCTCACTGGGCAGCCCGATTTCCAAGAAAACCCATCCATTTTTCTTGCAGCTTCAACAACCCAAATCAACCTCAGAACCGGCGGGATAGATTGCGTTTCATTCGAGGGGAAAAGCTTTTAAGTGATCACAGCACATGGGGCATTGGGGGACCCTGCAAATACTTTGTTCAAGTCTTTGATCAACATCAACTTGCTACGGCAATCAGGTTCTTCTCCCACACTATCGTTAGAAGGTCTCAAGGTTCCGAAAAAATAATAGCTTTTGATGGAAATTATTGTCTTAAAAGCTTGTGAATGTTTGCTATTGGATTGCCTGTAATTCTTTTAATTCATCTGTAATATTTACTATAATATCATTGTTAATGTGATGTACTGGTTTTGTCTTTGTTGATGCAGGTATTGTAATGAGCTGTCCATGAGATATATTGTCATTGGCAAAGGCTCAAACTGTCTTTTTGATGACTTGGGGTTTGATGGTTGCGTTATTCTCAATAGCATTGATTTTTTGGAGAAGACTGAACCTGGTTTGTACAGAGCTGGAAGCGGTTATCCGGTGAATCGTCTAGGTGTACAGACTGCGAATGAAGGATTCACAGGGCTTGAATTCGCTGGAGGAGTTCCAGGTACTATTGGTGGTGCTGCCTACATGAATGCTGGAGCAAACGGACAGGTAAAAGCTGGTTTTTTAACTTTCAGACAGGTGAAAGTAGTCAAGATTTGGTTAGATATTACTTATCTTTAGTTGTCTTATCTATAATGTAGCAAAAAGGGCTAAATTCACTAACATTTACGTGCACTTTTGTAAGGTTGGTTTTCTTGGTATTAGGAGGTGTTGTTGATATGGATAATCCCCGGAAATAATAAGAGATTAATCTAATTGGTTTATTAGATGAAACGGCTTAATGGGCATTGCTATTTCATTTATATTGAAGGAAACAGCTGACACTGTTGAATGCATTGAGATTATCACAACTGAAGGGAAGTGTCAGATTATGAAAAGAAGTGACCTCAGTTTTGGCTATCGATCATCTTCATTTCAAGACATGAATAACTTAGCAGCCATAACTGCTGTCACATTCCGTCTGAAGGTCTCACAAACAGCAAAGAAAAGGCAGCAAGAGTACTTAGAAAGGTAACTATCTCAAAGGTTGTGTTGTCTGGAATCTGCCAAAGCTAAATTATGCATACTGATATTTACAGGAGGAAAGTTACACAACCGTTGAGGGATAGAAGTGCTGGTTCTGTATTCCGGAATCCATCTGGGACAGGTTTTTCGGCAGCACAATTGATTGAGAGAGTGGGATTGAAAGGATGTAAAGTGGGAGGGGCCATGATCTCCAACAAGCACGCTAATTTCTTCATCAACTGTGGTGATGCTACTTCTATCGACATGCTTGAGCTAATTGGCTTGGCGAAGGAGGCTGTCTATCAGCACTTTGGTGTAAAGCTCAAGGAAGAAATCTTATATGTTCGTCCGTAGTGTAAAACAAGGAATGCAAGTGGATATAGGAAAGTTAGTCCTGACAATTATTGCTTCGCAGTTATTCAAGAAGCAAACACATTACATGTCTCATTTGTACATTAAATGGAATCCTAAGCTCTATAAAGAGTTGAAAATGTAAGGAAATCAATAAAAAGATTAATTCATCAGTGAATTCCATGTTCTGGTTCTGTTTCTGTTTCTGGTTCTGGTTCTGCTTCGTTTCTGGTCAGAGCTTTAGTAGTGAAATGAGCAAGAATTCCAATGGGACAAAAGAGCAGGCAAAGAGAAACTGAATGGCGGGTCTCTATATTGTCCTGCAGTCCGTCGTAATAAACCTGCCTGGATGAACATAAAATAAGATATAAGAAGAAGAAGAAGAAAACATAAGTATGTCTGCCGTCTGTGTGTGTGTGTGTGTGAGAGGAGGGGGGGTGGAGACCTTGCAGCAAAAAGATCTACAGCCAACAAATGTATCCAAGCAGAAGCCAATGTCATCTCACTGGAGAACATCTTAGCTATGCCTTGAAGCTGAACAATTGTAAATAAATGGCTATTAGCATAAAAAATTAGAAGTCCTAATTCTGCAAGTGATTGAATTTGTATTTGCTAGTTAAAAACACACCTCTGGCAACCAGTATTTACTTGCAAACATCAGGCGTATGGTATCAGGTGTCCAGGACAGATATAATAGATAAGCATATAATACTCCAAGAGCCATATATGGTATGCTGCTTGCCACTAGTTTCTTAGTCTGCATAACAGATAACAGAAAGCAATTTAAACCAATGTTTTGTACAGGACAAAACTTGACTTTTCAAGCACAAATTCACTGAAGTAATCAACCCAGAGGGCTAAGAAAGGTAGTCGCAGGGGTCCAATTGAATTGAACCGAGCTTGAAGAAAAATTTCAAACTCGAGCTCAAAATATTCATATTAGACTCGAACTCGAACTCAATAAACCTAAATTTTCGAACTCAAGCTCTACCAATGAAAATTGGAGTTAAGTTTGGCTCAAATAAACTCGAATTTTGAAGTGATTTTTCACAATTTTGAGCTCGAGTTCGAGTTCGAACTTAAAATAAAATAATAATAATAATAAAATGATAAAGCGAGTCTAGACACAAATGGCTCAAAATAGAGATTGGGTTGGATTCAACTCTCAAACTTGAAAAATCTCAAGCTTAACTCGAGCTTGGCTCATAAGCCGATTCGACTCGTTTGCACCTCTAGTTGGTAGCTGCAAATGATCATTATATCATGTTCATGTCCTGCCCATATCTCCAAGAAGACCATCAATTATCGGACACCATACACAGTTGATCATGTGATTTAAGAATGGGTGATTTTAACAAAAATCTCTTTACTAATGGAGAGTGGCTTAATCAAGCCTCATTCTGAATATTTATTGTGCAGGTTGAAATAATGAAAAGGATAAACGTCCAAAATGCTTACAAACTCAGCTCGAGGTGCTACAACCATGAAGGTATAAAATGGAAGAACAGCTGCTGTTCCCAATGTAAAAGCACTACTAGCAATCTGAGAACTGGTCAGCCCTGCAAAGGAGCAGAACACGAAATTTTATTCTGTGTAAGTTCAGTCAGAACTATAATCTTTCAGTTTTCAATATCTAGTGGAATTTAATAAAAATTGATTATATGGGATCACACATGAATCTTGACTAAATCCACATTTTTTACCTATAATAATCCATGTACCCAGGGAACACATGCAGCATTAACTGATATTCTAAAATGGAGATGCAGCTTGGAGAGAAAAATGTGTGCTCAAAATTAAATTAAAAATATAAGGAATATCATAATAGAGACTTAGGCAGCAGGAAAGAATTACACGAAGCATATACTGCAGAGCTTTTTCTGCACCAAATATTTCTCTCAAGATTTGGTCTAATGATGGCTCTTGATCCTCCAAGAAAACTCCAGCCAATACATTGGTTTACTTCCTTTCCTACCACTTGTCGGCCAAACAGTTCAGTTTTCTTGCTTTTAAGAGCAGACATGCATCTACGGCTTATGATATTGTTACATGAGGTGTTAGACGGCAATCTTGGGCGGTCAATCTACAAAAAGCAGATCTAAAACTGTTTAGTGTCCAATAATGTCACAAAGTACAGAACCATAGATTGAGCACAGAAAGCTTGCAGAAATGAATGATCATTCACTTCTATTTGTTGGATTATAATATAATAACTGGCAGATGAAACTAGTTGCCGTTTGGAATCAAAATTATAATCAAGCAAACATAACTGGCTGATTATGTAACTTCCATGCTGTGTTATGACTTATGACTATGCTAGGATTTTGGTTTAATATAATGCTGAAAACTCTTTAAGACTTTGATTAAGGTTTCTAGCAGACATTGAGAAGGTCTTATTATTAACCCCAGTTGGTATCTGAAACAAAGGCATGTTTGTTAATGACCTTAGCTGTAACACTAAAAGAGCAAAAACAACCAATTTAACAACGCCAAAATCCTAAACAGGGGACACAGCGCCCCTAATAATCATTACTAGTGAAAAAACAACGTTAAATACTAGGAACAATTAGAAGAATAACAAATGACCAGACCAAAACACAAGCAGGATGCGCAGCAGATTTCCCCAGCAGTAAGATCAAGTACTATAAAATTACTGTAGCTGCCAATCAAGATTGCACAAGGAAAATCAATAATGCCCAGATGAAATTGAGCAGGTAAATCTTACCCTGAGAGAGACACAGACTTGGGAGCTGAAAAAACAAGAAAAGGCCATATCTAACTTGAAGAAAAAAGCAAGAAAGACGAAAAGAAAACCTCCCAAAAACAACTGTTATAAAACAAAGAACACTTGCTTCATCCCCTTTACCAAGAAAGGGCCATAGATATATTATATATGACGAGGCAAGAGCAATAATGGGGCAGCATAAAACAAGAAAAAAGCTTGAGGCTCCCATATGAAGACACGAAGACTTCATCTGTTGAATAAAGAAAAGGGAGGTCGTGTTGATTGTTGATGGATGGTTCACTCACTGCATATGCCCACTAAGATTTCTTACACGGTATTATTGGATTATCTGCCTAACTTAACAGAAAGATGGCCAAATCAAAACAGACAACCTTATTGGATGGAGAGGCTGTCCCTCACTTTTCTTTGCTGACGAATTCTCCACAGATTTGTTACACGTGGCGCGCATGCAAGGTCGGTGGCTTATTAGTGGGATTCATTGGTCGAGAGACAATATATACAGGAGCACTCAAAGTCGATATTTGTGTTTAATATATGATGTAATATTATATACTTAATATCATTTGTAATATGAATGACATAGAGAATATTTATTAGAATTAAGAATTAATTTGAAGAGAAATTGTCCATAGAGGACGATGCTGCTGGTAACTAATAAAGTGATACTTTTAAAGGATTAGTTACACTCATTACACATGGAATGAAGATTGAATAATTATAATAGTACCAGCAATTTTAACTTACTTTATGTCTAATTAAAATTTTTATAGTGTAAAATAAATTAAAACATTTGTTTATCTTGTTAATCATGATAATTTATTATTTAATTTTTATATAAATTTAAAAAATAACTATGATAAAGTGGTAGTGCTGATTGCATGTTGTAGTTCTTAATGTATAAATTGTAGTTATGAGACTTTTGAAAGATGTAGTGAGAATATTTTTAGAAAGAATTGTTGATATTTTATTTAAATATATATATATATATATATTAATAAACTATATTACATTAATCTAATGATAGTACATGGTATCTGATACGACACCAATAAGCAAATGGAAATCATATATGAAAAAAATATTTATTTAAAAATATTTCATGTACATACATCTTTCTAGAAAGATATTTCCTCCTCCAACGTAATAGAAATAACGTTGAACTGTTGGTGGTATTTGCAGCATCTAGAGCTGGTTAAGGTGTTGGACCCACCAACCATTGAATTCTTTCCACAATACGTATACGTGGCACTCTATTAAGCCTCCACGCAACAATTTGAACTTCTTTTTGGTCGTAAAAGGGAAGTTGAATGCTTTTGAAATCAAATACTTCTAAACGTTTCAAAAAGGTGTTATGGACGTGGGGAATTATGATTGGCACTGGGAAAATATCATCATTTGAATACACTTTGCATTGCATTTGGACGCAAGCTGGCAGATGAACCAGAATCCAGGTTCGTTCCTGGAAGTTTACGAATCCAAGTCTAATTCCGAGATTAATTCGTATTAAGACAAAATTACCTTTGCAGGTAACCGACGGGGTCTGAAATTTCAAGATTTTAGTACAATCACAACTGTCTGATGTATGGCAAATTTCATGAAAATCCCACTACCCGGATCCTACTATGTTAATAATTCAAGATTCACGCTCGGAACCTGCTAACAATAATTTTGTAAATTCCACTATATTACTTGAGTATTCGATTGCAATAACAACATTAACAAGAAATAACACATAAAACTTAGAGCTTTTCATTTTTATTATTTATATACATACAAACCAAAAATTCGTCAGGTTTAAATTTTTGACCTTACACTTTATGTGTGAAACTTATACCATTGGCAAAAGCCCACTCGATGCAAAACCTAGAGTTGAAGTTCCATACAGTTCATTTTGTAAATATTGGATGCAAGAATAATCAGGTTCTTTTCTATGCATTTCTTTTCCCAATAGTGTGTAATTTGTTTCTTCAATGTTTAAATATCTTTGTGCCATCCAACCCCTTGAGTCGCTTCTCAAACTTCTGGAAAAAGAATGCTGCCAGCATAATGTACACAGAAAAATAAGGGGTTGGAGATGATCAGCAATGGTGGTCAAGCCAAGAAATGATATCGCCAAAAACTCGAAGTATTGTATCATCCGGCTCCCCTTCCAGAAGAGAGTGATAGGCATCATCATATAGGTTAAGTTTCTTGTCGGGGCTGCTTGCCTTCTCATGCAACGCCTTACTCACAGATGGATCGGTTACTTTGTCCTCCTTTCCATGAAGGATCAATAATGGCAGAGACACCTGCAAAATTTATGAGGATTGAGGGCAAAGTCAATTTTCAGACAAAGGCTTAGACTGGGAGAATCAGTTCAAGCAATGGGGTTGTGAAGTTATCTTTGGTATCAGTTAATATACTTAATTAAAACCTCTTTAGGCTAGATAAAAATGCCAGCCTTAGTTGAGTTGAGTTGATGTTATCTATATGACTATATCTATGCAGATGATCTCTAAATAAAACCAAAGATAACAAGAAAAGGAAAGAAGAGGCCTTAAAATTCTCTCACAGAATGTAGTCAAACAAGACATACAGTTAGAAAAGAAATATATAGGTCAAGCAATGGGCACACCTTTTCCAATTGCTGCTCTATCTCTTTTGTGGTCCTCAGCAACTCCAAGGCTGTTCCCAAGCGTGGTTTGTGCTTGTAAGCAATAACGTTGTAGGCTGTCTGAATAAGAAATAAAACATGTAAATCTGCTCACCATATGCTATCAAACAAAGCATAGAAAAGTGAAACAATGGTCAAAAGAACTAAATCCATAAAAAGACTCAGAGATGCATTCTCCCTCTATGTGTGTTTCCGCTAGGTTGTACTTTCTACCAACCTGTTCTCTCTTCTTCACAACTTTGAATGCCAACTCAGCCAAATCCTTTTGTGGAACAAGCTTCTGTTTCGGAAATAATTTTGCCACTCCAATTAGAATTTGGGTTACTAACCAAGGAGGAGCCATATCATCTGCAATCTAGATTAAAGTTTTGATCAATCTAATGTGCATGGGTAAATCAAAAGGAATGCTTTACCCAAAACAAGCTGCATAAGGTACCTTGCACATAGGTGCAACAAGAACAGCGCCGTTCCAAGAATTAGGTTGTTTCAGGTGCACCTTAAGTGCTACTGCACCCCCCATTGACTGTCCAAGCAGAAAGCTTGGCAAATTATGGAGATTTGGGTTTTCTGCATTCACAATCTTCTGATTATTACAAAAACTGTCCACCAAGAAAGACAGGCACAGTACTTAGAAACAGCTCCTTGTCTCTTTCAAACGCATGTGTGTGCTAATATGATCAAACTCTTCCAATGTAGCTTATATCGTCCACAGAAGACAGTGTCCTATCTCCCAAGGGCTTTATAGGATAGCTCTAGCTTAACATGTTTTTCTATTATCTTATCTATTAATGGAGCCAAATTAATCATTTTTTCCATGCATCCAAATTTTTAAGATGATTAACAGAGGGTGGTGGTGAAAGGCCTGAGCAGTTCATTTCTGATTGATAAAGAAACAGACTAATAATAAGTAAGTGATCCTGAATGGTACAGCTAACTCATGTTGTATCAATGCATTTTCTTTGTCAGGAAAAAGATTAGCAAACTACATATCCAGCAAAACTAATCAGCCAAATAGATATCTTTTCCACTTATCATGCTAAAATACGATTTTTTTTTCTCCCTCTTCCTTGTATGTTTAAAAAGGCAATGCAGGGTTTAGAAAATCATAATCTGACTAGACTGGTTCTAATAGCAAAACAGGAAAACAAAAGCCTTCGTGAAAGAGAATAGGAAATAGGGATAACCCTGTGGATGACTATGCAAACCCAAGCAGAAAAGCCAATACTTCTTAAGCTAGGATAAAATGCACCAACAGCAACAAAGGCATACTTTCACTAAATCTTATGTGCCAGAAAAATGTCTATAGAGCAATAAATATAAATTCAATATGCGAATCTTATTAGTGCATGATTCATGAACATAATACTTCTCAACTCACATTTTCTTCTATGAACAGGGAAAACCTGATCGATGGAATAGAAAAAGGAAGTTTTCGAAAATATGTGCTCAAAAGCCAACCTCTAAAATTCAACAAGAGCTGGGTTTAGATCCAGGAAAATAAAATAATATACTGCAAATGATTAGGCTGCAACTTTATTGGTTTTGTAGCAAGAAAATGAATATATAACTATTCCCCCAAGAAAATAAGATAAGTAAAGGTGAAAATAGGTCAGAAACTATTGTCTTGATTGTTTCATCATTTGTGCCGTTCTGTTGGGCAACAGGGTTCGAAGGATGTATTAGTATCCATTCCCATTATCTAGGCTAAAGCCTAAATCAAATGAACCTCTTAGAAATGAAAGAAATTCAATCAACATAGAGATTTTTAAAATCCTCGTATTAGATAGCTTGGGATACCAGACCATACCTTTAACTTTAGAATAATGCTCTATGACATCATCAACTATAATGTCAAAGTTTGGAATATAGCCATGTAGACCTTCTGAAAGACCAAATCCTGGGTAATCCATAGCGAAAATTCCATAACCAGAAGATGCTAATTTTCTTGCAATTCCTGCAGACAATGCATAAAATTACTAAGCTCGAATATCTCAAATTCAAGGCTGTAAACTTATGTACTGTTATGAGCCACATGCCTTCAAAGAAGAATGTGCAGGTATCTCCATAGCCATGGCAAAAACAAACCACAGCTTTCGGGGAACCTCTATCTGGAAGCCAACTTTTCGAGAAAATTTCCAGCCCTCTGGAGTTCACTTCATATGACTGTGAACAGATGTAAACTAGTATCCTTCACCATATACATCAGAAACTTTAAAACTGAGTACAATTATAAAATACGAGGTACTAAAAGTGAGCAAGTCCTTCAAGAATCTTACTTTCACATTCTTAAAGAGAAATTGAAACGTAAATCTGGAAGTGTGTAGAAAAGGTCTGCATAAAATATCTAGGAATGTTGCCAGGTTATGTATAAGGAAATTATGAAAAAACACGTATTAAGGTTATGGTGCAGTGACAGTACAAAGAAGTAGGGTTGGTAGATCCCATCAGCATCCTTAAACTAAAGTCATCAGAAAATGCTGGTCAGCAAAGAAAATCCACTTTAAACAAGAAAATTTCTAGAACGTGATGGCATTGATATTCTAATACGAGGCAAAACAGTGAAGGCATAATTATAAAATATTGCAAAAAGAAATTTTCAGATTGGAATAGACTGTGATTTCAGGATGTATAATACAGACCAAACTGCCGATGCTCCATGACGAGACAGTCAATGAGCTAAATATCACAGCACCTTAAAGGTACAAAGAAGAACCTAATTAATTAAAAATCTGCCATGTCAAAAATGCAGGAGTAATTTTCCACTAAAAAATTGAGATATCATAATGATGGGCACAATTGATTGAAATGAAGAGGACAATTAGATGATATTCAGGCCTGCTTAGGAAAATTTTCAATAACACTTCAACTAAACAAGAAATACGGAAACTCTTTACCTCCGTCATCTTCAATCCATCATATGGCATCTGCAAGATAAGTAAACATAAGAATTCACTAGAACTTCATATCAAATACATAGAAATCAGAATATATTTTGCTTGGAGAAAGTCAGGAAGTTTTATACTTCTAAAGGAACAAAATACAAGAAGTCTTAAAAATTCTTCAGAACACAACGCAGAACAAGTCCAGCAAATGGTGAATTAAAGTGAAGACTTAAAAAGAAAGGACTCAGGTATTAAAATTGGGATCACAGATTATCACTAAGAAATATCTTCACAGATTCAAAATTGGTTTGCCAGTAGGAAAATACCCAAAATGCATTTTTCTTGCGTCATTTGTTGTAACCTTACATATAGAAGGGAAATTTTAACGAACCTTCGGGGATACAAGGTGAAAATCGATTGAAATGCATGCATCAATAATGCAGTGAGTTAAAACCCAGTGGATATGTGGACTGCAATAACCTGAAAAGTATGTTTCGTAGAAAGTAACTCAAAGAAGTTTTTGTTTCACAGGCATTCGGATATGAAAACATGGCGGGTGAGGGACGGGAATGCTAGCATTCCTTTGTAGTAATATTGTCATCAATGCTGCCAACAACCAAAAAAGAATGACTTCTTCCATTTGATGTACCTGACTTCATTTGATCTTGTGCTATTGACGACAAACCGATAAGATCTTCATTTATTCCTCCTATCTGGGATCTTATTCCAGTTCCATCATATTTTATTTTAGAAATATGTCTAAATTCTGGCAGATTTTCTCTCTTTCTTATCAGAGTGCAGAACCATGATCCTAGTTATTATTGCATATTTGCACATGTATCCCCTGTTGCTAATCAAACAGTAACTATACAATTTATTAAGTTCATGGATTAAAACACATCTAATCGGCTTAGTTCAATAGGCATTAAACTGCAAAATCATGGGTTGAAGTAATATATTTAAAATCGTGAACTCCCGCTAATTTAATCACCAACAAAATCTACCACCATGAACAACTAACTCTAACCTTGGACCATGCAACAAAAACCTTGGACCGCACATTTCTTTACAATTGGACATCAACTGTATCCACTGAAACAAGATGCACACAAATAATTATTTTTAGATGCTAAGAACCCCATTTCCAAGATTTAACCTTTACCATAAACTAAGTACCATCCCAATCCAAATCATTCAAACAAGCAATCCCTACTCTTTTCTTCAAGCTTCTACCTCAAAGAAAAAGGCAAGATATCACAACTTTTTAACCTTCTTGAACAGTCTGTTACATGAAAACATAAGCAGCAATTTGCAAATACCTTGAACAACATATGATCGATGGAAAGCTGAATGTCCTTGAAGGCCTCACGAGCTCGACGCCTGGGTTCCACCTGGTCCATGTCAGTATCCAGAATTTTCTGCAACTCCTCGCTTACACCCTCAAACTTCACAGAACCCATCACTTTCGCAGCCCTCTCACTCCTTGCAAGAGAAATCTTGGCCTTCAGTTCTAGTTCATACAAACACCAGCCCTCCAAATAATTATGGAAAACCCACAAAGATTTAAAGAAACAGAAATCAAAAGAATAGAATGAAGAAAGAAAGACGGTTACAATGATGAGACTTTGAGGCAGTTGGACTTTGTTTACCATTGAAAGGGTGCCTCCTATACAGCTCTGAAGATTTCAACGCCATGCGCGCATTTGTGATAACTGAATTTACTATTAAATTATGTACTTTCTTGAACTAGAGAGAGAAGTTTGAAGTTTGAACGAATGACGCAAAGATGCCAAGTCGTAGATAATCCGGATTGGTGATTCACTAGGATTCGCCAAGAGAAAGAAACAAAGGAAAAGTAGTTTGGTGGGATGTAATTGGCTTTACGGTTAACTAGGGAAAAGTTGCTAAAGTTTATTTTCAATTTAAGAATCAGTTCCAATTTAAATTTTATTTGTCTTTATTTTTCAGTCAAAGCTTTTTTTTAAGGTTCACTCCCCACTTAAATAAAAAAGATAAAAACAAACTCACTTAAATTGAAAATAACAAGATACTTCACTCAACCTACTCACAAAAATGATTCTTCAAAATAACTCCACTCTTCACATTTTCTCTTCCTCTTTCCTCCATTTTGGAGATTGATTCTCACTCTTTTAGACAGCGCTGCCTTCACCTTCTTCCCTGGTGCTGCAACAACTGGCCTTCTTCTCTCTTTACTTTCTTATTTTTGAACTAATTTTTCACCGTTCATTGTGTTATCCAAGCTAGAAGGATTTGTATTTTCTCTCCTCAATTGCATAGTCTACGAGGTAAGTTTTGTAATTTTCTCTTATGTTATTTTGTATGAAATGCTGAAAGAATTTTCATACATTTTTTTGTTTGCTTCTTGTTTTATCTTAGTTTTAATTATTTTAGGCTTGATTTTGATATACTCAATTCACCCACAATCAATCTCTTCTTTTATAAAAGCCTCTAATGTAAAATTTTTCGTACTTAAATATTGTTAATTTATACTTCATTTGTGGTTTTAATTGTATATTTCAATTATCAATTATCTGAATTTAATAATTATATAATTCATAAAAGGTGTAGAGTACATTAGTTGTTTGTAATTGAATTTTAAGGATATTATTTGATTTATGGTGTACATGAAATGTATAAATTATGTTTAAGCATTTCTTGGCATCCATTCCTGCAAACACATCATTAATATGATTAATATTATTTTCAAATAATATGGTAGCAAAATTCAGACTATCAATATTTAAATTGTAAGTTGCAATACACAAAATTCCCAATTCACAAAATTGTAAGTTTTTTTGGTAGCAAAATTTAAATTTTCAGTATTTAAATTGTGAGTTATAATACACAAAACCTCAAATTTAGTATTCTGTGCAAGTTTTTTTGTATGAAAATTCAAACTTTTAGTATTTAAATTGTGAGTTGTAGTACCAAAACCTCCAATTTAGTATTTATGTAGTTATGTATGTCTCTCTTGTCTGCAGAAATAATAGCTAGTGCTTTTGTCGCTTATATTCATGATACATTCATCCAATTATTTGGGGAAAAAAATATACTTTTGCAGGTTAAGTTTTTGACTAGATACCTCCAACATTCAATGGAGTATATTACGGTGCAAATACATTTTAGTCGCCAACAAAATTAGGACCTGGACTGTGGAGTTTATGCATTTTTTTGGGTATAGTGTTTCGCAAAAAACATCCAGGATTTCTATGAACATGTATCAAGCACATATTGCTGCAAAAATTCTAACTGATGAGCATGGTTTAATATATTTCTGGTTTGAATGATAATGTTTGGATTGTTATTATTTGAATGAATTTACTTTTTGTATATAGATATTGAGGTGAATGTTTTAGTATTTAAGATATTCTTGCTGGATAACGTTTATTATTTGTGTATTTGAATGATCAGAATGGATAGTATTTACAATTTATGGTGTAATTTGAAAATTTATTTATATAAAGATACTAATAATGATATATATGTTACAGGTGGGTTTAAATGCAGTACAATTGCATATGCATATGACGTCCATATTTATATAACTAGTACCAAGATGGAAAAAAAATGGAACCAGGTATAAGGAAATATGAGTACAAAAGCAAGTATAAAAACATACAACATAAATACAGAACATTGGCAAATTCAGTACAAAACTATCAAGATGAAGTATAAAAATCCCAAAAATCAGTATTTTTTCATCAATTTTCAGTATCATTCTTAGTGCATTAAAGATCAAGTTGAATTTGTCTTGATCTGGTGATTGTATGATTATTAAACTATGATGCATTAGTACTAGGACTGATATAATTATAAGGGATTCATTAGTTTTCAATGGTGGTGTGGAAAGGACCCATTTAACTAATGCATGAATGGTTTGTACTAATATGAATGAAAACACAAATGGTTGGACCCCAACCATTTGAACACGTGCTATCACAACCATCACTTGAAGAAAAGATGATTTTATTATATTAGAGGGTCTTATGTGTTGTTCCACCCATGGAATCGACGTAAACTCGGCCAAAGAAAGAATAAGCACAAAAACATGCAAAATAAGTATAGAAGATGAGTAAATTTAGTACAAAACTACAAATATAAAGTATAAAAATCCCAAAAATCGGTATATTTTTGTCCATTTTCAATATCATTTTTAGTACATTAGAGATCAAGTTGAATTTATCTTAATCTAGCGATTGCATGATTATTAAACCACAATGCATTAGTACTAGGGTTAATATAGTTATGAGAGGTTCATTGGTTTTCCATGGTGGTATCGAAAGGAATCGTTTAGTTCATGCATGAATGGTTTATACTAGTATGAATGAGATTTCAATTGGTTGAATGTGGGTATTCATGTTCCTAACTATTTGAACACATGCTATCACGATCATTACTTGAAGAAAAAAATGATTTTATTGCATTAGAAGGTCACTATGTTTGCCACTCATCGAATTAAGATAAATTCGGCCAAAGGAAGAGCAAGTATAAAAACACGCAAAATAAGTACAGAACATTGGTGAATTTCAGTACAAAACTACAAAACAAAAGTGCAAAAATTCCAAAAATTGGTATTTTTGGCGTATTTTCAATATAATTCTTAGTACATTAGGGATTAAATTTTGTCATAATTTGGCCATTGCATGAGCATCAAACCACGATGTGTTAGTCTTCCTAGGACTGATATATTCATAAGAGATTCATTGGTTTTTGATGGTGGTGCCAAAAATATTCATTTAGCTCATGCATGAATAGTTTACACTAGTATGAATGAAAACACAAGTGGTTGCATGTGGGTAGTTGTGTTCCCAACCATTTGCACACATGCTATCACTACTATTATTTGAAGAAAACATGATATTATTGTATTATAGTGTTTTATGTGTCTTATCATGCTTTAAATTGAGGTAAGATCGGTCAAAGGAGAAGCAAATACAAAAACACGCAAAATAAGTATAGAATCATGGTGAATTCAATACAGAACTGTAGAGATAAAGTACAGAAATCCCAAAAATAGGTATTTTTTTGTTGATTTCTGGTATCATTCTTAGTATACAAGAGATTAAGTTGAATTTGATTAGTTAAGCCATTGCATGACTATCATACCATCATTTATCAATCCTAACATTGATTTAGTCATGATATGTTCATTAGCTCTCGATGGTGGTGTCGGACTCATACATTTACCTCGTATACTAATGGTTTACACTAGTATGAATGAGAACACAAATGGTTGGATGCGGGTAGTTGTGTCTTCAACTATTTTCACACGTGCTATCACTACCATTACTTGAAGAAAATATGACATTATTGTATTGGAGTGTCTTATGTGTCTTTTCACGCTTCAAATTGAGGTAAAATTGGCTAAAGGATAATCAAGTACAAAAACACGCAAAATAAGAACAGAACTAGGGTGAATTCAGTATAGAACTATAAAGATGAAGTACATAAATCTCAAAAATAGGTATTTTTTTATCGATTTCTAGTATAATTTTTAGTACATAAGAGATTAAGTTAAATTTAACTAGTTAAGCCATTGCATAACCATTATACCATGATTTATCAGTTTTAGGACTGATTTAGTCATGATATGTTCATTGGCTCTCAATGGTGGTGTTAGACTGATACATTTACCTCATAATCCAATTGTTTACACTAGTAGGAATGAGAACACAGGTGGTTGGATGCTGGTAGTTGTGTTCCCAACCATTTGCACACGTGTTATCACTACCATTACTTGAAGAAAACATGATATTATTGTATTGGAGTGTCTTATAGGTCTTTTCATGCTTCGAGTTGGGTTAAAATCAGCCAAAGGAGAATCAAGTACAAAAAACACGCAAAATAAGTACAAAACTAGGGTGAATTCAATACAAAATTGCAGAGATAAAGTACAAAAATCCCAAGAATAGGTATTTTTTTTGCCAATTTCTAGTATTATTTTTAGTACACAATAGATTAAGTTAAATTTAACTAGTTAAGCCATTGCATGACTATGAAACCACGATTTATCAGTCTTAAGACTGATTTAGTCATGAGAGGTTCATACATTTACCTGACACACCAATGGTTTACACCAATATGAATGAGAATACAAGTGGTTGGATGTGGGTAGGCGTGTTACCAACCATTTGCATAGTTTTATCACTATCATTATTATAGAAAATATGATATTATTATATTGGAAGGTCTTATGTGTTGTTTCACGCTTTGAATTGAGTTAAATTCGGCCAAAGGAAAATCAAGTAACAAAACACGCCGAATAAGTGCAAAACATGTTGAATTAAGTACAAAATTACAAAGATCTAGTACAAAAGTCCCAAAAATAAGTATAAAAATCAAACAAATTTAGTACACTAAAAAATACTTTACATGCTAACCACATGTACCATATACCAATTTTTATAAATCTATACAACAATTATAGATATAAATCTGCACAATATGTAAAAATACAAATCTACACCAAACAAAAAATTTTGGTATAATGTCTAAAAATCTTCATATATTACAATTTATGCAATAGCAAACAATCTACAAACGTTCAATATATATTAACACATAAAAGTCCAAATAGTTTAAATCCAATATGTCCTTCTAAAAGCAAAACTTAACAACTGTCATTTGTCCCTGAAAACCATGCAATCCTTCTTTTGTTGATTGTATCCCCTCCATGCATTATCTTCCTATGAATTAATCATAAAAAAGCAAGATATTAGTTAGAAAGTAATGACAAAAAGGTATATCAAGCATACATATACAACAAAATGGTAAACAAATACGTCATCAAGTTCAAGTTAATCTAGCTAGACGTAACTTCTTTGCATGTACAACGATTATGAGTACACCTGATAACCCAAACATCAATTTGAGATGGAATTCTCTGTGCCTTTTTACAACTTGGCTAAGGTATCACATCAAGTGTATTGATGGTTGGTTCTTCCTTTACTTGGTTGGTGTATTAATTGAGAATAAAGTATTGCATTATTAGTGCGTAAGTATTCAAATGAACAAATATAGTATTTAACATATAAGAGATAAGTACTAAAATGAACAATTTCAGAATTCAACAAGGTAGAGCTAGGTACTAAAATGAACAATTCCAGTATTTAACATAAAATAGCTAAGCACTGAAATGACCATATACAAATTTAAAGTAGAAGACCTAATGTAGCGCCCCATCTGAGAGATGCTTGCTTCGGATCGAGGTGCTGCTCCAATACTATTTTTTTGTTCGAAACTAATTACATCCTTCAAAATTCTCAACCTAAGAAATTTCATAATTTAAAATTTAAGCTAGTCATGCTGAAAATGACAAACAAAACCTAAATTCTCATAACAAATCAAAATTTCTCAAAGACCAATAATTTAACTTATATATATACATCACTCATCAAGGACCCCAACCTGTCATACTTCGTAGTAGAAAAGACACTAACTTAACCTATGCCCCCTGTTACAATTCAACCATAACAACTCGCATCCTTACCGTTATAGATATCATGATAACAATATTTACACTATGCCAAAAGGGGTAGCCCAAGCTTAGAATGCCTTCTACTCTTCAATCTGGCCAAAGAACAAAAAGAACAGCACAAAAAGGGTGAGTCCGAATGACTCAGTGAGGCAAGCATCTGCATGTATAGGAGGAATTAGAATGCAATGGAGTGCAATATACAAGTATAAAAAGAACATTTGTTCTAAATGCAGATAACTAAAATACAAGTTAGATATCTAGGTATTGGAGATTGGAAGAAGCTTACGGAATCTACAAACTAAAACCAGAAAATAGTATTTCTTGTACAACACTTTAAAGGGCTAACTCAATGTCGTCCCATACCGGCGAAGAGTCGTTTTACATTTAAATAAATTTCATAGAAAATTCTAGAACTCATAGACATGATTAGATTTAATGAAACTCAGTGAACAAAATTGTTTCATGAAATATTCAGCTTTCAAAATCCAAGATTTTGATCAGTTTTATAAAATAGACTAGATAAGAACATTTTACAAAACCAGTGAAATAAGCATATTTTACATGTACGACCGTGCATGGCCTTCCATTTTATTCTTCCTAATTGTGTATAAACGATTCGACTGTAAACGTCTTTCCCCCTTATACCCCCTTGATACTATATAAACAATACGACCGTGAAACGGCTTGCCCCGTTATATCGCCTCGACACTTGTATAAATGATACGACCGTAAAATAGCCTGCTCCCTTATATCCCCTCGACGAGTGGCCAACTCGCCAAATCGTTGCAGCACGAATCTGTAAAATCGATTCTCGCCGATCAAGCCTTAGGTCACAATCAACCCCCAAATGCTCAAAGTCAAGATCGCAAACCAAGTCAAACAATAACATTGTTTCTATCACCAATACAATGATATAAATCTAGAATATTACTCCTAGCATTCCGCTGGGATTGGCACTCGGCCCAAATAGATTCTGCATAAAAGTGTCTATAAATAAATTCAATAATCAAATATGCCGACAAGGCCATACTATATCAACAAACAATTCAGATAAGCCCTCACAGGGGTCTACAAAACAAGCAATAGATGACAAACAAGATCTCAAACAATTTAGGGGTTTCAATAACAAGAACAAGTATGGTACACAAGCACATGGAACCCTCACAGGGGTCATTCCACAAGAACAGATAAAATCAAGGCTAGAATGGCAGAGCCTCACCTCCAATATCCCAAAAAGAAGCTGTCGCCGCCTACTGCTCTGCGGAACCCACGTCGTCACCTATTCAAAATATTATTCCATAGTCAATTTCTCGTTCAATCCTAATAAACTTTAAAATTTGCATCATAAGCATACTAATGTCATTAACTTATCCACTAGCATGATGATATAGATTTATTAGCATCTTTCACAAAATCCTCCAATAATTAAAACAATATAATATCTCATTCTTAATTCACAAGGTCATGGTCAAGCCATATTATCATCCTAATCCACAAATTTATGATTAAATGCCTTATATAATCATTCACAATAATCCTTATAAATCCAAATTTTTGTCACTTTGCATGATGTGTCCGGGTCCACTATTCAATATTCCTTAGCATAGCAAACCAACACATATATATAAAGCATATCATCAGTCCCAAATTTCTATTCTTGGCATAGGTACAAATTTAATAGGAAATGTACATATGCATGTACATATATATATATATACACAACAAACTTTCTTCAATCTTTTACCACAACTACGCAACAAGGCGTCAGATTCACGAACCAACCACGCCGCTGCGTTCATCACGTCGAAAGGAAGAGACTGTCCTCCCACCACCGCTGTGCCGCCGCCGCCACCTGAAAATGTGAAATCACCACCGTTCTTCTCCTTTCGACAAGAGCTATCCAACGCCGCCCTTAATTTAAAGTTTCGCAGCCTGTAGCTACCGAAAATGAGCTTAACAACCCTCAAAATATTTTTCCACTGATGCGCTCCGATCATCGTCAACTGTTACGCCATAGTACAAAACTCCTATGCAAGACCTCCACGAGGTTCTCCTGGCCTCATTCTACCCAAACCACCTCCCTGGAGTCAAAATTATTGCTGGAAAACGGGAACCCACTTGCCCCGCTGTGAAACGCTCCTTGGTCTCTCTCTCACGGTGGCTCGCCGGTGGTTGTTTAGCCGTGCATATGGTGTGTAAGTGTGGTCGGAGGTGTGGGGAAGGTTGTTATGGGTTTAGTTGGGTGAAATGTTGTTGTTGGAGGGAGATCGCCGGGGAGATTTTCTGCCACAGTGAAGAGAGAAATGGAAGAAGAAAGAAAGGAAAAGTGGAGAAGAAATGATACCCGTTTGGTTTTTAAAAAAAATCAACTTTTCCATATTTCCAATCTAATCCCTCAGCTGATTTGGTCTTTCAATTGAACCCTTGAAATCCTAAAAATTGCTCCTCGGCCCCCCCCCTTAACTTTAAAAATTAATTAAATAAAATAAAATTTCATAAATAAAAAATAACAATTAACATAAATCACAAAATAATAACTAACATAAATAATGAAATAATTAGGGGTGTTACACCTAAGTAGTGAAAAACCAACAAATTCAGTATATAACATAAAAGAGCTAAGTATTGAAATGAACAAATTCAATATTTTATATAGAACAGCTTAGTACTAAAATAGCCCAATAGAATATTTTACATAAGAGAGCAAGCACTGAAAAATAGAAAAATTAGTATTCGGCATAGAAGATTTAAGTATTGAAATGAAGAAATTTCACATTTAACATAGAAAAGCTAAGTACTAAAATACATATATTCAACATTTAACATAAAAAAATGAAGTATTGAATTTAAAAAATTTAGTATTTAACATAGAAGAGTATAGTAATAATAATGCAAAGAGGTATCATTTGTGAATAGAAGTATGCTAAACAATAAATGCAATATGAAATTGAAGATATGAAGTATTTACCTACTCAGATAGCTACTTTGCCTTCCATATCCACTATCTTCACTTTTTCGCACAGCCATCACATCAATTAAGGTCATCTTTAAGCTTTAAGCACAAATGTAAGCAAATCATGTTGGACACATCATCGTCAGCATTCAAAGTCACATGCATTTTCTGATGAGGAGCAAGGCATTAGACTGTGTGGAATTGAGGACAAATTTCACATAAGTTTTTCTCAAGTTGGAAATACAGCTCCATTAGGGTCATGCTCTCAAAAATGGACATGATATAGAGTTTTCCATTATACAAACAACTTCCTAACAGTTGAATTTGATATTCTTCCACACTACCCGACATTTTTTCAAGCTCACAAAAAGAAAAAGAAAAAAAAAAAAAGAACTGCTGCTATGAAAGAGTAAAATGCTACTTCACCATGTGGAAATGGAGAAAAAACTTTCTTCTTCAAGCTAGAATATTATAGGCAATTGCAGAAAAAATAAAAAATAAAAAGATGAAGGCTCGCATTCTGGTAGGAGTGAAAGAGAAAAACAAAAGATAGAGAAAGAGAGATGAGCTAGGAACTAGTTCAAGTTTAGGAATAAACAAAAAAAACAAAAAAGAAAGCAAAATGAGGGTATTTTTGTCAATTTAGGTGGTTAGGGAGTCAACTCAAAATTGAAACTTGAGATAGGGAGTTCAAAATAAAAAGTGATGGGTGGAAACTGAATCCTAAAGTAAAAGTTGGATTGGGTATTTTTAAATAAGATCCTCTTGGTTTTATTCCTTTTTTGGTCATAAATTGCTGGTCCGAGAACATTAAATTAATTTTAATATAGAATTTAGGAAAAGTCTTGGATTTCTTGGTGTAATTTTGAAAAGATTCTGTAAATTTTAAGAAAATAATATATTGAGGCCCAATGACGGATTCGGTGGGGGGAGGGGTGGGGGCAATTGTATTCCAAGTAATTGTATCTATCTATGCTATTATATATAGCACAACGGTGTGGGACACGTAATTGTGCATTTTTAATTCTAACTGTGCAGTTGTTGCCAAATGTCAAGTTCTTAGAATTTTGAGTTTTTTTAATTTAGTTGAAAATTTTTCATTTGTTGTTTATTTACTTTTATATTTCATTTTAATATAATCAACTTATCTATTATAACTAAAATATCATGTTGTGTTTATCTAAAATTACAATATAGATTCCTATCTCATAAGATAATTCAAAAATATCTATAATCATATTTTTATCTCACTAAATAAGTTTATAATTTGAAAATATTTTATAAACATTATATTAAGTACTCTTATCACAAAATTCTATCTTATAAATTTAATTTATCACAAGATTAATAGATAAATGTTTCATTTGTTTCTACATTAATCATAGTACAAATCTATATTTTTAATTCTAGGACTTCTTTCCCCAATTAACATAATAAAATGATGTTTCTTTTTTCTTTTTAATTAATTTAAAGTTCATTTCGCAGAAACTTTTTAGTATTTTTTTGAAACACATCTTTGTATCGTTATTGTTTTATTTTTATTCTAAATTAATTAAATACTTTTCCAATATATTTAAATATTTTATCAATGTTATTACTTTATTATTTTCCCAATATTTATTTAAAATTAAAGTTTTCATGGCCAACTTAGGATTGTAATTTTTATATTACTTAAAAGTATCAGCTTGTAGTACTTTTTTATTTCAACTAATTATATTTTATATATTTATTTTCAATACTATTTTCAAATATTTTTGTAAGTTCATATAGAATTTATCTTTGATATTGAATTTTTATTTCACTATTATTTTAATTGCAACTCTCTCGATTTAACTAGATATAAAATATATACATATATATACACTTCATATTTGAATAATGTACCTCGAACAATGTGATGTTATGAAATATTTAAAAATACTATAATTTTATTAAGTTGTTGAGATTAATTCAATTTTCTTATCAAATGAATGAAAAAAATACTATATATTTTTCTATAAAAAAATATTCATTAAATTTACTAGCACTTGATTTACCCATTTCTAATTATGTGCATATATGAAAGAATTTTATTCATTTTTTCTATATAATATCGTGTGTTTTGATAAGTTTCTTTCAATTGGTTGGATCTTTACTTATTTATAATATTTTTTATAAGAAAATCATTTTATTTCTCTTCAATAAATAAATTATTTATAAAAAATTATATATATATATATATATATATAGCCAAAAATCAAAATTTCATTGTTAAGTAAATACTTTTACACAATTGATATATTTCATATTTAGTAATTTGTATTTGCTTTGATAATATTAACTATCAAAAATTAAATGGATATACGAACTAATGAAATTATCTAATAAATATGAGCTCTAATAAATATTAAGCTATTAACTTATTTTTTATTTAAAGAGTGATATTTTTTTTCTTTTTAATTTAATTATACATTTTTATCCAAAAAAGCTTAAAATTTATCCCAAAGAAGTAATTGATAACTAAGTTATTTCAAAACAACAACCAATTTTTCATATTCAATAATTTTTTTTATATATATTTATATAGATATGCAATCACATTATTCGTAGAGCTCGTTTGCTTAGTGTGTTTGGATTAGACATGATACACATGACTAGAATAAATAGTGGGTTTTGTGTATCATACCTAATGTTTGTCTGTATATATTAAATAACTTGATATTCAACTTTAATTGTTTGCTTGGCATGACTATTCCATTGGATAATATATACAATTTTCAAATTTATCCTTACATTAACTGAATTTTCCCATATTGCCCTTCAACTAAATAATTTATAATTTACCCCCACAATCTTAAGCACAGGAAAATTATAATTTTGGTCCTCAAACATAACCATTTATTCGATTTTAATTCCTAAACAATTTTGAGTTATACTTTTGTCTTCAAATTGATAATTTTTTAACAATTTTCGTCCTTATTGTTACTTCAAGCGTCAAAACTAACGGAAAGTCATGACCACTTTTTGGGGGAAAAGCAGCAGGTTTGATGACCAAAAGTGTAACTCGAGATTGTTAGGGACCAAAAGCAAATAAGTGGTTATGTTTGATGACCAAATTTCCTTCCAACAATGGTCATATGCTATGCACATGTCCACTTTCTGTTAATTTTGATGCCTGAAATAACGGCAAGGACGAAAATTATTAAAAAATTGTCAATTTGAGGACAAAAGTGAAACTCTAAATTGTTTAGGGACTAAAATTAAATAAGTGGTTATGTTTGAGAACCAAAATTATAATTTTCCCATCTTAAGCACTAAGACTGCAAAGACAGAGATACCCAACGCAATCAGATGGTAATTTATAGGATGTTTTATGCGACGTGAATCCTGATAAGGCGTAATTTCAACTTTCTTCATGTTGCGTGTTTCGCTTCCCTGGATCAAGGTTCTTTGGTCCATAATCATATAATAAAAATAGGTATGGCAACACTAAATGCACATATTTGAACAAAACCAAGAATGCTGCTATAAAATAAATACTTCCCACAATTTTAAATTTTAGGGGGCAAAGTGGACGAGAATAGAAATTTTTTTATAAGTGAGGGGAAAAAAGTCTTTTAACAAACTATAACTTATTTACACCTTAGGTTGGAATACATATCATACTCAAAACCTTGACACACAAGTTAAGTTTGGCCTTAAATGCATGATGAGTCATAATTATATCAAGGTCTTTTAAAAATGAATCAAACATTGAAATTGAGTTGAATTGTGTATCTATCATGTAATATCAAAGCAAACAAACGAGCTCTTAGTTGAAATAATACAACATCCAATTATTTTTAATAAATAAATAATATTCAATCATTTGATCATATAAAATTTTATTTATTAATTAAATAATTATTTTCTAGAGAACCTCAAAAGTAAAATTAAAATATTTAACAACCATAATTATCTCTTAATATCATGACTTACTTAAAAAAATTTACAACTTATTTGTTGCTTATGAAAGAGATAAACAAATATTTATGTAAAATATCAAATCTTCACTTCTTTATTTAAGAGTTAGAAGTTTGAGAAATAAATATTTATAACTTAATTGATATGCAAGTCCTCAATTTATCAAAGTCTTTAAAATTCAATTATTTTTACAGTAGTATTTTTAGATAAAATTATATATACAGAATATAACAAATAATTTCATTGAAGAATTTGTTTCAAATATAAACAATTAGTTCCTACAACAAGTATAAATTCTAAACTTTATTTTTATATTATTAATTTAAATTTATTTTAATTTTTTAGCAATATAATAATGGAGAACTCATTTTTAATTATTTGAAATAAATTCTTTTATATGTAACATATATATAGTTGACATAGTTGAAATTTTCAAAAGTTTGATAAATGACCACTTAAATAGCAAATGATAACAATTTTAATATATTTTAATATATTGAATTACACTATTTTATGATTATATCACGTACATTTATTTTAATATTTTTGCTTATAATAATTCATAAAAATATTTTTAGATGGATTACTAATATGAGATAAAAAAATATTTGACTGAAAGTAAGTATATATTCATTTAATTGTTCGTAATTTTTATATTCTAATTATAAAATAAACTTATGAGAGGTTGATATTTTATTTTAAACTGAATATTATGGAAAACTTACTCATTATTTCATTCATGTACATAATATATGTTAATTGATAATTTCAAAGTAATAAAATAACTACATATATAAATAAAGATAAATAAATTTTACTTATAAAAGTTATATGAAATATTAAGTGATATTTTAGCTTATAAAAAATGTATGTTACAAACTACTTATTGAACTAGTTATCAAATAATTAATAACCTAATGTAAACTATTTTCATAGATAAAGTACAAAGAGATTATATATTTACTGTAACAAAAAATATTTAATATTTAAAATTCTCAAATGTCATGAAAATTGTAATTATAACTTCCACATTATTAAGAAATCATACAAAAAAGCTTTATATTAGAAAAGAAATTATTTGCTTATTTATCATAACAATGTATATATATGTATAAATATATATATATATATCTAATTTTAAAAAGCGTATCAATAAAATATACTCTGCTATTTTTATTTTCTTCATTCTTTTATTTATTTTTAAATTTTTATTATTTTATAAAATTTTGTTTAATTTATTAACTTACAGTGAGTAATTCTTGATATTATACAACTTATTTAAGTAGAAATTATCTTCAAATTTAATATTTTTAATTAGAATATTCACATTATTTTATTTAATTATTAATAGATTTTCTTTCATTAAATGTTAAAAATAGTTACAATTCATGTTTTAATTACATGAAGTAAAATAAATATTATTATAAAATAAATTATTTCAATCATATAATTATTTTCGATGCATCTCACCAGGCACATGCTAGTATCTATCTATATATAATAGTTAATTTTAAAAGAATAGATTGTTTAATATTAGTTAAAAATGATTAATTCTTAATTATAATTCATTAAATTTGTAAAAGATTTAACTTTTCCTGTTGGGCCATAAAAAAAATTGATTATTCAGATTTATTAAATTGAATTTATTGATTTTCAATTAATAATAAACAATAAAATTAATTAGTGTAATTATTACCTATTTTAATTTTGTTAAGCTCAAAATAAATTTTTAAGTTTATATTCACAATCAAATAATCAAACGAAAACAATTAAGTTAGGTCTATCAGGGTAGCTCCATTTTATTTGCGTGAAAAAATATTATAGAAATTCAGTCGAAAAGAACTTTAAGGAATTTGCAAAACAACTAAAATACATTTTTTTTACTTCAACAAGATTGAATAAAGAAATAAAAATGAGTGAATATCTTTTACAAACTTTAGATTTTTTTATCTTTCAATAACTACAAGTGATTAAAAGATTTTCCACTATAAATATTGTGAAAAAAGTTTTAAAATAAAATGAAAGATGGTTTTTGCCTAATTGTTTAGTTACTTACATTAAAAAAAGCTATTACCAAAATTTTTGATATTCATTCCATTATTGATTAATTTAATGATATAAAATATTGTTCTACTACAATTTTGATGAATATCATATATTTTAAATTCATAAATTATATAATTTATTTTTGAACTTTTATGTTGTTATAACTTTTGCTCCCATACTCTTATTTCTAGCTCCTTCCTATTTAGACCCCCTAAACATAGGTACGTACATCTAATTACCAATCAATTGAAGAATGAATTTTCCAGGGATGAATAAAAATGCTAAAAAATATGAATGAATTAGTACATGTTCCTGCGCGTTAACGTATGACAATAAAATTAGTAAGCGGTAAGAATGTATGCTAATATAGTATTACAAAGAATCTATCCGACAATTGAGCAATCACATGCTTCGTATATTGAAATTTGTTGGGACAAAAAAAGGAAAGAAAGAAAGAACAAAGCATGAACAATGAATTAATTCACTACGGTTGGAATGAGAAAAGATTAAAAAAGATTAGGATAAAATGAGTGACGAGATTAAATAATTAAATAAATATCATGTATTGCTGAGTGTGCCTTGAAAATTAAGTTGAAAATGATGAAAATAACAAGAAATGGCGAAAACAGTGAACAAACGGCGAGAAATGATGAAAACGGTGTCGAAACAGCAAGACGAGGATGGAAACAGTACAGAAATAGTGGACTCCCCCACGCTTGGGCCTGATCGGTCTGCGTCCAGGTGCACGGCGGAGGTCCAACGAGCTATTTTTCAACCCAAACTCATATTTAATGAATTTTCCCCCCGTTTCCAAAGAAATAACCATATTCAAGGTAGTTCTGGACTGTTTTTAAGATTTTTTTCTCTCTAACGGAGGTTAGGACGAGGGTGTTGCGTATTCTCGTGAGATTTTTGGGACTTGATTTGAGATTAATAAAATTCATCTCTTTGTCGGGTGGAGTAAGCACATTGCCGAACTATGTTAAATCTTGTGTTCTTTCATTGAATTAGTTTGCTAGTATTTCTCAATTATTTTTATTTGGTCTTTTTGGATTACAACAAACTGGCATAAGAGGCAAATTGACCAAGATGTCCGCAGTGAAATATGAGGTAGAAAAATTAGATGGGAAGAACGATTTTGGTCTGTGGAAGATGAAGGTGCACGCCCTCCTATGTCAACAAGGTTTGCAGAGAACTCTAAAGGGCAGAGATTTCTTGCCAGAAACGCTTTCAGAGGAGGATAAGGTTGAATTTATGGTAAAGGTTTACGGTAGTTTGGTATTATCGCTGGTTGATAATGCATTAAGAGAGGTTTTCGCAGAAAGTACACCAACAGGATTGTGGTCAAAGCTAGAGAATTTGTATATGATGAAGTCCCTTACAAATTGACTGTATTGGAAACAACAGTTATACACCCTCAGGATGAAGGAAAGTACATCTATTACTCAACATATTGATTATTTCAATAAGGTGATATTGGATCTCGTTAGTATAGATGTGCAAGTTGAGGATGAAGATCAAGCATTGATTCTTTTGTGTTCTCTGCCCAAATCCTTTTAGCACTTGGTTACTACTTTACTGTATGGAAGAGAAACGATATTAATGGAGGATGTGAAGGCCTATTTGAATTCGAATGAATTGAGAAAGCATATCCTAGGTAGTAATGATAGTGAAAGTGGGAAAGGATTGGTTGCGAAGGGGAGACCAAAAGAAAGGGGAAAAAGTAGAAGCCGATCTAAATCCCGAGGCAAGCCTAAATCAAATAATAAATACTATAAGTGCAGAGAAAAGAGGCACTGGAAACGAAATTGTCCAGAATGTGGAAAGACGAAGGGTTTGGGTGAATCTTCTAATCAGAAATGGGATGATGTTGCTGGAATTGTGAGGATGAGTGTAATGGATCGCTTGTCCTCAATATTATTGAGAGTCTTTTGAGTTCCAAGTAGATTTTAGATAGTGGTTGTTCCTACCATATGTGCCCACGAGAGGATCGATTCACCACTTATCATAAATACAATGATGGCAAAGTGCTTATTCTAAACAATGCATCTTGCAGAGTTGTAGGGATTAGCACAATAAGTATTAGAATGCACAACGGAATTGTGAGGACGCTGATAGATGTGCGTCATGTTCATGATTTGAAGAGAAATCTAATTTCATTGGATACTTTAGATAAGAATGGGTGTGAGTATAAAGCTCGAGACGGAGTTCCACAGTTTTCCAAGGGTTTTGTGCTAATCATGAAAGGGGAGAAGAGGAATGACCTTTACATATTGTAGGGTAATATAGTTTCTGGTACTGTAGCAGTTTCTTCATCACTCAATGATACTACGAGGTTGTGGCATATATGGCTTAGGCATATAAATGAGAGAGGAATGTCAGAGTTGAGCAAACTATCAATGAGGTTTTGGCATACACGGCTTGGGCATATAAATGATAGAGGAATGTCAGAATTGAGCAAACACAATTTGCTTTGTGGAGAAAAGATTAGGGAGCTGAAGTTTTGTGAGAAGTGTGTTCTTGGCAAGCAACATAAAGTGAAATTTAGCACCGCAGTTCACAAGAACAAGGGCACGTTGGATTACATTCACTCAAATATTTGGGTGTCTTCTCAAATTCCTTCAAAAGGTGGTGCTAAGTCTATGCTGATATTTATTGATGAATTCTTACGGAGAGTATAGGTGTACATGTTAACGCATAAGGATGCAGTATTTGTCAACTTCAAGCAGCGGAAGACCTTGATTGAGAAGCAAACTAGGAAAGAGGTCAAGTGCTTGAGGATTGACAATAGCTTGGAGTTCTGCAACAAAAAATTTTAGGAGTTCTGTAATAAAGAGAGAATTATATGGAATTGCACAATTGTTCATACACCACAGCAGAATAGATGAACATGACTATTTTGGAGAGAGCTAGACGCATGCTCTTTAACGTTGGATTGTCCAAGAATTTTTAGGTTGAAGCTGTTAATACTACTTGTTATTTAATGAATAGGTCACGTCAACTGTCTTGGACTGCAAGACACCAATAGAAGTTTGGTCAGGATCTTCTGCTGATTACTCAAATTTGAGGGTATTTAGGTGTCTGGCCTATGCTCATGTTCGGGAAGGCAAGCTTAAGCCAATGGCAAGGAAGTACATATTCCTAAGTTATGCAGATGGAGTCAAGGTTTATTGTTTGTGGTGTATCAATGAGAAGGGCTCCAAGGTGATTATCAGCAGGGATGTGACATTCGATGAGCCTGCTACGTTAAAGAAGGTAGAGCAGGGTAAAAGTAGTTAAGAGGGCATTAAGGAGAAAATGGAGTTTGAGATTGACACTCCACAAGTTTCAAAAGGGAAAGAAAAAGTGGTAGATAAAGCTGGTGAGAGCTCACTATCACCAACTGATTCGCTATAGAACTATTGTTTGGCTTGCGATAGAGAGAGGAAGCATATCAAACCACCACACAATTTGCATATTCAGATATAGTTACTTATGATTTGAGTTCGGCGGAGAAATTTGTGGGAAATGATCCAGTCACTCACAGAGATACCATTTCTCGTCCAGATTCTTATAAATAAATAGTTTCTATAAGTGAAGAGATTAAGTTTCTACACAAGAATAGTACATAAGAGCTGGTTAATGTACCTAAAGGGCAAACAATTGTTCGATGCAAATGGATCTACAAGAGAAAAAAAGGAATTCCTGGGCTTGAGGATGGTCGCTATAAGGTGCGATTGGTTGCTCAGGGTTTTCCACAGAGAAAAGCAGTTGACTTTCATGAGGTGTTCTCTTTAGTTGTAAAGCATACCTCCATTCGTGTGTTACTTGCCATGGTAGTTTTGTTTGATATGAACCTTGAGCAGATAGATGTGAAAACAGTATTTTTGCATGGTGAGTTGGAGGAATAGATTTATATGAGTCAATTAGAGGTTATTTCAGAAAAAGAAAAGCAGGCATGCCTTTTCAAGAGGTCTTTGTATGGTTTGAAGTAGTCTCCCAAGCAGTGGTATAAAAGGTTTGATATATTTATTACTAGAGTTAATTGCAGTTAGCCCCCCAACCTATGACCTCATTTGTATATTGCCCCCCAACTGTTGTCGATGTGCAATTTTACCGCTTGAACTAGTTAAAATGTGCGCCAACACCACATTTACTCATTTTTGATGGAATCTAACAAGAATATTCCGTTTCCTTCAGCACACGTGCCCAATGCTCATTGGTTAGATTCCACCAAAAGTGAACAAATGTGGTGTTAGCGCACATTTTAACTAGTTTAGGTGGTAAAATTGCACATCGACAACGGTTGGGGGGCAATGTGCAAATGAGGCCATAGGTTTGGGGGCTAACTACAATTAACCCTTATTACTAAGATTAGGTACACTAGAAGCATAGTGATGATCTTTTCGTTTATTTGTTGCTTTATGTTGATGATATGTTGATTGCCTCTAGAAACATATATGAGGTTAATGTGTTAAAGACTCAGTTGAGTGATGAATTTGAGATAAAGGATTTGGGTAGTGTGAAGAGGATATTGGGCATGGAGATTGTTTGAGATAGACATTGTGGGTTGTTGTACTTATCTCAGCAAAAATATATTAAGAAAGTACTAGAGCTTTTTGGGGTGGATAAGCCCAAGCCAGTTGGTAAGCCACTCCCAGCTCATTTCAGTTTCTTATCAGATCTATCACCGAGTACTTAGGAAGAGGTGGAGCATATGTCTAATGTACCATATGGTAGTGCAGTTGGTAGTTTGATGTACACCATGGTGTGCACTAGGCCAAATGTTTCACATGTTGACAGTGTTGTGAGTAGGTACATGTACAAGCTAGGGAAGACGCATTAGCAAGCATGAAATAGATTATGAGGTATGTGAGAGGCTCTGCGGATAGAAGTTTGATGTATAGTTAACTTAATTCTATTGTTAGACTTGTTGGCTATGTGGATGTAGATTATGCTGGAGATTTGGACATTAGAAGGTCTATGACAGGCTGTGTGTTTTATTTTTTTGGTTGTAATATTAGCTGAAAGGCAACTTTTTAGTCATCAGTTGTATTATCCACAATAGAAGCTAAGTACATGACTTTAGCTGAAGGCGTGAAGGTAAGAATTTGGCTAAAGGGCTAATTGATGATATGGGTATGAGTTCTAATATTACTACAGTATTTTGTGATAGTTAGAGTGTAATACACTTGTCAAAGATTCAAGTATTTCGCAAGAGAACAAAGCACATTGATGTAAGGTATCATTTTGTCCGATATATGGTGTCTCAAGGTGTTGTATTAGTTGATAAGGTTGGGACTAAGGATAATCCGATGGATATGCTAACAAATACCATTTCGAGAATCAAATTTGAGTATTGCTTAGATTTAATAAACATTTGCAGACTCAAATGATTACCCTTTTGGGGGAGACAAAGATGATGGAGGGAGAATTTCAAGTTAATGTGGAGATTGTTGAGTACACCTTGAAATTTAAGTTGGAAATGCTGAAATTAGCAAGAAACAGTTGAAATAGTGTGGAAACGGTGAGACGAGATGGAAACGGTGCAAAAATAGTGGATGGCCAACAGTAGTGGGCGCATCTAGGAACATAGCGGGGGCGCTCTTGCGCGTCCGCGGGGTGCCCATGCAATTGTTAGGTAGATGCTCCCGATCCTAGGTGCGACTGGCCTGTGCCTTAGCTTGGGAACTTCTACTTGCCCTAGCAACATTGTATGTTGTGCATGCTCGGGTTCACTACGGAGGCCCAACGGGCCGTTTTACGACCCATACTCATATTTAATTGATGTTCCCCCCATTTCCAAAAAAATAAACCTATTCAAAGTAGTTCTACACTATTTTTGAGAGATTTTCTGTCTAATGGAGATTAGGACGAGGATGTTAGGTGTTTTCTTGAGATTTGTGGGACTTGAATTTATACTTAGCACTTGATTTGATATCAATAAAATTTATCTCTTTCTCGGGTGGAGTATGCATATTGTCGAACCCCATTAAATTACTTTGTGGGTATTTTTCAATTATTGTTATTTGATCTTTTTGGGTTACAACATGTATATTTTACACAATTATTTAAAAAATATATTAGTCAATTTTAGTTATTGCATGTGTACTTTGATGTATTTTAATATCTATTAAATATATTTTTCCAATATGTCCTTCATTGATTATAATTTGATGTACTTTAGTATCTTTAGGTACATTTTATCAACATGTCCTGAGACTCAAAAATATACTACTATGTACACTATTACTTCAATACGAGTTATTAATAAATTTAAAATTTACATAATTAATCAAATTTGAAATTTTTGTCAACCAAATTAATGATATAAATATAATAAAATTAAACTTATTCAAGTAAATGTAATTTATGCACGCACTTAAATGGCTTGATTGAACTTTATCTTGTCATTTGTGATAATAGTTTGTTTTATTTTATTTTTCATATTTACACAATTTTTTTAGTGATAATTAACCATTAATTTATTTTTCATTTAATTATTTGAATTAAATATCTATATATTATTCTATTAATAATTATTCATCAATTTAATTTTTATTTAATTATTAGAATTATGTATTATTTATTTTCATACTTAGATTTCAAAAAAATCAAATGATGAGTATTAACAAGGTATGTTTTTACTATTTGAGATTCCTTTTAAAAGAAATCAATGAAAACATTTTAGATTGTATGGATGATTGAACATTTTATTTTTATTAGTAATGGATAGTTGAAATTGGATAAAAACATCCCATCTAGGAGGTAGGGTGTCTCTTTTTAGGATGAAGGATTTTCATATCGGGCCATAATTATGATAATTGGTTTTCATCCTCCAAAGCATGTGTATTATTATAAATAAAAATAGTATATTTTAATTTAGTAACTCAAAATACACAAACACAAGGATATGGAGAGTATTACTTTTTTGGGGTGGGGTGTGGGGTAAAAGATATAAGGATATACTACTAAGTATTGAAAATTGGCATAAACCGTTTAGATGCTAGATTAAATTTGTGAAATTTTGATCCAAATTTAAATTTTTAAAATTTTAAAAACTTGATTATTCTAAAATAATTGTCATGGATTGCTTAGAAATTTTGAACTTATCTTTATTAAAAATTAAAAATACAATAACCAAAAGTTTCCAATGTAATTAACCTTAATTTGGTCGACCAACATTAATTACTACTTCCTATTACCATCTTTTTTCATATAGATACTAGCATAAATCTCGTACTATACACGATATATTTGCTTGATGAAACTAAAAAAATTATAAATGTACAACTAGTTTGTTGTGCTTTTGAATAAAATATTGTTTCGCATGTTCAATTAATAAAATATTATCATTTTCTAACAATTATTATTTTGAACAATTAACAATTATATGTCTATATTTATGTATATCTTTTATAATTTTATATTAAGGCACATGTCGTAAATTTTTGTAATAAAATATGATAAAATTATATTATAATTTGAAAATAAGAAAATTAAAGTCTCAAGTTATGACTCCATGTCAAGGTATGGGAAACAGATATTTTAATAAAATACAAATGATGAAAACACTTTCGAAGGTGCAATTGGAATTGAATTTGAGGAAAAAAGACATCGAGGCAGCTGGATATTGTGAGATAGAAAATATAATTTGAATAGAAAATAAAAAATGTGAGAATTCAAAATGTTTGAATTAATTAAACCCAAACATAATAATTAATAATCAATTTTATTGGAGATTTTGTAAAATATCGCACTCATAATCTAATGGAAATTTAAATTTAAATGAACTATAATCTCATATTTTAATAGAATTACAGTTTTATTTAGATTCGAATTCTTTATTGTATAAAAAGACTTATTTATATGGATCTCTTTTATACGAGAATGATAAGCTAGAAAAATATATTGAAGAAGTTGGAAGTGCGATATGCCTAATTACATACAAGAAAACTCCTACACTGTCCTTAAGGTGATAATTTCCTCCACTATTTGTGATGCAGAGATTATGACAATTCAACACTAGGATTTAACTAAGACACTCAAGGAATTGCAGCTAGCACTTTGAAATTCCTAATTAAGAATTTTTGTTGATATTGAAAAATAATTGAGAGAGTATGAGAATATCTTTTGCTGGAGAGTAACAATGTTTTTTCCTTTGAAAAAATATGTAATTAATTTGTGTGGATCAATTCCCCTTATATAAGGTTACAACAACCATTCACAATAATTATGACTGTTAGTTTAAACAATGCACTAATTTTAACAGACTTGTCTTTTTCCTAATAGCTATATTGTTTTTGATTAAAAACATAATTTAAATAATTAAATAAATTATGTATTTAATTAAACTTCAAATTAAAATATAATTTGAATTTAATCCACGCCGTGTCGTGCAAAATGCTAAGTCTTGATTATTAAATATATATATATACACACACACGCACGCACAAAATTCCCATGCACTTGGACACTCTCCAAAAACCTTAAAATAATCTGAACGCTTGACAAGAGATTGTCCTAATAAAGGGACTCTCTTTTTCTTATTTTTTTCAATGGGGGATTGAGATTCCAAAAGAATTCTCATCTCTTCTCCACTTAACATACTATCTAAAAGTCCTAATTAATTCCAGCAATCCCCCACTTAGATAATAATGTTAAGAATTTAAAGAATCATGCATAAGAAAGATGTCTCTCGACTTGAATCTTTCCTATCTTTCCTTAGTGTAAGTACTTCAAAATTATAATGGAATAGATAGTGTCTTAAGCAATTGAACCATTATTCTTTGCATTAGAACCGAAAGTATCACACGCAAGACTCAAAAACGCCTTTAGAAATTCACCATGATTCTTCTAGCACCAATATTGCCATGTGCTACATCCTAGTATTAATAAACATTTCCAAAGGTCAACCCTTGAACCTTTGCCAGGAGCGACACTAATCCTTGTGTTTATGTAGGTGAGGTTTCCCTTAAGTTTTGAATAATTTTGGTCATATTGAAACACCTAAGCCTCATGAAGAGTTATACTCAGTCTCCAAATATTATGTACTACCTTATTTGAAGTTGTCCTAGTACCTCACAGCCACTTGGAGTTATACTCAGTTTTGAATAATTTTACCCATTGAACTTTTAACTAGCGGTACTGCTAGAGAAAGTTGGGTTCTATTACTGGTGGCTCTATGAAAAGGGTCTTAAGCCTATTACAATTGATGTTTTCCTTACTAAATCCTTAGTAAGTCCTTCTGTGAATGGGTCCGCCAAGTTATTGCTTGTTCTTGTATATATTATGATTATAATTCCTTCAAGAATTAATTGCTTGACATACTCATATCTCAAGGTTATATGTCTAGACTTTCCATTATATATATCTTGCTATAAGCTCTAGACATAGCGGCTTCACTATGACAATGTAAAGAAATGGTTGGCATTGGTTGTGACCACAACTCTATTTCTAGTAATAAATTTCTCAGCCATTTTGCCTCTTCATCTGCTCCTACTAATGTAACAAACTCATACTCTATAGTAGAATGAGTTATGCACGTCTGTTTCTTAGAAGCTCAAGAGATAACTCCTCCACCAAGGGTAAATACCCAACCAAACATAGACTTGTTGTCACTAGCATTTGTTATCCAATTAGCATCAATGTATCCCTCTAATACCGCTGGGCAGTTTTCATGATGCAGTCCTAAATTTATTGTTATTTAAAGATATCCAAGGACTCTTGCAATTGCTTTCTAATGTTTAGCTCCAGGATTACTAGTATATCTGGCCTAATACAATGCATGGCATATATTAAACTACCAATTGCACTAGCATACTCAATTTGAGCAACAACTCTCCCAGAGTTCTCCATTAGTTTGTGTGAACTGTCACATGGGGTGCTTACCTCTTTGATTCCCAAATGTTGATTTCTTTATAATTTTCTCAATATAGTGGGATTGGCATAAAGCATAACCCCCATTATTTTTCTTAACTTTAATTCCAAGATAGTATCTACCCACCTAGATCTTTCATGTTAATTACGAGGATAAATACTTCTTTGTTTCATTTATACCATTCATATTTGTCCTAAATATAAGCATATCATCAACATACAAGCACACAATGACACCATAATCCTTTGTGAATTTAGAATAAATACACGTATCCCCATTATTATGCTTAAATCCATTAGACAAAATAACATAATCAAATTTCTCATGCCACTATTTTGGTGCTTGTTTCAAGCCATACAATGACTTTATCGACATGCATACTTTCTTTTCATTTCCAGGTAGAATAAATCCCTTAGGTTGTTCCATATACACCTCCTCATCCAAATCACTATTGAAGAAAGTTGTTTTAACATCCATTTGATACACATATAAATTATGAATAGATGCTAGAGTAAACAATACTCTTATAGATGTTATTCTAGCTACTGGTGCATATGTGTTAAAATAGTCAATGCCTTCCTTTTGTCACTAATCTAGCCTTAAAAGTTTGAATAGATCCCGTAGTATTATATTTTCTTCAGAAGACTCATTTGCAACTTTTAGGTTTTGAGCCAGGGAGCAAATCTACTGATACCCAAGTATTATTAGATAATATTGAGTCCATTTCATCATTGATTACCTCCTACCAAAATGCTACATCTCTAGATGTCATAGCTTCTTTATAAGTTTTTGATCTCCTTCTATACTTAATGTAATAGGCATTTTATTGAGCATTGACCCCCTATTACCCTCAACTAAGAAAATAATAGACTGGGATCAATAAAGTCTGATGCTAGGCTCTTTTCATTTCTGATCTTTTGACTTCTTATAGGTTCACTAGGAGATTCAATTATTTTCCTTTTACCATTAGGTAATGAATTTTGATCAGTTCATTCATGTATTTGTGTAGTTACATTAGAATCATTGGCAAAATTTATCTTCAATAAATTCAACATCTCTTGATTTAACTATCACATTAGACTCTAAGTCCAATAATCTATATGCTTTAGAATGTTGAGCATATCCCACAAACACGCTTTTTTATAGTTCTTCGTCCTAACTTTGTTTATTTAGGATCTGTTACTTTATGAAAAGTTAGATAACCCCAAACTCTAAAGTAACTTTGGTTTGGTTTTCTCCCTTTTCATAATTCATATGGAGATACTTTAAGTTTCTTAGAAGGTATATTATTATGTACATGACACGCAGTGAGTAAGGCTTCACCCCATAAATTATTTGGCACTTTAGCATTTAAGATCATTGCATTCACCATGTCAACTAGTGTCCTATTTTTTCTTTCTGCTAAACCATTTTGTTGTGGGGAAATGGTGCACTTATTTCATGTATTACGCCATTATTTTCACAAAAGGAACTAAATTCAGAAGGAAAGTATTCACCTCCCTGTCACTTCTTAAAATTTTAATTTTCCCTTCATTTTGATTTTCTACTTCAGCCTTATAGAGCATAAACATGTCAAAAGTTTGATCTTTTGTTTTCATTAAATAGATATAACTATATCTAGAATAGTCATCAATGAAAGTGATGAAGTACCTATTTCCTCTAGTTAAAATTCCATTTAGTTCACATATATATGAATGAATTAGTTCTAATAATTTAGAAGATCTTTGAACAAAAGGAAATGGTTTCTTAGTCATTTTTGCTTGTATGCTTATTTCACACTTTTCGTTGTTAGTATTGTTACAAGAAATTAAATCGTGCTTTGACATATACTTAATATAACCAAAGTGAACATGTGTCAATCTACCATGCCATAAATTAAAAGAAGTAAGGCAACAAAGTAAGCCTAATTATTTACTTTATTAGTAACACTCAATTTGAACATGCCATCACAAGAGTAGCCTTTGCCAACAAAGGCACCATTCTTAGAAAATACAACCTTACAAGACTCTAGAATAGCCTTAATTCCTTTCTTACACAATAAATTTGCAGATACAAGGTTCTTCCTAATTTGGGGAATAAAAAGAATATTGACTAGTTCTAATTTCTTTTCAGAAGAAAAAGATAGTTCAGCAGTGCCCTTACAAGGACCTTAGCAGTGTTGTCGTTTCCCATCATCACTTTTTGCCCTCCAACAACCTTCTCCAAGGTCTTGAATAATGCTTGGTCATTGCACACATAGACAGTAGCACCAGAATCATACCACCAACCAGGAGACATTGTTGCAGCAGCCATGTTCAACTCAGTAATCATACCAATGTGCAAATCAGAATCATGGCAACAATGGCATTTTCTGTATAAACCATATTTGCACTATGGGCATTTTCTATCTTCTGCTTCTTTCTATAGCAACAGTCGCATTTAAGATGGTCTTTCTTCCCACGATTATAGCACGACTTATTGGTCTTGTATTTTTTTGTTTCAGTACCGATAGTCTCCTGGAAGTTCCTTATCTTTCCTTTAGGCATGTCTTCTCCAGATTTCTTTTCTCCCGAACTGGGCTTCTTTTCATCCACATAGTTCTCCTTGGAGAAAGTTTCAGCATTCCTTTTCTACAAATTTCGAGTGTCCTCCTTGATCCTTAAATGCTTTTCAAACTATTCCAAAGTAAATCTTCGGTTGTATGACACATTTTCTTTCTGTAAACATTCCAACTAGGGGTAATTTTGCTATTATAGCCCCCAGTTGTAATGATTTAGAAATCTCAACTTTCAATTCTTTCAATTTTGATATTAAGATAGAAAAATCATGCACTTGATCCATAATAGACACGTTATCAACCATCTTAAATTTAAAGAATTTCATAATTAAGAATCTATTTGCTCCTTGTTTTTTAGTCATGTACTTGGATTCCAATGCATTCCAGATTTCTTTTGGTGACTGAACTTTAGTGAAAAGGTCGTACAAACGATCAGACAATGTGTTGAGGATGTGGCCTCGGCACAGTACTTCGTCATCCTATCATTCTTTCTCTCAACCTTGAGTGCCTCCGAGTCATTATCCTGTGGTGTTGGAAGATCCTTCAAATTTATGTCCAGCACATAAGCAATCTTCAATGCAATGAGCATGAACATCAATTTGTCCTTCTATCGCTTGAAGTTCATCCCGTCAAACAGATCTAATTTCACCATATTTTGATCCACCACTTGAAATGAACTTTATGTCCTTCCTTTCATCTTTTCAAAATTTATCACCTTAAGATAGCTAGAAAAGTATATTGAAGAAGTTGGAAGTGTGATATGCCTAATTACATGCAAAAAAACTCCTACATTGTCCTTAAAGTGATAATTGTCCCCAATATTTATACTGCAAGGACTATGGCAATGAACCCCTAGTATTCAATTAAAGCACCTAAGGAATTGCAATCAGCACTCTGAAATTCTTATTTAAGAATTTATGTTGATGTTCAAAAATAATTGAGAGAGTATGAGAATATCTTTTGCTAGAGAGTAGTAATGTTTTTTTTTTTTGTTTGAAAAAATACATAATTAATTTGTGTGGACCAATTCCCTTTATAAAAGGTTTTAACAACGATTCACAACAATTATGACTGTTAGTTTAAACAATGCATTGATTTTAATAGTCTTGTCTTTTTCTTGATAGCCACATTGTTTCTAATTAAAAATGTAATTTAAATAATTAAATAAATTATATATTTAATTAAACTCTTATTTATATTAGTTTAATCCACGTCGCGTTGTGCAAAGTGCTAAGTCCTAATTATATATCTATATATATATATACACACACACAAAATTCTCATGCACTTGGACACTCTCTAAAAACTTTAAAATAATTTGAAAGGTTAACAAGAGATTCACCTAATAAAGGGTCTCTCTTTTTCTTTATTTTTTGCAATGTAGGATTCAGATCCAAAATAATTCTCATCTCTTTTCCACTTAACGTACTATCTAAAAGTTCTAATTAATTCTAACTTGATAGGTAGCTAAATTCTTCTTTCTCAATATTTCTACATTTTTTTATGCCTTTATCTCAATAATTTTGAGAATTTCCATAGATTGGACGTGTGTAAATAAGTAGATAGCGGGGGGTATGTTGGAAAAATAGGATAAAAATATTTTGGTTGGTTGTGCTATGTATGATTCAAAACTTATCTTAGTAACCATTGAGCATTCAATGGGAAATGCAAATAACTTCTAGAATACAATGAATCCTTTTTAATTACATTATAAGCTAATAAAATCAAACTCTTTATATATATATATATATATATATGTGTGTGTGTGTGTGAAATCATACAAGAAAGAGGAGAGTTGCATATGTTCTATATTCTTTTCATCACAATTATGTATGGTGATAGGGCGGGTTTGGCTGGACCCGAGACCCGCCCCATATAGCATTGCTGTGACCCAAAACCTGCCCTGCCCTGCCTTGCCTTGTCTCTCATTTGGCCTCGAACCTGGAGGGTCTAACCTGCTTAACCCAATTTTTTTTTTTTTGTTTTTCCACTTGATTCGCTCATTGCAATAGAAAAGTTGAAGGAAGAGAGAAGAGGTTGCCTGTTGCCAGTAGCGGATTTGAGGGAGAAATTACAAAATTGAAAGTTGAAACTTGAAAGGTGCCCCAAGTTTTTAAGTTTTAACTGATAGTTATATGTATATATTAATATATTTACTTATTTACCATTATATAGGAAAAGTTTGAGGCGAGTTTATTAAATTCATAACTTGTCCCGAACCCAGTTGGGTCTAAAATATTTAGACCTGGTACTCGTCCCAAAATTCATTTCATTAACCCCGAACCCACCTCGAAGATGGGGCGTCGAATTACGTGAACCCATTGCTATGCCTAATCACAGTGAATGGTTATTAATGGATTAATTATAGTCTTTCCGGCATAAGCACAACTTGTTATTACTTGACATTAGAACAGTCGCAACAATTCGGTATCATAATGAACTGACACAACTATTGAAGTCCAATATTCTATCTTGCCAATTGGTGGCTGCACTGCAGCACTAAATCAATAAATGTAATCATCAATTTTAAAAATACCCCAACATAATAATTAATTTATATTATGATAAAAATAGATTCATGAATTGTTCAATTAATATAAGAGTACCAAATGAGCTTGATCTTGATCTGATTAAATTAAAGCTAAACTTGCAGACCTACGACAATTCTCATATCATATGGGTGTACCTGATCCATTGTGAATGATATTAGAGTCAATTCTGATTATACTAACACTTAATAGCATGGAAAGTATGGTTGAGACTGAATTTATTTTGAGGCAATATTGAAATATGAATGAAATGTGATGAAAACATCTCACATTTAATAAAAGATAATTGCGATACTGTACATTAATTATTTAAAAAAAAAAGAATTAGAATGATTTATAAACAAATATGATATACTCTTGTGTATATTTTTGTAAACTGAAAACCAATGTGAATAATTATTAATAGAGCCATTATGTCAAAGAATCCCTCTTGCATGCTCCTAAGTCCTACTCACAAACTCGGGCCGTTGCAATTAAAAATTTTAAAGACCTAATGATAAAATACATTATCTGAATAAAACTCTACGGCCATTACTCAAAATCTAAAATTATTGCCGAACTAATAAAGGCATATAATGTTTACCCAAATTTTCACTATTATTTTTCTTACCAAAATCAAAGAATCAGTGGAGCCAAATATTCACTTGAATAAATTAATTAGAAAATGGGGGATCTTTGTATGGCTGATTTCCCAAGTTTGCCCTATACTTGCATTTATTTATGGAGTTCTCCTTTGTATACAACAAGCTTACGTTCACATATGACATATTCCATCCTCAGAAAATCAGCCATTGGCTTATTTCCTTCCCAAGAGCAAAGAGTTTTTTCTTCAATTTTCACAGAGTTCAATTCCATTTTGTGAAAATTTTCTGATCACAATGACATGTCAAAAATTCGAGGGGATTGATTTTTGTGAGAAACTGTTGGAAGTACAGATTATAAACAGAAGTTTATAAAGTAATTATAAAATAGTTTATAATCACGGGGCAGTGTTTGTAAAACTAATATTATAAATATTTCAGAAAACGACAAACAGATATTCCTTCAATTTAGCACAAACATAAACCAAAGCAAATATACCAGTTTGGAATATAAGAACAAAATACAAAGATCAGTATATATAAATCGAGAACTTATCTCAAAGTTCTGTATCATAACAGAACTCAAACTGAATCACCATAATCTGATTTGCCTTGAAGAAATTATCGCCCCTACTAGTGCACAAGGTGCAGCGAAACTTCCTCCAAGATAAGACAGTCTCACAAGGCTTTTGGTGCACTCCAAAAGAGCTTCACCTCGATCACCACTCAATCACCAAAAAATGATAAACAACACTATTATAAAAATATATGAGAGGGATAAAAGAGAATTTGTTGTTATGCTTTAATCTACACTCAGAAGACTAATTTATAAGTGCTAGGAGGGAAGTACTTTTGAAGTTATTTCCATGTGGGATAACTATGGTAAGCATTATATATATTAGTAAAGTTTTCCAAACCTTTCTTTCATTTCCAATGTGAGACAATTCATTTTATACTACCAAGGTTCCCACAATTTTTGTTCCATTTTCAATGTGGGACACTAACTCCCCACAACTTTATCTTCAATAGCAATGTGGGACAAATCCCACTTATAGAATTTATGCTTGTTAAACCCCTCTTTACACTTCAAACATCTATGGATTTCAGCCAGTAATTGGCACTAATCCAAAGAAATCAAACATCTCTTTAACATGTAATTAGCCCCAAATATCAATTAAATGGGTGTCAATTACAACAATCCCCCACAAATCCATAGTGTTGGACTATCAAGATTATCGTAACTTGCTTTCAATAATGATACCTTCCGGTTTGAACCACTACCTAAGTTATCCAACTTATGCCACCACAGGGACAAATGGATCTAAGCCTTGAATTTGGCCCTTGGATGTGTTGGCGTCCATTGGTAACAACAAGCTACATGGCTATGCAGTGATCTTTTGGTTTGACACATTACGGCCATATGTCCCAATCCTGTATCATGAATGTTTTCAAGGAATAACCCTTTTCCTCTAGTCGCAGCCAAACGACTACATTCACTTAGTTTGGCATCTCCAGGGATGCACTGCTTGCATCTCGTCAGTATGACTTGACCCCATTCAGAGTTAGCACTCTTACTTTACTTGCAGTTAACAGCACCTTCTAGGTATGCCAGGGGACAGACTCAGATACTAAGGTATCAGTCAAGCTTAGGTGCACTTTGACATACTCAACAGCTTGTTTATACTACATTGAACCTTCCTTATGGGATCTCTACTTGGTATGTTGGGTTGCCACTACAGGTGCATCGCTAATAGGTTTTCAGTCCCATCCCCAGCCTGGATTTTTGGAATAAGGACAACTCAAGTCCTTTAGTCAAAGGATCGGCCATGTTGTCTTTGGATCCTACAAAATCAATGGCCACAATCCTATCAAACACAAGCTCCCTTAAAGACTTTAGTCTAACTTGGATGTGTTTCTTGGTCTTTTGATTATACTTTGAACTTTCGATCTTTGCAATGGTGGTTTGACTATCACAATACACTGCAATAGCAGATAAATGCTTACTAACATGGGTAATTGGACCAAAAGCCCATGTAGCCATTCAACCTCTGTTCCAGTTGTGTTCAAAGCACATAACTCTGCCTCAAATGTAGACCGAGTTATCAAAGTTTGTTTAGTAGACTTCCAGGAGACTGCGCCTCCACCCAAGGTAAATACATACCCTGTACACCCATTACTATCGGGTTTTTGGCTATCCAGCTAGCATCACTATATCCCTCAAGTACTGCAGGGAATCTGCCATAATGCAGAGCAAGTGATGTTGTGCCCTTAAGATACCAAAGTACCCTATCCAAAGCCTCCCAATGGGTTCTATTGGGATAACTTGTATACCTCGCCAGCTTTGAAACTACAAATGAGATATCCAGTCTCGAGTCATTTGCAAGATATTGCAAGCTCCCAATAATCTGAGAATACCTCAATTGAAACACAGGAATACCACTTTCATTCTTGAAAAGAGCCATAGAAGGATCATATGGTGTCTTAGCGATTCTACATTCCTTATAGCCAAATTTCTCAATTATCTTCTCAACATAGTGAGATTGAGAAATAGCTATACCCTTAGTTGACCGAATCAACTTGAGTCCAAGAATCACATTAGCTTCACCCATATCTTTCATTTCAAACTTATTTTTCAAGTATAACTTTGTCTCATTGATAATCTCAATGGTAGAACCAATTAATAAAATGCCATCCACATATAAGCATAGTACAATACAATCATCACCTTTAACCTTATAGTAAATTCACTTATCATTATCATTTATGCTAAAACCAAATGATAAAATAGTTTTATCAAATTTCTCATGCCACTGCTTAGGCGCTTGTTTCAATCCATAAAGGGATTTAACAAGCTTACAGACCTTTTGCTCGTTACCAGGAGCTACAAATCCCTCAGGCTGATCCATATAAATCTCTACCTCGAGATCACCATACAGAAATGTTGTTTTCGCATCCATCTGGTGAATCGGGTAACCATATACGAAAGCCAGTGCTATCAGAACCCGAATTGCAGTCAATCGAGCAACTAGGGAACATGTATCAAAGAAGTCTATTCCCTTTTTTGTCTAAAGCCTTTGGCAACTAATCTGGCCTTAAACTTATCAATGATTCCATTAGATTTAAGTTTCTTTTTAAAGATCCATTTGCATCCAATCGTAGTACACCCCGGAGGCAGATCGACTAATTCCCATGTCCCATTAGAGACAATGGAATCCATCTCACTTTTGATAGCTACTTCAACTGCTTAGCTTCAGGTGAGGCCATAGCATCCTTGAAGGTCACAAGATCATCCTCGATATTGTAAGTGATGAAATCACTTCCAAAATCCTTAACGACCCTAGCTCTTTTACTCTGTCTATGTTCATCTGGTTCTTCAGCTTCAGTGCATGCTGAACCAGAACTACTTGGAAATCCCCCCCCACATTAGACATCTTTTCCACATGATCAGGAATAGACATCGATGTAAGAGTTGAATCTAAAGAAACATCATGAGGTATTCCAGTTTTCATTGGAAAAACGTCCTCAAAAAATGTAGCATCATGAAATTCTACTATTGTGTTAACCTCTATACCTGCGATTTCAGATTTAATTACCAAAAATTCTCAATGCATAGCTTTTTTCCACATAGCCCAAGAAGACCGCATCAACAGTGTTAGGATCAAGCTTTTTCCTCTTGTGTTCTGGGACTAGAACTTTTGCAAGACAACCCCATACTCAAAAATACTTTAAGCTAGGTTTTCTGCCTTTCCAGACTTCAAACGGAGGGCTTTCTTTATGTTTGAGAGGGACTCTATTCAGAATATGGCAAGCCGTATTCAAAGCCTCTCCCCACATATATTTAGGCAGTCCTGAATTCAAAAACAGATTGTTGATCATGTCTTTAAAGGTTCTATTCTTTCGTTCTGCTACACCATTAGATGAGAGAGAGTATGGAGGAGTCTCTTCATGAATAATACCAAAGTTTCGGCAATATTCATAGAAGGGTTTAGACTCGTACTCTCCTCCTCTATCTGACCTTAACCTTTTAAGTTTCTTACCAGATTGGTTTTCAGCTTCGTTTTTAAAAATGATAAACTTTTCAAGTGCTTCATCTTTATGTTTTAACAGATAAACATAACAATATCTACTACAGTCATCTATAAAGGTAATGAAGTATCTTTTCTAATCTTTAGTTAAGATTCCATTGAACTCACAAATATCTGTGTGCACAAGCTCAAGTATTTCATAATTCCTTTCAACCGATTGATAAGGTTTTCTTACTTGTTCAGCCTCAGCACATACTTGACATTTGTGACTACTTTCAATCAAATTTAAGTTCATCATGCATTTAAAAGAACCAAAATTTAAATGGCCTAAACGACTATGCCAAACAATGGAACATTCAACAGTATTCACAAAAGAAAGATCAGAATACTCAATATTACTTATGCTTGAACCAACATTTTCAACTCGTACTTTGAATAATCCATCAGACAAATAACCCTTTCCAACAAAAGGACCATAATGCAAGATTACAACTTTATCGTACTTAAAAGTAAGTTTATAACATTCCCTAACTATTACAGAACCACTTATTATATTCCTACGAATCGTTGGAACATGGTGCACCCTTAGCAGAGATAGTATGCACCACGAAGGAAACTTCAGGTCCACGCGTCCTATCCCAAGAACTTTGGCGGCACTTGAGTTCCCCATCGTTACGGATTTTCCATCGATTGGCTAGTAAGACACAAATAGCAATTTATCAGCACAAACGTGCACATTTGCCCCAGTGTCAATTAACCAATCGAAAGGTTCATAAATAGAGAGGAGTTCAGGTTTCAAAGAAACATACCCATCAACAGTCGTTTCTGGAGCCCTAGCTTCACTAGGTTCCCCCACAACCATGTTGACCAGAGCTGGCCCAGTAGACTCAGGTTTAGCCTTGGCTTTCTTAGAGGGGCACTCCTTAGCCCAATGGCCTACCTGTCCACAATTCCAGCATGGTTTGTTTGCTTTTAGTTTCTTGTTGGCCTTGATTTTGCCTTTATTTATGGTTTTAGAGTTCGAGTTCATTTGGTTCATTCTATTGAACTTTTTCCTTCCTTTAGTAACCACATTTGCCTTAGGTATATGCTCAACCGGAACTTCACAAGTTTGATTCCGGTGTTCTTCCTCAATGCTTATGGCAATCATAAGATCATCTAGGGACAACTTCCCTTTTTTATGCTTGAGGGTCATTCCAAAGTTTTCCCAAGACTTGGGAAATTTATCCACTATGGACATAACCAGAAATTTCTCAGGAAGTTTCATCTCAGCATCAGCAAGAGCATGCTCAAGATTGATCATTTCATGTGTTTGTTCAGTTACAGACTTTCCCTCAACCATTTGATACTTCATGAACCTTGAAACAGAATACTTCTCAAGCCCTTGCTCTTCAGTATTATATTTTCGGTCTAACTCATCCCACAATGATTTAGCAGTGTACGAGTCCGAGCAGTATACATCAAAGAGAACATTTGATAGTGACGACAAGATTATCCCTCAACCTAACTGATCTTTCTCAGTCCACTCAGGTATTTCAGTTGTTTTGGGGTCGGTATCAGTAGGTTCAGGTCTCGTCACCTGAATCAGCGAAAGAAGACCTTTCATTGTGAACCAAAATTTCATTCATTGTTGCCAACGTTTGAAAAACTGGCCCCCAAACTTTTCTGGCAAACCAGAAAGGTCCACTTTTGAGGACAGCAATGAACCAACACCAAAACCACTTGCAAATGAAGAAGCTATTTTCAAATAAGCAGTTTAAACAAACACTGGAAAATAATTTCTTCAAGATTGTTGGAAGTACAGATTATAAACAGCAGTTTATAAATTATAAAACTGTTTATAATCACGGGGCAGTGTTTGTAAAAATAATATTATAAATATTTCAGAAAACGGCAAACAGATATTCCTTCAATTTAGCACAAACATAAACTAAAGCAAACATACCAGTTTGGAATATAAGAACAAAATACAAAGATCAGTATATATAAATTGAGAATTTATCTCAAAGTTCTATATCATAATAGAACTCAAACTAAATCACTATAATCTGATTTGCCTTGAAGAAATTAACACCCCTACTAGTGCACAGGGTGCAACGAAACTTTCTCCAGGATAAGACAGTCTCACAAGGCTTTTGGTGCACTCCAAAAGAGCTTCACCTCGATCACCACTCAATCGCCAGAATATGATAAACTGTTAACACTATTATAGAAATATATGAGAGGGATAAAAGAGAATCTGTTGTTATGCTTTTAGTCTACACTCAGCAAACTAATTTATAAGCGCTAGGAGGGGAGTACTTTTGAAGTTATTTCCATTTGGGACAACTAAGGTAAGCATTATATGTATTGGTAAAGTTTTCCAAACCTTTCTTTCATTTCCAATGTGGGACAATTCATTTTATACTACCAAGGTTCCCACAATTTTTGTTCCATTTTCAATGTGGGACACTAACTCCCCACAACTTTATCTTCAATAGCAATGTGGAACAAATCCCACTTATAGAATTTATGCTCGTTAAACCCCTGTTTACACTTCAAACATTTATGGATTTTAGCCAGTAATTGGCACTAATCGAAAGAAATAAAACATCTCTTTAACATGTAAATTAGTCCCAAATATCAATTAAATGGGTGCTAATTACAATAGAACCCAATGGCAATGGGTTAGGTTGCTTGCCCCAAGCCTCGTAAGGTCAGCCCATCCATTCTCACCAACTCTGTGGTGCCCTTGAGATATCACATGCAGTAGTCATTCTAGATATTTATTTTGAGGACAAAAAAAAAATAGAGAAATTTGTTCGTGTTTGTTGTTAATATATTCCGTTTTAATGGAACAGTAACGACGTTGTGGCGTTTGATTCGAAGCCCGGGGCTGAATTGCTCGACCCAGTCCTGCGTAAGGTAATTACTGTTGGTAATTTGTTGATCTTTTTCCTTTTCAGATTAGAAAGGCATGGGGTCCATAATATCTAATGTGGATGGATTTCTTCAGATTAATTTTTTGACCTACATATCTGCCTGTTTTAGGAATTGAATTTTATTATAGCAACTTACACTTTATTCATAGAAGGACAGACCTAGCATATACAAATAAATTGTGCCTTAAATTGTGTTTACGTTTAAGCAATTTTGCATATGTGATGGATAGTTTATTTATTGGGCATCCGCCTAAACTGTGGTAAATTCATGCTCGACACTTCCAAAGAATGGCATGCATTTGAGTACACTCAAATATAATCGTATGAGGAAGTAGAAGATTACTTTTTCTCTTATTCCCCACTCCTCATATTTTCATACGTCTCTCTGTCCATCAGAATAGTTCCTATTGCATTGGCTTAAATATGAATTGATTTGCTGTATAACCAACTGCAGGAATATAAACTGATTCACCTTGGTGTTTAGCAAATATAGCCTACTACTCACCAGAATAAAAGTGTTGAGAAGTAATTCAGTTAAGATGTTTCTCCAAAACTCTGTAAGGAGGGTAGTGGAAAATTTTCTGTCATTATTGGTTTCAACAAATTACATTTAGCTTAGAGATACTAATTATTGGTTTCAGCGAGGTTGTCATAACTTTTAGGTTGGAATGAAAGAGGGAAGGGTTGACTATACATCTCTACACAGAGTTTTCATTTAACAGTTGAATATTAGATTAAAGTTAATGTGATTCTGTATCATAAAATGCTATCCTTCCATTGTTTGTGGCTTTTGAGGTCATAGACTGTGGGAGCTGCATGTTGAGAAAATTGTCATGGCTACCCCTCAGAGACCACCTCTTATTAATGTCTCCTCACCAAATTTTTTGAATGATCTCTTATTGTTTTTACAGGAAGGTTTAGAGTCAGAACGATGTTCAACTGCATCATCATCTCCCCCATTTTTCTTCGGATCTCCCCCGAATCCTTTATTACAAGATGCGCATTTCAGGGTTGGAAAGCTTACCACCACAGTTTCATCCTCTTCTGATTCAGCTTCTCTACCATCAGCTCATTCCAGAGTAAAGTTTGGCAACAAATAAGCAGTTGTAAGAGTGGAAGGTTTTGATAGCCAAAGTTCCTGTGCTGTTGCCATGGCATAGAAGTCTTGGATTTTATATGCAAAATTACTTTTGTCTCGAAGCCTGCAGAGGAAAAAAGTGAACAACCAGAGAAGTAAAAATCTCAAAAATTTTGACCGAGATCTTCTAGATTAATTCTTGTTTTATAATGTAAATGGATGAATTTTGATGAATAACCCATTTTCAGCGTAGCTGACCCGAGGATGATAAGTTGGAAAATTTTTATGCTTTTAAAATTGAGTTAAATTCAATCTTGTGAGGAAGATTATTATAGGTCATGTGGTTCTCCTACTGATTCCAAAGAATTTTCTTTGTAAAAGAGTGTCTGTAAGTATAGCGAGATTGTATTGATGAATCTCAAATATTTCCTAATAGTTTTTGTTTTAAACAGCAGGAATAATATCGAAATTGCTTTTTATTTTGTATGCTTTCTGTGAGATTATTTTAAGTGTAGAATGATCTAATTTTGGGACTAGATTGCACTAAAGTCCTAGGCTCCAATAGCAGGTGGTCTTTCCCCATAATTCTAGTCCACATCTTGTTAGACAATCCCTGTGAATGAGGCATGAGTGCTTTTGATATAATGATATGGCGTTTGGTATGTTTGAAGCACGACACAGAGCTATTGATGATTGTTCGAAGAAAGTCTTAAGTTTTGAAGTTGTCATATTTTTGCATACGGTGGGATGGTAATATTTTGAGCTGCTTAGGTTGAATAATCTCTTGTGGTCAAGGGTTCAAAATGTGAAAGCCATTCACTAGCGTGCCACAAAGAAGGCTGAGCAAGGATCACGGACTAAACTGGGTTCATCTTTTTCCGGCTTCTTTGCAATCACTAGGAAATATGTGGATGTTAGGTACATAGGAAGGAGCAAGAAGCTGACTAATACTTGGTAAAAAAAAAAAAAAAGAAGAAGAAGTATTAGGTAATGAACAGGAATTGATTGTTGTAAGAACTTGTATTAGCAGTATTAGTGTAAGAAAATAAGCAAAAGAAATAAAATAAATTGATGCTGCCCAGGATCGAACTGGAGACCGTCAGTGTGTAAGACTGACGTGATAACCACTACACCACACAGCATCCGCAACTGTTGAACTTTTGTTACAATTATTTATATTCCATATCTGTGCGTGGAAGAAGCTCCTAAAGTTTGTTGCTAATAATCAGCAGCACTCACACAGTCGCACGGTTTCTTTATAAAATGGTGATGGTTCAAAAATAGGGATTTGGCTTCTCTCCAATTATACTCAATACACACTTAGACAATTGTCATGTCATAAATAAATTAATTTAATGGTAAATATGAATTTTCATTAACCACAATCTCAATTCAAGTTAAACAATAGTGAGAAATTTTTAATTAAGAAAGCTCAATATTTATTTCTCAAATTACTCCAACTTTTCAATCACTCCTAACTAATGCTTGATAAAGTATCTTTTGCTTAATAACTATTTCCTTAATTATCTTTTTGGTGCAATATTAAATTGTTTTTTTATATAGAAGGAGGTATCCTTATAATATTTCTACAGCTAAAAATATATTTTTGTAATATATATATTGATAATTAAATTTTATTGCATAAAAAATTTCAAAATATTTCAAATGTAAATTAGATTTTGAAGTTGAATTTTTGAAATAGACTTAATCCGTATATTTTTTTCTTTGGACCTAGCTAATTGCAGATGTCCAATCCCATTGAATCTTAAATCGACTTCTTTTTCCCCTTGCCACATCAATTTCCTCCTCTCTCCTCTCTCTCTCTCCTCTCTCTACCAAAATCATAACAATGGGGGAATATTGGTAAATATTTTTGTAGTAATTGTGGAAGATGGAGGGATTGAATTGGTAATTTAATTTGTTATTTTAAAGAGAAGATAAGTGTGAGTAACTCTACATTCTTTGTAACACCTTCTCTCTAATTACATCTTTGGTTGAAGTGATTGGAAAGTTAGAATAATTTGATGAATGAAATTGAGTTTTCTTAATCAAAAAAATCAGCACTACTTTTCTAATTTGAGTTAAAATTATAGTTAATGAAAATCCATACTTACCATTAGATTAATTTGTTTATGACATGGCAACCATCTAAGTGTTTATTGGGTATAATTGGCGAGAAGTAGTATTGAAGAGGAGCCAAATCCCAAAAATAATTGTAGTTGGCAAAGAAAATTATTTAAAGAAATATTGGTAACTAAAATTATCTCAAGTTGAAGAACGAACACGCTCAAATTTACATTATAGTTTGCCATTATGTTGCAACTTATCAATGAGTATAATCAGCTTATTATTATATTATAATTTGTCAATAATTATGGCCAGCACATAATTAATCGCCAATCGATAATAAATGCATGTGATATTATATTGCATCAATTTATTAATTGAGGTCACACCTAGCTTAGTTAAATTTTTTAAACAATTTCTAGTTATTTAATTATTTGAATAAAATTAAAAACAACGTCACAAAAAGAAGCTTACTTTTTATTTATTAAAAAAAAAAACAACAACAACAACTTACTTCGATACCTCGCACACTTGTTTCCACAAATCAGGAAAGTCTGGAAGAAAAGCTACAACAAAGTGGCTGCTCCTCCCCAAATTTAGTAGCCAGGTGTCTTGTAGCAATTAAACTAATGCACTGGATTTGGCGTACGTAGTGGAAGCCAATGATCCTGATGAGGCTATTAGGTCATCTCCAATGGGTTTCAAATGGGATGCTATTTGTGAAATTAACACTCTAAATACTATTTGGATTGGTCCAACCTAAATACTATTTTGGATCTAAATTTAGAATTTTTGGTCAAGATTCCATATTCCTATTTTATTATTTTTTCTTTTTCTTTTATTTAATTTATTTTAATTAATGTAACAAATTTCTAAAATTAAATTAATTTATGTAGTAATTTATTTTAATTTTTTATATATTTATATATATAATTATATATTTCATATATTTTTATTTCATATATTTCAAAAAATTTAAGTGTGAAATAATATATTTTTTTGACTTATTGGTCATTGTGAAAATTTGTTGTAAGGAAAATTTAAAAAACTAGCCATTAAAAATTAAAATTAATTAATAGAATAGTCTAAATATAAATATAAAAAAATTAATTAATTGAAGGTAATTAATTGAAATTAATTAATAATTAATAAAAATATAAATATGAAAAAGTAAAATAGAATAATCTAAATATATTAAAGTAATATTTATGTATATTAAAATAATATAAAAAGTAGAATCTTGGGTTGAAAAAGAAAAATACTATTTGAGGTGCTGTATTTTTTAGAAGTTATTTTTGTTGATGTGGCAAAAAAATAGACCCTAAAATAAATCTAGGGTTGGAGATGACCCTAGGGTATGCCTTCTTGGCCTCCCCAAGGTCTGCCAACACCTGGATTGAATACCTGCACCCAAACATTGGGGCAGTTTCCACATTGTCCAGTATCCCCCTTCGTCAGCAGTATCTAGGTGACCGTGGTGGTCACGATACATGAACCCGTGCTACATGCACCAACATCATTAAAACACAAACGTTAGTTTATATATATATATATATATATATATGCACGTCAGAAGTTTGATAAATTTAAATTTCAAACTTTACACTTTATATATACTATTGGGTTAAATGGTCACTTGAAAACACACAATCATTAATTTAAATTTAAATTTAAATTTCATATGGAGTGTATGTGGAAGTGCCATGAGTAATCTCAAAAATATCTTTAATAATGTGAATATTTCTATAATACTCTTCGCATCAATGTTTTTTAAGCTTGGGTCAATTCAATTCAACCTAGCCCATCTTTATGAATCATGCACGTTAAATTAATTATGCTTAAAATATTCAAACTAGATCATTTCAATTATGATCTATTTGTCAAATGGCAAGCATCTATAAATACTCTATATCTTAATATTTATAAGTAAACAATTTAATCCCCCTATTTTTTCATATTGATTTGAGTATTTAAAAAGTTTTTATTCGATAAACACCAACTATTTTAATTATATTATATTGATTTTAAACATAAGTTTGATTCGATGATCAAGATATATTGGTCCGTTAATGGTTAAAAGATTACCTTTTAAACTCATATCAAAGTGTGTGAAAAACAATAGCTAATTAAAAGATAACAACTTAATCAACCTGTAACTCGAATCCAATGCAAGGAATCAATTTCCTTAGCCAATTGCTCTTGGTTTAGAGCAGGTAGGTAAGGGAGAGTGTCGTACTTCATCAATCCTACTTTCGGGCCCATCTGCATTCCATTTTTCTTTTGTCCAAATAAAAATAAGTAAAAGCTACGTACATACCATAACTATAAATAATTTATTTATTTATAATCTAAAAAGAATAATTATTTATATTATAAATACTGTTGATTTTGCTTTAAAATTTGAGCTGAATTGACGAGAATTGAAAGAAGAATGGAACGAAATGGAGTATGGGATCGAAATAGGCACGAGGAGCACATCCTGGCAGGACGCCGCGTGCTAGACGGGCACACCAAGGCATGGAGTAGGACGCACAACAGGGCAAATGGGCACGATGTGTGCCCAGGTGCATAGACCACTAGAACCGCGCACCCGGGCGCAAACTTCAAAATTCATATCCGAATCCGACCCTATATCCTATAAGATCTTTGTTAATCAGTATCATATCCAAATTCGATAAATATCCAAAATACGATAAAAAAAAATTCAACCCAATTTAATATTTTTTCCCTTTTGGAATGTATAAAAATATTGTATTTATACAATAAATTTACGTTATATTTAAATTTTTAATAATTTTTTATTATATATTAGCCCAAAAATTAAATATTTGAATACTAAATCCCTATTTATATCATATTAATGCATAAATGAACTATTATACATTATTATATTTTTGACATTTTATCACTATCTTTCTTAGTTTTTAGACTAAAGACTCAATATTAACAGCATAATATAAATATTGATATAGATATTAGGTCAATATAATATATAAATTATATTTTAAAATTTTATTAATATTATATATGAGAGTATTAATTTAATAAAAAAATTATTAAAGTTCATACTAGGATCTTTAACGAATCAGATTGCTTAATTTTGTATCATATTCACTTATTTTGAATTACGAATATTTATAATCTAATTTTATCTATCAAATATTTTAAGTAAATAAAAATTCTAAAATTCGAATCAAAATCAAATTAAAATCCAATTCATTGACAGCCATGATTCTGACTTGGAAACATAATTGGGCTTTGGGTGCCTATTGGGCTGGACAAGCCCATTACTCCGGCAAACTTCTGTCCACTGCCTATTAATATCAGGGCCCAGTGCTCTTGAGCCAATCTTGGACCACAAAATCCGAGATCCGACCCAAGCTGCCAATATGTGGTGGCCTGGTGGGCAAAGGTACGTGTGCAATATTTTTTATGGCCGGAGCCGACGTAAAATCTGTTAATTTGAATATTAAACAAGTTTAAAAGGTTCGTTGTGATTGTATTTGAAGTATCTTGAATTATTATGAACTTTTTAACAGTCATTTTGTATACCTAAATGCTCGACTTTTAGTAAGCACTTCAATAAATACTAAAAATTTAATATTCTTTTTTTATTTATTTATTTTAAAATTTTAAGACAGGTACACGATTAAGTATCATGGAAAAAGGTAAAATCCTAGTTAATAAATTCCGTTTTTGCTTAATATTTCATAGCTAATCTAATTCTTTCTACAATAAAAAACATACAGAGAAATTAATCGTTGGGATAATCATTAAAAAAAAAAAAAACATTTTTGTGTAATTAACTATTGTAGAAATTAGGGCATATGCATGTATTAGGAGCTTTAGTTTTTCTTTCTTTGAAGTGAAGCAATCAATGAAATCAATACATTATCAATTGTAAATTCAATATTATCGTAAATAGAATGGAAATGAAATAATTAAAATTTCAAAAACTCAAGTTACAAATGAGTATAATAAACATGCGCAAAAAATAAAAATGGTAATGATTGTTAAAAAAAAAAAAAAAGGAAAACTTAAACTCAATATAGAGTTAGTAACTATCTAATTTAAACAAGTTTCAACTAATCTGAATAAGGATAATTATACCTACACCTACTTCAGTTCAAATATGTTTTTTTTAAAACAATAATGAATATACATTTAATCATTTTTATTCAAAATCAAGAGTTTATTTAAGTTTATGTTTTCCTAATCTTTCATAAACAAAATATTTAAGCCTGAGTTGACGGGTGATATAACTATTATTCATCTTTATCCAAAATAGTGAAAGTTTGTTTAGATTAGATGGCTAATTAATTATATTAAGTTCCAATAATAAAAATAATAATTTTATATATATTCAATATTATTGATGTAATATACTAATTTATTACTTTAGTTTTTAAAATTCCAACTACTAAAGATATCCGTTGCTTATTATATTATAGTTTAACTTAGGCTACAAAATGCTTAAAATATCTAGCAAATAACAAAAACACATACAAATTTAACAATAATAATTTTATTCAAATACTTAGTTCAACTAATAATAACCATGCAGCTTATTAATTTAAAGAGGTAAATAAAACATGTCGGTAAATCCTTTTTTTTTTTTTTTTCTTCTAACATTTTTATGCAAAGAAAAAACTTGAGAAAAAAGATAAAAAGAAAAAGAAAAAAATTCAAGTCCAAGCTCCAAGCAAAGCAGAATGCCCATTGGCCAAGCAAGGATAAGAAAGTTGGAGGATTGATTGATAATCAAGGGGTTAAAAAAATGCCACTAATTCAGCAATAAGTTGTAATAACAAGTCCGAGCTTATGGGATAAGCACGAGTGAAGTGACGTGAGGACCCGGGATAGTTGGACCCGTTCCGGTGGCCCATAGGTCCAGAAAAAGCAGGAAAAGTTGGCGCCCACAGTCCCAAACACAGTTGCCCCAAAACCAGATACCCCGCCGCCTGTTTTGTGGTTTCTCCAGCAGGCGGTTTTCCAGAAAACCGGGAGGAAGTGGGAGTAGGTCCCATCCCACAAACACCCACCCCCCTCGCCCAATCGGCTCCCACGATATGTGGCGATTCGACCGCACTCTGACACCCCTCGTGTGACTCCACGCGCTCACATGTTTGTTGCCAGGTCATTCTGCTGTTTACGGTGTCCGCTAATAATTTTTATGTTACGATGAAATAATTCGTATATCAATTTTTCATTTAGGAAATAAAATTTAGATCTTACTTAGTGCCCATTTGGTTTTGTTTTCAAAGTATTTTTTATTTTTTTCTAAAAATAAAAATAGGAAGTTATCAAATTTTCCTTTATTGTCACAAATTTTCATTTTCAGCACATTTTTACAAACACACTAATACACTCTCTCTTTATTTTTACTTTTTATTTTCTCATACTCACATTTACACGATTTTTAAGACAAAAATACTATATTTTTCAAATATAACTCATTTTCAACCCTATATAATTATTATATTTTAAATAAAACCTCCAAAATAATATTTTATTTTCAAAAACACATTTATAACTAATTTTTTATTATTCATTTTTACTATAAAATGAAAATGCCTCCAAAAAATAAATTCAAATGATTCCTTAATTCATCTAAACAAACATGAGCAGTGTTTGGATATGTTTGGAGACTTCTTCTTTTTTCCCCCCTAAAAGATTTTTATACATTACTTATGTTTTGAAAGAAAATGAAAATTAGGGAACTGTATAAAATATCTCCCAATGTCAATTCTACACCTAAAATCACTGAGATTTTTCATATTCTCTCTCCTTATTGTATGTGCATCCATGTATTTATTATATATATTTTCATATTATAAATACATACAATAAATTCAATTTTTTACTATTTATCAAACAAAAAATAATTGATTTAACATAAAAAAAATAGAAAATATTCTTCAAAAACATAACCAAACATATAAATACTATTCAAAATATTCTCTACCTTTTTCTCTAAATTTAAATATATATCATTCTTTTCAATTGCTTCCCAAAAATTCATTTTTTCAAAATATACATATCAAAATACCACAAAACATAACCAAACATCCCAATACTATTTATAGAAGATGCCACATGTGGTGCTTATATGTTTACTCTTCCTTTTTTCCTTATTCCAAAATTATAGTTTGTAATAAATTATTTATATGAGTGATTCACTGAAAGTGACAAATGATTTACGAGGGGAAATCTTTGATGTTTTTTTAAAAATTATTGTACTTCATATTTTGCTAAAAGATGAGGTGTATTATTTTGCTCCATATATATATATATACACACACACACACATATGTATGAAATATTTAGTTTTTCTTTTTTCATTTGAAATAATTTTTTATTATATAATTATATTCAATGGAATATTTTATATTCAAGCAATAAGAAAAAAAATATAAACAGATTTATTCTTTTTCTTATGATATTTTAGTTTTTATTTTCTAAACTAAGGGAGAATGAAAAGACTTATACAAATTATGTGTTCTTTCACCAATTTGTGAAAAATTGTTAGGTATAAATATATTACATACATGTAATTCAGTTGGTGAAAATCGATTATCTATCATAGTTGTGGAGAGAGTGAATCAATAAAATCTTTATTGTGAACTAGTTGATGCATGAATGACTAACTGAAAACAGAATTCACTATTAAACAATTACATCCTAATGCATGCTCTTGTTAGTTGTTAACGTAATTTTTTTTCCCAAGGTTCAAATTTGAGCTTTGCTGTTAGAGAAAGTTAGTCCAATATTAGGATACAACAAATAGTGTGACCAATCCTATACTTTGGAAGCATATGTTGTTCTGATAGTTTAATTGGTATTGATTATTTAATGTTTGAAAAAATAATAATAGATATAATTAATTATATAAATTATTTAAAGAAAAGGGCTACATATAAGATTCTTTTATATTATTTATTCTCATAAATGATTATCTTCAAAGTTTTGAATATATGAGAATTCTTAAGTGCATATTTTTGTAATAATAAGTACAAAATATTACAATTTTTTAATTTATACATATGCATATATTTGAATCATTCAAATTTAAATTTCAAATTATATATATATATATATAAATATAAAGATAATATCATTAAACCAGTTAATCAGGCACATAAAAATATCATCATGGGGTGAAACATTATTTAGTAATCAATACTCACCGTGACTTGGAAGAAAGGATCAATAGCAGTTGGGCAGTGAGTTCCACGCGTCTGCCGTGGAAGTGAGGTATTTGGTTGTTGATTAAACATTTGAGTTCTCATGGTTTGACATTTCATTAAAGGACAGGACATAGTTTGATGAAATTCAGTAGCGATACACCTCCCCAAAACCCAATTCCATGAATGTGGCAACCTGGTAGTTTCCAAAAACCACTCTCGCTCTTTGCGAAACACACGAAACAACTGCATGCGACCCTAGTTTGCAATTTGCCCCCTTCTACTAACCCAATAAAACCCATTAAATATACACATACACACACACCCCCCACACCCATTACACAAATATCTCTTCATTTTCTTCCCCTCTAATTCTCTCTATTAAAATTTCTTCAAAAACATACATTATATACAATTACAGGAATACTTACAAAAAATCCGGATTGATCAAAATGCGGATGAGTTGTAATGGATGCCGAGTACTTCGAAAAGGGTGCAGCGAGAACTGCAGCATAAGGCCTTGTTTGGAGTGGATTAAAAGCCCCGACTCACAAGCCAACGCCACCGTCTTCCTCGCCAAGTTCTATGGCCGCGCCGGCCTTATGAACCTCATCAATGCTGGCCCCCACCACCTCCGCCCTGGTTCGTCACCTCTTCCCCTTATTGCCCCTTTTTTTTTTTTTTTTTCCATATCCCTTAACCAAACGTGATCCTATTTCTAACAGATGAATCTCTGGCTTACGCGCAGCTATTTTTAGGTCTTTGCTATACGAGGCGTGCGGAAGGATTGTGAACCCCATATATGGCTCGGTAGGGTTGATGTGGTCCGGAAGCTGGCAGCTCTGCCAGAACGCGGTGGAGGCGGTTCTGAAAGGGGCTCCGATTACCCAAATAGCAAGTGATGTTGCTGAAGCGAAGAACGGACCGCCTCTCAAGGCCTATGACATAAGGCATGTCAACAAGGAAGATAACCTATCCGGGTCGAACGATCTGCACCTGGTCAAGTCCCGCTGCCGCTTCAAGCGGTCGGCTGCGAAGTCGAAAGGGAGTCGCGTCTGGATCGGGTCAGCAGAAGAGACCAGTCGTGAGGAGGTGAACCGCTCGCCAAGCCATGAGTCCTCTCTGAGCCACCAATCTGAGACGGTCGAGCCCGTTGTGGAGAGGATGAGCCATCAGAGTGAGAGTCTGGCTTCTGCTGAAACCGCGGAGCCGGAAGCTGATCATCTAGTCGAAGTTGAGCCGAAGTCGGACCACGGGCTAGCCGATGAGGATGAGATTGAACTGGATCTGACTCTGGGCTTCGAGCCGATTAAACGCTGTGTGAAGACGAGAGAAATGAACCGGAGCGAAAACGATGGGTCGGCTGACGACGGTGGACTTTGTAAAATGGAGCTGGGGCTTGACTTTCCGGCTTCCTGAGAAACAAGCTCAGATTAACCGTTTCATTGATTCTTTTTCCTTTGTTTTTTCTTTTAAGTTTTAATCCCTCCCGCGTTTCTCAGCCTTCTTTCCTTTATTATTATTATTTTTCTTTATATGTTATTTTTCATTTTTCATTTTTCATTTTTCATGTTGGTCTTAGAATAGAGGTAAATGCATTTTTTTGGTTGTTTTATATATATGCCCTTCATGAAAGGAGATGTACAAAAAATGTGATAAAAAGAGTTGGTAGATGACTAGATGAGTAGGGAACAAGAGTTGACATGGTCAATGAAGTTCAGAAGTTTTTGTCATTTATTTTATTCCATAATTTTGGCATTTCCACTAATTCAATATTTTGCTATCCATTGTTCGGGGTGGTGGATCATTGAGTAAATATGTGATGCTCTATTGGAGGCCCGGGTCTCCTGTTCCTTCTAATGGTGCTACAATGAAGTATTTTGTTAGGATGTAAAGTGTAACACCCGGATTTTGCATATCGTAAAATTAAAATAAGAAAAATTTAAGTTTTAATTTTGATAAAATACTAAAAATCAAAGGGTTAAATATTAATGAAATTTAAAATTCAATCGCATCAAATCAAATATATTAGGAGTTAATGTGAGAAGATTAAAAATTTAAGGACTTTAAAATAGATCGACTTGGACTTAATTGCCTATAATTAATAATGTTTGGGGTCAATATGCAAGAAAATATAATTTTAAGGACTGAATTAAAGTTTTGGGGTCAATTTGTAAAGTGGTCAAAAGTATTGGGCACAATTGAAGTTGGCCAAAAAGTTTTAGGACAAATTGAAAGGGCTGCAAAATACTTTTATATATATATATAAGATTAAGGATGAAAGTTATTCAAATTCACAAAATCAACGCCTACCCCCTACCCGATGTGCAAACGGCCAGAAAACTGGAAACTAACACCATAGTTAACTTTCCCTAGTTGAAAACCATATAAAAAAACATTTAGAAACAATTGAAGAAATCGCCAGGATAAGGAAGGCGACAACGAAGGTGGCGATTCTGCCACTTTCAGCGACAGAATGGGGCCAGGCTGAGAGGGCTTTTAGTCAAAATTACATAGGTAAGCTCAAGTTAGCTTCAATTTGAAGTTTTGACGGTTGATAGCGGAGAGACTTGAAGTGGTGCCGACGATATGGTGCTGGGTTTGCAACAACTTTAAACGGCCAACTGACCTACTTACTGGTGTCAGAATCAGAAATTAATCTAGGCATTTTGCTCATAGCGACAAGATACATCGACTGTTGGTGGTGGTGGTCCTCATATTCGGCGGTGGTGTGTGGTGGCGGCTCTTGGGCAGTCAACACAGATTTAATTTTTGGACTCGTTTGGACTACTTCAAGCTTGAGATTGGATCTCGATTTGACCCAATTTGGATAAATTTCATAATCAAATTTTAATTTGATTAATTTGCCGAATGTAATTGAAATTTTGGATCCAAGCTTAATCATAATATGAACTAAGATTATTAAACTATGGTTTGGCCTAAGTTATGGATTAATCTTATGACTATTATAATGTTGTTAAACTCAATCGACTCGAAAGGATTACCAGATTGCCGTTAGGGCCATAAGTAAAATTTTAACAACTTGTTTACCAACTCGTTGAGTTAAGGACAGTGATATATGATTATCTTAAACATTTGATTATAACATGAAACTTGAGAAAACTATGACTAAACAAATAAATTAACTAAGGAACTTAGTAAGGACATTAAGCGCATTAAGAGTTATGATTCATAAATCAACACGACATTGATTTAGGTTATCTTATTCCGAACTTTGAATTGATTAGGAAACAAGGACATGAACTCTACAAACACCTAAGGATTACCACATTTAATTATCTTAAGCATTTAAGTATGAAGTAAAGATTAAAGTAACATGCCAAAATAAAATAAATTGGGCCTTTCAATTGAATGAGAAAGCTAATTGTACTCATTTACGCAAATTAGAAAGAATTAATCCGCTTATAGCTTGGATTATTTATACAAGTCCTTGGATTGGCCAGGAAGTAAGGTTGTGAGCAGTCCAAACAATTAAAGAACTCCTGCTACAGTCATCAAGTGAGTGTATACTATATTTCTTTGTTGGGGGAAAGAACACATATATTTGTTATTATGTCTTGCTTCTTGATTCTATTTGTATTGAGATTCAATTGTTGTTGTATCTGACAGTTTGACTGAACTGTTCTTCTTGCCTGTAATTCTGGAGCCATCATTATTTAAAATCCAAGTCTGCCCTTATATGAATTCTTATCTTAGGTATATATTAGTAAATATATCATTAATGTTTGATTCTTTCCTTGTTGAATATTGTTGTTCGCCTATGCTATTTTGATCTTCGACACTTATGTTAATCTTGATAGTTGGTTTGTGCTTCCGTTCTTCCTTGTTGCGTGATTCTTGAGCCATTCTTATTTGCATTCCCCTATCCATCATGAGGTGTTGAATTCTTGGGTTGAACGATTGAATCGATTCATGCTTATGAAAGTAAACTGCTTGACAACCTATTTGAACTTCTCTTCTTCTTTGCCCGTGGTTCCTGAACAATTATTATTTGAATTCCTGTCCATCTCGAGCTGTTGAGTTCTTGACCCGAATATTTTGTTCATACAAGATTTGAAAAAGTAAAATGTTTGCAAAATTTATCACACATTGCCCCTTTACACTAATTATCATCCTTGTTTGTTTATGATTTATGTTATTTTACTTGAAATTTGGCCATTGTGTATGAAAACTGAAAAGGATCTTAAAATATATTTTCCATTATCGCCATGAATGTCACCATGAAATGAGTCTTACGTTGGTTAACTGGTTACTGTTTATCATGGCGAAATAACTTGTTAATTGAAATGTTGTTGGATGCTTATACTATATTGATTACTGAATACCCTTAGGGGTGGGCCTTGAGATCAACTTTGGGAGATAGCTGGGCGAAACGGACCGATGGTGATCGATCTCTAGCTGATTACCTTTTGAGTACAATTTGGCCTCATAACCAGTTGGAGATAGCTCTCTATAAGGGGATAAGGCATGTAACTAGTCATACCTACTATTTGGTCAACTGTCCGAGTCGATCACTCGAAATTGGAAAGATAAGGATTTTCATTTTTTCTAAGGTGGAGGGATAAGGTAAGAGAATCACCAAAAATATGCTTTGCTAAAATGTTATTGATTTGTTATCGGTTACAGTGTGCTTTGTTATCTGTTGATTCAATATTTATGAAATTATTATCACTCTATGTACTTGTATTGCTCCTTTGTTAATAACTCATTAAGTCATTCAGACTTACATTTTTTGTATTGTTTCCTTTCATTCTTTACCCCATATAAGGAGCGACGAAGATAGACTTAACCACAAGACATGTGATGTAATAAGCACAATGAATATATGGATATATGGATTGTAGCCTGATGAGTTAAAGTTGTGGATATGATAGGTAGGTTTGAAAATATCAAGTGTGATCTATGATAATTTGGTAATAAGTTAAATTGTTGATGAATGTCACTTGTGGGAATTGAATATTTTAGTTTTTGAAAGATTTATTTTCTCTTATCCAGGGAGCTCGTGGTATAGATTTGAGTAGCACCTTGGCTGAACAAACACCTCATGGCCGGGGCGTTACATAAAGTGATAGGATAAAATGAGGGATGGAGGACCTATAGGATAATTTTATACTTTTTAAATTATATTTACTTTGTGGGATGATATGAATGATAAAACTGAATAATTGTATTAATTGTTTAGTTTGATGGATGATAATATCAGGATAAATTTTAAAAGACTAAAATACCTTCAAATAAAAAAATTATTTATTATTTTATGTAATATAAATAAATTATTGTTTTTCTCAATTCAGCACACCATCTGCTTCTTCTTCTTCCCAGAAGCCCCATTTTCTAATCTAAGTACGTTAGCTTCTCAACCTTCTTTATTAGAAAAAGAAAGGAAAAAAATTATTCCATCAAGACATTCAACAACTACTGTCTGCCATCCACTGGTCACCGCCCATCGCTGTGGACACCTAGTGCCCCTCGGCACCATTTGTTCTTCTTCCATATTCTCCTTTATTCTTTTGTTCTTATTCCTTTTTTCACTTCCTTTCATCTTTTGCCTAAGAAAATTGTTGGGGAACCATGATTCACGGAACAATTTTCAATTCCCATGAAAACCTAGATTTTTCGTATGGGTTAAAGATAAAAGTAAAGCTAAATCTATGGTCATTTGCTGCTCAACGAGTACAAGAAAATGGAAAAGAGGCACATGAATTTTGATTTGGGCCAAAGGTAGACATGTAAGTGCAATGACGTTTGTGAGGCTTTATCGTTTTGGCACATGTTTGCTTGGAAAGAAGGGGGGGAAAAAAAAGGGAAGAAGAAGAAAGAAAAATTGTGTAGTCACATTCTCACAATTTTTTAGGGGACATAAATGTAATTATAATCACAAAATGAGGATACTTTTGGAAATTTGTACCATCATCCACCCATGCTGGAAAAACCCAATTTCTCATCCCACCAAAATGGACGGATTGCATATCCCCTATTTTGTCTCTACAGTAGCAATCCTTTGGTTGGGTACCGGGCTAGCATCATAAAATGTAAACATGTGATGTTGTGGGATGTGGGCTCTCATCCCACCTTACCCATAAGTAAACTGGCCTTAGGGCTTAGTATGTCATTCAATCATTTAGATACAATAACATTAGAAATTTGAACTTTTAATTTTATATTTTTTTTATTTAATATACATATATGTCAAAGATTCAATAAATTCGAACTCCTAACCTCACACTATATGTGTGAGATTTATACCAATGGTAATTATGTTCTTTCCTCTAGGTTGGATTGCAAACTCATTGAGTAGAAGCTCCAATCGACTTAGAGGGGACCAAGCACTGTGTAGCAAAGGTGAGGTGGGTCGATTCTTACAACCAAAGGGAAGCATGAGAGGCTTGCCAAGGTAACCATAGGCTAAAACTCTTTGATATTTAAGTTACAACAAGCTTAAGGAGAGGGAAAAATAACAGAGTGAGGGCCAAATATATATGAAAGCGTATCTCAAAGCTTTGCCCAATGGTGGCATTTATAATAGATCACCTGGCTTGTTAAGGAGGAGGTTGAAATGACCATCTTCTCCTCACTGACTATAGTGATTTAATGTGTTTATAGAGATATTAGAATGTTTTTTTGGTGCATATCAATCACTATGCTTTCAACCGGTTGGAAATATAGGGGCAGATTTTTTGCATTTTATGTGATGTGATGAGCTAACGGCGTATTTAATATTAATAGAATGTTAGTTCGGTTGCATTTAATGTAGAGGCAACAAGTTGAATATGAACAGGGGATGCATTAAATGTGATTGCACCTAGGGGCATGTGTTACTCCAACCTATGGAGGTCGAGGTAATCGAATGCATCGCCCTATGTAAACATCCTTCCTCCAATTGCAACTACTTTGCATAAGGTCGGGCTTGTATGCATTGTAGACTTCATAGTTGCTTTTAGGTGTAAAAGTTAACTCTTTTTTTTGCTACGGGATTATGGCTACTTAGCTTGGTTCGTATCGATGAGGGGTCGACTTTACCCATGTCATGAGTCTCCCCCACTTCTTAGTGCATACCAAGGTTACGTGGGTTAGGCTAAGAAGTAGCTAAGTTGCTAGGCCACTGGATTCGACTCCAAGTAACATGTTGGAATGTGATGTGTCGACTTCAAGTCCTTAACTATCAACAATAACCCGGCTGGAATCTGAATTTTTGAAAGGGCCACAGAGGATGCACCATTAATTTTCTTTGGGAGGCAGGGGATCAGAAGTTACTGACGCTATGCAATTATTAGTTGGTTACGTTACATTGAGCCCCTTATATATATGTTCGTTGCTCTCCCATTACTTTTCTATTTTTGCATTAGGTCGAGCTCTCAATCTTTTGGTGGAGTCTGTCTTTGCTTTCGGTTGTGTTAATTCCTACTTCAACTACCTTCCATTCAAGTCGTGACGTTTCTTTTCTGCTTCTTTTGTAAGTGCCAATCTCTTTTCTTCTCCTTACCTGTTTCTTGTTCCTTGCCCGTTTTATTAGCTTTCCTTTTTGCTGGAAAATTGGTGGAGGAACTTATCACAAAGTTGGTCATATGAGAATGTGGAGGCGGGTTCGAGCTTGACAAATTATTCCAAGATAATCTCTTAGAATGTAGTTGTTGACATCAAAATTTTATTGGGATAAACTTCTATTTAATAGCCCAAAATAAATTAGCTATTAATTTGGGTCCCACATTAAGGTTCATAATAAATTTGAGTTTTATAGAATGGCCCAATTTGAAAAGAATTATAAAAATTTTATTTATTTTGGATTAGCTAGTTGAGCTAAAATATATTTATCGCGTAATAACAAATTAAGCCCAACTCAAGTGGTGTTCAAACTAAAGGGAAGGCTCAAGTTTGAAGTTATGAAATCCTAATTCGTGCTTATAAAAGGAGGTATCGGGAGACATATCACTCATGAAGAAATTCAAGCATCAAAGCTCTTAAGTTTGAGCTCTTGCCACGAACAAGTACTACATCCATAAGGATTCTACATCTTTTCCAAAAGCATCCAAATTCTGAAGACCTTGATATCAAAATAAATTATTGATATCAAGAGTTCATGATTTCATCTACAAGTTTAGGAGAAAATTATGCATCCTTCAAAACAAGCATCAAGCCTTTGAATTGTATTACAAGGAAAAGAATAAAAGGAATTAGTTTTCAGTTGCAAAGATATTTGCTCAGAGATTGTAACCACTTTACCTTAAATTAAATATTGAATTTGTCCGTATTTTTTCTTGTCTTGTAATATTTTTTGCATACTTGAACTTGTGTGAGTAGTGGTTACTAGCATTTAGCATACATATGGTTGTTGTGCCTGTGAAGCTACATCATATGTTCAAATTGCAATCAATGCTATTAAGATTGGTAGAACCAGCATAATAAGGTAAGCCAGTGGGGATCTTTGCATTGTTAACGATGTGCTCTTTGATAATTTTAGGGATAAACGACTCACATTTATTGCAATGTGTATGTTCAACTAATAGCTATCTCTTAGAATTTCTTCGATAAATTTCTTCCTAGTGCTTGTCCAATTAGTTGCTGGACTTGTCTAGGATAAGTTTTGGCTTTGATGTAGTTTTGGTTGCTTGACTCTTTCGTGTGGGGGATTCGATGAGGTTGGACGACATTTTTAACAGAGTTAGCCACTTTTTCTTATAGGTGTCGATGAGGGCGCTTGTGCAGGAGTCACCCTAGGCTGCCGTTGTGTCTATTAAGGGGAGTTTGAGGCCCATTGCTCATTCTGTCTTCATAAAGAGCCCTTTTCCCTTATTTGGATATATGTCGAGTAGTGCTCGTTGTGGGGACAATTTGGTGGTTATGTTTCTGCAACATGGTGGAGAGCTGGGCCGATAGCTATGTTGAAAATCGGATCACAGATCATTTGTATAAGTTGGGAAGCGGTTAGTACAGATGCCTAATCCGACTAAGAACTTAGGCCAACAACTTCTTAGAATGGTTGTTAAGGTTGGGAAGGTTGAGATGGATAGGGTAGTGGTGGTTATTTCTGTTCACTTTGTCTTTCGAAAGCAGCACACCTTGTGATATGGGTAAGGTTGAACCTCTTTGACCCGAGTCAAGCCAAGAAACTATAATCTTATAATGGAAAAAGGGAGTTCACTTTTTGACACTCAAGAGCATCTGTCAGGTCGACCACACATACAAGCTCGACCTTATGCAAAGCAATTGCCACTGGAGGAAGAAAAGTTTACAGAGGGTGATGCGTTCAATTACCTTGACCTCTATAAGTGGAGCAACCCCTGTCCCTGAGCATAGCCCTATTTTGTGCATCCTCTATTTATACTCAATCTATCGCCTCCATATTAAATGCAGCTAAATTGATATTTTATCCACATGAAATGCGCCATCAACCTATCACCACTGCATTAAATGCAGAAGATCTGCCCTATATTTCTAGCAGGCTGAAAGCATGGCCATTAACAAGCACCAAAAAAGACCTCCAATGTCCCTATAAGCACACCGAGTCATGCTAGCCAAGAGGGAACAAATGGTCATTTCGACCTCTCTTTTACAAACAGGTAATCCATTTAAAAAACTATTGGGTAAAGTTTTGAGGCACCTTTCATATATATTTTGGCCATCACTCTGCTATTTTCCCCTTTTCTTAAGCTTATTTTGACTTAAGTATTGGATGATTTTAGTTTAGGGCCATCTTAGCAAGCCTCGTGTGCTTTCCTTTGGTTGTAGGACTTGACTACGCCACCTTCGCTACACAATGCTTGGTCCCTTCTAGGTCAATTGGAGCTTCCACTCAGCGAGTTCTCAATCCCACCTAAGAGAATGAACATCATCAAATGGGCTAAATGATCTCATATTTTACATATAAAACTTATACATGGTCTCACCAACCTGGCCTCACACTTTACATTGCATGTGAGATTTATATCATTAAACTAAAGACCATTCGACTAGTATTGTCTTTCAACCAATTTTAAGTCTTTCATTTATGTGGGAATTAAAAAAATCATAAATTTTATATGCCCACACACACACACACACACACACACACACATTTATATTAGTATGCTCCTAGGTTCTTGATATGAAATTAATGTTGGGCTAACAGTAGTCTTTTGAGCTAAAGTAGTCCCTAGAGAAATCCTAGCCATAGAAGTCCAATAAACCATGAAAGGTCTTCCCCTTATTATTGTGAACTATTAAATTGAGTTGGAAGGTTAACAAGTGTACCGGCCTTTGAGCTTTATGCCCACAAAGGTCTCCTCCTTGGAAAGTAGGATTGGGACATTGGTACGTACCAACAAATGTTTACATTGTTTCTGGATTAAAAAGAAATGGATGATTCATACTAGATATGCATGTCTATACAAAGAAACTAGAAATATTTATTCAACCAACGTATTTCATGTGCATAAAATATTTTTTGAATTATTCAAAATTAAAAACTAAAATAATTTAAAATATGACGTAAAGTTAAAATTATGAAGATGCTTGACATTATAAAGACTACAATAGAGAATGGAATTTTAATAATATAATTTTATGAATTTGTAGATTTTGTGAAAAGTATAATTGTAATTTTATTAGATCATCATTTTTAATATATAATTTAAAGGATAAAATTTAAATGTTAGTAAAATTGATATTTAAAAAATTTTCTATATTAAAATTTATATTTTATCATTCAAAATGTGTTGTTCATTTTAATTATTAGATTAATTAAAATACAACATATGTAAAAAAAATCATATAATAAATTTTGCTTTAAACACAATTTTTTTTATAATAGTATAACTAAGAATATTTATAATGATCATGTTCTTACAAACATAATCTTTCAATAATAATAAACACACGAAATATTTGACTCGTAGAGTATTATATATATATATAATAAGTACAATATCTGATTTGATGTAGATATCATGAAATTTTTATTGAAATAAATCTCAATTCTTGTAACATATTTTTGTTGCATGATTTGGGTTAATAAATTTTTTTTTGATAGAATTATTGATGTGTATATTTAAATACGCATCATATATGTATGTATAGTGCCATTGTTCTTATACATAATGTTTCAAATTAATAGAGTTTGAAAGGCTGTCTTTTCCAAAAAAGAAAAAGATAAATAAAATTTACTATAAAATGTTCTAAAATGAGAATGAATTTTAGAAATCTCAGAAATAAAAATAATTTACTTTGGATATAAAACATATTTGGTGGAGGAAAAACTCAATAAATCCCCAAATTTGGGCATTTTCATATTTTATTATTCTCATAGGCAAAGAAAATGTTTCCCTTAAATACCTGTATTAGAGATTTGAGAAGAAAAAGGATATTAGTAATGTAGTAATCTAGGGGTTTTAACGAATTTTATTACACTAACGGAATGCCCATGAAGAAAAATGTGTCCTTGGTGAATTGTTTTAACATATTACTCCTTTGGTGCTAAAATTATGGAGTTTATTTTGATTCGACATCGACTTTTGAATAAAAATTAAAAAAACAATAATTTTTATATATTTTTGTATTATTATTTTTTAAAATAATAAGCAAGAATGATGTGATATGACATCATTATTTTAATTACAAAGTTTCAATTAAAAACCTGTTTTATTTTGGTTTTATTTGAATTTTAAGTTTTTAGCATTTTAAAATGTGAAAAAGTAATTGTTTATTTAGAATAAAGATATATTTAAAATAGTATTTTATGTTAAGTTTAATTTAATTTAATCTAATCAACTTGATAATGGAACTAGAATATATTTTGAAAAATAAAAATAATAAGCTAAAAAAATTATGCCTTTGTTTGCTTACGTTTCCCTGAACGCGGTGTTCCGGGAAACACTCCCAAAAATGCCAACAACTTTTGGGGATTAATTTTGCTATTCTAATCCCCAAAAAGCCCTTCTCTTCCACCCAAATAACCATTCCCCACCTTTATTTTGCATTCTCCCACAAAATCTGCCAAATGGAGATTTTGTCTCCCCTCCCTCTCCCTCTCCCTCTCCCTCTCCCTCTCCCTCTCATCTATATTAAATATATAAATATTTATATAATAAAAAATAAAAATTGTACATATATATAATTAAATACAAATTATTTATGTAGAAAAAAAGATCTAAATAAAAATATATAAAAAATCCTGATAATATAAAAAATTATGTTATAAAAAAATATAATAAGATGTCTATGAAATATATGTATAATGAAAATATAATAAATAAATGTAGAAAAAAATAATAAAAAATATATTTGTAATAAAAATATATGTAATAAAATTATTTATTTTATATATAAATAAAATATTGGTATATAATATAAATACATATATATTAAAAAAATCATTTTAAATAAAAAAAGAATCCAGATTATAAATAGAATATAATAAAAAATATAATACAATATATGATAAAAAATATAATAAAAAATGTACTATATAAAATCAATATATATTACTATTTTATAAATAATAAATTTATATATCCAATATCATATCCAATCATTATACATAACACAATCACATCCAATCATTATATATATACATATATATCCAATATATTTTATTATTATTCTTATAATTAAAAAAAGTCAATTCAAATTCATTTTCACCCCCAAACACCAACACAAAAGTAATGATGTGACATCTACAATAAAAAATGCTTCATAAAAAACATAACCAAACATATCAAAATTCCCAAACCCCATTCTTTACTATTTTTAAAAATAATAACCAAACATCAATCATATTTCCCAACCTTCATTGCACATTCTCTCACAATTCTTTCATTATTTATTCTCCCAAAACACACAATAAACACATAATAAAATCAAACATAAAACATATCCAAACACTACCTATAGTTTTTAATTAGTGTTAAGAAACTGAAGCCTTGACCTTGGTGCTGGGAGGCTAACAGGGTGTTTGGTTTCATTTCTAAGCCCCTTTTTCATTTTCTTATGGGAATGAAAATTGAAAACAAACACATTTTCACAATTTTTTTCAAAAAAAGTACATATTTTCTTCCCAAAACTCATTTCCAAACCTACTATATTACCCTATTACACATCAATCAAATTTAAATTTGATTTGACATAAAATTACCCACTATCATTTCTAAATTAATAAAATATACATATATTTTAAAAAATAAATATTTTTAAATATAAAAAATATAAATTAACTTACTTTTCAATCTTACAACATATTATAATCATTACTTTCCAACATTTCATCCAAATACATCTCAATTTTTATTTCTATTTCATAACTAACTTTCCAACTTTTAGAAATGACTGAAAATGGAAATGACCTTTGGAAATAAAATCAAATGGGCCGTAAGTGCAAAACTGAAACAAATTTGGGTCGTGATTGCTATTTCCCAGGAATAACAAAAAAACTCACCTGTCTTGCCTTAAAAGGTTCACTGCAAAAACGAAAAATTAAAAAACTAAATGCCCTACAACAGTGGTCTCCGCATCCGCGCTCTCATTTTCTTGATGGAGAAATCGCAAAATCTCCCCAAAACCCCTTTGTCGAATTCTCAGATTGGTACGTCCTTTTCCTTCAATTTTTATGCTTTCTTTTGTTTGTCCTTTTTCATTCTTTCATATGCCCCTGCACATAAAGTGGCAAACCTAATTTCCACGACGCTCCGCAAAAATGTGATTGAAACTTCGTGAGGGATTTTGTGTTTCTTTTTATTCTGATAAATTTTAAAGAAATGGGGTGGAAACTAGTATGGAATGTGTTGGTGGGAGTTACATTTTCATGTTTTAATCTAAGAAGAAATCAGTTATTCGGTATGCGTGCGGTTTGATTGCTTTGAGCTAGGGCATGGGCGTATTCATGATGTATGTGTTTTCATAATGGAGTGCATCAGCTCATTTTTGGTGAATGATAATGCAAAATGAATGATAAGGCGTTTTACTTATGTAGTTTGTGATAACTGCAGTGTTCTAGAGAAGATGGTTTCAACTTTTGCGGTTTGCATGAGGAGGTAGCCTGGAGTGGTTTTCGAGAGAGCGATAACTTGGCAAGGTTTTCAACAATTCCTGGTTCTTTGAATTGTGTTCTTTTTGATTCTATTATGTGGAATTAATGGGAGTTTGTCGATATGAAGTTAAAAATCATCAAATGGGAATCACTGAGTGGTTAGATTAAGGTTTAAATAGATTGAGATTATGGTTGATCTGAAATTTGGACTAAAACTGGACTTATGTCTTAATGACGAGGAGAATTCCAAACTGGAATTGTTATTGCTTATGCCAAGAAATCTTAAATTTATTTTGACATCTACTTTATTTTTGCAATGATGCCACGCCAATATGTTAGTTGATTAATCTTTTTTCTAATCCATTGTAACAAATATTACTTCATTGGTAGTTTGTTGTGGCCTTAAATTGCAGAGTTCCTATTGTGGCTCTATATTTTCAGTTGAGCATCCATGGTTAATTCACTTGCAGGACAAAAAATTACAGCCAAACAAGTTCACATAAGCCCATAATTAAACATTAGAAATATTTTTACTTTCTATAATCTAGTCTGACCACCTAAGGCTAAAAATAATGGCTTTGCTTTGTTCATCCATATTCTGTAGGATTTGATTTGTCATCCCCCCCCCTCTCAGTAGCATCACAAGCACATGTGGTTGAGGTCCCATACCGAGTAGTAGGAACAACTACCTAGCTAATCAACATTTGTATTCCATCAATAGCTTGTTGTCGCATATTAATCTGCTTGGAAAAGAACACAAAGGGAAAGGATAATAGTATACTTGCATCGCATTTGAAATAACCAAATAATGTGAAAATTAAAAGTACAGTAATTCCCCCATCAAAAATTAATATTTATAGAAGTCACTGAAGTAGCATTAATTATACAAAAGACAAAATCTCCAAGTACATGCACACGCAGACAGAGAGACTGTAAATTAGAGTAACTCCAACTTCAAAATTCTAAATTATGAGTAATATGAACAACTACCTAGTAATGACCATTTCTGTTCCATTAATAACTTCTTGTCTCAAATTAGTCCTCTTGAAAAAGAAACATTTAGGGAAAGGATAATTAGTTTACTTGTATTTCACAAAATCAATAATATAGAAAGTTGAGATAAAGTAATTGCATATCAGTAATTGGAATTTATAAAAGTTGATTGAAGTGGCATTAATTATAAAATATGAAAGGTTCTTGGTTGAACTAGGTTTTGGTCTCATCTATCTAATCACACAAGAAGTTTTATTGCTCTTGTCATGTGATTGATCACTGTCCTTGAATTGTACACCAATCATATGGCAAGTGTAATTCACTTGCCATGTGATTGGCTTTGGTTCGACCAAATCCAGTTTAGCAAGAGTTTTTCTATGAAGTATTCTAAATTTCCAACATACATATGCATGCACACAGATATAATCAATACTAAATAGAGCCTATATGTTCAACTCCACTTACTCTATTCAAATATAACACTAAACTAGAGCTAAAATTGAAGGAAAGAAGTTGATATCTTTCAGAAAAAGTCAACTTTTAAGCATTGACACCTAGAAATTCTTTGGTAAGATGAAAGACGTCAGAAATGTAAAGGCTTCTAAATGAGTGAAGAATGAAGCCACAATTGCAACAATTAAGGAGGCAAAACAGATATTTCACTCACATGGGGTGAGACAACTTGGTAATTAAATGAGGTTTCGAAGTTTATAACGCGTATATATTAAGTTGCCACTTTAGAAAGTGACGGAGAACGATTGCTGGTCCAGCCCTTCCTACTCTCTCCGTCTCTGGATAAGAAATTCAGACAATGGCAAGGAAAGGACAAATTGATTGTGTGGGACGAAGTATGTGATAATACTAAAGAGAAAGATTACAGAAAGTTTTTCTTGCCTGTGTAAGAAACAAGTAACTGTTTTACATCAGATTACAAGATTGGATGTGTTATTGACATAGGATAATAAGAAACAAGTAACTGTTTTACATCAGATGTCAGAAATTAGTACATCTCAAAAGGTTGAGTTCAGTGAGCCATCTATTTGTTTAAAATTTAGTTGCAGTCGAGCTTTTAGGATCTGTGGTGTATTTTTTGCTTCTGACTTTCCCTTCCCATTTGCTGTAATATTAGCTATCTTATTAAGTTTCTAAATTGATGAATTATACATCCTTGGTGAATATATTGATTCAGTTATGTTTTTACTAATGCCTTCCAATTTTTATGGCCTCTTCCTTGTCCATTTTCAGGTGTCATTCATCATCCTTTAGTTTTGAATAAAGTAGAATAGCAATAGTCAGCTGCGGTGCTAAATCTGATCAAGTCATGGAAGGAAGTAGAAGAAACTTTCTTAGTATACGTTCTAATCCACAGTTCAAGAAAATAGGAGGTCCTAGGAAAGGAAAACAACATAATTCTGTTCATGAAGAATCTTCTGTAAACATTCATTCATCTGACACTATTTACCATATTCTTTGCCAATCTAAAAAGATAGGTAGTGTAATTGGAAAAGGTGGTAGCATAGTGAAAGCTCTCAGAGAAGAGACTCAAGCAAAGATTACAGTTTCTGACGCTGTTCCCGGCTCAGATGAGAGGGTGATAAAAATATTTAGTCCTTCTGACAAACAAGCAAAAAGACATGGTGGCAATAATGCTGACAAAGCCAAGAAAGGATATGATCCCATGGAGCCATATTGTGCAGCCCAAGATGCTCTTCTAAAAGTTCATGACAGAATTGTTGAGGAAGATTTTGGTGGAGCAGAAAAAGGCAATGGGGATGAAACTGTGGTCAGTGCTCGTCTTTTGGTTTCAAACAATATGGTTGGATGTCTTTTAGGAAGGAAAGGAGATGTAATCCAAAGATTACGCAGCGAGACTGGTGCAAACATACGTGTGCTTCCTGCAGACCATCTTCCTGCTTGTATTATGAGCAATGATGAATTGGTGCAAGTAAAATTTTTTATCCTTCTTTGCAATTTATGATTATTCGAGTCTTTTGGTTTAAAAACTTGCATTGGATGGAAAGCTGATGTACCTTGACTTAATTTGGGATGTGATAACTAATTATGCATCTACTTGGAGTAACTTTTGTTTTAGATTGCCTGGTCTGCTTTTCTGCATGGTTTCTCACAGATCTGTTTTAGCATAAAGTGATAAGATGTTCAAATCTGAACCTCTCTCTCATTTTTGTTTCTCTCCTGGAATTTAGCATTTTACAAATTATGCTTTCATATTGGAGGTTCCATTTAAATAATGACCGAAATACAAGAAGTCTAGTTTATGCCTTGAGGACTTCAATTTTCTTTTAGAACTTTGTGCATCTTATTACTTGAGCTTCCGGCTACAGGTAGGCCATTGTATTAATCTAAATATAATAAAGCCTTGTCACCTGCATATGTATTCTCCGGCAATCCATATAAGTGGTTGAAAAGCAATTTTTCTCTGCTTCTTACCTATTTTCAACGATGTGAAGGTTTTTAAACTGTGCGCATGCTCTCTGGAATATTGTTGGTGTAACCTTTGTAGATTTGTTTTAAGTATTCAGCCTGCATTGGTTATTGCTTTTGTAAGCGTAATTTTGACATCTCTTATTGTGATTCACATGTATAAGTATTCCTTTTATGCATCTTACAGGTTATGCTTGCAGTTTTTCCTTGTTGCAACTGTAGGTGATGCCTTATATCCCGGTCAATTTAAAGTTTAAGATGCTCATTGTTGTTAAGACAGTTAAGGAAAATGCTCTTACATTTCTGTTCACATAATTAAAATGATTGCATATATTCTGCAAGTAGTTTATCTTTTTTTGGGTTTTTTTTCTCATAAAAAACATAAAACATCTAATAAAGATATTTTCCATCACAGATATCAGGTAAACCTGCAATTGCTAAGAAAGCTCTGTATGAAGTATCAACTCTTTTACATAAGAATCCACGGAAGGATAAACCTCCGTTAAGTTTTCCGACTCCCTATGCTAGTCAAGAGTTTCATCCTCCTAGTCCTCCAATGAGAAATACGCTTCCTCCAGGAAATTCGACTTGGTTGGAACGTTCTGATGACCGCAGAACGCATCCTATGCCTTTCAAGGGAGGATATGGGACCCAGCCAGCTACATTTGTCCCTGAAGATTTTGATGGTTTTACTCCTCCACATGATCGGGAAGCTCCAAGTGAGTTCACTATGAAAATACTTTGCTCTGCTGAAAAGATTGGTGGTGTGATTGGCAAGGGAGGCTCTAATGTGAGGCAATTAGAGCAGGAAACAGGAGCCAGTATCCATGTTGAGAGTGCATCTAAAGAATCAGATGAAAGAGTAATCCGTGTTTCTTCACTTGAGGTTGATTTTTCTTCTACTAGGTTGGAATAGCTTCTATTAACATAATATTGGCTCTTGCTAAATTTAATATTGTTTCAGGTTCTGTGGGATCAAAGATCGCAGACCATTGATGCCATTCTTCATCTTCAAAATAAGACTAGTGAATATTCTGATAAGGGGACCATTACGACCAGACTTCTTGTTCCATCGAGTAAGGTTGGCTGCATTCTTGGACAAGGAGGCCATGTCATCAATGATATGAGGAGGAGAACGCATGCAGACATACGTGTTTTTTCCAAGGGAGAAAAGCCCAAATGCGCGTTGGAAGATGAAGAGCTTGTGCAGGTGATGCATCTGCTCATGATTTTTAATTGTGTGAAGAGGTCCCTAACGACGCCGAGTGCTGACATGTTTTAATTAAGATGCACCCATATGAATATGCCTCATGCTTTTCATCATTAGGTATCTGGAAGTTTTGGCGTTGCTAAAGATGCCTTGGTAGAGATCGCATCAAGACTTAGAACAAGATGTCTTCGTGATGCAAATACTAGAGGTGAACCTGCTTTGATTAGGCCACCCCTAGGATTTGGCCCTGCAGAAAATTTACGGGGTGGTGGCCTTCCTCTATCAAGTAATATCATAGCTGGAAGCTCGGGAAGATATGAACATTTACAGGTATTGATTCTCTGTTCATATTCTGTATTACGAATTCCTTGCCAAGGTCTGTGACCTGTAAATTTTGGTTACTGCATGTAGTTTTACCATACTGCAAATTCGATCTTGTAAGCTGTATGGAAAGATGTTGAGGACCAAATTCATTTTACCTGAAATAGTTTTTGATGTTCCATTACTTTGGGGTTGCGAGGGGGGAGGAGAGATGAAAAAACAGCATTTTATATGTTCAACCTAACTTAATGCACATAATCTTGGCATGTGGAGAAGTAATGCAATAGTATATCAGATTAAGATCTCTCTCTCTCCCCCTCCCTCCCTTCTTGATCTGTCTATTTCCCAACCATTTTCCCTTCATCAGAACTTTTTCTTTGACATTGCACCTTCTGACTGAATACTAAATAAACTCACTTTACTTTGGCTCTCTTTTTTATTCTTGCTCCTTTCTCTTTCATTTGATGCATCTATTGATTGTGTGCTTATATTATATGCACTTACAGAAACTAGATCAGTTCACAAGAAGCTGAAAAATAGATATTCAAAAGTTGTTGTGTTTAAGCACATAATGTTATTTGTATAATTGTATTATCATGTTTGCTTGGAACTGATTTTGCTAGCACACAAGTCAATTGTCGATGGAAGGATAAGATAGAAGTAATATAGGAATTAAGCAATAATAACTCGCAGGTTCTTGAGGAAGTGGAGAAAGAGAAGTTGGCTAAAAGTGGAACCATTTCTTGATTTGGTTTTATTTATCTCAAGAGGGTGTGAAATTCACATTTGATTTGGCATTTGGGATGATGTTTTCCATTTTTCTGTTAACGTACCTAAAATATGATTGAACCTGTATCCTTTCAGCAGTTTTGACTTAAGCTCAAGGAATATGTTTTATGTGGTGAAGCTTTTCTTTTGTCCAAAATGCAAAAGCTTTACATATCATAATAATAGAAGGTACGGCATATCCGTCACCTTTCAGGGAAGATGATTTATAAATTAGAAGACCTGGGATAGTTGTATCAATTTGCTATAAAAGTGTAATGCATTTATTGGCGCTTGTGGTATCTGGCATTTGTATTAACTAGTGTTCATCAATTATAATATTGGCGAATATGGGTGCCAAAAATTTCAAGTAAAATAATAGGTTATTTTGAAGTAATATAGTTCTAGCAATGACAAAATATGGGCTATAATAAAGTAAATGGTAATTTGATCTGAAATCTGGAACATTATATAAGTTACTGCATCCTTTGCATGTCTAGCATATTTTGGAGCTATGACTTCAGCAGGAGATGAACTGCTTGTTATGAAGAGCATAACTTGTCAGAGAGGACAACACAGTGTCCTGCTCGTGAACAAATTTGTGAACACAATTAAGAAACGAGGGAAGGAGGGAATTATCTTGCTTACATCAGTTTTTCACTAAATCCAATGTTCGGAGGTAAGGCTAAAGATTTCTCCAATACATTTTTCTTGAATGAGATAGAAGCATTCAAATCGAACATATTCGACCAGCTTCCAATTAAAAAAAACGGGCATGAAAGATGGAATATGGGGTCCCAATGTGTATGCATCTATTCGAATTGAACAAAGTTGCCCTTAAATTTTATTCTCTACTAACATCTATAAGTTTCTGATTTAAATAAAAAATTATATTTACATGATAGGTTTGTTGCTCTAACTAATGAAAAAGATTCTTGTTTATTAAGATTTTGCAATCATTATTAAGCTGTATGAGTGCTATTAAATAGTTCTTATGCTATGATTGAGGTTTTATGAATGCTATTAAATAGTTCTTATGCTGATCCTCAGGGCAGTGTTCGTGAGTTTGAACCTCCAAGTTTTCCTGCTCCTTCACGTGCTACTGGGTAATGACCTCTGCTATAAAATTATTCAGTGTCTTTACATAATCTAATATGCCTATAGTACCAGAGCAATATACATTTGTAAGTTTTTTCCCCTTATTTCTTTCGTATAATTAGAAAGTATGCCTTGAGTTTTTAAAAGTTTAAATTCAGTTATTGTTTCATGATTATTCTGATAATCATTAATTAAATTGTAAACTAATAAAAGCTAAAGTTGTACCTTCTTGTTCTATACTGTTAATAAGGTGTTAACGGGATGAGAATTCTAAGTGGCATAACAACTTATTTAAGCATGTCTTATGACATTTTTATTTATTTGTAATTTCTACTATAAATAATGGCACCACAGATGCATATTACTAATTGTAGAGCCCGAGCAAGCATATAGCAGTATTCTTATTTTGTTTTATCTGGTTTGTCTTTGATTTCTGTGTTTCAGTTACTTGGATGTCAGTGAGGCTAAGATTAGTTCTATATCAGCAACTGCAAGGAGCCGCATTGCTGAGGTGAGATTTATTGTACTTGGTAGAATTACATTGTCTTGATTACCCTTCAGGAGATATCATCTTTTAATAATTAACATGAGATATTGGCCTGCTTTTCAACTCCCATCTTGTTCTAAGAAGATCCTGGACTGTGATACTTGTTTTTTCTACTTACATTTTGTGTCTCTCTAAATACTTACTCATCTGCACAGCAGTATTGAAGCATAATGCAATCTTTTCTATTTCCTCTTCTGTGGTTATTGAGGGGGATTGGGTAGGTTTAGTATGGGAAATATCATTCTAATTTATTTGAATTAATATTTCAGATAGAATATGACATAGAGCCAGAACAGGTCTTTCATTGAAGCCATGATATATTAGTGCATTATTTGATAAGTTATTCTACAAGAATAGGACGTTTGTTTGATGAACTTTTTCCCTCTTTACTATGACATCTGATTGATTACTGATGTAGTGATTCACTCATTCTTATGCTGCAGTGATTAATTGTATTAAAACCTACCATTTTGGTTAAAATTATTTATTGTATGAGAAACAACCATTTTGACAATTACTAAAATGATTATTTTTAAGTATGTAATTATTTGTGTTTCTCTTGGAGTGGGACAAACTCAATTCTACACCAAACTTCTACCATCTTCGGGTCCATGAATACTGAGACCTTTTCTCTGCCACATGCATGCCAGCTGAAATTAGCCAACGCATTTAAGTGTGCCTACTTTGCATAGGAATTAGACAATCACAGTTTCATTCCTGCTTATAATTTAATCGAAATTCTTTTTCTTGTAAATAATAAATTTAGTGTCTAATGCTTCACATAAAGATTTTAATTCAAGAGTTCTAAATTTTCATCTTGTAAATTTTAGTTTGCTGGAACAAGGCCGAGGCTCCAGGATCCATATTCAACTGGTTCTGATTTTGGCGCTTCAGAGCATTTCAGTTCTTCACGAAATATTTACCAGACGCCTTCCTCTTCTGCTGGACCTAATAACTATCCTCAACCAGGTGGCTACCAGAGCTATAATTCTCAGCATAGGGCATATCCAAATAATAATGCTTCTCCCGTTCCCTATCAGAACTCTAATCCACGGCCAGCTGCCTACCAATATATTCATACGCATCAAGGTTCACACCAGAACATAAGAGCACATGGTTCTCACCGATATTGATGCTCAGTTTGGGTAGTTTGTATCATGATTTTATTGCACTTCATATGATTTTATTAGTTGTTTGCCTGTCAGCATATTGCCGATGGTTTGAGGTAAATACATGTCTGTACTTGAATTTATTCAATTGCTCTGTTCCTGCAAAGCTGGGTGGTATTAGCAACTGTCATTTTTCTTTTCCTTTTTTTGGTTATTTCTTTTCAAATTTTACACTGTTTCAGATTAGCTTAGTAAGTAAAATATTGTTGCATTTACTTACTAGCGGCCCAAGTACACATATAAAAAAAAAAAAAAAAAATTGAAATAGAGAAAAAGGAAACAGCCATCATAGCCTCTGACACTTGACCGGTACCATGAGAAGGTGTTTAATACCCTACGAAATCATATTTTCATATTAGGTGGGTTGTTGACTATTACCACACACTGATAGGAGAGACGTAATCTTCCATTGGAACTGTTAAAAGGTTGACATGGTTAAAAGTGTGAAATTGAAAAATTTTCAATGTTTTATAACTTTAGAAAAGGAGATAAGATGTATTTGCTTGTCGTGGCTGGAATTCATTAAGATGTACTGCATTCTCTATCCATCTATAAACATTTTCCACGATAGCGGATTAGTTGAGTCTTTAGTGGACAGACATATATGATTGCATAATCTTAGAAAGCTTGTCCTTTAGATCCTTTTGGTTGATCACTTGATGAAGATCCTTGACTTCAACATCTTTCTTAAAGTTCATTTTGTTTGACATAATAGTGCTTTCAATTTCACAAAATGTATATCTTGTTGTGTTGTTGGGGCATATTGTTGGATATCAACATGTGTGTTTTATTGAGGTAAGTGAGTGGACAAGTGGTTGTCTTGTTTTTCACATTTTCAACTGCGAATATATTTCGAAGGTACTTACCAAACCCCATACATGGGGTTAGTAGTGACATGATTCAGCTACATCACACATTTGCTAAGCAATGAATTGGAATTAGGTCAACTCAACTATTTCATCTGGAAATGAAAATATTCTGGATGTAGTGGTTTGAGTCGACCTAATTCAATGTCATCGCATCAAATGTTTGATGTGTTTGAATCATGTCGTCACTCGCAAAGAAGTGGTTCGTAGAGGCTCCTAAAATAGTTCTCCAATGGTGGAAAATTCAAGTTCACCCAAAAGTATGCTAATGTGTTATTATCATCCATGATTTGCTGCAAACTGTAGTATGTCTTAGCGCTTGTTTCTCTGTGTTTTCTTTCAAAATGTTGGTATCTTGGTTTATAATTCTCATAGGTTAAATTGGTAATACCAATAGCTCATAGGTCATAATTCCATTTAAATTCGATCAAAAGTCGCCCCTTTCTCATGGTCAGCTGCTGCAGATTTTGGAGTGCTCCTACAAGTAGGCCACTTTTTGGTGATGAAATTTGGGTGGTGATCCATATTTGATATGGAGATATCATGCCAAACTGGTTATGCACCTCCTCTCTTTTCCGAACCCACCCACGATCTATGTATATTATATGTGTATTGTGTGTACCCATAAAGAGATATGATTCCACCATCATATCATGCCTGTCATTTCAATGGTGCGAGATTTTTTCTGCATGGCTATAGATCACTTAGCTTTCCAAGCAGGTATGAAGATTGATCAGAACCTTCTAACTTTATCTACAGCTCTTTGCAAATGTCTATTTGTCTAAGTATCAAAAGAAACAACTTGAAGTGCTTTTTGACTCTGTAACCAATCCCAATTTTATTGTAATAAAATGTTTTCATAAAAGCTCGAAAAAAAATAATTTCGTCATTTCCGACCGCTAAAGCAATCCTTCAACTCCGCTAAGCGTTGATGCAAATTATAGAAGTTAAATTGAATGGTTGGTACAGTCAAAACTTTGAAGCAATGTCGGGGGAAAGTTGTTGTTACGCGGTAACGTGGTTTCTGTTTCTGTTTCTGTGTGCTTATTCAATCTCACACTAGATGATCAAGGCTAATTCAACATTATAGTACAAGTTGACCCTTTGTTTAAGTGATGTGGTTAACTATAGTTGTTGATTATTTTTTTTTTTTAATTATTTATACAGGCACGTACTAAAAATTTGTTGAGATTTGAAATTTCAAATTTATATTTATATGTGTGAAGGCGATGTTATTAGATAAATTGGCCATTTAGCACTATATTATCAAAACTGATCAACTATATTAATTCAAGTATTATGAATAATTACGCATCAAAAGTCTACAATAAAACGATCATGGAAAAAAATAGATTATTTCATTTACTTTTGGCAGGATTAGATCCCAAAAGCCTATAATTATAGATGTAGGAAATTTTAACTCTACTATTTGAATCAGATTTCACTTACGAATATGTTGGTGTCATTTTCCCATCAATGTTGCGGGTATACGATAACATTAATTTAAAAATTAATATAAGTTTAAACTGTATTTATATCTATATCTATACTATACAAAAGTTTGAGGATTTTAATAATTAATTTTGTGTGTAATTTTATGAGTTTAGTGAAATTAATTCTATTTTAAAACATAACGATGTGTTAGTTTTCTTTTTCTTTTTCCTTCATCTTTCTTCCAATTATTTACCCTTTTCTATTATTTCAATTTTTCTTTCATTTAAAAAAATTATAAAATATATAAAATAACAAATAAATATTTTATTTATTTTATGCTATAAAAATTTTAACAGGAGCGTTGAGTATTTCTAAAATTTGATGGTTTAACTTAGGGGTGTAAACGAGCCGAGCCCGAATTTAATAAGCTCAAGCTTGGCTTTTCTATTAATTCGCGAGCTCGAGCTTGAGTCGAGCTTGGTTGAGCCTAAACAGGCGAGCTCAAGTTCAGCTCGTTGAGATAGACGAAGGCTCAGTGAGCCTTATTGAGCTTGACTTGATAAGGCTCGTCATAGAGAACCAGAAAAACTCGATTCGTTAAGTTTGGATAAGCTCGACCTTGAACTCGTATATGTTTGGATTAACTCGGCTCATTTAGATTCAAAACAAAATCCATAATTATAAATTTTTAAAATAATTTTGCTATATATATTTTTCTAAAAATAAAAAAATTGAATTATTATTATTATTATTATTATATGGGCCTAGATTATAATTATATGTATATATATATATAATAAAAATGCTCATTTAGGCTCTCGAGCTTTTCGAGCCTAATATTATTGAGTTCGACTCGACTCGTTTGATTGACGAGCTAATACAAATTTTCATCGAGTCAAATCCAAATCGTTCCCGAATAATCTCATATCATTTACACCCCTAGTTTAACTTGAAAGTGAGATGCGCTAATTATGATTCTTCTACTTTTGGACACTAACCTGCGCTCGTGCAATACATTTTTTAAAAAGGTAAATCTCTAATCATTATCTCATGTTAGTTTCTTTTATGTGTATGTGGGCACTAAGTGATTAACCAAAAGTGCCATAATCATTATCTTACGAAATCCCAAGCACAACTAAGGGCGACTAAATATATTTAAATTTTTTGATTTAGTTAAATTATATATAAATCATATCTCAACATGACTAAGCCTCCTTTGGCCTATGACATTATTATTGAATTAGGGGTCATCAACTTCTTCAAATTTTACTGTTGCAAAAATATTTCAATTCCACTTTGTGGAATAACAATTTGTAATAATATTATTTCATAAGTGTTATTTATTATGTCTCCATGGTGCCTTCATATCACAATTTCTTTTTTTTTTTTTTCCTTTTTTTTTATTCTGTATCCAACAATAAGTTTATAAAATATTGGTGCAGTTGGTAAGGAGCGGGTACGAATTTCACAAAGGTTGCGTGGTCGACTCTCTCTACCAACGTAAGGGCTCCATTAGAGGGCGATTTATAACTTACAAGTACCTTTATAAGCATCCACATGACCCGAAGATATGCTCAACCCCTAGTGGCGACTGGTATTGAATCCAGTTAAATTTTTTTGTACCCCTCGAAAAAGAAAAAAACAATAAACTATATGCGTATAGTTTATTTATACGGGCAATAAAATAAAGATATTACATATTTATGTTATAGATAATTTGAAGTGATTTGAGGCCGTCAGGCCGTGTTTAAGCATTTATGCTTTAAGTAAGAGAACTAGTTTTTAAATTCCAATGATTATGCACATTACATTAACTTAAGTTAATCATTTTCAGATCAAACCGATATCAGTTTTTTAATTCATCTCAACAATTACACTAAAAACTTGTTCCAATTTTGACTTTAATTGACAAATTAATGTAACAAAATGACAGGTCAATATAAAAATAGCCACACAATAGATTTTCACAAAATAATAAGATCACATGAAACCAATGATATTCGTTTATAGTGCAGTTGGGTTTAGTGGTGCTGCTATTTTTGCCTTCCACTTTGTCCTAATCTCCATTTGTTAGTGATAAGTTTATCAATTTCTCAGTGCAGCATTTGCTAGCTTTTTAGTTAGGAGGGTACGAAGGTGGGCTCGATAATATCATAAAAAAAATAATTTCAATGGGTTCGATAATATCATAAAAAATAATAATAATTTCTATCCGATTCGATGTTTATAGGTTGATAAAAATGAAACCATAATTACATGGTTATCTTTACAAATGGGGCGGTTCGAATTGATTGAGTAGATTTATGTAGTTTATAACTTGGCTGGTTGGAAAATGTTAAATTAGATAAATTTGCAAAATTCAAAGTATTTGTAGTTGTTAATAAAAGTTTTATCATAAGTTATAATTATAATTTTTTATTGTTATTATACACGTGTCACTAATTGTCAACGTTGACAATTTTAGACATTAATTTTTGTCACTATTAAATCTTATATTGATAAAATAAATATTATTATCATTTTAAAAATTATTATTAATGACAAAATAGAAATTATTATAATTTAATTTACATCAATGATGATAATTTTTACCTTATAACTTATTTCTTTGTTATGAATATATGAATATTGTACTTTTTTACAATGTGTGTGTAAATCTGGATAATAATTGAGTTGTGGGAAAGTAGATTTTAATGATAACTTATTTGATCCAAATATGATAAATTTTCATAATATAAAACTGCCACTATAAAAAAAATTCAAAACAATGAATTTCAAGCTAAGCAACTTGATTTGAATATATGAGTTATGTTTTCTGTAACACCTAACCAAAACTCGGCAGATAAAATTTCTCTCTATGTGGAAATCAGCTGTAATGTGAGAGAGTGATTGAAGGAAGAAAGAGAGACCTGAGGAAGAAGGAGCAAAGAAACAAAGAAAAGAAGTGAACGGAATGTGTGGGTTGCAAAAATGATAAGTTGTAAAAGTGTGTGGGTTGTAAAAATGGTAGTTTTTTTTTTTTTTTTTTTTTAAATTAGAGAAACGACACTCATTTAGGTCGAACACGAAATCTCCCACGTAATAGAGAAGACTAATGTCACTTGGGCTACAAGCCATTGGACATAAAAATGGTAGTTACTACATAAAATTATGATAAGATGCTAATTATAAGTATAGAATGTGTGCCAACATCTATTGGCGCAATTGGTAAAGAGTGGACACAAGTCTCAAAAAGGTCGCATATTTGACTTCTTCTGCCGACGTGAGGGCTCCGTTAGTGGGCGATCTGTAAGTACCCCTATAAGCCTTTATAGGACCCCGGGCATGCCTTGGCCCCGGTGGTGACTGGTGTCGAATCCACTTAAACTTTTTTGTACAAAAAAAAAAAAAAGTATAGAATGTGTGAATTGTAAAAATAGTAGTTACTATATAAATTGTAGTTATACGATTAAAAAAAAAAAGTGAGATCATTTTTGATACATAACAGGAAAACATACTGAAAAGAAGATAGACACTTTATTAACAACATAGATATTGGCACAAAATAATATCTTCCCAATTAATTCCTTTGACGCCATTTAGGCTAAGTTCTTATTATCCCAAATCAGAAAATAAACCCAAGTTACTTATTCTATACATCGTTCTGCACAACAGCATAAATTATGAGAAGAGGAAAGAAAATGGGCTTCTTCCTACTGTTTTCTTCCATCTTGAGCTCTACAACATTTTACATAATTTATGTCCTACTTTTGGTTTCCTTTTATGATCAAATGTATAGATCAAGTGTAGTTTATCTTACAAGAATGATCTGTTTCCAAGTATTTACAGCCAATATCAAATCATAGAGGGCTTTATGCAATTTGATGCCTTTAAGTTAACGTTGCGACCATTTTATGATTTGTATGAATACTCAATCTAAAATTGAAATATGTTAATATCTTCCGGTCAATTTTATAGTATTTCACTTTTGATTAGTTATTTCATCATAAATTATAAATGAACATAGATAAGTACCTGGAAATAGTTGGAATGTCCACCTACCATAATTTTTTTCAGCATTTTAAGATTTATTCATCATTAGTTCGTATTATAATATCTTCACACTATACATATATATAAGTATTTGTTCAAAATTCACTTGAAAAGTATAATAATAAAGATTACTTATTCATAATTTATACACGAACAAATAGAAAGATATCTACAAATAATGCATTTATATATATATATATATATATAATTTACTCATGCACATGCTTATATAAAGTTTGTTAGGTATCGAATTTCAATCTTACATATATAGTTAGTACTGTAGGAACGATGCTATTAGGCCAAACAAATAATGCATTTATTTACGTATGAATAGTTGAAATGCTTATTGTTATTTTTGGAGTGTTTTGAAATTTATTATTATTATTTCGTTTTATAATATGCACACACACACACACACACATATATATATATGTATATAATTATTTGTTTGTTTGAAATAGCACAACATAAAGATTATTTCCTAACAAGTTCATAAGTGAGCACATTTTAAAAAAAATATTCAAACAATGCGTTTCCTACCATTATTTCTAGAGCATTCTGAAATTTATTATCATTATTTAACTTATTAATATCTTGGTATATTTATTTATTTGTTCACCGATCCATTTAAACAGTGCATAATAAAAATTGACAGGTGATTTAATTTAAAGGTTGAGTCAAAAATGGTGGTAGGAAATGAAAATAAAAAAAGAATTATAGAGTGGTAGTGGATTGAGTTGAGTCCATATTTTAAACCTTATTCAATCATTATACATGATATAAAATCATATCAAAGCCAAAGGAGAAAAACTTTTTAACCCATCAAAACTTTATGTGAAGTTATTTTATGCTTTTGTGTGGTCATTTTGGGCTTATCTACAATGATTACAACCCAACTCATTCCTCGTAGGATATCTTTTTAGCTCATTGATATAGCCGAATAAATAAAATATCAACTAAATAGGGGTGGCAATTTCTAATATGATACAAATTAGACACGAAAAAATTGAATTTAGATTGATCTATTTTGGGCTTGGATCTAATAAGATCAACACGAATAAGAACATGAAGTAAATGAGTTGGGTTGGGTTGTGTTGAATTTCAGGTTATACAAATAATTCGAAATTTGATTATGGATCATACAACAACCTAAACCCACCTAAACCAACTCGACCTAATCCAAATTAAACAAATAAAATTTAAATTTTTTGGGGAGTAAAAATCTAAAATAACAAAATAAAGCTTGAAAATTTGAACTTTAGTAGTATCAAAATTAATACTTTTGCATTTTTCGATCTTTTTTATTTCAAATCCATATAGGATAGATCATTATAATTTTAAATTACCTATAACGGTTATTTTTGTATCCAAATGGAAATGAAAATTGTACCTTAAAGAGTTTATTTAACAACTGAATTGTCATAGAAGTTTTTGTTAGGTTTTATGCGGCACAAGATTTTGTATATATAAATAGATAAGAATTCTTTCTATTGAGAGATTAAAAAAATTCAAAAGACTTAAGCACGCTTTTATAATAAATTATGTGTGTAATTAAAATATTTGTTTACTTATTTGTTTGATGATATATTTTTATTGATTTATGTATTGCTTAATTGAATGAATATAAAGTTAAAAAATAGTGGCATTAATTTTAAAAAGTTAAAAGAGATAATTTAATCAACACAAAAGATCCAAAAATTAAAGAGAGTGGGTGAGTAAAACTTGAAAAGTATGATATTTTTAAAAATAAGATACTTTGTGATTTCAATATTTTTATGATGTTAATAAATACTAGAAAATGAAAGGAACAAAAGTTCTAAAAATCAATGTATTATGTTGTTCAATTAAAATTATTTGAGTGCATTTGCGAAGTTATAATGAGAACTCCTTACTCTTATAAATTAAAAGTAGATAAAATTAAAAATTAAAAATACCAATTTTTTTCTAAAAATTAAAACAAATATTCAAAATAATTATGTTAAAAATCAGATCGATCCGAACCTGACCTTGATACGAATCAGGTTGGGTTAGGATTAAGCACTTTCAAGTTGTCATCATGTTGAATTGAATTCGGATTAAAAAAATTAATGTCATACTCTTGCTTTAATTGAACCCAAATCCATCCAATCCATCCAAATTGTCATCCCCACGAACTAAACTAATCAAAGTGCTCTCACATATTTTCACTCGTGGACTACTTGCTCTGTCAAATCACTCTATCTCGCGTAACTGATATAGGAAAATCATTGTAGGGCTTTGATATTTTCATATCAAACTATACATCATCGAAGTGATACAATCTTTAACGTTTATAGTGATCTGCAATTGATTCATGGCCCCTCATTAATCAAACAAGGATTTTGTTTACCTATATTTTAATAGGGTGGGGGTATAATTTATTGGAAAGTGATGGCATGAGTTTGTCCTCTAGTATATTTGTGGGAGAGTGGATCGCAATACAAATTCTTTATTTTATTTTCTATTTCATCTCCTATTTTATTTTATAAATATATGATACGTATATTAAATATATTTTTATAAAAATAATTAATTTAGAATCAAATACACTTGACATATATACATCAGGTTGGGATATCATATGAAATAGAGAATAAAATAAAGAATTCATAGTGAAATCGAATGATATATACTACGTGGCTTAGATGAATGAATGGTTTAGATTTCAGTTTGAACTTGAATTTTGATTGGATCTAATTTGGCATGTGTAAAAATAATAATTTTTTTGAAGTATTTTAATATCAAAATCTAACAATAAAATAGAATCATTTTAAAATGAATCAATTCATGTAAGACAAGATAGCTATGTTATTAGTCTTGAAAGTCAACCTCGCTATACATCCCTATAAACCTCAATCCAAATTTTTTGTCGGATTCAAGGGTTTCAAAAGGATTTGAACCCCATATTTAGGCTTCATTGTGAGCACTAGAATCGGCGCGTGACGATAATTTTCCGAGATAGTGAAACTGAACTTTGATATAAACATGGACAGGATGATCTTTGCTTCCATTAGGGCAAAGGCTTGGCCCACACAATTCCTTGGACCAGCAGCAAAAGGGATGAAATGGCGGCCAGGAACAAAAGATTTTGACGCAAATCGATCAGGATTGAACTCGTTCACATCATCACCCCATATTTCTTTACTATGATGAATTGCAAGCACCGGAACCCATATCGAAAGGCCCTTTGGGATGTACAAGTTATCACCTAGCTTAATGTCTTCGAATGCCATTCTGGGAAGAAGTGATGCCGGTGGATACAACCTAAGTGATTCATTGATCACCATGTTTAGCTGCAAGAGGATACATACCAATAATAACTTATCATGTAATAATCTCCAATATCATCAACATTTGTAAGATTTAAGAATAGAAAATCAAAAGGACTTGTACAAAATTCTTAATTACCAAAGTGAGCTTTGACAGATGATCAAGAGATGGTGGGCTGCCATTGCAGACCTGGTTCATTTCTGCCCGCAATTTTTCTTGCCAAGAGGGGTTGCAGGCAAGCAGCATTATTGTCCAAGTGAGTAGAAGGGCTGTTGTCTCGTGCCCAGCAAAAAAGAATGTTTTGCATTCGTCCATAATCACTTGTAAATTTAAGCTGAATCCATTTCCATCTCTCTTTTTCTGCATTTCATTCAGTAGCATCCCGAGTAAATCATTCCCATGTGAACTGCTTCTACCGATCTCTACGCGATCCGTACGGCTCTGTATGATCTCCATTAACAGCCTTTCCACCTCCATTTTCAGTGATTTTATTTCTCTATTGTATTTGCTAGGGAAAAACCTGTAAGTTGACACATTTATGTATAGTACTTAATCAAAACGAACAAGAAAGGACCACATCACAAGATCATCACTGTGAGTATTGATGATAACCAGATCTGTCCCATAACAACATGGAGCCCAGTTGCATCGAGATATCATCCCAACGGCTCAAATTTGGTGAGGATTTTGTCCTTGGGAAAAAGCGCATCAAAAGCTAAGGTGAGAGAATGAATATTTCATAAACTATTTCAAGTCACTAGAATCTTACGATGTGGGACACGATATAGTATCTTCATTACCTCTAGTTAAGGGACTTGGAAAGAGGCACATATCCAATGTTTTCATAAATTGTGTCAATGATGATTAATAGATGATATCTTGTAGTATCCAACATCGGAGGAGTCGAGTGACTTGAAATAATTTATAAGCTATTATCCCTCTCTCAAAAGGCGCCTTTTTCCAAGGATAAAACCCTCAACAACATGCATGCCCAGCGAAAATAATACCTCAATGTAGGTGAACCTCCATATTATTGATGGATCAATTTGGTTATGATCAAATTTGATTAAGAAAAGAAGAGAGGCGAAAAGATATGAGACCTACCGGCTACCGGGGAAGCAGAAATGCCGGCTTGCTTGAGCACAAAGGTGCTGTAAGACAGTTAGAAGATGAAAGATTTGGTTGCCCTTTTCGTAGTTGGTGTCAAATTCAGTCCTGGAAATGATATCCGCTGTGAGACGAGTCATGTGTTCTCCTATCTCAAACTCTGTTTGGCCCATTTCAATTGCATTTTGCAGTGGTTCCAGCATTTTTTCAGTGCACTCCACCATGTACCCTGCATAGCTCTGCACACAAATTTAACCCCAAACCACCCCTTTTTTAACATTATCATTTTCTTTCAGGCACATATGTATGAATATTGTATATAAAAATATACACCTTAAGCTTATCCCCCATGAATGCAGGTGCCACTATATGTCTCTGGTGGTACCAATCGTCGCCATTCGCCATCAAGAGACCACGTCCTATAAAATGCTTGGAGCCCTGTTGTTGCAGCCATGATTTCCCAGAAATGGTGCTGTATTTTGACAGAAGTTCTTTGATCAGTTCTGTTTCTGTCAAGCACATCCTAGGCTCAACCCCATTCCAAAAGATAAACCTTTTTCCTATACAAACACGCCGCACCATATATACCACAATATCAAGACTCAGCAATACAACTATATTCATGATTTATTTGTCGTTTTTAACAGAGTAATTTGGTACTGTAATTAGTCGAGGTTACCATATGTCTTGGACCAGGAGACGAAATGGGGCAGGAGGCGGCCGACGATGTCATGATGGATGGAGTCCATGTCTTGGGAGGTGGATTTAGCCACAAGGGAGGCCATATCCAATATGTTGCCAACTAAAAACCGAGGTTCGGGGCCATACACTCCTTGTTTTGCCATTATTTTCCTGATGCGTCTTGGGGTTAGCCAGTAACATGAGATAGTTTCGTAACCAACTTTCAACAAAAAATACAGACATAAAACCAACATGATCATAAACACCACCAAGCCCATGGTGGATGATTTATTGTTAATACTCACACACACACACGCACGCACGCACAGAAGACAGAAAAAACACACACACTGTGATGTGTATGTAAGAAGAAAATTTGGGGGGATGGAAGGACGGACTGACATTTACTTTGGCTGCGTGGTGTGGGTGCGGGGAGTCCATATATATTTATAGTACCAATGGTTTGAGCACTGAGAAAAAGATGGGGGAATTTCTTTCAAGAATTTAATGAAAATGTACATATGGATGGTAAGAGTATTTGTTTCCATTAAGCAACTCTATATGCCAACATTAATAAAGTTTGGGATTTCCTAAATCAGTGATCAACCTAAATTAAAATGCATAAGTACGATTTAACGAGTTGAATTAGAGGACGTGGTCTTTAAGACATTTATACTATTATATATAGCACAATGGTGTGAGACCCACAATTACTCAATTTTAATTGCAATTTTGGCAAACTGGCAAATTCTTAGAATTTTGAGTTCTTTAATTAAATTTAAAAATTTTCATTAATTGTTGATTATTATCTCTAACCGATATGATTGTATCTTATCTCTAATTTTCTTTCATTTGAAATTTAAAATAAATCTCTCTATACTATTAAGTAAGAACTTAATTCAAATTTAAAAATATAATTTATTTTATTTACTAACAATTAGATATTAATACTAGATTATAAAAAATTGATAAAATCTTTTTGTTTAATAATTTAAGATAAAGTCGCTACATCTCCATTGAAAAAAAATAAACAATAGTCTCTAAGATGAAGTCATTACTTTTTTAGTTAATTCGCATTAAATTGTTAAAATTTAAATTTTTTTCTTTAAATCAAAAAAATTGTTGGTAGAGCAACAGTTGGTTGCTCTCTTCATATTAGTAGAACACTTATCTATTCCATATAAATATTTCTAAAGTTTCGAAATTGTTTTCTTGGTTGAATAAATAATTATTCAATTGATCTTTAATATCAGAAAAAATGATTATTTATAAAATTTGTTTCATCTCGTGCTTAGAATATATCGAAGATTTCTTAATTTATAATTTTTTAAAAGATCTTTTTTAAGTTTTCTCTTAACTTTAATAACTAAATTTATTTATACCTGATTGTTTATGATGAAAACTTTTTGAAAAAAAAAAAAATTAATTTTACGACTAATTACAAGAGGCTATGTGTAAAATAAAGTACTAATAATCAATTTATTGAAATATCAAATTCAATTTTAAATATAATTAAATTAAATAACATTCTAAATATTTATTTGGTCCATAAATCTAATATAACTAAATATAAAGTTGAGATTTTTCAACCAACAAAATGCAGCCTAATAAGATATAACAATAAAGTAAATTTCATCAAACGACATCAAATCTCTATCAAATAAAGATTTAATATTATCCTTTAATATTATATATATAATAAGATAATATCAAAAATGTTTTAGTAGGTTAAGACTCTTCTACTTCATACACCTATATAAAGGGGCTATGTGATTCCATGCAAACATAACTGGCAGAAATAGAAAAAAATTCAAATTTCAAAAAGCTTTGCCTCGGTCTTTCAAATCTGAAAGAAGGAGAAATCAATAAATTTTTCCACAATAAATTCATTTTCTGCTGGAATTTGGTATCTATTGAAAATTTGATTTCATATATATAATTAAACGTAATTATCTTTTCTTGATTGTTGAAAACCTAATGTTCTCTATGTTAATATGACAGAGTATGAAAAATGAGCTGGGCAGAGGAAATGGGTGATCAAGAAAATTTGCATCAAAGAATGATTCTTTTTTGACTTATTTGTAATGATTCAGGTGATATTTTCTTGCCCCCCCCCCCACTAGAGCACTGCTACAACCTTAATATTTTAAGGATTATGAGAAATATTGATCATTAATTTATTTTATCTTTTTTATATGAATGGTCAGGAGGTTTGGACATAGATGATTTTTTGATGGAATAGTAATAGAAATCATTATATTAATACGATGGCGATACAATCAAATTGGGAAATGGAGGTAAATAACATGTGAAAAAAATTGTTATTTATTATTAGTTCACTTTCAATAACTATTTGGAATACAGAGAATTTTTTTTATCACAATGTAATTTCAGGTTGAGAAGGTCTCAAAGCATATTGAAAGACGATCAATTTCTGATGTAGAGTCCCATAAGTGATGAAGGAATTCAAGATAAAGATGAATCATGTCTTAATTTCTACTTTAAAAGAAAGCTCATAACTTAGGTAATGTGATTTTTGTTTTTATTGATTGAGTATTTGTAATACTTGAAAAAGTTAATATAATTTTACTTTTGTTTCATCAGTAGTTCCTCAAAATGTGATTAATTTTTGCTAGATTTAGTATTTCAAAACATGGTTTCTAATACTTTTGAGGAGCATTTTCTTCCGTTAATGTAGTGTTCCACTTCGCTTAGCCTTTTAAAATGTGATATCAAAACTTTCGAGCTAATTGTATAAAAATTTGCAACTACTCATTTGGCCGAATAGCATTATCCTTGCACTTATATGTATAAGATTTGGTGTTCAAACTCAAAATAGTCCCAAATGTATTCACCTTTTGTTTGAGATTTTTTTTTTTTTAAATTGTGCAGTAAGTTTTTATATTATTAATATTGTTTATCATTCTTTCTTATCTTTGTAGGTATTACACTTTTTATTATTTTGTTCAATTTCTTTTAAATTGACTAAGTTGTCTTGGGTTATGGAAAAAATAAGAGTCTTTGCATTTTTACATCATACTTTTTTAAATTGATAATAATGTGATGAGCTTAAGTTTTCATTGCTTTTTATTGATATTAATACATATGATTTGGTGGGAAAAACTCTTTAATTTTGATATTATTTATCTAATTTAAAAAAAAAAACATGTATTAAATTTGCTTTTATATAAAATAAAAACAATACTAATATATTATATTTTCAATAATAATTAATTCCATCCGTGCATAGCACGAGGTACATGCTAGTGTTTTATATAAGGATTGATAATTTCGAAAAGAAGACTAATTAGGATGGAGCCAAAACAAACCATGATAGGATTCTCCTTCTCTACTTCACCCCGAGAAGCAAATTACATTGGAGGGTCCAAATTGAAATTTGAAAATATATGTATGAATACAACTCGAGGAGAGTATAAAATACACAATAAGACAAAGACCCTAAACTAAAATAATAAACCTTTAAATATTCATTTGCACGAATTTTTATTCATCAATTTGAATTTTTCTTAAAAAATATTGAACCTAATTGAATTCTTATATCTAAATAATTGCTTATTTATAAACTACCATGTGTTCAAAGCAAGCCGCTATGGTGAAATTGATAGACACGTTGCTCTTAGGAAACAGTGCTAGAGCATCTTGATTCAAGTTGGAGTGGTGGCATAGCATCTCATAGAAAGGATAAATAGGATCTATAATGAATTCAATTCCCAATTTTAATTTGCAAACATCTAATGTCATATTTATGAAACAATACTCGTTCGTATTTGATAAGCTTATAAAAAAAGCTCAGCAAATTGGTAATTTTAAATTTAAAACTATATTAATTTAATGATGTAATTTTATATTTTATTTCTTGTACTTTTGTATCTCTTACTGAATTATTTGATCTAAATGCAGTGTAAATATCAAGAACTAAGGAAACAAGAAAAAGTAGACGAGGATTTGACTAGTGTGATATTATAATCCACGCCAAAGACTATATATCAAATAAGAATATAAAATTATTACTACATTATTGTATTGAATTATAATAGTTTTTATTTTATCATATATAGCAATAATTGTATTAAAATTGTAATTATGGCATCTAATGCCTTTCAATATTTTCTCTGCCATTGTTGTGTTACACTTTATATCCAAAAAAAGAAATATTTGAGTTAAAAACATCGGCCTTGGCAAGGATTGACTTGACTATAGTGCATAAGTACATAAACAGGTTAGGTTAGGTTAGGCTAGAATTTGGCTTATGCCAAACTTGTTATGTAAACAACAAGTTCGAGCTTGGCTTATTATTTATGAAAAGTGTTTTTTTTTAGTCATTTTTAATAAATTCAAAAGACTTGATCTGGCTTGAAAGCTTATGTAAAAATCAATTTTCTATTAAAGTTTCAATTAGGCTTAAATATTACATAAGTTTGGGCTTTTAAAAGCTTCAAATTTACAATAGACCTTAATATGTCCAGTTATTTAATAGGCCTAAAAGTTATGTAAATTATGAAAATGTACATAGATAATAGCCAAAAAGATTAAAAAAAAAGAAAGATACATAATTATGAAAGTTAAAATTAAGTATAAAATAATTGTATGAAATAAAAGTTATATAGATATAGAACCTAAAATTAAACTAACTCACTTTCATCGAATATTGATTAAATAATAAAAGCTATCTTATATTAACTTATAATATATAATATAAATATAATTATTTTATATTATATAAAGAATGATAAATGGGTTAGCTTGTTAAGTTTATGGACTTTTAAAAGAGTTTAAATCTAACTCATTTAATTAGAAAAATTATTTTTTAAGTCTTAATCTAACCCTTTTATTAAATAAATTAAGCTTAATTAAATTATACGTAGGCTATATGGTAGCCCTTTGACGGACGACCGATCATATTCCCATCGTTCTCTTGCACCCCAATTTGAAGGGCAAAATTTTCTTCTTGACTTGATAATTTTAAAAAATGTACAACCACTTGTATTTGATGAGATCTTTCTTCACAATTAAGTTTTATAGCATGACTTTTATAAACTATCAATTAACAATTTAATTACTCCATAGTTAACTCAACATGACGTCATAAGTATATATATAAGAGTTGAAAACGATAAAATTTTGAGTATTTTTAGAATACTACTCCAAATTATTAAAAAAAATATTTTTAGAGATAAAATCTTATTTTGAGATACCAAATAAAAGTAATAAAATTGAGATGAGAAAATTATTTGTATATGAAATAATTAAAATCCTATTCAATTTTTACACTTTTAAGTACTATAGATGATTCGACTGGAAGGTCGAATGAGTCTGTTTGTTAGGTTCGATCGTTCTTCAAGATCTTAGATCTAGACCTTGTTAAGTCAAGTTCAGAATTGAATTGAACTTATTAGCTCATAGGGTCCTATAAATGCAGTCGGATTGAAGTAACTAATCTGTCTATTTAAGATTAAGAGGCTGTTGGTATGATTTTGAGCCAATTCAAATGTCAATTTATGTCCCTTTTACTTTTAAATGATTTTAATATTTAAAGGGTCCCATTGAACTGGCCATATATGAGATGGAGCATCTTAAGGGTAATTGAACCATAGGTCTTCATTTGATAGTTCTGATTGCAAGGCAATTAGATGTTAAGTTGGTGTTCAATCCAACCTACATAAAAAGACACAAGCCTCCTAAAGTATTTGGATATTATAAGTCTTTTGAGACTTATTTGAGTATTCCATGTCAACTGTACATTTATTTATTCAAAGAGCATATTCGTGAGCTCCAAGTTCATCCTGGTATGAAGGATTTCACTTAGTAAATATTTATCATTGCAGACTTTCTATATCTAATTTTCTCAGAAATTCGATACCAACGCCTTTTGTACAATTATTATCATAGCACCATGAAGTCTTGGATTTGAGTTTCACAGCTTATATGTGGTATTTATCTATTTTGATTATAAATAATTAGTTGATTACAAATTGTTGCTAATTGCTAAATATTGATGCTCATGAGTTTTTTGATAAATAATATTTGTGATTTAATAATTCATACTCAATGGTTCACTTAAATATATATATATATATGTATGTATATATTAGGCTAATTACATTTACCTTGAAATTACCAACTCCTCCTCCTCCTCTTTTATGCTTCCAGAAACATAATCTTGAAGTTTACTATATATATCAAACTTCACAAGCTGTTATAGATACATTAAAAAAATATTATAATGAAGGTTTCTACAAAAAGGAAAGTAAATTTAGATGGGATATTATTATAATTATTAAAAAAATTGATAATTTAACTATTTCCCGAGAGAATAGATAATAATTAAACCGTACATACAAATGCAATTATGAATTAATATATGGGGAGGTTCACCGAGCGGACCGATAAGAATCTGGGCCTGTTGGTTCTGATTCAGTTTTGGCAATCATTTGCTAAAGCCCATAAAACATATGGATTGGGCCAACCCATATGGAGAAATATCCAATTCGTCCACAGAACGAAAGATTACTTTTTTGTCCCTATGGATCATCTCCTTCAATGTTTTTCTTTCTTTCAGTGTGCCATAGATTGAAGTCCACAATATTGCTGTCAATAAGCGCAATTATCCCAGGTACAAATAATATTCAATGGGCATATATCTCGGGTACGGTATAATTAATCTTCAAAATTAACCAGCTTCACTCTTCTGCAGAATAAATCAATTATTTACTTTGACTTTGCATTAATAAAGTAAAAGTTCCATTACAGTTTTTGCACCAAAAATTGCATTGAATTTGAGGTTAAGCATAACAACAGTAAACCACTACTCTTGCTGAGCTGCCACTAGGAGTATAATATCAATTTGTAACTTGGAATCATCGAGATGGAGTTTGATTAAGTTTATTTAAAATTTTTTATAAGCTTATACATTTTATAAAATATTTTTAAAGTTTATAAGATGCTAAATCTTATTTTTAAAATAAGTCATTGAAGTATATGGATAAAATAAGATTTTAAAACTTATAAAATATTAGTAATGATAATTTTATAACTAATATGGTTAAACTTAAAAGAGCATGTAAAAACTTGAATATAAGTTACAACTTCTTAGGGGATTTTTTTTTTTAAAGAGCTTATAAAATCTTAATATTTTATTTTAGGATTTTGTAAGTTTTTTTTTAAAAAATTTTATCAAACATTTTTTAATATTTTATAAATTTTTAAAATATTTTGAGGAGTTTATGAACTCACCAAATGCCCTCTAATTAAGGAGTACCAAGATAATTTTGATAGAGGAGACAAAAGGACATTTTTTTAATGAAATTGTCTCAAGCTTAATTATGCCCCTTGTTCTTATCATGTGTCCATTCTGTACATTTTAGGTGTCTTTTTCGGTCCTCTGCGTCCCTTGAAATAAACGTTTTCAATAGATTAACTTATCATGCCTTAATACTTTGAACATTGTTTTTTATGTATTTGTTTTGGTACTTAAGAGCTTGCTGACAAGGCGCCATGTGGCATCTTGTAGGATGTCGTGCAAGATCGGGTTGAAGGAAGATAGATTTTGGACTCAATTTGTCCTTAAATTGTCAAAATTTAATAGATCGTGTATATAATGTCCGAATATTTAAAATTTTACTTTGTCAATAGAGTCAAAAACTCAAAATACAAGACTAAACTTACATTTTTTTTTCCTAAATGAATTATTAAATGTAGAATTTCTACATCATAATTGTGTATGATAAGTCATTAAATTTAAAGAACTATCATAATGTGGTACATAGTCACAGTTTGCTTTATTCTCTAATTATACTAGTTATCTTAACAACAACATATATGTTTGAGTAATATCTAACTATTCAATTAAATTGGTATGTAAATTATTCTTGTATAATTTTTTTTTATTCAATTAATAAACTTGTATTTGTCCATCTATCTTATCCCTAAGCCACACAAGACATGAGACTAGGTTACATAGAATGACAATCATAAAATATGTTTCTATGATATTAATTTTATATTATTTCAAGTCATAAAATTTATCAAATTAGGTAAAAGTGCACAAATAACACACGCTCAAAGGTAGGGGTGTTCGTGGTTCGATTTGAATTGATTTTAGGAAAAAAAGTTAATCTATTCAAACTATATAATGTATATTGGATCGATTAGATTTTTATTGTAAATTCGATCTAATCCAATTCAATCTATTTTAAATTGTTGGATTGGATCTATTAATTAGATTTTTTAATTTAAATTTTTAATTGAAATACAAGTTACTATTGATAATTAAACTAATTTAATCAATCGATTTGCAAATTTTATTTAACTATCAATCACAATAATCTTGTGGAATTAAGTTAAATTATGTAAGAACACGCAACTATAAAGTTATAAGTCCACAATAATTATTCCTATGTATCTAATTTTTGAAAATGAAAAAATCCTAAATTTATTTATGTATTTTACAATTAAGATATATATTTTTTATATTAATAGTATATAAATTTCGTTTCAATTTGGATTGGATCGAGTTTTAGAAAACAAATCCAATTCAATTAAAAAAAGTTTGATTTTTTGGATCGATTCATCAATTTTTTTTGAAATGAATTGGATTTGAACACCCCTACTAAAAGGGAGATTAGCTGTCTCATTTTATAAGCACTAATTAACGTGATGTCACGAACTAGCTGTCACAGAACAAGTTTAGGTAACGATTCTGCCTAAAAAATTCCATTAAGGAATAGTAATTGTATGATCAATATTGAAATTTCTAAATGCTTACAGTAGTGTATCAATTATTTAATTGATTCAATTAAAGTTCTATATAAAATAATACTAGCATAAACCCCGTGCTATGCACGGTATATTCACTTAACTAATAAATTAAAAAAAATATAAATATGCAACTAATTTTTTGTGATTTCACATATAAGTTATTACAATTTTTCATATTCTAATAAAAATTATTATCATTTTTAAAAGAAAATATTATTTTAAATAGTTAAGTGGTAATGTTTAATAGTATTCATTAAAATAAAAATGCTATAGTACTTTAAATGAAATTATTAATGTGAAGAGAGCAACATACATAACATATGAGGGAATATATATATATATATATATATACCAATACCTTATCCACTTCAAACTTTATCTTGTAAAGGATCAACGACTTTGATTTCAAGTCGTGATCTAATTCATTTGCGTCAAGTGGTTCCACATAAAAAATACAAATCTAAACTATTTCAAAATATCTTTTAGTAATAAAATTATTTTGGTCCAAAATAATAAGATTCTTTATTAGTTTGAATATTCTATATTAAATCAAGAAGCAGTTCAGAAATATATAAAATATTGTCTAAGAAATTCTTGTTGCATACAAAAAATAAAATTATAAATAGGGATAAAACTACAAAAATTATGTAACACATCAAAATAGGATATTTATAAAGAAACTTGGGTTATTTAATTAATCAAATAAAAATATTTGATGAATAAATAAAACTAAATTAATTAATGAAAATGAAAAAATAAATTAAAAAGTAGTCCTTAAAATCAAATAAATATGAAAAGTGAAAAACTGGTGCATATATATATGTATTTGTATATATATTATACATACATTATTTACACAAAGGTAACTTGAAAAAATTGAATTAATTTGATAAAAAAAATATGAATAAAACCACAACAAAATTAGAATTAAAAGATACCTTTCAAACATGATATTTATGGTCCAAAACAGAGGAAAGAAAAATACATATGAACTTAGAGAATATTGAATAAAAATATTAAACCAACAAAAAGGAATTATAATAAATTACAAACTAAACCAAGTTATTATAATTGACAAAAGAAAGAGAGAAAAAAAGAAAAAGAGAAAGAAAAAGAGCAAAACTTGCAACTTAAAGAAATACCTTACACATCCTGGTAAAGTTTCAAAACCCCAAATGACAAAAACGGATGTGAAAATAAAGGGAAAAAATAAGTAATGTGGTTTGCAAGTAATTGAAAAGAAAAATACTTTCTAATATTCTAGGTTTATTATTGTTAAATATAAATCATCTATTTACAATTTTGCTGTAATATCTTTTTTTATCAGCAAAATATTTATTCATGACACACACACAAAGAAAAACAAATATTTAAATGATAATTGAGCAACAAATACATCTATACATGATGTTATGTTTCTCATGAGTATATTGAAAATCAATCAATATAAAGATGAAACAAATGTATGAATGCTGATAGAATGTAATAAAAGTTCACTTGAAAATTTAGAATGAAAGAGTTATCTTGAAGAAGAAGGAGAAGAAGAAGAAGAAGAAGAAGAAGGGGAATAGTGAAAGCAGAGATAAATAAGTTATGATTTGTTTAATGTGATGAAATTTATAGAATAACTTTTTTGTAAGAGTCCTTAATTTGGTGCTCATAAAACATCTTTTGAATTTTAAATTTATTTGTTGAAAGAAAATCAGAGATAAGATACGATCACATCGGTTAGGATAATAATCAACAATTAATAATTTTTTTTGAATTTAATTAAAAAACTCAAAATTCTAAAAATTTGTCACTTGGCCAAAATTGCATAATTGTAGGTCCCACACCGTTGTGATATATATAATAGTATAGATTTATACTTTGATATATGTACTTTCTAATGACATGGTGAGTCATTAAACATAATTTATTCACCGCGGCATAATCTTCGAGATAAGATAGTTTCGAAAAAGTGAAGCCTACAAATTCATGATAACGTTCTTATCAAAATGAAGTGATGGGGTCTTTATAAGATGAATGGTGCCACAGACCTCCTACGAAACATATATATAATATAATGTTCACAATTTCTTGTTTCTCTTCCTCCATTATATAACTGAATGTCTTTCAGTAAATAAGTAATTGATTTTGTTTTGTATGTAATTTTAAAGTCAGAAACACTTTAAACATAGTGGGCTCCTCATGATCGGGATTTTTTATAGTGCTAATCACTTTGTTTTTATTTATTATTATGTAACACTTTGCATTGCGCCAAGTGTCAATTTATTTTTGTAAACAAAACAAAGTAAAATTTAAATAATTACCCTTTTTTCACATCAAATACCTTAAATATCATTTCTAGTTTGTTTAACCCTTTTGTTTAACATCTAATTTTATTTAATGTTTAACATCTAATGGATAATTGGCGCAATACAAAGTGTTACATAACAATAGATAAAAACAAAGTGATTATAATTATAGAAAACCCCCTCATGATCTCCTCCCACTAACGAGCATAGTAGGCTTTAGATCTAATATGACTTCATCCTTGCATAGTTCAGCAATTTGGTCCTCCGGCAGCGTGACAGTCACAGTTCGGCCCAGCCCTCCTTCAGCGGAAGGGATCACCATAATCAACCCTTCTCCCGCCACATTCCCCACATGATAGCTCACATGCACAGGCGTTTCCCCCGTTTTGAACTCTGCACCATACATCAATGGCTGCCCAATATTCTCTCCACCACCCATATGTTCTGTGCTAATGCACGTAAGGCGAGGGCCGAATACCATGAAAGGTTCCTTTCCTTCCAACCAACTCATAACTGACCAAAAGTCCTCCCCCTTGAGCCCTTCAACGTGCCGGTGGACATAATCAGAAACTAGGCCAATTCCACCGCTTAGCATCTTATCACCATCCAAATCAAGTGCCGAGAAATGCAGCGCATTGCCGAAATACCCACAAGGTATCTCCGGACGCCCTTTGCTCCTCCAGTCCAGGCATATATAAAGAGAGTGTTTTTTATCCTGTTCTTGTGAATAAAGTGTGATTCTTGACCAGAGGAGAGCTACCAAGACGTCGAAGGGAGTGGCGTGGGGGCACTGGTTTTGGACTTGTGATAGGCATTTTTCGATCGCCCGGCTGGAGAATTTCATCGTGGCGGTGGCCATTTTTGATGGTGGAGTGGTATTAGGATAGTTGGATATTGTTGTACAAAATGGTGGGATGGAACTGGAGTTGTTTGGTGAGGAATGGGGTGGAGATGGGAGATTGAAAATGGGAGAATTGGTGACGGTTTGGCCACGGTGAGCCTCTGTCCATGACTTGATAAGCAGAGTAGCGCTTGTTATGTCTGCAAGCATGTGGGTGCAGCTCAACCCAATGGCCAAGCCCCCACATTCGAAATTATTTATCTGCAACAATATTTTCCTTTCATTATTTTTTTTTATTTTTTGGTGAAGGACCAAAACATAATTTAATTAAATAAGCTAGACAAAAAAATCCTAACTAACTAAAATGGAAGTGTTCATAAAATATTTTTGGATCTATAATTTGTTTGATCTTAAAAGAGTATATAAGGCCTAAGAAGTAATAAACTTCTTTTTCGTTCAATTAATTGGTCAAAATAAGGGATTTATATGACTTTAGGGTCATAAAAAAATATGATCTTTCTCTAGAAAAAGGTTACTGTCCACCAAGTTCTTAGATGGACATGTGGAAATTATGACGAATTTCTTTCTTTTGTTAATCACAATAACTTATCGTAATAAAATTTTAATTTTTTTTTTTCCAAAAATTTTAATCACAAAAAATATTTTTTTAGTGTAACGCGCTTGCCTTTTCTTTCATTGACTATATAAGTTGAATTCTTTCATTAATTTAGCCAATTCTATGAGATCATTACTTATAAACCTCACTAAAATGCTTTGAGGAGAGTATATATAAGCTCTTGAATCTATTTCAATTAAAAAGATTTACTTTTTTCTTTGTCAATAGCTTGTAAATATAAAAAGTAGACTCTAATTAGATTATTAGAATTCATGAATTAATTGTTTCTTTCAGTCCAACCAAACCAGCTTTTATTAGGGCATGTACCAAGGCCAAGTGGCCAACCACCTCTCTATAGTAATCAATACTTGCTCAAGTAGTCAAGTAAATAGATTTATATTTACTTTTAAGATGGAAATTGACGAAAAACACCTAATAAAATAAGAAAAGTGTAACATTATATCTTGAAAAAAATATCAATTAGAAAATACAACCCACTAGTTACAAAGTTTTCTTACACCAATAATTTATATTGTATATCAAACATTAATGCATAAGATGTTTTCAGTGAAAAACAAATTAATCTAGTTGAGAATCCACAACTAAATTGCTCATAAATCATAATCATATATGTTCTTAAAAATCGATCCAAATAAATGATCACCTTAGGTGTCACAATTTCTTCTACAGATTCACTAAAAATGTCATCTTCGGTACTATAATAAACCTCCATCGAGCAAATTTTCCATAAAATTTTTATACTTCATCTCCTATTCTATTTCATAATATATAATGTGTCAGATATTTTTTTATAAAAATAATCAATTTAGAATCAAATACATGTGATATATATATATATATATGGCAAATTAAGTTTTACCCCTGTGAAAATGAAAAAGAACAAAAAACTCCCTTATAAAAAAAAAAAGGTAGTGCCCCCCATATATTTTTTAAAAATAGCAAATTAGCCCCCTCTGACCGGCGGTACAAATCACGTGCAGCAAGTGCGTGTGGTTCTAGATTTTTTGCCATTGAAATATTAATTTTGTCCCTAAATATCAACCATTTGATTTATTAAAAAAATTGACGGATGAAATTACTTTTATCTATAAAAAAAAATATAAAATATAAAATATATTTATATATATACATATACCTACATATACATATTTATATATAAAATATGTGTGTATATATATATATATAAACCCACCACCCACCCCCGACAACCCACCCAACCCTTCCCCACAGCCCGTTGACTGCCGGCGAACGCTGCCACAGCGGCCACCTCCTGCGAGCGACGGCATGGCCGCATTTGCAGGTAGCCATGGAGGCCACCTTTGTGGTGGCGGCCGCAGAGGCGATCATAGGTGTTTGTAGGTGGCCATGGAGGCCGCCATTCGCAGAGGTGGCCTCCATGGCCGCCTTTGCGCTTTTGCAGGCGGCCACAAAGGAGGCCTCCATGGCCCCGTTTTGCAGGCGGCCATGGCCGGCGCTCACGGGAGCAGCGGCCATAGCAAGTGGGGTGGGGTGGGGAATATTATATACAATATAATAAATTGTTTATTTATTAATATATATTATGTATAAATATATACATAAATATATTTATGTATTCATTTATAATGTATTATATATTATATTATTTTTTATATATTTATGTATTTATAATATATTTATATATTTATGTTTATTATATTATATATTTTATATTTATATATATATAAATAAAAAAGAATAAATTAGAAAGATAAAAATAAAAAATAAAAGATATTTTTTAAATTTAAAAATAAAAAATTGGTATAAAGGAGATGAGAAAAGATATATAAAAATATATTTAAAATGAATGAATAAATAAAATTAATTGAAAATATATGAAATAGGGAGGTGGTGTGCCTATTTTTTAAAATCACAAGGAGATTCGTTGCCTATTTTTTTTCCATAAGGGACTTCTTTGCTCTTTTCCATTTTCATAGGGAGGTAAAATGCAATTTGCCCTATATATATATATATTAAGTTGAACTAAGAAATAAAAAAATAAAAAAAAGAATAGAGTACCCAAAGTGTCATCCCTCCTAACAACAAAGAAAACAATAGATGAAAGCAGAAAATCATCAATTTGTAACCCATAAAATCCTTGACTCAATTTCAAATAAAAGCATTATTAATATATAACTTACTAGAGATAAAGCAATTAGTGATCTTCTACTTAAATATATTATCAGCAAAAAGAATAATTCAAAAAAATTAATTACCTGGATCCGAAATGGGGACCAAAAGCTGGGGTCTTCGGGCATGTCCTCCCAGACTGTGAGATCCCTCTCCTGAGAGGCATCCGCAGATTTGAGCCATTGATCTAGCGTGGTAGTCACCCTGGCTTGGAGCATCCGGACCCCGGCATCATTGCACTTGACCTGCCAACCGCCATGGGGTCCTCGGGTCAACCGACCCGTTGCAATCGGGTACTGGTCCAACAAACGTGACAAAGTAACACGGAGATTATCTAGGTCCAAGGACATCGGACCGTGGCTGAATGGATTGGAGGTGTAGTAGAAGACAAGGTGGAGCGTGTGAAGGCGCATTGCTTGGTCCAACAGCGACAGTTTGTGAATTCTTCCAGGCTCAGTTGGGTTGCTGGACACTACACTCAACAATGAATGCATTTCCACAGATATTCCACCACCACCTTGCTCCATACTGGCCTACAGTTGCAGGACTAATCTGTGAATTGGGTTTTAAACTTATACAACGTTTTGAGCAGCCATACGATATATATATATGAAAGAGGAGGAGTACTGATGTGTAAGGGGTTGGGGGTTGGGAGGTGTTGGTTGGTACTTTAATCGGATGTTTTATTATTTTTGTCATACAAAAGCGATAATAAATGCATGCAGTAGATGCCAGCATTTACAACGTACAGGCAAGTAAAAGATTCCGGCGGCCGCTGCCTAACTGTTGACCAATTCAATCAGAGTTGTGGAGCTAGGTAGCTTGGCGTCCATGCCGCTGGCCAAATCAAGGTACCATAAATGGTTCGGGCACTGATAAAAAGATGGGAGAATTTCTTTCAAGAATTTAATGAAAATGTATTACATATGGATGGTAATAATATTTGCTTCCATTGAGCAACTCTATGTGCCAACTGCCAACTGCCAACATTAATAAAGTTTAGGGCTTGTTCTCCTATGTTTTGGGAAATTTTTTTTCAATTCTCAAAAAAATTTCAAAATGCATGCACATTCTCTAATTTTTCTCCCAAAATACTATAATTTTTTATCCAAAAAATTCCTCACAATTCAACCAAAAAAACCCTACACCCTAAAAAATACATCTACTCCTTCATTTTTTCACTCCATCTTTCACATTACTCATTCATTTATCATTATCTCATTTCACTCATATATATATACATATACATATATATATATATTTACATATATAAAATATTAAAATTTTACTACTTAAAAAAATTCTAAAACTTATGTTTACAAATTTAATTAAAATAATTGTCAAGAAAATTAATTAAATTTAATAAATAATTTATTTACTAAATAACATATTAAATTAATTAAATTACTTACTAATTAAATAATGTATTAGTTATATTTAATATTTAATGCATTAATTAAATATTATATTTATTCATTTAATAAATATTTTAAAATATTTTAATTTGATATAATAAATAAATTAATCTTTTCAAAAAAATAATCTTCATTAAATATTAATATTCACATTTATTTAAAATTATTATAAAAAATTAAATTTAGTGTGATATTTATTTAATAATCTATTAAGTTTAATAAATTAATATTAATATAATTAAAACAATTATCAAGAAAATTAATAAAAATTAAGTAATTTTTTTTGATAGTTACTAAGTAATTTATTTATTAAATAATATATTAATTAAATAATGAGTTAAAGTAAATAAATAACTTTTTAAATTAATTAAATTAATTTATTTAATTATTTAAATAACTTATTATGTATATATTAATTATGTTTCATATTTCATGTATAATTGAATATTACACTTATTTGTTTAATAAATAATTTAAGATGATTTAGTTTCATATAATATAAAATTATTTATTTTTTTTGGTTTGATGAATTGTTATTAAGTCTTATATATATATATTATTTTATTTAAATAAATAACTAAGTTTTATTTATATATAAATTGTAAATAATAAATAGTCAAATAATTATATTTTAAGAAAAATAATAATTAATTTATAATTAATGTACAATAATTAAATTTTTTTATATAAGCTGATATCAACAATTATGATATTAATTTTTTTTATAATTAAGTTATAATTATAAATTCATAAATAATTAATATTTATTAATAAATTCATAAAAATATAAATTTTAAAATAAAGCATCAATTGAATTAATTACATATCATTTGATTACAACAATATATCAATCATTACACACACACACACACACACACACTATCCAACTATAATATACATACATATATAATATATTACATAAAAAAATTACTTTTACTTTAAAAATCCAACAAAAAAGCAATTGATTTGACATCAATAGTAAATTTTGTCTCCTCCCAAAACATAAAGAAACAAACAAATTATTTTCAATTCATTTTCCATATTTCTCCAAAATAAAAAGAAATACTTGGCATATTCTCCAAATTTTTTCCCAAAAACCTATTCCCCCAATTTTTTTTCTAAAAAATGGCCAAAATATAAGAGAACAAGCCCTTTGGGACTTCCTAAATCAGTGATCAACCTAAATTAAAATGCATAAGTAAGATTTAATAGGATTCTCCTTCTCTACTTCTCATCTATCGTACCTCACCAGAACAACGCCAGCCCAAAGAAGCAAAACACTGGAGGGACGTCCAAATTGAAATTTGAAAATATACGTACGGATTCAAGTCGAGGAGAGTATAAAATATATAATAAGATGAAGATTCGACATTAAAATAATGAACCATTAAATATTCATTTGAACAAATTTTTATTCATCAATTTGAATCTTTTCTGAAAAATATTGAACTTAATTGAATTCTTATATCTACAATATAATTGCTAATTTATAAATTATTATGAATTCAAGGCAAGCTACTATGGTGAAATTGATAGACACGCTGCTCTTAGAAAGTAGTGTTCGAGCATCTCAATTAAGTTTGAGCGGCGGCATTGCATTTCCTTAAAAAAATAAATAGATCCTATAATGAATTCAATTCCGAATTTTGATTTTTAGACATCTAATGTCAGATTTATGACACTATACTCATTCATATGCGCTTATAAAAAAAGCTTTGACAAATTTGTAACTTTAAAGTTGAAATTATATTATTTTAATGATGTAATTTTATACTTTATTTCTCATACTTTTGTTTCTCTTACTGAATTACTTGATCTAAATGCAGTATAAATATCAAAGGAAACAAGATAAACTAGACGAGGATTTGACTAGCGCGGTATTGCAACCCACGCCAAAGACTAGATATTAAATGAAAATATAAAGTTATTACTAAATTATTGTATTGAATTATAATAATTTTTATTTTATCCTAATAAATAGCAATAATTGTATTAAAATTGTAATTATGGCATCTAATGCCTTTCAATATTTTCTTTGCCATTGTTGTGTTATACATTTGATCCAAAAAAAAGGAAAAATTTGACTTACAAACGTCTTGCCTTGGAAGGGATCGACGTGAATATAGTGCATAAGTACAGAAATAGGTTAGGTTAAGTTAAATTTTGACTTAAGTAGGCTAGATCTGTTATACAAATAACAAGTCTGAGCTTGGTTTATTATCCATGATGGACTTTTTTATTTTAATATTTTATATATTTTTGAAGGTCAAGTCTAGCCTTTTTTAATAAATTCAAAAGTCTTGGTTTGACTTGAAAACCTATGTAAAAACAAAGCTTCAAATTTGTAATAGACCTTAATATGCCTAGTTATTTAATAGGTCTAAAAGTCATGTAAATTATGAAAACTTATCTAGATAATAGCCGAAAAGATAAAAAAAAGATATATAGTTATGAAAGTTAAAATTAAGAATAAAATAGTTGTATAAAATAAAAGTTATATGGATATAGAGTCCAAAACTAAACTAAGCCACTTTCATCGAATATTGATTAAATAATAAAAGCTATCTTGTATTAACTTATAATATATAATATAACTATAATTATTTTATATTATATAAAGAATGATAAATGTGTTAGCCTAATATATAATATAAATATAATTATTTTATATTATATAAAGAATGATAAATGCATTAGCCTCTTAAGTTTGTGGGCTTTTAAAAAAGTCTAAGTTTAGCCTATTTAATTAGAAAGATTATTTTTTAAATTTTAACCTAATTTTTTTATTAAATGAATTAAGTTTAATAAGATTATATGTAGGCTAGATCGTAGGCCTTTGATGCATGACCGATAGTATTTCCGTCGTAATGTGCATCACGTACGCTTTCACGATTTTCTTCGAATGTTCGTAGAGGCAAAAATTTCTTGCATTTGCTCCCCTATTTGAAGGGCAAAATTTTCTTCTTGGCTTGATAATTTTGGAAAATGTATAATCCTTAGTATTTGATGAGATCTTTATTCACAATTAAGTGTTATAGCATGACTTTTTTAAACTATCAAACAATTTAATTACTCCATAGTTAACTCAACATGAAGTCATGAGTCTTTATATAAGAGTTGAAAACTTATATTTTGAGTATTTTTAGAATACTACTCCAAATTATTAAAAAAAAATATATTTTAAAAGATAAAATCTTATTTTGAGACACCAAATAAAAATAATAAAATTGAGATGAGAAAATTATTTATATATGAAATAATTAAAATCCTATTCGATTGCTACACTTTTAAGTATTATAGATGCATGGTTTGATTGGGAGGTTGAATGAGTCTATTTGTTAGGTTAGATCATTCCTATAGATTGTAAATCGAGACATTGGTAAGTCAAGTTCAGAATAAAATTGAACTTAGATCAGAAGGTCCAAGATATGAAGTCAGATTGAAGTACCTAATATGTCTATTTAGGATAAAGAGGTCGTTGGTGTGATTTCGAGCCAATTCACATGTCAATTTGTGTCCCTTTACATTAAATGGTTGTCATATTTAAGGAGTCCCATTGCATTGGTCGTATACGAGATTGAGCATCTTAAGGGTAATTGAACCACATGTCTTCATTCGATGGTTCTAAGGCAATAAGGTATTAGGATGGTGTAGCGCCCCCACTCGGGATAGCATCTAAGTTGAGGCGCCACTCAATTCAATCTTAACTCAAACCAAGGAATGAGCCATACAGTCAATAAGCCCATTAGAATTTTTTTTTTTTTTTTCAAAACTTATCAAAACATATAGCAGCGGATTTCAAACTTACCAACTCTTCAAAACATTAAATAAGTCATAATTCAGCTTCTTACATCTAACAAAATATATACAGACATCACGTCATCGACATCAATCCTGACATACCACAATGTCACTAAATCCAATTACATCATTCAAGTGAACCTTATTAACCATTTGAGCACCCAGTCTATTACAAAAGGTATTTCTTCACTTCCAGTTGGAACCTCATATTCTTCACTTATACCTGTCGGAGAAAATCAAGATAAATGGGGCGGTAAGTCCAAAGGACTTAGTGAGGGATAATTGTAACATATATAATAAGGTTCTGTCGAGGAAGAAATCGACTCGACAGATCATCAATCAACACTTAACAGAAATACAATAGGATACGTTCAAACAGTCAAGAGCAGTCTAACAAGACGAATACAGTCGGTCAATCAGATTACAGTTTGACAGAACAGACCCGAATAACATTTATATTTCAGTCAGTCTTATCCAAGTGCGACAGCTTGGTACACGACAGTCGCCGACAGACAGTAGATGCCCAGGAGTAGCCCTAGCACATCACAGACAAACAAATGGTAGATGCCCAAGAATAGCCCTAGCACATCACGAACAAATAGACAGTAGATGTCCAGTAATAGCCCTAGTACATCATTGATGCTCAGGAATAGCCCTGACACATCGCCCATACCTAGGGATAGCCCTAGCATATGGCTAATAGACAGTCGAAAAATGCCTAGGAATAGCCCCAGCACATCACTGATGCTTAGGAATAGCCCTGACACATCGCTCATACCTAGGAATAGCTCTAGCATATGGCTAATAGACAGTCGGAAGATGCCTAGGAATAGTCCTAGCACATCACTAATGCTCGGGAATAGCCTTGACACATTGCCCATACCTAGGAATAACCCTAGCATATAGCTGACAAACTGAATACCTAAGGAATAGCCCCTAGCGTACACAGACTTACAGAACAAATACCTAGGGAATAGCCCCTAGCATATCAGACTTACATAACATATACCCCAGACATATCAGATGTACAGATAGTTCAGAATAGTAAAGAAATGCCGACAAGGCAAACAGTAACAGTACCAGACAGTACAGATAACAGAACGAACAAATAGCATATATCAAAAGGACGTTCTGGGTGCCAAAACCAACAGAAAACAGAATCAGAACAGAAATAACCCTCACAAGGGTGCCCAAATCAGGTAACAGAATATCAAAGATCTTAACAGATCACAGATTTCAATAACAATACAATCAGTTCAGAAATAGTAACCCTCACAGGGGTTTATCACAAATACCGATAAGTGAAATGATATGCCAGATTGGCAGATCCTCACCTCCATAGTCTCAGAAAAACTATCGCCACCTACTGATCTGTGGGACCTACTTCGTTGTCACCTAACTAAGAGAGTAATATTTATAATCAAAATCCATACTTAATTCTATTAATCACAATTATACTATTAATAATCCAGAATCACTAATTTATCGCTTAATACGGTATCTCATTCTTATTTTCAAGGTCATGATCATAATCCTAAATCACACAATATGGTTAATCCTTACATAACCAATTCCTAATCAAATGCCATTTAATCTTATAATATAATCCTTAATACTATTTTAAATCCAAGTTTTGGCATTTTGCATAATCTGAGTCCACTTATTCCGTACTCCTTGCATAGGGATCAACATACGTATATATAAACATATAATCTCTTCCCAAATTCCTATTCCTATTCCTAGCAAGGTACAATGCTAAATTAGGAAAGGTACAACACATGCAACATATATTAAAGGTACAACTAAATCCAAATGTCAAAGCTTGCCACCGGAGTATCAAAACCACAAACCGATTACACGGTTGCAATCATTGCGTCGAGGAGGTGAAATTGGTCTGGGGTCGCTGGAGCACCACCGTCCACCGCCGCCGGAAATACACAAACTCACCACCACCAGAAGCCTTTCAGCCTCCTGAACTCAATGCCACCACCAAATCTGAGTTTTGCCGCCAGGAAAAGCCTCAAATGCCACCCCAAAGTCTTAAAACTACCTGGCTCCGACGTGCGATCTTGATCGGATTCCGCCTTTGCCGCCGCACTAAACTTCCAAGCAAGGTTACCAAAGTGATCCCCCAGCTGAGCTCTACCTAACCCACACCCCAGAATCAAGCTTAGCAGCCGGAAAGATGAAAACCTACCACCACCCTCCGTGAGACACTCCTCGGTCTCTCTCTCTCTCTCTCTCTCTCTCTCTCTCTCGCGGTGGCTCGCTGGTGGTTGTTCAGCCGTGCATGTGGTACCATCGGGGAGCTGATGAAGAGGAGAGGAAGAGGGTTGGTTTGATTGTTGAAGATGGCTGCCGGAGATGGAGCAATTAGGAGTTGATCGCGACGGAGAAAGAAGGAAGAAAAAGAAAGGAAATCGGAAGAAAGAATGAAGGAAAAGTTATTATTTAAAATTCAACTTTCCAATTTTGCGATTCAATCCCAAAAGATTTCCAAAAGACTCAATCAAGCCCCTTGAATTCATTGAAAACTGCAGTTGACCCCATTGACCAAAGTACTTACATGCAAACCCCAAAAACTTCTTAAAATGTTAAATCAAGTTCCTCAAAATCATATATTTGACCCCAAGACTTCAAAAATGTTTGCAATCAAGTCCTTTTAATACTAATTATGAGCCCTAAAATCCAATTAACCAAAATCTTGATTTTTAAATCCTGATTTTCTAAAATACTGAATTTTAGGGGTGTTACAGATGGGGTCTAATCCAACCTGCATAAAAAGATACAATCCTCTTGAAGTGTTTGAATATTTTTAGTATTTTGAGATTTTTTTGAGGCTCGGTATCCCATGTCAACAATACATTCATTCACTCAAAGAGCGTATTCGTAAGCTCCAAGTTCATCATGGTATGAAGAGTTTCACTTAGTAAACTTTCATTAGTGCACACTTTCTATATCTAACTTTCTCAGAACATTCGATACTAATGCCTTTCATATAATTATGGTCACATATATAATACTATGAAGTCTTGGATTTGAGGTTCACAACTTATTTGTGGTATCTATCTATTTTGATTATAAATAATTAGTTGATTATAAATTATTGCTAATTGCTAAATATTGATGCTCATGAATTTTTGATAAATAATGTTTGTGATTTAATAATTCACACTTAATGGTTCACTCAAACATATATGTGTGTGTATAATTACATTTACTTTGAAATTATCAACTCCTCCTCCTCTTTTATGCTTCCAGAAACATCATCTTTAAGTTTGCTATATATATCAAATTTCACATGCTGTTATAAAGTTTTTGATTAAAATAATGATTAGTAAAATAATTTAAATGAACCTCTTATTTCACTCTCAACCAAACTGTCCTTATATTTTTGACTTAAAAAAAAAAAAAGAACTTTTGATGAAATTTGATAATTAGAAGAGTTGTAAATATAGTATATAGATACATTAAAAGAAATATTATAATGAAGGTTTCTACAAAAAGGATAGTAAATTTAGATGGGATATTATTATAATTATTTAAAAAAATGATAATTTAACGATTTCCAGAGAGAATAGATAATAATTAAACCGTACATACAATTATGAAAATGGGGAGGTTCACCGGGCGGACCCATAAGAATCTGGGGCTGTTGGTTCAGATTCAGTTTTGGCAATCATTTGTTAAAGCCCATAAAACATATGGAATGGGCCGACCCATATGGAGAAATACCCAATTTGTCACTGTTGATCATCCGCTTCAATGTTTTCTTTCTGTTACAGTGCGATAAATTGAAGTCCATAATATTAAGCACAATTATCCCAGGTACAAATAATATTCAATGGGCATATCTCGCGTATAATTAATTTTCAAAATTAACCAGCTTCACTCCTCTGCAAAATAATAAAATAGAGAGAGAAAATATATATTTATATATATAGGTTATTGAGGAATGTATTTTGAGAATGAAAATGAAAATAAAAATAATGTCGGATTAAAATGTGTCAAAAGTGATGTTTTTCAATTTTCAAAGAGTAGAAAGTGTGAAAAGGGGGTTTGAAAATGAAATCAAATGGGCTCTTAATATCTTAGTTTAGAATTTTATAAGCTTGTTTTTAAAAAAATTTACCAGATACTTTTTAACATTTTTATAAGCCCTTAAACATGTTATAAGATGTTTTGAGGAATTTATAAGCTTACCCAAACATCGTCTAAAAAGTACCAGGATATTATTGATAGAGGAGACAAAAAGACATTTTTTTAATGAAATTGTCTCAGCCTAATTGTGCCCCTTGTTCTTGTCATGTGTTCATTCTGTACATTTTAGGTGTCTTTTTCAGTCCTCTACGTCCCTTGAAATAAACGTTTTCAATAGATTAACTTATCATGCCTTAATACTTTGAACATCGTTTTTTATGTACTTAATTGTTTTGCTACTTTTAAACAGCGTCTAGATTTTCTGAATATGTATTACTTGTTAGTGCATAATTTGTTGGAAATGTTGAGATTAGTGGGTGGGCTTGTATCAGTTGGGGCGTTCATTACAGTATGATATGTAAAATTGAATTCTCACTTCAAAATTATTTAATAAAAGAGCATGTTCGCATTTAGAAATTCTAATGGATGGAATCCCTTGTATGGGAATAGTAGAGGATATACTATAAGTGAAATTACCACCGAGGTGGCAGCCTAATTGGACAAGGCTCGTTACTTTTTGTAAGGAGGTCACGGGTTTGAACTTGTTTGCGGTAGTAGTCAGTGAACAAATCACCTTTGTGGTTGAGGGGCCTTGGTTAATTAGCATTTCGGTGGTGTGGTGACAGGCAATAGACATTTCACATCGGCAAGAAACTCCTATGGTTATGCCTCGGGAGGATTGCTTCGCTGGTCGCCCTTCTCCAACCTTTTTTCAATTAAAAAAAAAGAAAGAAAAAATACTATAAGAGAAATTAATATTAATAATAAAATAGTAAATTGTAATTTTAAATTTATTATAAATGATATATATGTATAAAACAATTATCAGAATAAGGATTAGCACAAATTTTATAGTAACGATAATTATACCTGTGTTATGCCCTGAATAAATTGTCACTAATATTAATGGTTAATGATGTATACATACTGACAACTCAACAGCAACACAACATGTGACAGTTTTTGTTGTCACTGAATTTTTTTAATTCATGTGTCATTAATTATTATTAATAATAATATATATTTTTTATCACATATTTTCGTCAATGATGAATTGAATTCACAATATTTATTACTATTAATTGATGAAATTCCTAAAAAATTAGTTATTGAGATGTTCAAGTATTAAAAGACCTTTCCAATGCACTTTCGGTGGAGAAAGAAATAAAAACTCTAGGGTACTTTGTACTCCTTAATTGGATTTAAAGTATTTTAATTAATTTGATAGAATATACTCATAGAACTTACATTGGCGGGACTGTAGGTCCAAAACTATTTTGTACTACTGCACATTAAAAATTTTTACTAACTAATATAAATATGAAAAATGTGGTTGATCAATAACAAAATTAAGGTGTTATTCAATGACTATACTTAGAGAAGTTCAACTACCAAAGTACTTGTAGCCTTCACTGGATTGTGTCACATCAATTGGCCGATGAATCTAACTGACGTACATATAGTGGAAAAATAAATATTTAAAGTTACTCCAATTTTAATGATAAGATGACAAGAAAATTATAAGTATATATTTGACACTATTAATCATTACTATGTACATATAGTGATAATTTAATTGATAATGAAGATGTATTACCACAATAAGTTATGATATATAGGTAATGTTTGGATATAAATTATATGTTTTGGATTATATATTTTGGGAGAATGAGTTTTAGGAGTATGGTTAGGGAATGTGAAATTTGTGCTGGAGAATATTGTGATATATATTTGTTTATATTTTGAAAATAGTTAAATAATTATTTTGGAGAGTTTTGGTATGCTTGTTTATGTTTTGGGAGGAGATAATTTCTATTGCAGCAGTCAAATCAATACTTTTTTGTTGGATTTTTGAGGATAAAAATGGAATTGAATAATATTTTTTATTGTAAAAATAATAATAAAATATATAATATGTATATGTGATGATTGAATATGATTTTTTAATTGTAAAAATAATGATAAAATATTATGATATGTATACGTATGCATATGAAATTTTTGGTAACATGCCAATTGATTTGAAGGGGTATTTTGGAAATTAGTATTTATTGTTTTGGCAAAAAAGTAACTTATATTTTTGGTTAAAATTTTGCCAAAATAAATTTGTTTTGACAAAATGTAACCAAACATAGCCTATATATTTGTATTATCACTAAATAGTCAATATATATATATATATGCTATTAGTTGTTATAAAAAGTATAATTGTTGTTACTATTAAACGTTGATTACTATTGTGATAAAATGAAAATTGTGCTCTATCATATTCTACAATAATGTATTTTTTCCTTTTACTTGAGATTTTCTTATATTTTCATCTCATATCACTGCATTTTATATTTTGAATGCATTAGAAAATCTTTCTTCTTTTTTTTTTCCCGTTAGGTCAATGATTTGACTAGCTCATATAGTCTCCTTTCTCTTTACTTAAATTTGTATTAGTTTCTTTCCCAGCACCCTTTAGAGGGGGTAATTAATAACTAGTCAATTGAGTCAAATCTCTAATTTTTCAATAAAAAAAAAAAAAAAACCTCTAAATCCTATATTTCATTCTCTATTTTATCTCTTACTTCAAACTTCATGAATATATGTAAGTGTATTTAATTTTTAATTAATTATTTTTCTAGAAAAAAATATCTAAAACACATGTCGTATATTTGTAAAGCAAAATAGAAAATTAAATATGAATCGAAATAGAGAATTTGAAGTGAAAGGTGCCAAGATAAGATATATATGAACCACTTTGATTGCATTATACATTTCAGGATGAAGTTCTACTTAAAAAAGTAGGGATAATGCCCAAAACTTCTGGAGGTTTAGTTGAATTACTCAAAATCTCATAGGTTTGTGATAATTACAATTATCCTTTGACGCTAATATTCAGGTGTTTAAACTAATAGATTTGATGAAATTACGGCATTACCCATGTTTGAAAAAAATAAATAAAGAATAGCCAAAAAAATAAAAAAATAAAAAATAAGAAGACAAAAAATATTAGGGAATCGTAATTTCTTGATAGTTGTGGGTTTGTTCTTTAAATTAACCAAACCTCAAGGAGTTTTGAGTAATTAATCCTACAAAGTTTTTATTTATTTTTTCAACTCATCTATTTAATCAAAATTTTCAGTTTTTTTGACCTAGACCATATAATCATTATTAATTAATATAGCAATAATAATTTTAATATTACCATTTAATATTTTGTTGCCGACATTATTTTTTTCTTGTAGTTATTTAATTATCATATGGTTATAAAACTAAAACTAATCCAAGCCCAACCTACATATCGATCCAACATTCAACCCAAAGCACCGTGTCAACGCCAGTATGAACGGCCGGCGCTCGCCACCTTCTGCTATAATAACAATTAAAATGGCCTCTTTTCCTTCAAATAATTAAAAGCCTCCATCTTAATTATTTCTAATATTGCGGTAACCAGGTTGGTTGGTGATAGCATTTACTGTGGTTACCCCAGCAGGACTCGGTCATAAAAGCAAAACCTTTCTAATTTGCAGCAACGCTGACAGCAACATAATCCATAAAATTCATGTGTGGTTGTTGGATATTGCTGCACCACTTGTCTTAATCTGGTAGAACTACCTATGATTTTTTTTTTTCCTTAAATTTTTGTCTGGTATATATGAACAGAAATTCATGATCCACTGTCTATAACATTGCTCTTAAATTCTGCAATCTACTTACAGCTGGTATGAGAGAGATAACATTGTGGGTACTGAGAAATATGAAAGCTTTTGCCACAAGCATAAATGTCAAGCACAAAAAATTTAACTGCTGTATACACTGCTTTTCAAGAATAGTAAATTTTGTATCTTTCATTCATTTAAGGGCATATCCTTACAAGATAATTTGACTGACTGATGAATGGTGATCATGATGATGGTATCTAATGTAATTTCCAGAAAAATTTAAATATAAACGTACAGATTTATTTCACAGAAGTAAATTAACCTCATGCAACCTAGCTAGGAGTAAATAAATGCATGCAGAGCTTTTGTAGACGCATTTCCAAGGAATTAAAAGAAAGAAAAGGGCCCCCGAAAAAATGGAGAAACTAGAGCTAATCACCAGAAAACAACACAAACAATTGAAACTCGAGAGGGGATACGGCTGTATTTGTCAATACATATATGGCTAGCTCTAAGAATGGTTTTTAGAGCTTCACTATTTCTGGGATGTGCACTGGATACCTATCAATGCAGTCATGCCATGGCCCATCCGTTGGCGTCTTGATTGTCCGGTTGCACTTCCAGACCGCGCTGTTACACTTGAATCCACTCCCGAAAGCAATCTGCCAAACTCTATCTCCCTTCTTCATCCTCCCTTTGGCCTCAATGTACCCCATTTCGTACCAAAGTGAAGAGGAAGAGGTATTGCCGAAGCGATGGAGTGTCATCCGGGAGGCCTCCACGTGCTCCGCCGAGAGCTGGAGGTTCTTCTGGAGCTCATCGATCACGGCCCGCCCACCGGCGTGGATGCAGAAGTGCTCAAAGGCTTGTTTGAAGTCGGGAATGTAAGGCTTCCACTTGGGGTTGAAGATTTTCCTGCCAATTAGGGTGAAAAGAAACAGGAGTTGCTCTGATGCCGGCAGGACTAATGGCCCGATTGTTGTGATGTTGGATTTCAGGGCTTCTCCAGCTATCACCATCAGGTCTTTTGATAGGTTTATCCCCACTTTTCCTTGTGGGTCTTCTTGCTCGTAGACGCACTTGTATGCCTTGTCATCAGCCCCTTTGTGGGTACGGACAACGTGGACTAGTTTATACTTCGCGCGGCTACTGTCCCGCCGCTTATTGGAGAGGAGGATGGCGGCGCCGCCCATGCGGAAGAGGCAGTTCGGGAGGAGCATGGCTCTCTCGGACCCCTGGTAGTAGTTCGGAGTAATAATTTCAGTGCTAATAACAAGTGCGTAAGAATTGGGATGAACCTGGAGTAAATCCCTGGCCAAATCGATTGAAATTAATCCAGCGCTGCACCCCATGCCCGAAAGATTATAACTCTTGATATTGCTCCTCAGCTTGTACTTGTTCACGATCATGGCCGAAAGGGATGGAGTAGGAGAAAACAGGCTGCAGTTCACTATAAGAATATCGATATCTTTTGGCTTGATGCCAGTCTTCTGCATCAGGGAATCGATGGAGGAGAATATTACAACCTCAGCTTCACCCCTGGCAGCCTCCATAGTCGGCGTCGGAGGAATATAATGAATTGCCGGAGGCAGACAGGTTTCTTCCCCGAGGCCCGATCTTTCAAGAATGCGCATTTGGAAGTCCACGCTTTTGGGATTGTCTTTGAGAATCAGCCTGGAATGCTCCATGAAAGTGGAGAAAGGAACCCGGCAAGTGACGGGGGGCTTGTAACAGGCGTAGTCCACCAGGTAAATTGATCTGGGCTTCGACATGAAGTAGACGGTGGCGATGAATATGATGAGGAAGGAGGAGCAGAGCACCTGGACGAGGTCGAAGTGGAGTGATTTCCAGATGTTGAGCATTTCCTCCGGGCCTAACTGGAGGATTTCGACAGCGATTCCGAGCATGATTGGGATGAGCAAGAAGGTGAGAATATGGTTGACTAGGTATTGGTAGCCCAGCTTCACGTATTTGAGCTTCACGGAGCTGGAGAAGCTGGGCAGCATCTCTGGCATCTTTTTTTCTTCTTAGAAAGACCGGGCGGCGGAGGCGGCGGCAGTGGTGGCGGAGGAGGAGGAAGAAGAAGGGAGTATGAGGAAGGAGGGAGGTGGTGAATGAAGATGGGGATTTAAAAGCTGGAAATGTGATAGATACTCAGCGAGCAATGAATGAAGGCAGGTAAGAGGATTTAATGAACAACTTCATGTCACACAACGCTCTCTTAGCTGGAGTTTTATGTTGTATAGTAGCCTCCTCCATATATGTAAATCCAACATAATATGCCTCTTTAGATCATTTATTTCAATTTATATTTTATTTTTATTTTATTTTATAACTATAAGATAAATGTGTTAAAACATTTTTTTTTTAAAAATAATTAATTGAAAACAGATACACTTAACTTATACACCTCAAGTTGGAATAGAAGATGAAACATGAAACGAAATAGAGAATTCAAAGTGAAAACTAGTACCACCTACACCAAAAATGCCTCTCATATTTAGAGATATACTTGTATATATACATATTATATGTATGCATACAATATATGTATATATATTGTCTTCTACGAAATAATTCCGTTAATTTAAAGTTATTGATTTTTTTTTTCTAGAAAAAGTAAAAAAAAAAAAGAAGAAGTTGTGGCATGGACCGCAGCATTAAACCTAGAATGATAATGTTGTCTCAAATGCAGCAACTTTAATTCAATAGGGATGTATATGATTGGATTCCAGCAAATTTTTTATTATTAAAAATTGTTGTCCCAATTAGATATCCATGAAATGTAGGGTAAAAGACTCACTTTTATTGACACGGTTATCTTTATAAATCGAGCAATTGATAAGGTGGGTTGTAGTGGATTTACTCCGCAGTTGAATTGGTAAGTTAGGAAAATTTAAGTTACATATCTACATAATTCAATTTATTTATACTTATAAATACAAAAATATAAGGATAATGAGATTTAAATGCAAATAGTAGTATTGTTATAGAAGTAAGAGAATAGGCTAAACGAGAAGAGAGAGTAAGAGATGAGGACTTGAAATTCATTAAGATAAAAACTAACTTTGAGAAAAACTTGAAGGGGATTGAAATTCTTTTGATCATTGATAAAACTTAAATTTTTATATAAGAAAATTATTACATAAATGCATTATATAAGTCTATACAAGAAAAAAAAGTAAATTAGTACAATATATATATATAAATATAAATCTGCAATCTAAATATTATTACTAGTTAGATATATTAAGTGATAACAAAAAGAAAATTGTCACAAAATTTTCATAAATTTAATAAGAACAAATTGCATTTAAATTATATGATATTAATGAATTAATTAGTGATATATGTATAGTGAAAATAAAAATGTTTTCACAAATTATACATGATAATAATTTTTACTATCACTAACCTAATTATCATTATATATATGCATAACGACTTTCACATTATTATCTAGTATTTTTCACTAACAACTATTTCTTTTAGTGTTTATTAGATGTTTGTAGCTATGCGCGCGCACACACACACACACACACATAGCAATTGGATACGGGTAAATTAGATTTTAAGCATTAAACTGAGGACCCACCCCGAATATGATGAATTTGAACAATATATTGCTACTATAAAATAAAATCTAAATTAACATATTTCAAATGAATCAACTTAGTTTAAGTATATATGTGGCTCGAATTAAACAAATTCAAAACAATCACGCATGTATATATATATATATGTGTGTGTGTGTGTGTGTGTTGTGTGTGTGGTGGGGGGGGGGGGGGGGGTGAGGGTTTCAATTTAAGCAAAACGAGTTAAGCTCCTTAATTTATGCCTGCAATCCCAGCTAGCGACAAACCATTATCTTCAAAAAATGGTTTTATACAACTTATCTAGTGTAATAAAAGAAACTCTATGGATTTAATTTCTTAGGTTATAAAATTTGCGATTCTAGTATTGTTGCATATAGGTCAAAAAATTCAATAGTTTATTGTCCATATACATAACAAAAAATTGCCATAAATTAGTGGGGAAGTAGTTTACGATATTTATCTTCAACTATTTTAGTTTTATTCAGATAAAAGTAAGACTCCAAGAAAAACCATTATACTACTATAACTATAAATTTTCTTGTCTGCAATAATTAAAATCACAAAACAAGAAAAATTGTACAAATAAAATTAAGATTAAAATCAATTAATCAAATATGGATTCTATCTCTAATCTAATCCTCTGATTCTTCCCTTCCAAATATAATTTTGAATTTAATGAGCTCTGCGAAAAACGTTTCAAACGCCGTGGATCTCCTTGAATTTTCTTTGAATAAAATAACGTCAATTCGAGGGCTTCGCACCTTAATCTAGAATCAAAAGCCAAAAATATATGAGTTCCGCGAAGAACGCCTTGAACATCGTGGATCTCCTTGAATTTTTTTGAGAGAATTGCTGGACTCCTTCAGAGTTTCTCTCGTCTGCTGGAATTTGTGTTGTGTGTTGAATGAGCTTTGGTCATCCCCTTTATATAGATGCTTGATGGGAGACTTTCAGATTGACTTAAACTTCTTTGATAGTTATCTATTTGATAAGACAATATCAAATATCAAGGTATAATATTATATATCAATAGATAATATCAAATATCAAGGTTTGATTGATAAAAAAACGTAGACACTTTATTTTTAACACTTGTCAATATTTAGTTTGAATATAAAAAAAATACTAGAGTATTGAATAAAATTAACTATTTATCTTTTGAGGTTAAATTTAGTAAATTTCAAAATACAAATAGAAAATTTTAAATGAATAACTAGCATATTATTTTATACGTGTCACTTCTCAATTGACCAAAAGTTGATATGTCTACAAATGCCCCCACTTCAAGACTTGGCGAAAGATATGGTAATTATCCATGAAAGAGGCAAGGCTTGAAGTATTTGAAAAGTTTTCTTTTTCTCTCAATATATTTGGGACAAGAACATCCTCAAAGCATTCCTCGAGCTATGGTGCCCAATCAAAGGGTCAAGTCATAACATAATTCAAAGTAAATATCATTTTGAAGAGGCTATCGTACACAGTTTATACTTATGCGGGCTAGGAGTAACATACAGTTTAGGCTCGTGTGTCAAAGAGCATATTTGACTTGAATAGATATTTTATACTCGTGTCAAGAAGTTCACTTGAATTTGATTGACAATTTAAACTCATGTCAAGGAGTTTACTTGAGTTTGATTTAATAGACAGTTTACAATCTTATCAAGGAGTATATACGGAGAATTTGAATATTTAGATAGTTTATACTCGTACCTATGAGCCTTATTGAAAGTTTAAGCTCATATCAATGAGCACATGGGGAGACTTTGAATATGTAGATAGTTTATGCTCGTATCTAGGAGCCTTGTTGAAAGTTTAAGCTCATATCAAGGAGCACATGGGGGTCTTTGAATATATAGATAGTTTATGCTCGTATCTGAGAACTTTATTAATAGTTTAAGTTCTTATCAAGGAGCACATGGAAAAATTTTAAAAATTTCAGATAGTTTATGCTCGTATCTAGGGGCATTTAAAATTTGAAGACTTAAGTTTTGGACTTGAAAACTTGGGGATTTGAGTCTTTGATTTGGAAACTTGAAGACTTGACTCTTGAATTTGGACATCTGGAGACTTGAGTCTTGAATTTGAAGACTTGAGTTGTGGATTCAAAGATTTGCAAAGTTGAGTTTTGAATTTGAAGACTTCGAAACTTGAGCCTTAACTTGAATACTTGAGACATGATCTTGAATTTGAAGACTTGGAGACTTGAGCCTTTGATTTGGAGACTTAAAAATTTGAGTCTTGGACTTGGAGACTTAAAGACTTGAAAATTTAGATACTCATGCTCTTATCTGGGAGCATTATTGATAGTTTAGGCTCATATCAAGGAGCATTTAGAATTTGGAGATGAAAATTAATTACCCCCAATATTTTCATCATCAGCATCACTTGAGTCTTCTTGTTCATCAAAATTCATGCTCATTTCAATATTATGTGCACGCGTTGCCTAATCTTCAAAGGTTTTTGGTTTGATTCCTTGAAGTATGTAGCAAAGACTCCAATGCATTCCTTGGATACACATCTCAATTGCTGAAGCCTCCATAATTGATATTTGTAGTTAAGACTCAAATTTCTCCTACAATTGATGTATTCAATGACTGGCTCTTCTTTCCATTGATGAGAGTTGGTGAGTTCAATCATGCTGACTATCCTTCGAGTGCTGTAGAAATGATTAAAGAACTCTTGTTCTAGTTGCCCCCAACTATCGATAGAGTCTACCTCCAAGTCAACATACCAATCAAAATCATTGTCCTTTAATGATCGAACAAATTGCTTGACCAAATGATCTCCATATGTCTCGGCATTATTACAAGTCTCAATGAAATGAGCCACGTGATGCTTTGGATTGCCTTTACCATCAAATTGCTGAAACTTTGGGGGTTGGTAACTGATCGGCATTTTCAAGTTATCAATCCATTGTGTATATGGCTTAGAGTAAGTCATAGACGACTTAGAACTTTCATTAAGCTTGTCTTTGATAGTCTCCATGATAAACTCCTTTAGTGGGTTATTGGGAATTAATCCAGTGGAAACTTCTAGTTCTTTTGTTGCAGTCTTTTCATTTTCGACTGGCTGTTTCTTTGTGGATATTTCACCTTCATCTTGAGCCTCAATTTGTTTCTCCACCATGCAACTCGCATCAAGATTGCCCACTTTGCTCATCAATTTGGAGATTTGAAAGTTTCGCTCTTTGACATGCTTCATGAATCCTTCAACAGCCTTCGTCAAATTTGCAATTTGTTCCTCCAAAGTTGTAGCACTTGTCACCATCGTCATCGCCATGCTCAAGGAATTTGATGTTGAGTAGGGAATGGATGATGAGGATTCTTCCTTTGAGTCTCCATCATCTTTATTTATATCAATAAAATGCGGCAATATCTTTTCCATAGCAAGTGAAGGAGCCACCTCCGAAGATGATTGAAACTTATTGGACATATTTCTTGTGATGACGCCAACACTTTTTGCTCCAGCACTTGAGGAATTTGAGGTAGTAATTTTCAATGCAGTAGTCTTGTTGGCAACCATTGGATACTTCAATCTTGATGAAGAAAATAGATGAGAGGTAGAGATCGTTCTATTGGGCGTGCCAAAATTTGTAACAACAAATTTTTTTGTCTGCAATAATTAAAATCACAAATCAAGAAAAATTGTACAAATAAAATTAAAATTAAAATCAATTAATCAAATATAGACTCTATCTTTATTCTAATCCTCTGATTTTTCCCTTCAAAATATAATTTTGAATTTAATGAGCTCCGCGAAAAACGCCTCAAACGCCGTGGATCTTCTTGAATTTGCTTTGAATAAAATAATGCCAATTCGAGGGCTTCGCACTTTAATCTTGAATCAAACGCCAAAAATATATGAGTTCCGCGAAGAACGCCTTGAACGTCGTGGATCTCCTTGAATTTTCTTGAGAGAATTACTAGAATCCTTCAGAGTTTCTCTTGTCTGCTGGAATTTGTGTTGTGTATTGAATGAGCTTTGAACATCCCCTTTATATAGATGCTTGATGGGAGACTTCCAGATTAACTTAAACTTTTTTTATAGTTATCTATTCGATAAGATAATATCAAATATCAAGATATAGTATTATATATCAATAGATAATATCAAATATTTTCAATTTGATTGATCAAAAAACGTAGACACTTTATTTTTAACACTTGTCAATATTTGATTTGACTATAAAATAAATACTAGAGTATTGATTACAATTAACTATTTATCTTTTGAGATTAAATTTAGTAAATTTCAAAATATAAATAGAAAATTTTAAATAAATAACTAACATATTATTTTACACGTGTCACTTCTCAATTGGCCAAAAATTGATATTTCTACAACTACCAAAATATTCAGCAAAATGTTATCACGTTGGAGTTGTGATGGGATCTAATGGCATGGACCACTTAAAGACTTAGATACCCTTAAAAAAACCCTAATAAAATAGAATCAATATCTTTTTATGCGGATTTGGGTTCATTTCAACCTAATTTGGATAAGATTCGAAATGAGAGTTTTAAAACTCCGATATATCCAACTGTTATATGAAAGCTACGTGCCACTATACATTACTATTCACTTCACCCATTATAAATAAAAATTTGAGTACAGTAAAAGGTAACTTTTGAATAATCATTATTTTGACAATTTGGATTCTATTTCATTTTATGTTTTATTTTCTATTTCATTTTAGGAATATGTGTCAAGTACATTAAATATTTCATTATAAAATTAATTAATTGAAAATCAAATACACTTGACATATATTTATCAAGTTAAAATAGAAGATAAAATATGAAAATGAAATAGAGGATCTAAAGTGATCCTCTTTTTAATAGTTCATTATTATTAATTTCCTTTGAACGAGTTCAGTCCATTTCTATGTTCTAACTTAAGTATTGGGAAATTTTAGTTGGAGACTATCCCAATTAACCTAGTGTGTGTCCTTATGATAAATTAGCAAGATCCAATATTTGTACAAATTGAATATGATCAGATCAAAACGACCCAAAAACTTGATACCGAGTTCTTGGCTACATCAAATTGATAAAACATGTTTAAGATTCTAGGCTTTGTTTAGTTGTAAACCCCCAATGCATTTTCCAACTCCCAAAACTTAAACAAACAAACACTACACATTCTCCAATCCCACTCCCAAAATACAAAATTTATTCCCAAAAAATCCCTAGTATCCCCAACTCCACACTATTTTCCAAGGTACCACACTTCTTTCATCATTACAAATATATACATATACTACCACTCATACAATCTATATATACACATATATAAACAATTTAAAAATATTCGTTTCACCTCCCAAACCCAACAAAAAAGTTATTGATGTGACATCTTGTCCCCCCCTTCCCCCCCAAAAAAACACAAACAAACGAATCATTTTCTCCCAATTCATTCTCCGAAAATACAAACAAACAACTATCATATTCCCCAACCCCACTACCCAAAATCGATTCTCCCAAAATATTTTGGGAGAATGGCCCAATTCACAACCAAACATAGCCCTAGCATCTTAGGAATTTGAAATCCAAAGCTTAAATACCTAACTTGAAAATATTTATCTTTATGCCTAAGAGGGTACACTTGCAAACAACTTTCGAATGGTCGATGGTTAAGGTAGTTATTATTACTATTTATTATATGGTTTTTTCCGGTAACTAATGGTTGGGGTAGTTGTCCGTTATGTTGAGACTAATAAATATTTTTTCCGTAGTCATGGTCTCATCTTGGACAACTTTTTAATTGGTCAGATAATTTTTATGCATTTATTTTTTCGATTGATGTGTATCGGACTATAAAAAAATATTTGATCTAAATCAACTATTTTACTTATGCTTATAAATAATGAGAATAATATTATATTAATTATAAAATAGATAATTTGTAGATCATCATGCATGATATATGATTCTCATTGTTTGATACGGAACAATCAAAATAAATAAGTATTTTTTGAAATTATTATATATAATAATTCTCCTGTGATACAAAGATACCAAAATCATTATATATTGCCAATGTAGCATAAAGTATACCAATATTACAAGATCATAAGCTTTTATATAAATGTTTTTAGTGCAGGAACACTTTATTAACAGCGGTGTACGTGAATGCTGTGGCGACGACCATAGAGACTTTTTGGCTGCTTTTGTACAAATCATATAAGCAAAATGAGACAGAAAATAGTTTTTTGGCTGCTTTTGTACAAAATGTGTATATATATATATATATATAAGCAAAATGAGATCGAAATTGAAAAAGTTGCCTTGTTGATTGCAAAATTGTCTGCTTTTAAAAATAGTAGTGAATTGATAATGCCAACATTTAGTTGCATAATAAATAGATTATGACCCCTTTATTAATTCAGTGGGTAATTTGGATCTCAAATTGACGGGATGGATATTTTGGATTCATTAGAATTATTAAATTGTATTAGCAGCTTATAACTAACAATTAAAAATTAAAAAGTATTGTGTAACCTACGGTGATGTGTCAAATTAAATAACTAAATTTTATTTCGTTAACAAATAGTTCTTCATAAAAAATAATATTTTACATAAATAAAATCAAATTTCCTAATGATGATTTATTCTTGAATTTGTGAAATACTTGCACATGGAATAAATTTATCTAAAACATGTTGGATTTAATGAAAAATGTATCCCACATAGAAAACTAAAATCTAAACTATGCAATATATATATATATATATATATTTATATTGTTTTACCTTATTACTAGTGTTGAAATAAAAGGAAATCTTCCCCACACACGTGCAGAAAGGAAAGAAAGGGGAGGATACTATATAATAAAATATGCAATCAGTCTATTTTGCCACTATATAATAAAATATGCAGGATACTGGGAGATGTTGTGAAATGTTCTTAAGAGAGCAACTTGATTCGATCCTCATCTCGCCAACTTTTGAATTTTCACTTGTCTTCTTGCTGCAGCTTTTCCTTCAAAACATTCTTTATAAATTACTCTATGACCTTAAAGCTATAAGTAAAGCCTTTGGAAAGTAAAATTTTTTGAACATAAAATTATAATAAGATTGCTTTTGATATCAAAATTATTTTCCATGCATGCACATTCCATACATAAATTTTGTTCATTAAGTGTAAAAGAGCTTATTGAGTTATTAATAAGAATAATTACCTCAGTCTTTTTGCGGTGCTTGATGTATTGTCTTTGATCAATATATTTTAAGCCACAAGAAAACGTGCATTGCATGATTATATGTTTATTATATAATTAATTAAAAATGTAATTATGACTTGTCAATTACCAAGATTAACAGACTACTAATTGCTAAATAGAATAAATATTATTTACAATGGTAATTTTTGTTCAAACTAAATAATTTATACAAGGATGGATCTAGAAATGAAAATGTGGGAGAGGGCAAACTTATAAAGTCTAAAAGTTTAAATATAATTTTTGTAATTCGTGAATTCAAATATACACTTTCGTTGAAGTTGAGTGCAACAATTTTTTATATCATAAACTTTATAAATGATCAAATCAATATCAAAATTTTTAGTAATATTTTTCTTAATATAAGTAACTAAACAATCAGATAAAAAAGTAATTTTCCATCTTATTCCAAAGCATGTCCTTGACAATATTAATAGCGAAAAAAGTTCTTCCATTTGTAATTGCTGATCAATCATAATATTTAATTACTTATATATATATACCATTGTATCTCAATTTTATTAAAGTCAAAATTAGAGATTCTAGTTGTTTTGCAAGTCAATATTTTGTTAGCTAAACTCCCATAACATTTTTCCAAACAAATAAAATCAAATGCCTTAATTGGTCTAACTTAATAGTTTTCATTTGATTACATAATTGTAAATATGGACCTAAGAATTTGTTTGGATTTTAAAAAATAAAATAAAATAAAAATTTTGTTAATTGATTTTAATTTTTATCTTTAATTGAAAATAAATTAAATTTTATTCAATAAATTTAGATAATTAATTTTTTATTTAAGTTCCATAATAAAAGTTAACTTTTTAAAAAGTTAAATAATGAAAATTAAAAATTAACTATTTTAACTAATATTAAATAATTTCTTTTTTAATAAATTATTTAAATTAATTATTATTAAAATTTAATATATATATATATATACACACACACACACATTATAATAAACCTTGGGGGACAATGGCCCCTGCCTCCGCTTCCAACCCCCAACAACAACAACAACAACAATAACAAACTGTCCTAGCCTCCATATTTTTACATACATACATATATACATATATATATATATATATTTATATATCTCTTAATTTACATTTTAAAATCCATCATTTGGAATTTAGACTCCAGTAAATGGGAAAGAAGTCATCCAAATCCAGGCGTCTTGAACTAAATGTTTTATTTTTATTTGAACACTCAACGATGATAAAATGCTTAGAATTGTAGTTGGGAGCCTTGCTAAAATAGATTGATTTATTGATGACAAGTCATATATTATATTAATTTAAATCAAATTAGAATTGTTCTCCAAGTCAAATAGTTAATTAGTATTTTGAATGAAAATAGCCAATCATCGGTAATTCAAAAAAAGAAAAAGAAAAAAAAAACCTCAAAAAGAAAGACTACCTAACTTAGGTACCCGACTCAATGAACTTGAACCCCCTAAAACCTGACCCGACTGGCATGCTTATCCATACCCACGACGTACACATACTTAAAATTGTATTTATATATGTGCTCCATCAATTCAAATTGAATACCCTCATTTTCTTTGGTGACATCTATATTAAATGATAATATTTTTTCTAAAAAAATAACCTTTTGATATTCTTTTTTACTCTTAAAATTAGAAATGTAAAGTTACTCGAAATTTTTACCTTTTTTATCTGTTAGTATTTCATATTATTTTTATATTGATGTTGATATTGGTAGAAATGACTTCAATATAATTGTTACTGGTCGATTAGTCGGCCAGTAATTGGACTCGAGGCCAGCCTTTATTGGATTGGAGGGAGATGTAATTAATGCTCATGTGATCGTAGGTCGGATCCTTATGAATTAGCAAACACCTTACAAATTGCCCCTATTTGAATTAAATGAGGGAGTATTTATAAGGGGGTGATTGAGTTGGCTGTGTACTATTTGCCCGACGTAATACAGCATCGATCCTCTTGTACATGTGGTACTCTTGGAAGGCCAAGATTTCTATCTGTCTCCGGGTTTGGGTCGGATTGTAAACCAACTTATTCCAAAAAAGATGTGGATCTTATGGGCTGCATTGAAAATTTTATCCAACTCAAAGGCACTTTAATCTTTTGGTAATTCAACATTATCATATTTGTTTCTTTGTTTTTGTTTTGTTTTTTTGTTCCTTTTTCTTCGTTTTCTTTTATTGCACTTCGCTAGGCTAATAGTATCAATATTCAACAATTAATTAACGATCATGAATTAGCTATTAATAAGTTCCATAATCAATAGTAAACGTTATCCTATAACCAAAATAGGTTAATACCCATAAGATTCAAACTCGAAGTCTCATTAAACTTCAATTTTATCATTGAACTGAACTTCATTTAAAAAAATGTAAATATAAATTCAAACGTAGACATTCAGAGTTATTCGGCAGTATATATAATTATATATTCATGATTAATTTTGTAAGAAGCATTAATTAGAAGTTTGTGTAATAGTGTGTTCGCAGAGCAGGCCACGTTGATGTCTGTCTGAAAAAGAAACCATATGTTTCCACAGCTAATTTTGCTCATAATTTCGTTGTTAGATATGATGAAACCTATTCACCACAAAGTTACCCAACTAAAACCCATATATGATAGGGACAGGGTAACTAATTTGCCAACAATTGGAGACCCCATTCTTCTTTCCCTTTTGCATTTATTTTCTTCATTTCTTGATCTTTTTTCTTTTTCTTCTTCAACCCTGAGGTGGTCCAAATTCAGCATACAACTCTTAGATTTTCACATTGATTAAATAAATAAATAGAGTCTTATACAATTCTCATATCTTCAACTAGTTTTGGAGGTGAGTTAGGCTCAAGGTTCATTATTTGATATAGTATCAGAGCCACAAATTCCTAATGTTGGGCAATCTATTTCATGTTATTTCATATTACAAATGTTCATTTTTGGGCATGTATAGGATGTGTTTTTCAAATAGTTCAAATAATCCTCACCTTATGATTTAACTTTTGGGTTGAATTAATTAAACCCAATGTCTATTTTTTGATAACAACGTGCAAAATTAAAAACCCAATATCAAAAGTTAAAAAATTCTTATACGCTAATAGCGTGAGACACCAAATATGAGATTCTCACCTTGTGATCGATGTTTTCTCAATTTCCCCAAAATTTTCTTGTAATATTATTCCAACCAACCTTAGTTACGTACGAAGCAAGTTGATATATATTAGTGGAACTATTCCTAGGATGTTGCAACAGTTTACATTAGGTCTAGTGGCTAGTTTGGCAGTTGAATTCTGTTGTAGAAGCATAATTCCTCTGATGTTCACCTAATTTGTGCACTAAAATTTTTGAGGCAGATTACCAAATGTGCATCACTAGCTCTTATTCTTTGTCAATTGCACTTAAACAAGTTTTCTTAAACGAATGGATTCCTAGTTTTCTCTTCTTCTTCTTCTTCTTCTTCTTCGTTTCTGGTTTGGTCTTCGTTGTTGTTTTTGTCTTTTTTCATATTTTTCAAATGTTAAGTATGATTGGGCTTTGGATATATAGTATTAGAAGCAGTTTTTTTATTCTTTACGTGCTATTTTACCATCATTCATGAATTATTCTGATATGTACTTTAATATATATGCTTTAAAAAATATGACAATATTTTATAAGAACAGTTAATATTAAATTATCCATTTAAATTATTATTGGTGATTGTTTTAAAAAGTACTTTTATTTTATTTATTTCTAATTATTTAATTCTTTTGCAGTACTCTATATCGTTTTAAGAATAACAACACTCGCTCAAAAAGAAAAAAGGTATAATTAGATGTAAATTATAATTTTTTATAAATTTAAACATTAGGAAGATTTGTTATTATATGTATATTTCCATTTTTCACTTTGCACGAAAATATAATAAATTGAAGTAAATGAGGTTTCTTGTCGTACGAGTTAGCTTAAGTATGTGGTTTAGTGTGCTAATCACATGGGCTGTCCATAAAATGCGATCGCACCATGTGTCTGTAAAAGCCTTATTAATTACCATTAATTACTTAAAAGGAAACACACTTTATATACTTTATTGCACTTTTATGTCAAGGTCCTAATTGTACTGAGATTGCTTGGCAATGAAATATTCACTTAAATACTATATGACTAGGGTTGTTAGGTCGTTCAATTGTAACTATAATATTAATTTTGAGAGTACTAATATTTTATTTTATAATATCATCATGCATATATATTTAGTAAATATTCACATAAATAATATTAAATGTATAGCAGGAAACTTCACAACGTCTGCTTAAAGACAATGAGAACTACAAATATAATAAGGTAAATATATACAAGGGTGTGAAATGATTTTTTTCGTTCATACAATTTGTATATGTGTTATTATTTAACTATAAAATGAAGAAATAGCAAGACTCAATCGGAATGGCAAAATTTTAGAAAATGTGTATGTATTTTTAGATTAAAGCTGGTATAGTAATTTTTTTAAATTTATTTATCTTTATTCTCCTATAGTAATCGAGATATCATTCATGAGGCTCTAAATAAGACATACCTTAGAAAATGTTTAACTTGAGAAGAGAGAATAATAAGATAGCACAAGTGTTTTGTGTGTGTATATATTTGCATAACTATCATATGTTTGTTACAGTTTGAACTCTAAATTTCACACACATAATTATGAAAATAACCACTGAAAAATAAAATTGCATAAGAATTTATTTATACACACACATCAAGAATTTATTAAATTCAAATTTATTCGTATTTTATGTGTGAGATTGATGTTTTTAAGTAAATGGTCCCTCAAGATAAGATAGCACAAGAATGAAGTAATTAAAAGAGCTTAACATAGCACTATAACCACTTCCAAGAACTTTAAATTCATAGGAAGACTAGATCAAGTACAATGTTAAATTAACTTGCTCTATTCATTATTTTCTCATTCTTGTTTTGCCTTGTCATCATGCCTAAATCACGCAGTAATGTGTTTATAACTATTTTATATAGGTGATCTTATAATATATTTAAAAAACTATAAAATATCATAAAGTGTTTATTGAAATGTTTAAAAAAAATAAATTTATACAGTTTCAAATTTTTAAAATTAAATGTTAGAACCTTATCATCAATCCCTTTAAAAAAGTGAAAAAATTCTAACAAACTCGTTCAATTTTTAGTTTTAAAATTGAACATATTAATTATAAATCATTACTAATATTTTATAACTTTAATGTTTTTATTACCCTCAAACACGTAAGAAGAACTTATTTGTAATATAAAAATCAAACGGTTTAATTAAACACTCCAATGATATCTCATAAAATTCAAGATCTATTAAATCTTTTGAATAAACTTATTACTCATATATCCTTTAGTTTCACTTAAGGATTACATATAGCGAGCAGTTAGCGGCCTCTTTTGACTTGATATATCCAGCATAGTGCAAGATATGCAGCCTCCCACACATGCAAATAATTCAACTTATATTGATGTAACAGCACGTTAAGGCATATTTATATCTATGTTGCATTAACAAGTAGCTTCATTTATTATATAGCAGGCCAGCCATAATCTAGATTCTGAAAAGCTACTTCTCTCAACCACCATCCCTAAATCCTTCTTCCGTTCCAAATTCCAATTAAGTTTAGGCAATTACTTAAGTTAAGCTAGTGCCTAAAAGGTCAAGAGCTGCACTCTCTCTCTCTCTCTCTCTCTCTCTATATATATATATATATATGTATAATGACTCGTTCATAAGTGTATAAGAGTCAATTTTGATGTTAATTTCATAATGCTGTAAACAGCAAGGATGGATTCACAAATGAGAGCAGGAAGATAGAATTATAAAATATAAAAATTTAAATATAAATTTTATAATTTACTATTCGAATGCATATCTTCATCAAATTTGAATGCGACGCACTTTTATACCATAAAATTCATCAATAATTAAATGAATGTCCAAACTTTCAGTAGTATCCTTTTCAATAAAAGTAACTAAACAACCAGCTAAAATGTCATCTTCTATTTTATTTATGAGATTGTTTTTGACAATATTCATAGGAAAAAATTCTCTCAGTTGTAACTATCAAAAAACAAAGAAAAAAATCAATATTTTGCTAAATATTCACTTATCTTTATCTTTTTGTCTTAATCTAGTTGAAGTCAAAAAAGAAATATTCTAATTGTTTTGCAAGTCCTTTAAAGTTCTTTGAGCTTATTTTTGGCAATATTTATAGTGGAAGTTTTCTCTCAGTTGTAACTTTCGAAAGATAATTTTTGTCTTTTTATCTTAATTTTTGTTGACGTAAAAAAAAGAGATATTTTGGTTGTCTTACAAGTTCCTTAAGATTTTCTTTGGCTAAAATACAGTAATTTTTTTTTTCAAATAAGTAAAATAGAATTGACCTAATTATCTTACTGCCTTAACTTTTGTTTTTATATTTAATTATACACAAGATTAATTAAAGGATTCGTTAATGTTCGAACTCTCGATCTCGTATATGTGAAGATAATGCCATTAAACTAACAACTTAATTATTTAATTGTGAATAGGTAACTAAAAATTTCTTTTGAATTTTAGAAAATTAAAAAAAAAAAAAAGTAAAAATTTGATCATTAATTTTAATTTTATGCATAATTGCCCGTGTCCCTCTTGGGTCCGTCCATGGTAAAGGTTTTTCTCAAACTAATTACATATAATGTAAAATCAATAAATTACTATATTATTCATTTAGAAAAATTAGTGCGCTCAAAGTGAAAAAAAAAAAAAAAGATTCAATAAATTAAATCTATATATATATTGATGTTTTGGAAAAGTGATAAACAGTAGTTTAACAAATAAATCAAATTAATAGTGGTGGTTGTATACTGAAACTGAAGGAGATTGACTATTGTTGTAATCAACTATGGCTACTTGGATAGGTTTTGCGGTTTAAATTAAGCATTAATCCCACTTAATGAATCCAGCCCAAGTGGGCTCCAGATTGTTCGCAAAGATGATCAAATAAATGCCTATCAAGCAACCATAATTTGTCATCAACTTATAGGTACAAGTAATGCGACAAGTTGTTTTCCATCTTTAATTGCCAAATAAAATTTTTTATTACGCCTTGATAGGGTTAGGTCGGACAACTGTCGCTTATTGCTTACTGGTAATCAAAATTCATGAATTACTTCAATTTATTTAGGCGTTTATATAAGAGAAAATATTGGTATATTTAGCCTAGCCAGCTAGATCCAATTTGATTTCATCCAATCAACCTTATGACAATTATTAGTAAACAGTTTTTTAGATTATGCATATTTTGTTCGATATAAATAAAGGAAGTTATGTTGGCTAACTAATTATTAATTAATTTTATGATGTAAGATAGTTGAAAATATACAAATTATAGGATAAATTATAAGATTGTTTAAAATATAGAAATTATATATAGGATATATTAAGAAATAAAGATAGTTTTGATAATTCAATTAAAAATTGAGGGATAATATAGTTTTTGAGTGAAATTTAAAAGAGGCCCAAATTCTTAATTTTTATATAATAACTTTTAGTTTGTATTTATCTATTTAGTATTTTTATGATTTCGTATCAAACTGTATTTGTATTAATATTGATTTTCATCATTTCAAAACGACATTTGATTAATTCAAATATAATAATGTATTTGACATACCTTATAAAATAAACATGCTCTTAATGTATAAAATTAACTAGGATAAATATGTACACTTATTTATTATATAATTAATTTGAATTTATCCAAATTAAGTTTGAACTATCATTTTCCATATTCGCTACTTTGGACGTGTGAACACAAATTGGTCAAGAATCAGAGGCCAACACTGGCGATTATGCTTATTAATAGACAGAAGGTGTGTCAACCCTTCAACCACCAACGACTTAACGTGACTGATATATTGATGTAGCCTTTTATTGTACTTGGCACAATTTGATCGCTATAAGTGCACAACAGCATTTTACTTCCCGTCTGGCTAATTTGTCAATTCACTCGTACTCACACATATAAGTATAAAATTTAATGTTTGACTTATGAATTTTTATAATTAAAAAAAATCATGACAATAAAGACGGTCATATCAATTATTTCGTTTTATAAGTATTTATCATACTGTATAAGTAAATGATTAATAATAAATGGTAAATATCAATTACATATAGAGATAAAAGATTTTCTTAAACATAAATTAATTCATAATACAAAATGTGGTTTTCCAGTAAAATACAATATTTGAAAGATGTCTTGTAGACTTTACCTTATATTAAAAAAATTATTAAAACATGAAGGATAAAAATTTCATTCTGCTCATTTGAAATATTAAAGTGAATGAATGAGTTGTGTAAAAATAAACAAATTGGCTGATTTCCTATGACGCACCTAATACCGCATGCACGTATTATAACCAACAAATTTATAGTACTGTTAATGACATGTGATGAGCAAATTAATGTGGAAAATGACTCCAAACTGAACTGGACAGCAAATTAACAGAGTGGTAATCAAGAAAATTTCCTAGAGGGGAAACGATAATGGACCCGGTTTTCTGCCATCAAACCCCCTTTTTTTTTTTTTTTTTTTTTTTTAATTTTGGGTGGAAATCGGCCCAATGTAATTTGAGTATCCTCGCGGTCTCGAACCCACTACTGATCTAGGGCTAAGGTTGATGCAATTGAGGTTCTTTGATTCCCACATCACCCCTGCTAGAATCACAAGAAAGTGATCCTGCCCAAAACTTAGTTAGCTTCGGCCCCTAAACTCTGCCATCAAACTTAATTAGCAAGTAGCAACAGCTTAAAACAGGAAAGTAGCACTCTTAACATATCAGCTTTTCTTTGTTCTTGAATTAATTAGCTTGTGGATATAATTGGCAGTGGCTCAAGTTCCCATCTTTCCACTGCAATATAATAGCTTCGTAATTGTTAGATTCCCACTGCGGTCGAGCATATAAGTAGTTGTCTTTATATATAGTTTTGAACAATCTTTACCTCTTGAGTTAATTAGCTTTTGGAATGAGTTAGGCTCAAGGTCAACCACCCATTCCCTTGATATTAGGCTACTCAATGTTGTTGGACCACTCATTTCATACTATTTTATGCTTCAAATGTTCGTTCATGGGCATGTGCATGGAGTGTATTAGATTCCCACATTGATTGAGTATATGAGTAATAGTTTCTATATATGGTCATGGATAATTTCACATCTTTAGTTAGCTTTTGGGATAAGTTAGATTTTTTTGCCTTTTTTCTTTTTTTATGATAAAAGTGATGATATTTTATAAATGACAAAACCATGAAAATACAATGTCAAGAGAGCATCACAATAATAACATCATAAAAAAATTGGCCTAAAATAAGTTAGAACAAGCATCTGAGAAGTTAGCCAAAAATTGAGAGGCAAACTGCAAGGTCTCCAAGGTAGATTGTTGTCGCTTGCCAAAAAACACCAGATTTCGCTGATTCCAAATGGCCCAACAGCACACAAGCATGAGATCAAAGAGGTATGTATCAAAAATATGGAAAGCTGAACGGAGACAACTCTCCACAGTATCCCCCAACTGATGAAACACCTCATGCGCTATATTCGATGAAGCCCAAAGCTATCTAGAAAAATCACAAGTAAAGAAAAGATGTAAGGATGTTTCCATATCACTACTACATAAATAACAAGCTCCATTTGTGAAAATTCCCCGCTTAGCAAGATTATCACAAGTCGGAAGGACATTAAAAGACAAGAGCCATGAAAATTTTTTGACCTTGGGAGGTAACCTTCGAGCCGAGATAAACATGTAATTATGCCTTTTGGTATAACATACAATAATCTTTGATAATAATGACTTTTGGTACACCCATTATTTGCTATTTGAAACACTCAACTCAAGAATGATTTCCCATATGAACATTAACGATTGGAATAGTGGACTTGAAAAAAGCACTCGTGAAATGTGAACCTGCCACTGATTTTCTCGGTTTAGTACTTAAGTTTGTTGTGAGGAAGGGAAAGCAAAGGCTGTTTATATAATGCTGCTCCTAACAATAGTTGGACAAATTAAGGTGCTGACAGGAAACATATGCGTTATAGGAATTCTCAATATTTCTGTTATGGAGGACGGCAAAAGTGTAGATGAGTGTGTGCAACAACGTAATTAAGTGACACAGCTGTAAAAGATTAATGTTGTTATGATGTGATGTTTAGTACGTAATATTTGATTATTAAATAATAAATAAAATATATAGCATATTTCATTAAAAATGTCAACATGAATGTATTTCAAAGGTGTTTAACTAATACCCCTAATTCTTTTAGAAAATAATCATTAATATTTAGTTATAATGGTGTCATTTTACAAAAGTACGATTACAATCTAGTATTTAGAGTAATGATAAGTGAAATAGTAATATTTGATAGAAAATGTCAACATAAAAATGTATTTGGAAGGAGTTTAATTAGTGCCATTATTTTTTAAAAGAAAAATTCACATATTTTTTTACAACATCATTTGGAAAAAAAATGTTGTCAAGTATTTAGATGGTGTTTGGCTAAACTCATTTAAAAAAATTTATTAGTTCCTACATCTTATAAGATGTTTTTAAACTTATAAGATATTATATCTTTCTTTAAATATAAGTTCTTAAATGTTTGGATAAAATAAGATGTTGTAAGAATAATTTTGTAATTAATATAATTAAAATTAAAAAAGATTGTTAAAATCTTTAAAATAAGTTAGAAATCCCTTATTTCTTTAAAAAGAGCTTACAAACTCCTAAAATCTTATTTTGGAAGCTTATACGCTCCTTTCCAAAAAAATTTATCAACTATTTTTTGACATCATATAAGCTCTCAAATATCTTATAAAATATTATGATGAGCTTATAAGCTCACCCAAATACCCTCTTAGTGCACACCCAGTGGTATTTTACAGTGTAATAACACATTAAAATAATATAGTGATAGTTATAAAAAAAATATCATTATTATATAATACTTAGTGGAATTTTATTAATAAATAATAAATAAAATAGTGGCATTTTGTTAAAAATATTAATATAACTAACTTCAAAGGCATTTAACTAGTGTCACTATTTCTTTTTGTTTTAAACTACCACTCATATATATTTAGTTATGATATACTGTAAAAAGAATGCTATAGATAAAGTAAAGATCTAGATATATATTACTAACTACCAAATTTACAAATTTATATATTTTATTTTAAGTATCTATACTATTATAAATAGCATTTTGTTGACCAAAGTTGTGCAATTTTGACCAAATTATAAATTCTTAGAATTTTGAGTCTTTTAATTAAATTAAAAAAAATACTCATTGCTTATTAATTTATTTTTAATTTTATTTTAATACAACTAATTTATTTTTTACAACTAAAATCTCATATTTTATTTATCAAAAATCACAGTACAAATTTTAATTTCATCGGATAATTTCAAAACATGCATAATAATCTATTTCTATCACATCAGATAATTAAATTTAAAGTTTAAAAGGTATTCGATACGCATAAAATTGAGGCTACTTGGAGATGCAACACATCAACTAAGGGAAGGCCGCCTTGTTTTATTAGCCCATGAAATTGTGACGAATATGAACAATTTGATCCTTCTAGCTAGGGGTGGCAAATTGGGTTTTAAACTATAATTCCAGTCCAATTCATTTAGTTTTGGGTTGGGTTGGGTTGGGTTCTAATGGTTTTAATATGGGTTGGGTTGGGTTCAAGTGGATTATAAGTTCAAATGTGTGTGAAATGGGTCGAAAATGAGTTGTAAATAGTCCAAGTCAATTTCACCCAAAATTTGATTAAAAAAAAAAAAGAAAAAGAAAAAGATCCATCCAAAATTAACATACTCTTTCATTATTATATTCTTATTTAATTATTAAAATCTCAATAAGAATTTATATAAGTAACTATAATTTTTATATATAATTTGAGTTAGAATTACTTCAATTATATGTCATAATTTATAGTATAGATACAGATATCAGTAAGGTCACACTTTTTTTTCTTTTTTTGAAAATAAGATCATCTTAAGGAAATAGAGGTGGAGGTTTATTATGAAATTTTCAAAATTTGTATTTAAAAGTACCTTTTTTTATATATGAAATTTAATTGAAATGAGAGTCAGATTATAATAGAGTAAAATTTCAACTGAAAAGAGAGTTAGACTATAATGGAGCAAATGAGAATTACTAAATAATTAATAAGAATTAAGAATTCTTTTTTACTTATGCTAAAGTTTTTAATATATAAATCATGTCAATTGAATGTTGCATTTGCATTTTGTAATTGCAATTAAAGAGTTTTAAATCACTATGATTTCCACTTTGTTTATTATCTTCTTTTTGTTAATAATAATTAATTAACATACGTAAAATCATAATTTAACAAAATAATATAGTAATACATTTAGCAAAAAATTATGATTTTTTTTTTTGGACCCGTCCAAACCTAGTCCAACCCGATTCAACCCAACCCATTTTGAACCTATAAATATATATCCATTTTAAACCCAATCCATAAAGATCCAACCCAACCCACCCATTTGCCACCCTATAGTTCTAGCTATGTTGTGGAGACTTTAGGCCAAATTTGTAGGAGCCATTTAATAATTATACTCAAGAGTCTTGAATGGGAAAACTAATAGGCAATTTCACTTGCAACATGAGGGAGTGCATTGGAAAGAATAACACTAGAGTGGAAGAGATCGTGGCATATATATATATCTTTTCCGGATGCATAATGGACTTCAAGGTGTTGTGCATCAAGTAAGCCAACTAGGGGAGTTTTTCAAAAATTAAAATATGGAGTGCAAAGAAGAGCAAGGAGCTGAGCCTCTCTCTTGCCAAACATGTGGTCTACTGTTAGACCCGAAAATGTTGCGTCTGATCATGCATGCTTGGTGGTGCTTGATGGTGACCGGTCAGTGTGTTGGAAAAACAAAACAGGCCACGGGCGTTCGCTAGGATCGGGCAGCGTGCCGTGCGCCAAGGGGCGGAGTTCATAAACAGACCCAACGGACCCTGACGGATGCGTGTGTGCGCGGGGCTGGGCCGTGCGCACACTTGTGCAACACTTGATCGGAACAGTGCGCACAATCGCGAGGGACTTAGCGGGACAGTGGGCACACTTGCGCAACATTTGATGGAACGGTGCGCAACTATGCGCAAAGGATGGAATCGGTACCGAGACTTGGGCGCAGCTGAGCGGAGCAGCGCGCACAAGCAACATGCTGGCGCGAACAGTGGGCACGGGCGCGCGCGGCAACAGGCTGGCGAGGCAGGCTGATCTGGCAGACAGTCTGGCAACACATTGGCAAGACGTGGCGAGTTCATGCTGATGTGGGCGGCAGTTGAACGAGCATGTTGGCAGACGATTTTCGGCAGAGAGGGAATCAAAGTAGTGGGACGGTTGTGGCAGACTTTTTCGGTAACCGCTCGGAACAGTTGGCACAAGCAGGCTACACTGCAGATAACCGCTCGGCACAACTGCTCGGGACACCTGGCAGCATTAGCATAGCTTTGCCACTTGTTGGCTGTTGATAGGCTAGCTTCCTAGCAGTGGGGGGATGTCCACTGTAGCGAATTATACTAGACGGTATAAAAGCCTTTGACCTCACAGTCTGCCCTAGGCAAAGTTAGAAACGAGTTAGCGAGTTAGTCTTGGGCAGACATTGTGTGAAGGCATTGGCATCATGTGTATTTACGATTGTTGGGTTAATACAAGGTTGGGATTGATTCCTGTAATTCATGTGTCCCTTATGATTAATTCCGCTGCATGCTCGAATGTTTATCTTGTTGCCTTGTTCGATCATATGTTGCCTAACTCGCATGCTTACTCTAAACGAGGTGCCAAAACAGGCTGACTAGACCCTTGGCGGGTCTAGGCCGCACAGGGTCGCATAAACTTGAGCGAAAAATTTATGTGAAAAATTACCCCTGTGACATCTACCATGATGAGCCAATTATGTTATAGATGAACCTGAAGACAACTCACACCAACTATCGAGTGAGGAAACACTTGAGACTGAGCTACGTACCAACGTTTTTCAAGAATTTGAAGTCAAGGAAAATAGCATATATAGATGAGCTTCATGATGAACTAGAGTTATTATGCATCATGGTCATGACAAATCTACTAGAGCTAACGAATCTTGAGAATCAACTGAGTGGATGCTTCAGTTCGAGAAAAGAAGGAAAGCAAAGCAAAATCCATGTACTACTATTGTATCGGGGAGGGAGTTCCTACATGATCTCCTATGTGATGGCCTTGGAAGCTGTTTAATTTGTTACCTTGCTTACCTGCAAGAGAACTTCAAGCAATTGTGCGTTCTCCCCATCCTTATCATCAAATTGATGTTGAGAGGCATGCTAGAGAGACTTCATAAAGACAGCCAATTAAAAGCTTAAGCTCTATTTTTATGGGTTTGAAACGAGAGGATCAACAGAAACCCTATGAAAGAAGATTGGTGCGATGGAAGAAGAGTTGAAAGTATAGACTGAGCTTATCAGTAAGCAAGAGAGATTGATTCAGGGATGGAGGAAGGAGATGAAAGACCAATTAGACAAGCATGCACAATATTGAGTTGGAAATAGTGTAATAGAATGGACAATGAGCGTTATGCTAATTAATTTAGCACATTTTACATTTTGATGCGATGTGAAATTTCCATATACCATACTATTGCATCATTCACATATAGGAGGTTTGCATTCTTGGTTGATTTATGCGAGGATGTATAAGTCCACGAGGAGCATCCATCTCCTTGAAAAATAAAAGAAGATCGGACTATGGCTATAAAACTAAGTGCTTTTTGAGAGGTAACTCAATTATAAAATCATTTATTTCATTCTTTCTTTATTACTTTTGCAGGATATATATGTATATATAGGAGTAGGTTATTTATTTATCTTTTTGTTGATTTGGAATAAAATGAAGTTGGTTTGTTGTGTATAGGTTGGCATCCAACAAAACTTGAAAATGCAGCTAATGGAAAGCCCAACATGATTAGTGCAACAAGTCTAGAGGTCCACGACCAAGACACCCAAGCTAAGGCTGCAACCTCAAGGCCACTGGCCCAATAGGACTGAGGCTTAGCTTCAATTACATTGAGGTCGCATCATCCAGGTCAGCACTACGTGCTCAATGCCTGAATAACTTAAAAAACTCAGAAACTGTTTTGGACAATCATATGATTTGCTTTAAGTCTAAAAATAGAATAAATAAAATGTTGTTATTACCATAAACATAAGACTATAAAATTATAATGCATAAACAATAAACCAAACAACATAAAATATTGAGGAAATTGAAGTTGGATCAATTGAGAGTTACGATATATGTCGTTGTTCTAAAGCTATGATTACATCCCTACATGTGGATATTAACGGTTGATCATGACTACTGAATAAAACCCCATTAGTTCACAATAATTTATCATCTCATGTGCACAACTACGAGGAGACTAAAACTAATCCATAGTCACGTTGCCAAAAATACAAAAGTCTTGTGGGGATAATATATAAACTTACAAAATTCTCTCTTGTCAAATGAGTAAAAGATGGCCTTTTAAATAGTAAAATAATTTGACCATTAAAAGAAATAATAGCTAGTAATAAAAATCTTACAAATTGATCATAAACTCAACAATAATTGGCCACATAATGAATTAAATAAAGATGGTCAAGTTATAATAGACACATGTAAATTATGATATAATGAAAATAATAAAGAGGTCATAAAATTTATTAAGTGTTGGAAATTAAAAATTAAATAATTAAGAAATTTTAAAGCTTAATTTCCAATGAAAACTTATCTTCCCTCTTCACTGAAATACTCTTCCTCTCAAGTTTCCTCTCATCACCTACACCTTCTACACATAAAATTTCACTTTTATTCCACCATATCACTTCCAAAGCTCATTGAATGTTAACGCATTTAGAATAATTTTCTCTGATTCAAATCAAGAATTCTTCAATTTTTCTCCCATTTGTCAAATTTTAAGTAAGTTGCTAAAACTTTAAATTGTTGCTTCTAATTAGCATGTATATTTGTATTTTAATATATTATTAATGCATGAATATGTTGTATTTTTTTTCGTTACGATTGCACATTAGATAAATTTTTGGAATGGAGATGATTTGAATAAATGAAATTCTCGGGCTTGATTGCTTTGAGAGCAAATTTGATGAATTAATATAACCTTTTGATTGTAAATATGTAGGGTGAATGCATAGGAATGTACTATTTTAGCCTATATTAATTTTGAAACTTGGATGCATGCTATAAATTCGATGAACTGTCTCAATGAAAAATTGCTTAATTATGCTTCAAACTGCTTTGTTTAGTTTTGTGATGCCATGAGAAGTTGCCTTAATTGGACTCCACTTAAGTTTGGGAGAGATATTCTATTTGGAAGAGAAGATATCATTGTTTTGTATGTTTGTGACTTAAGTTTTTTGAAAATTGATTCTGAATGAATACTTGGCACTCCAGTACACTCTTTTTACTCCTACTAAATTGTTACACGTATCTATATCCTACTTAATTATTATGAATGCATATCTTCATCATACTAAATTGTTATGCTAGGCACCATCTTATTTTTGTTTTCATTTGGCCTTAGGCACATCTTTAAGTTTTTTTTTTTATACCTTATGACCAATATACACCATGTTTATTAATTATGCTTTGCTAATTTTTTTTTAATTGAGTTTTTTAGAATATTCACGACGCCAACTATTAATGCACTAGTTTGAATTTGTACATGCTATGCTTTCACATGGACTTGATCAATGTCAATGTAAGTTACTCGTGAAAGTCTTTTCACTATTCATTTACTTTTGGATATGTTTTTACACATTCCTTTCTTGATTGATTTGTTATGCTCAACGTACAGATACATAATCATTCTTTTCAACAATATACATGTCATTCTTTTGCTAATTTCATTGGAATTTTTACTGATTTAAGTTAATTTCAAATTACACGAACAATATGATGAGGCAAAAGTCACAATCACATGGGATAGTCATGGGGATTTATAGTCATGGGGATCTCATAAATATCGTACCACTACTCCAACTCTTAACTATAATTTGTTTTCTTCAATTTTGATGTGTAAAGAGTGGATTTGTGAAAGAGGTTTCATGGAAGTGGTTGAGTATTAGGTACATTTCATGTGGATTATGGAATAGCAAAGATGAGAGAATTGAGCGCAAGGCATCCTTGCTCTATAGTGAAAAATATTGTATTAGAATTCTATGTAAATGTTTGAAACATGAGGAGCATGACGTGTTGCAAGAGGAAAAAATTATGTCCTTTGACCGTGCTGCTATTGATGTGTATCATAGCTTGCTAGTGTCATTTGGAGACTTTGGCTCTTCAACTATAAGGATGGTTTCTCATGGAAACCATCAAATGAAGTCTCTTCACTTAAACTGAAAAGATGAAAGATGATTTATCTATCTCAGTTCCCACCTAAGATTTGAAAAAAAAAGTACAAGATATAGAAAATTTCATCCAGACTCAACTACTACCATCCTCTCTTATCAGCATTTTGATGAAGAATAGATTTAGGATACCTTTCTTCATGCTGACCAATGGACACATGAATCTTGGACGTATGATTTCTAACACGATTGAGCCCTTAGCTCGCGCCAGTCTAGAGTTGATTTGGTTCCCAACTTGATTATGAGACTTTTTGCCACAACATGAGTAGAGTACGAACCAACAATGATGGTGGTTCCACAAAAGGACCTTGGGATGATATGATCATCAAGAGCGTTATTTCGGCATTGATTAAGGAACCACTAACTAATGAAGACAAGCTGAGCTAACCCCATAGGAGAAGAACCCTACCATACTAGAGATGATGTAGTCGATTCATGTACAGATATGTTAGTTTAAGGGAGCAATTTGTTTGGTTCATGCCTACTTGGAGATGAGCATGGAGATGCTTCATAACGTGGCATGCTCGTTAGGGTGTGAAACTTCTTCACTCCAACCCTATTCGACTCACCAACTCACACAGGATGACATTACATTGCTTGGTGATAAGCAAAGTTGGACAAGAGTCTTCTTTTCTCTTCCCCTTATTTCTTCATTTGCACACACAATTTAAGTTTGGAGAAGGGGTTTGATTGCATGCTAGGGGAAGAAATGTTACTGCTTTGTGCCTAATTGTAATGTTCCAATTCTTATTGCCCTACCTATTTGTACATATTTTATTTCCAACTTAAATGTTTTTTATTTTTCTATTTTAGAATACTTGTTTTTATTTTTCGTTGACCTTCAATGAATAATGCTATTGTAATTATAATTCCTTATTAAGCAACTATTACTTTTGTCACTTTTGCCCTTATATTTTTCTTAATTTCATTCTGATTAATTGCATGCAATATATCATTCTTAATTTAGGTTTAATCTTAAACCCATGTGCCTTTTTTTTTAATTGCTGTTGGTTATCTCATTGCTTGGGATTATGCATTATGGTTGTTGCCTTGATTCTATGATGAAATTGATTGTTTTGGACTTTTTGTTGAACTTTTGTGGTAGTCCTGGATTAGTGGTAACTTTTGCTGAATATTCATGTAATTTCGTTCTTGATCATGTGTGGGTTTGCCATTTTTTATGCACCAAGTCTCTTACTTAGGAGAATGAGAGCTTGAATGACAATACATTCTTGAGAACTCATGTTAAAGAGTGCTCAGTAGAATCTAGTTGATTCAACCTTGAGCTACCCTACATGATGATGTTATAGGAAGACAAAGTAGGCCATTTCTGGATCATTTGAGCCTTTTGTAGCTAACTCTCATTACTATTTTTTAATATCATATTGTAAGCCTTGACATCAAAGAGAACACTCAACATAAACATAGACTTGTACAAGCAAAAAGTAATAACTATACTAAATAACTTGCCACATATTTTACATTTTACTTAATCTTTTCATATTTTCTAGAGGCACTACTTCCGATGTCTTCCTAAGCATTTCCTATCGAATCCTCAGAGGAGTCTCAAACAACATCACTTTCAAGTCTTGGACTAGGTTTGGAATCCACCCAAGCTTCAAGCCTTAGTATGTTATTAAAGGTGATTGGCATACTTCCTAACCTCTTTCTAGATGTTTCGATTACGTTGTCTCTCTCTCCTCCTCATCAACATTATTCTAGCAATCTTAACTTCTAATACTTAATTTGTGTAAGAGCCTAGGAATACAACTATACCTCCAATTCTTTTAAAAATCTAATAATTACTCTATATTCATGATTATTTTTATCTTTATTTTGTTATGACACAATTCACAAAAACATACTTGATTTTAGAAATTTTGATTGAACTTGCGTCTATAGATACAAGATTCTTGAATTTAAACTATTTGATTGGCAAAAGAGGAATTCTAAAATTTGGGCAGGACTTTGAAATAATTAGTTAAAATTCAGCCTTTTATTTTATTTTGACAAATAAGATTGTTCAAATTCAAGGAGTTAAAAGTAAATACCAAAAATTAAATAACTTAAATAGGATAGGTGGCAACTTGAGGTAAAGCCAAATACTTTGACCAAATCTAATAAACCTTACCCCTTTAAAAAAAAAAGTATTTCTCCCTTCATTATTAGTAAAATTGGGATATTTAGGTAGAAAATTGGGGGGGGGGGGGGGGGGGGAAGGGAGAGAAATAGGGAAGAGAAAATCGGAGTAAGCTAGAATGGAAGAAAAAGGGAATCCAACTCTTGCGTCCAAAAGGTAGCATTCTTTAGCCATTAAAAGTGGTTTATTTGGAATCATATGTGTTTATTATAGCATATATATTTAGGTGATGATTTAAATTTTGTATGATTTCGTATGCTTAATTTGGTAAACATCAATTAGAGTTGGACATAAACTTAAGATAGCTTGACAAGTGGAATGACTTATGAAGTTTGAACTTGTATAGGTCTTATTTTTTTGAAATTTATGGCTACAAATGTGTATGTAGGTCTAAAAATAGAGGAATTTAATTCAAGCCTAGATGATTTAGAATTAAATTAAGAAAATCACATTTCTATAGTTAACCTTTGGACTTTGGGATTGGTATCAAGATAGAAGTGTTATGGCTGTATTGAACCTAAAATCACCACGTAATGTTAGTTGATATAATTTGTGAGTTACTAAATGATAAGTATGAAGAACTATAGAGGAAAATTGATGAAGTACTTGATTAGAATACTTTAGTTGGTTGGAGATGAGATTTAGAGTTACATATATAAATAGGAACCAAAATATCTTATTATTGAGTGTATTTCATATTTGTAGAACTATGAATTATATGGAAAAAAGGTATAGAAACAAAATAATAAAAGAGATTTAGGAAATGAAATGTAGAATGGGAAGGAAAAGAGTTAAGTGAAGACATAGTTAATAAAGTTAAACAAATACTCTTTAGTTAGAGTTTGGATATTCATTATATTTTAGGATTCATTACTTCTTGCTCTTAGTACATAAATTTCACTAACTAAGGTATATTGGTTAAACTCTACATTAAATTTTAGTATTTATTTTGGACAGGCAAGTTGTGTAATGGTTTGCCTTATCTTGAAACACCGCACTTGGGAAAGCACGGTGAGTGCTGTAACCTAAAGAAATAAGATAATTATTCCCATCAAACTGAATGTGAGATGATTATTATGGAAATGAGAGAGAGAAAGAGAGGGAGGAGGAGGAGGAGGAGAAGAAACGCATTCACGTCATTATCTTTTGCTGATCATCATGTCATTATACATGCAATATAGTATGTCTAGATAATTGAAAGGTGCATCAACATGAATATGTTAGTCCATCTCATAGAGGTGTAGTACTTTATCTCACCTTGATTACTTGACTTTGATATCATATTTATTGTATTGTGCTTTGAAATTGTGACAATTGAGCCCATTGAGCAGCATTGCACAAACTATTCGGGCAGCATTGGGCTTGTCAAGTATGATGTGTGTATCTCATGGCCTATTCCCCATGAATGGATGATTGGAGCTATCTTGGTGAGAAAGGGTCATAGGATTGGCATGATCCCGAGCATGTCTACTGATGGCAAGGTCGCGCCTTGTTTGGAGCAATTGAGTTAATCATGGCCGGTGAGATTAGGGTGACGGCATCAACAATCTTTAGTTGTATCCTACCTATAATGATAAGTCAACTAATATTCAGGTTGAAAAACATATACATATAGACACCGACCTCACTAAGTTGTATTTGCATCTTGTGTCTTCTATCTATTTCAATTCCTTTAGGAACGAAAGACAAGAGGTAGGGCAAGGACTTTAGCATAATGTTGGAACCAAATATGTAAATATTAGAGTGGATCTTTTGTTGGCTTTGATCGTATAGAAGATGGTGGTCCACCCTATGTTTTATATTTTGTATAGACTAGCTATGTTATCATATCATGGTTTAAATAGGACAAGCCACAATGTATTAATGTTTTAAGATAAACACCATTCTGTAATTCTCACCTATAATGGTATGTGCATTTGAAGAAAAAAAATATTAGGTTGAGGATGGGTTCACATTTTAGATACTCTATTTCCTAAGGAAGATAAATCAGGTTCATATCGTGACAGTTTAGTGGTATCAGAGCCTAGGGTGACATCGGGGCTAAACTAGGATAGGATCCTCGAATAATAACGATTATAGGGTTTAAGAAATTTAGGTTGTACTAATAATAGCCTGAAAATCTTGTGGATGCTTGTGGTTTTGCATAGTACTTTAATTATGATAAATCACTGCTGAAGGCGCACTAATGTGTGGTTCATTATAATTGTGAAACTATGCCTAAGATATATTGAGACTAAGGAATATCCAAACTAGAAAAATGATTGTTTGGATCTTTATTTTTTTTGAGGACGTAAATTATTTTAGATTACTATTATTTCTAGTTCTAACATTTTGAATTTTCTTAGGATGGATAATGAGGATAATGCATCAAGAGAAGATTCCCATCCAAGTACAATTCTTGTTAGGAGAGCGGGACCTCGTATTATCTATACCCCACCGGCACCTCGAGGGCGTGCCATGGGAATGCTGAGAAGGCTTCATGGGGCATGCCTAAACTTGATGGTTCACCGCTTAGAAGAAGATAGGAATCAATATTATAGGCTAAATACAAGGGTAGGAATTGTTGAAGGACTCCAACATCAAGTTTATGAGCTCCTAAGGCATATTCAACACCTAGAGGTTGAGATTGCTAGAGCAAAGATGACCAGAGAGAGAGAGAGAGAATTGGCAGGGTTGGGAGGTATGCCAATTACCTCTATGAAATACTAAAGGAGAAAGCTTGGGTAGATCCTAAACCTAGTCTAAGGCATAAAAGTGACATTGGTCAAGATTTCTCTAAGGATTTAGTAAAAAATGCTTAGGAAAACTTAAAGTAATTCCTAAAACTATAATAATGATATAAATAATAGAATGGGTTAGTAAGGTGAAAAGATAGTCGCAGTTGTCTAGTACTGTTGTTATTTTTGCTTGTACATGTTTAGGTTGAGTGCTCTTTTTGTTTTTATACGTTTAAGTTTTCTGCGAAAGCTCAACCTTGTATGACATAAAACATTTCTATTTGTATTATATAAATGGCACATTTTGTTCTCTCTACTATGCTTTTGAAACTAAGTCTAATTGCATTTTGAAACATGTAGATGACACCTCAAAAAGAACACGGAGTAGACAATGAAATACTCACTCACCGACACCCATAGGGGAACAAGATTTAGAAAAACAAAGGGAAGAACTTGTAGTGGCAAGGAATTATAGAGATGATTGCCTAGCGGCTTCATTAGAACAACTTACTCAAGTGATGCAAAATCAACTTAGATAAGAGCGAGTATAGCTTGATCAAACATTATATTGTTTTCTACATTTTCAACCTCCAAAATTTTTTGGGGAACTAGATGATCTGAAGGCTAAAGCATTGGTAGAAGAAATGGAAAAAATAATTAAGGTCCTAACATATTCAAAAGAATAGAAAATAGCCTTTCCCGCCTTTTGTTTTGAGGATGCTGCTAGATCTTGGTGGAATTCTATGGAAATGAGATGGGAGCAAAAGTAGATTGAAAGAACTTGGACGAACTTCCTCGTAGAATTTACTAATAAGTATATGCCACCAATTGTTCAAGAAAAACGAGAAGATGAGTTCAATGCATTGCACCAAGAGAACCTCATGGTAGCTCAGTGCGATGCCAAATTCTCTAAACTAGTGAAGTACTCCCCTCACATGAAGGATGATGAACCTCGATACACAAGAAAATTCTTAAAGGGTTTGCGTAGCGAAATTCAACGAAATCATTTTTCTCATCATATAGAAGTGTACACAAAGGCAGTAGAGAAGGCATTAAGAGTGAAAAGTGATTTAGCTGAAATTAGAGACTTACTAAGACAAAATAAAAGACCAAGGCCTCTAGCAGTGCATTAAAAAATCGGTAGGAGTCAAGGAAAAAGAAAAAAAGCTCAAAGACCTTACCAGAAAGAACTTAATTATAGTCAATCATCCAAGACGAACCCATACCAATTGGCCTAACCAATAGTGTGCAACTATTGCGGTTATGCTAGCCATACTGAAGAAAGGTGTCAAAAAAAGGCTGGGAGGTGTTTCAGGTGTGGGAGCGATCAACATTTTCTCAAAAATTATCCACAACAGATAATTAAGCCACGACCTCCACTTGTAGATAGTGGAAAATCACAAGAACCAAAAATACATGAGAATAAACCTAAAATTCCAGGTCATATATTTGCATTGGGAATCAAAGGCCTTATTCAACCAGACCCAACCTCTGTAGTTGAAGGTACAATACTCATCTTTAGAAAGTTTGGTAAAGTTCTTTTTGATCCTAGAGCTTCACACTCTTTTATCGCATCTCATTTTGCTCAAAGCTTAGAAAAGAAACCAGAAAAAGTATAGGTAGATTAAGTACTGGAAATTAGTTTGCTTATAGGTAGATTAATAGCAACAGATGTTGTGCTTAAATTGTGTAAAATTGAGATTAGTGATAAAAGTTTTCTTGCTGATCTAATTGTGCTACCAATCCAAGGATATGGTGTTATACTAGGAATGGATTGGCTGTCATCACATCATGCCTAACTTGATTGTTGTGCTAAGATGGTTAAACTTTTTGTACCTAGGCAACCAGAAGTAGAAATTATTGGGAATCGAGGAATTTTAGATATGACAATTATATCAGCTACTCAAGCCCGTAAGATTTTATAGAAAGGGGGTCAGGGGTATTTAGCTTATATGATTAACAATTCAAAAGATAAGACGGTGCTAAGAGAAATCCCTATTATATCTGAATACCAAGATATTTCCTGAGGAATTAACATCATTACCTCCAATCAGAGATGTGGAATTTGTCATTGAAACTCTTTGTGGAACCACACTAATATCCAAGACCCCGCACCGCATGGCACCGCCAAAGCTAAAAGAGTTGAAGACCCAACTACAAGACTTTTTAGAATGAGGCTTCATTCGACCAGGTACTTCTCCATGGGATGCTCCAATTTTATTTGTCAAAAAGAATGATGGGTCATTATGCATGTGTATAGACTGTGGGGCACTTAATAATTTCACCACCAAAATAAATACTCATTACCTCATATTGATGAATTGTTTGATCAGCTACAAAGGTCTCAGGTGTATTCAAAATTGGATTTAAGACAAGGGTATTATCAATTAAGGATCAAAGAAGAGGATATCTCAAAAATAGCCATCAATTCTAGGTATGGGCATTTTAAGTTTGTAGTTATGCCATTTAGATTAACAAATGCACTAGCTGTATTTATGGATCTCATGCATCGAGTATTTCAACCATTTTTGGATCAGTTTGTAGTTATCTTCATCGATGACATACTAATATACTCTTAGAGAAAATAAAGTTCATGCCAAATTCAGCAAGTGTGAATTCTGGCTCAACCAAGTTACCTTTTTATGTTATATCATCTCTGAGGGAGGAATAGCACTTGACACATCAAAGATTGAGGCAGTAGTTGAATGGAAAAGGCCAGAGGTAGTTACGAAAATTCATAGTTTCCTAGGCTTTGTTGGATATTATCGAAGGTTTATCAAGGATTTTTCCAAGATAGCATCACCATTAACCAAACTCACTCAGAAGAATACACCATTTGTTTGGAATGATACATGTAAGGTCAGCTTTAAAGAACTTAAGAAATGGCTAACGACTGCTCCAGTGCTAGCCCTACCAGATCGGAATGAGAATTTCATGGTGTACACAGATGCTTCTGGGGAAAGATTACGTTGTGTTCTAATGCAAAATGGAAGGGTTACTGCTTATGCAACAAGGAAATTAAAACCCTACAAGAAATATTACCCTACATATGATCTAGAGCTTGCTGCTATTGTTTTCGTCTTAAAGAAATGGAGACATTAGCTTTGTGGAGCATCTTTTATTATATTCACGGATCACAAGAGCCTTAAATATTTATTTTCACACAAGGAGTTGAATATGAGGCAGAGGAGGTGGATGGAATTCCTAAAGGATTACGAATGCTCGATTCAATATCACCCAGGAAAATCAAATGTTATTGCAGATGCTCTAAAAAGAAAAATCAACTTAGCCAGTATTATGGCTAAAGAGTGGAGAATGCTAGAAAAGGTTGGCTTATGGAATTAGAAATAGTTAAGACAAGGATACTTTTTACCAACTTGCAAGCACAACCTGACATACTAGAGAAAATTGCTATCGTACAAGAATAAGATGTGAAATATAAAGACCTCAAAGCGACCATTGAAAGTATGCGAAACTCTCCATTTGAAGTAGACCCGAAAGGAGTTCTAAAACTCAAAGTAGAATTCGCATACCTTGGAATGATGATTTGGAAAAGGAAATTTTAGATGAAGCTCATTGATCCCACTCTAGTTTTCATCCAGGCAGTAATAAAATGTACCAAGACTTGAAGCTACACTACTGGTGAACAATATGAAAATGGAGATTTTAGAATATGTAGCAAAATGTCTAATATCCCAATGAGTGAAAGTTGAACATCAAAGACCATCAGGGCTTCTCCAACCATTACCAATACCACAATGGAAATGGGAAGCAATAACCATGGACTTTGTTACTAGGTTACCTCGAACTAGAAAGGGGCATGATTTAGTTTGGGTCATTATCATCGACTTAATAAACCAGCCCACTTCTTGCTAGTTAATACGGGGTATACAGTGGAACGACTAGTTGAGATATATCAGGATGAGGTTATTCGTCTACGTGGGGGTACCCATCAATATTATCTCAGATCGAGATCCAAGGTACTTGTCACAACTATGGAAGAAAGTTCAAGAAATTATAGGAACCAAGTTACAGTTCAGTACTGCTTGTCACCCACAAACGGATGGGCAATATGAAAGGACTGTATAAATACTTGAAGATAGGCTTCCTTGTGTACTAGATTTTCTAGGGAATTGGGACAAAAATCTTCCGTTGATTGAATTTGCATATAACAATAGTTTTCAATCAACCATCAAGATGGCTCCTTATGAACCATTATATTGAAGAAAGTATAGAACTAGGCCTGTAAACGAACATTAAATGGTACGGATACATTGTATTCGTATCCGGATTCCTTAAAGTTTTATAATATTCATATCCATATCAGTATCCGATGGATATTTTTTAATAACATTCGTATCCATCGGATATTATCCAAATTTGAATATATCTGTATTCGATTATAATTATTAGGATTATCTATTTATAAATATCCGAATGTCCATTTATAAATATTCAAATATTCGTTTACACATATCCGAATATCCGAATCTGTTAACTTGTAATAAATACATATTTTTCTAATAAATTTCATTAAAAAAATCAAATAAATATCATAATAAAATCTAGAAAAAAAATAATAAATAAACAATAAAATTAGCATACTCCAAATATCAAATAAACATACAAATTTCCTCAAGAATCAAACAAAAATAACAATCTTCAATATATAACACAACACTTAGAAAGAAACTAAATACAAAGTTCACTTCAATATAAGAAAAATCTTCATACAGTCCAACTAAATGAACATACTTGAACTTCTCATTTGTTTAACACTGCAAAACATAATAAACAAAATATTAGTAGTAAAGTTTAAGAGATTATCTATTAAGGAGGGGGGGAAATTACTTCTAATATACTTTACAAATAATCTCAATAAATGAAGAAAAATAGTAAAGAGAAAGTACACCAAAAGCAATCATTAAAACATATAAGAATGTTTATCAATATATAATCAAAAAGCATAATCCATATAATTATAACTTAAAGAGTTGACTACATAATTCACAATCACAATTCATATAATTATAACTTTAACACTAAAATAATTTATCTTTTACAATGTCCAAAAATGCAATATTTCAAACCTGCACAATTAAATAAAACATCACTATTATTTATTAACAATAAAAAAATTTAAATAAAAAAAAGAAAGAAAAATGGGTTGGGATGGGCCTCCCACTCAAGGAGACCAACAACAAACTGCTGGTCTCCTCCGGTGGGACTATGGGAGGCCAACAGCAGTTGGGCTCGTAAGGCCAGCTTTTGCTGGCCTCCCATAGTCCCACCTGAGCAAAAGTTGGCCTCCTCAGGTGGGAGCATAGCAGAAGCTAAGCTTGCAAGGCCAGTTTTTGGACATGCAACTTGCATAACAGTTCGTCTTATCTTGAAACACTACACTTGGGAAAACACGGTAAGTGTCGTAACTTGAAGAAATAAGATATTCCTATTAAAATAAATGTGAGATGATTATTATGCAAATGAGAGAGAGAGAGAGAGAAGAAACACGTTCACATCATTATCTTTTGCTAATCATCATGTTATTATGCATGCAATATTGTTTGTCTAGATAATTGAAAGGTGCATCGACATGAATATGCTAGTCTATCTTATAGAGGTGTAGTACTTTATCTCACCTCAATTGCTTGACTTTGATATCATGTTTATCGTATTGTGCTTTGAAATTGTGACAATTTATCCTATTCAGCATGAGCGTGGCACAAACTATTCGGGCGATATTGGGCTTGTCAAATAGGATGTGTACCTCATGGCCTATTCCCCATAAATGCATGACTAGAGCTGTCATGGTGAAAAGCAGTCATAGGATTGACATGATCCTAGGCATGTTTACCGATGGCAAGGTTGCGCCTTGTTTGGAGTGATTAAGTTAATCATGGCCGGTGAGATAAAGGTGACGGCATCAACGATCTTTAGTTGTATCCTATCTTGTTAAATTATTTATTCACTATCGTACTTGTCATTGCATGCATAATATAATGACAAGTCAACTAATATTCAGGTTGAAAAGCATATACACACAGACACTGGCCTCACTAAATTATATTTGCAACTTATGTCTTTTATCTATTTCAATTCCTTTAGGAATGAAAGGTGAGGAGCAGGGCAAGTACTATGGCATAATATAGGAACCAAATATGTAAATATTAGAGTTGATCTTTTGCTGGTTCTGATTGTATAGAATATAGTGGTTCACCTTGTGTTTTATATTCTGTATATACTGGCTATGTTATCATGGCATGGTTTAAATAGGACAAGCTAGAATATATTAATATTTTAAGATGAACACCATCATGTAATTCTCACATGTGGTGGTACGTGCATTTGAAAAAAAAAATTAGGTTGAGGTTATATTCACATTTTGTATGCTCTATTTCTTAAAGAAGATAAATTAGGTTCATACATTGGGATCGTGACAATATGCCTCTAGAATTCGTGAACCTGATGTTGGAATTCTTTCAACAATCCCTACTATTATGTTCTACCTATAATATCAGTTCCAACCTTCCTCCAAGTGATGAGCCATTTAGTTTGGGTATGCCTCATGAAGTCTCCTTAGTGTTCCATTGGCACGCCCTTAGGATGTCGGGGGATGTAGATAACACGATGTCCCATCCTCCAAATAAGAATTGTCCTTGAGGGAAATCTTCCCGTGGTGCATTATCTCAATTATCCATTAAAAAGGTCAAGATGTTAAAACCATAATAATAATAGTAAAAAATATTTCATCTTAAAAAATAAAAATAGACCTAGACAACAATTTTGTCTAGTCTAGGAATGGCAAAATTACGCATCCCTACGAGTATCCATAGGGAATTCCCCGCGATGGGGCTGATTCGGGAAAAATTTTCTCTCCGCGGGGATAGGGGTGGGTACAATTTAATCCCCATTTGCTAAAATGTGATCCCATCCCCACGAGTACCCGTTACTCGTTAATTTAATTAAATTACTATTATATCCTTATATATGTAAAACAATCAAACCCTATTTTTTTCATTTCATCCGCTGCCTTCTTTCACACAGCATCCGCAACCCCCCTCACTCGTTCTCTGTATTCTCAGTCCCAGTTCACAGGCACCAAAATCAGAAAGCAACACGCAGTGTTGAAGAGCAACACATCGGAAAGCAACACCTCGGGAAGTTGATCTGTTTTCTTCTCGTCCTCAGCCAACACACAAAATCGACATTTTCGAAAACTTGGAGAAGGTGCTCTTTATTCATTAACGCTTCTTATATTTTCATCCTTGACCCAATTTGTTGTTGCTTATCAGATTATTACTTAATTTTCATCCTTGACCCGATTTTATATGCCATTATTGTTGCTTAATTTCTAATTCAAAGAATTTAGAACTTTGCCCTAAAATTTTACTTATATTTAACTATCTTAATCGCCAATAGAGAAAGTCATGCAACAAGCTTCTAGCATCAGTCTTCCTTCCAGTTTCAGTTGTTTCAGAATGGTATAGTATCTAAGTTCTTTAATGAAAACTTCTTCATCCATTGAACAGTCTTCTAATGACCAGCCTCAACTAAATAGTTACAAGATACACAAACACATAAAGTTGTAGCTTGTCATTCATTGATATCCCTCATGTTAACAAATAGGATTGTATTAGATATTGGCATTCCTAAAAGAATTGATTTTAGAAATTTCTCCACAACAGGCTTTACTCTAGTGATCTAGTTTGCTAAATTTGATGGTTATACAGGATAAATTGACATTTTTGAAGTAATCAAAATCAAACTGCATGGCATTAACATGAAGAAATTCTATTGACTTTTTCTGTCTTGACAATTTCTTAAAACATCGAATTTCTTTTTAACTTGCCAAAGGGCCTTCAATATTATTTTCAATTAGAATTTCTCAAGTACAAAAGCAGAACCTTTGTTAAAATTAGTGCATCCAATATTTAAACTATCTATAGTGGAGATAAATTAACAATTGGTGTCGTCTTTTATAAATTCAACAAAGTGCCACACGTATTGATATGCAATCAATAGGTTTAAAATGAACTAACAATTCTAGGACAAAGAAAATGGCGTAACTGATGATGTATCTGTGTGAAGAAAAACAAAAGTTCATTTTGAACTATGACCTTGTATAAGAAGACTATAATACGAGTGGAGGATGCTCTTTTTGAACATTATTTATGTTGATCTTTTATTTTTATTATTATTAATTCTTTTTAAAGTATGTAAATGTATAAACTTACTTTTAATTGGTTTATTTTATTGCTAGAATGTCTACCGAGGGAACTTCGAATCCCATTGATAGCAATCAAATTCCAACACCAATTCTAGGTGAATCACCAGAAGCTCCCGTTAATTTGGAAGGTTCATCAATTGCAATTTCAGAAACACAATGCTCGGATCCAAATAATGGTGCTATTAATGAAAGAAAATTAACTTTAGCAGTTTGGAATCATTTCAAAAGAGTGAAGATAGATGGAAAATGAAAAGCCATTTGCAATTATTGTGGCTCAAAGCTCTTAGGTGAGAGTCAGCAAGGCACTTCACATTTACATGATCACTTCAAGACTTATAAGCTTCGTACAACTCAGGATATAAGGCAAACAACAATCAAAACAAAGACTTTGAGTTCTGGGAAACCAGTTGTAATTGGTGCATATTCATTTAATCAAGACACAGCTAGGAGAGAACTTGCTCACATGATCATTCTTCATGAGCATCCTATTTTCATAGTTGAGCATATTGGTTTTAGGAAATTTTGTAATGCTCTTCAACCTCTATTGAAAGTGGTTTTTTGTAATGCAATCAAAAGTGACATCTTGAAGATTTATGATATTGAGAAATCGAAGACAATGAAGTTGCTATCAAATAATCAAAGTCGAATTGCAATAACAACTAATATGTGGACTGCTAGCAACCAAAATAAAGGATATATAGCTATCACAACTTACTATATTGATGATTCTTGGACCCTACAAAGTTGGATTGTGAGGTAAAATTTACTATCTCTTTTTCTTTTTCTTGGTTAGCGACTTAGTATGATTTATTTAATTATTTGCATATTTTCTATTTTAGGTTCATTTATGTGTCTGCTCCTCATACTGCAGCTGCTCTTTCTGATGTTCTAATACAATGTTTGATGGATTGAAATCTAGATAAGAATTTGTCTACCTTGACTGTTGATAATTGTTGTACAAATGATGCTATGGTTGTGCACATTTTACAAAAGATTTCACCTAGATCATTTATTTTGAGTGGTCAGTTATTTCACATGCGTTGTTTTGCTCGTATACTGAATTTGATTGTAAAGGATGAGCTATCTATAATCTATGTTACTATTGAAAAAATTAGAGAGTGTTCATTATTGGACAGCAACACCCAAGAGAGAGGAAAGTTCAAAGAAACACATGAGCAATTAAATATTTCTTATAGCAAAAAGTTGGTTCTTGATTGCAAAACTAGGTGGAATTTTACTTTTTTTATGCTTGATGTCGCTATACCATATAAAGAAGTATTTAAGCGTTTGATACAACGTGAACCTCAGTATAGATATTTGCCTAGTGAAGATGATTGGGAGATGGCAAAGAAAATTTGTACTAGGTTGGATTTGTTTTATGGTGTTGCTGAATTGTTTAGTAGTACCTTGTATCCAACTTCAAATGCTTATTTTCCAAAAATTTGTGAAGTTAGATTGGCTTTGAAAGAATGGCTAGATTATCTTAACCCTATTATCTATGAGATGACTTCCATCATGGTTGCCAAATTTGGCAAATATTGGGGTGTGATCAACGGAGTAATGGTTGCAGCGACAATATTATATCCGAGATACAAGATGTGTTGAATTATTTTTTCCTCAAATTTACGAAGAAAATGCATTTGTTGAAATTGAGAAGGTGAAAACTATTTGTCAAGATTTGGTTAGGGAGTACGAGGTCAAGATCAAGCAAAAAGGGAGTAGTTCTTCGTCTTTGAGGTCAAATGTGACAGATACAAGCTTAGTTGGGAGAAAAGATAATTTGAAGTCTAATTTTGCTATGTATGTGAGTGAATAATCGGCGACTATGAGTACCAAATCGGAGCTTGACCACTATTTGGAGGAGCAGGTGTTGCCTGTTAGCACTGATGAAGAGTTTGATATTTTGGCTTGTTGGAAAACAAACGGGTTGAAATACCCAACTTTGCAGATGATTGCTAGAGATTTTTTAGCGATTCCAATTTCCACAGTTGCTTTAAAGTCAGCTTTTACTACTAGTGGACTCGGACGATTTATTACTCCACATCGTAGTAGATCACCCACATACATTGGAGGCATTGATGTGTGCGCAGGATTGGTTGTGGACTGATTTGCAAGTTAAAATAATTTCAGTGAAATGGACTTTGAATGCTTCACAATCAAAGAGGACAAACATGATGATGTAAATATTTTTTAAATTAATATCGAAATATATTTGGTTAGTTGAATTATTTTTGCTTCTAATAAAATACATATTTTTTTGTAGGAGCTAATTTAAATAGAGAGCTCTTGGGAAGAGTCAAGCTAAATGGAGGAACTAACGAATTGTTATGCTTTTTTTGAAATTTATGTTTATGTATAATTTATCTTTTGATATTTTATTGTAAAATATAATTAAATATCGTGTGTTGTACTTATGTTTGACAATCATTTAATTTTGGAAGTAATTTACATTATGGAAAAATTTTAGTACTTCTTTTATTTCTAAATTTTTTTTCTGAATTTGATAAATTAAAAATCAATGGGTACCTATCTTCCCAATGGGGAATGAGGATGGGTACCCACCATGGGGATGGGGCAGGGATGAGAGGCATTTTCACTTCGTGGGGTAGGGGCGTGGGGGCTATCCCCGTCCCCACCCCGCCCAGTTGGCACTCCTAGTCTAGTCTGGACATTTTTTAGTCTCGATATAACTTTTACCAAACTAATAATTTGAGTATAGTGCCACAATTATAATTACCAAATGCTAGTGGACCTCTTAGTATTGATTTATCATAATTCCAAAGTTACGCAAAACCACAAGCATCTTCAAAGTTTCAAGCTTATAAATAATACAATCTAGATTTCTCAATCCATATTTTGGCTACTATGTGAGGATCCTATTCTAGTTAGTTTTGGTACAAACCTAAGCTTTGATATCAACTCAATTCAAAGGAAATTATGTGGAATATTGATAGAATTTTTTTGAAAAAAATGTACTTCAACATCAAAAAATTGTATTCATAAAAATTCTTGAAAAAGGAAGGGATATTAGGTAGCATTAAAAGCATTTTCCTTAGGAAATCTCTCTCTACTGAGAATTCAAAAACTTTTTGTGCAAAAGATAAATAAAATACACAATAAAAACATAACACATTGGAATAATATGGATCGGCCTGACTTAAAAATTGACTTATTTCATTTCAAAAATAAAATTTCCACTTTCTACTCCCTGTTGAGTTAATCAATAGGTAATGAAATTCGTTATACTCTTAGAATATGTAGAATAAGAATTCTTCTATTTACTACTAAATTGTCACAATTCGATATATAATCATGACTCAACTTCTTTAGGAAATAGAGCACATAAAATATGAATCCAGTTTCAACCAATTTTTAAAATTATCCTAAAATAAATATATTCATAGGAAAGTCCCAAAACTACTACTCACATTAAGCTTTAGCATTTATCATAAAATATTAATATGTTCTTTTTGGTCCTACTTGAACCAAAATAACTAAACATAGTTGGTTTGTTTGGTTTCTTCAGGATATACAACATAGTGTAAGCGACTAGCTTTTGTACCATTAGAGCTAGCAAAATATGTACTAAGTTGCTACATTGTACCAACTTTCTTGCCAAGTTCCTCTCCTTTCGTTCTTGAAGGGAATGAAATATGTAAAAGAGACGTAAGTTGCAAATACAACTTAGTAATGTTGGTGTCTATGTGTATATATGCTTTTCAACCTGAATATTAGTTGACTGATTAGAGTATATTATACATGCAATGTTAAATAATATAACAATTAAGTCATTTTTAAGAAAGTAAGATATAGCTAATGATTGTTGAATTCGTCTTCCTTATCTGACTAATCCAATCAACACAAATGCTCCAGATAAGGCGCAATCTTGCTATCGGTATATATATCTAGGATCATGCAAGTCCTAAGATCCTGTCTTGATGACGTCTCCAGTGTTATACATTTGTGGAAAAGACTATTAGGTACACATCCCACTCAGCATGCCCTACGCTGCCCAAGTAGTTTGTGCAAAACTCATGTTACAGGGGCCCGAATAAGCTTGTCACAATCTCAAAGCATATTATTGTTTAGCATGATCTAAAAATCAAGCATTTAAAGTGGAGATAAAGTACAACACCTCTATGGTGATAAGACTAAACCATGTTTATGTCGATGGACATTTCAATTGGTTATTTGATATATTATGTTGCATGCAAAATAACATAACAACCAACACAATATAATGATATAAATATTTTTTCTATTTCATAATGATAGCATTTCATTAATCCTTATAGGAAAAGTTATTTATTGTCCTTCAAGTTATGCACTCATCATGCTTTGTCGTGTGCGATGTTTTAAGATAAGATGAATCATTGTGCATACTACCTATCCAAAATAAGTACTAAAATTTACTATGGAGTTTAATTAATCGAACTTTAATTTGTGAAAATTCATATACTAAGGACAATACATAATTAATCCTACAATATTCTAAGTATTCAAACTTTAACTAAAGAGTACTTCATCAACTTCATTAACTATGTTTTCTCTTAATTCTTTTTTTTTTCCTCTCTCTCTCTCATTCTACCATTCATTTCTCACTTTTCTTTTATTATTTTACTTATCCATTTTTTGAAATAATTTAAAATTATTTAGATATGATCTATATTCAATAACAGAATAATTTTTTTGATCCTACTTACATATATATCTAGCCCTAACTCTCCTTTTCAGCCAACTAAAGCATTCTAATGAAATGTTTGTTCCATTTTCCTCTATGGTTAGCTTTACCTATCACTTGGCAATAGTAAAATGTATTAAACATCATTTAGTAATTTTAGAATTAATATATGGAGGGATAACATCATTAACTTCATCCTGATCCCAAAATAAAATTTTCACCACAGAATATAGTTCTTTTAATTAAACTCTTGTATTATCTAGGTTTCACTTAAATTCATCTATTTCTTTGACATGCTTACATATTTATAGCCATAAATTTTTGAGAAAAATAAAATCTACACATATTTGAACTTCATAAATCCCTTTAGTTTTTCATTGCCAGCTTACTTAGGTTTATGACCAACTTCAATTGGTTTTTTCTACCAAATTAAGTAATTAAAACCATATATAATTTAAATAATAAATTGAATATATATGCAAGCATATATGTAAATTAAAAAATAAATACCTTGAAATAGTTAGACCAATGCCACCTTTCGGAACAAAGGGTTTGATTCTCACTTTTCTTTTATTCTAGCTTGTTTATTGATGTTTCTACCTTTTTTCTCTTTTCTCTTGTTTTACCCTTTTCTTTTTTTGCTTTGAAAATCAATCAATTTGTTTGGCAATGAAAGGGGAAACACACACACACGCGCATAATTTAAGAAGCAACCTTAATAAGCTTAGCCAAAATGAGCAACTTGTAGCTTATGTCTCAAATTGCCACCTTTCATACTTCATTAATTTACTTTTTGGTATTTATTTTAACTCCTCCAATTTTGACAATTAAATATGTTATAATAAAATAAAAGAGCTGAATTTCACATAATTATTTTATGGTCCTTGATAAATTTTGGTCTTATACTTTAGCACCTCATATATAATATTAACTCAAAAAATATTATATCTAAAGAACACAAGTTAGCTTAAAATTTTCTAATCAAGTATCTTGTTTGTGAATAGAGTTAAGATTAAAATTATAGAGAATAACCATGAATCTAAAATAAATATTAGGTTTTAAAGAATTAGATGAGTAATTATATTTCTAGACTTTTACAAATAGAAAATAAATAAATAGAATTTTATAAGAAGCAAAATTAGTTCCATAATAAATTAATTCAATTTCTACTATACCGAAAAACTTACTTGGAGGGAACACAAGTTTCTGAACTAGAACAATTAGAAAAGTTGTTTTTTATTTGTCCTTATTTGTTAAGTATTGCATAAATCCATGACTATTAAACTTTTCTGTTGCATATATAAAATAAAAAATGGCCATTAGTTCATAGTAATTTGATTGACGAACTAAGTTTTTAGGGGTAGAAAGGTAAACTTTAGACTAAAAGGGCCCAATTAATTAAATAATAATAATAAAATGTCAAAGAGCTCAATTAATAAAGCCCACTAAGATGGACATCTAGATCCAAGTGGATCGAAGCCCACTAAAGGATTAATGACTATAAGTACCAAGTCCCAAAGTTAAATGGGATACAAAAATTCAATTGTACAAAAAATCAAGAGCTCTAACTCTTATTAATGCGTTCCAGAGCAACGAACTCAATAAAACTTGGTAATTTTTGGAAAGGATATTAGCTCTATTTCTAAGTAGCAGCATCTTGTTGCCATTTGTGGAAGCTCTTACTTGAGAAGAATGAATGCTGAAATACAGATGAGCTCTAAAGCTCGAGATCCCCGTAACCAAGTTATCTTAAGATCTGAGAACATAGAGAACAACCAGCTTGAGGTATAGTAATGTCCGGTGCGAGGTACGAGCCACCTCCTAGAGAACCAAGACTACAAATGACTCAAGAGGCATAGAAGGCATTGTTGTAGAACACCTCTGCAAGCTACCATGAAAGCAGTCGCCCAATATGCTGAAAAACACCGCGCTTAGGAATAACTGCAGTCTTCTCGTTGGTGCTGGGAAGCTTTGTCATTCCTTGAGAGGAAAAAATTGAAGAACTAACTCAGAGTGAGATATCGCTCCTTCTTTACCTCAATAGGTGGACGTACAATCATCCATCCAAGTTGAGTTATCATGACAACTACCCACTGTCACTAGAGTTCAGACCATTTGTTGGTGCCATAACGCTTAAGAGGGACAGAAAGCTAATACCTCTCTTTAGTCGTTGCTCTCCCTAAACTCATTCCCTTTTGCCTATCTATCTTGATGAAGGCATGGGATGAAAATTGCCAACCTTCGAGAAGTCACACAAAAAGGAGAGAAAAAAAGTTAAGAGAGACTTAAACGCCTTATTTATGGGCCCACATTGAGCATCAATTAACATCAAAACCACAACAATACTCAAAAGTCATTCAAATAACTAAGTATATAAATAAATCCGAATTGTGAACACTTCCATAAATGAAAAGATATAAGGCCCGGTGACATTAAAGAGTATGAAAAACATCTACCCAACACTTAGCCTCATGAAATAAGAAGCTGAAAATGAATCATAGTACTACTTATGCAAAAGTAAAAACACAAAGTAGTCCTAAACAAAGAAAAAAGTAAATACTAAATGTAACTCCTACTCTAAGTCTTCATCTATTCCTTTGGAGCTTCATCCACCATGGCATCAGTGTCAGCCTCTAAAGTCCCACTAGACTCTCTGGTTGAAAAATTTACTAGGACATTGGAGTTAAGTAGCAACAAGTCCTCAATTAAGGGCAGCAATTCAGGTAGGTTCATGTTGAGTCAACGTAGGAATATCACATAAATGTGCTCAATCCGAACCAACTCATTTAGTCTTCAACCTGATAAGTCTAAACCCAAATCTAACCCACTCTGTATCAAGCCAACCCATGTCAATCTAACTATAAATTGGGTTGACCCAACAACCTAAAAACTCACAACCCACACAACCTATCATGAAAATGATAGTGCAAAACATATTTTACACTGCTTGTTGTTATTTTTTATTTGATTTCATCCATTTTCATTGTACATTGTAGGAATAAGATGCATCATATAAATATTTTTACAATATGAATAATATTTCAATGGGTATTAATTTGGTAGATTTGAAGGTCTATACTTTTTGCATCACAAATCACATAAGACCTTTCTAATTTTTGCAGCAACATACTAACATTTGCATATGATGATAAAAATGACATGATTCTCCAACCAAAAGCAAAATAGAAAACCATTGTAGTGTAAAAATTGTTGAATACGTCATAGTGTAACCATAACTCAAAAGCTAAAAACTCTAGTTTTCCATGAATTAAAATCATAAATTGAACAAAATCATCAAAAACATAACTCCAAAAGTTCATCTAATTTCTAGTTTGCAGTCACCATTTTCCACTTTTTTCCATGTCCAAATCTCTAAGATTAAACTAGTAGAACAAAGAAAAATACAATTAAACATAAAAAATATATGAAATTGAAAATAGAAAAATTCATAACTTACCAAATTCCAAGAAGTAGAAAGCATCAATCAAGATCCATGAATGAGTTATCAAGTGTAGTACTAGACTTAGCATCAGTGCCAGTAAAAGCCATATTCGTTATGTTTCAGTCAATTAATCCAATTTAATATGTTCAGAATCTATGACAAGAAAGCAAAAAAAGTTAAAAATTAATATGCAAACAATTCCATAATTAATAGAAATAGTAACACCAAACCAAAGCCTCAACAACATCAGGCTTGAGTGAACTACGGTATTGATCAAAAATTCTACCACTAGTGCTAAAAGCTGATTCGGATGCAACTATAGAAATAGGAACACTCAAGATATCTCTTGCCATTTGAGCTAGCTTAGGATATAGAAACTGGTGAGCTTTCCAATAACTAAGAACATCAAGTTTAGCATTTCCATCAATTCTAAGCTAATCAAATAGAGTTTTAATACACTTTTTTGTGCACTTGAAATGAATTCTGAGCTTTCAAGTATGTCGAATTCCTACAATCATACTATTAAAAATGTTTCAATAAATAATAATTTTTTAAGATAGTATATTAAGAAAAAATACTAAAACATTACACAATTACCTCCAATACATCCATGTTGCCTATGTTTGAAGTTTGAGAAATATTATCATCAAACTATCGTGAGAAGAAGATGAAACACTTGTAGCTGACTTGTTAGAATTCCCCAAGTCCACACCAAATAAAAAAAAAAAATCCTTTATTTGCAAGCATTCTTTAGATCTAACACTATAAAATTTGTTATACCAAAACTCTATAAATTGAATTTGGTATCTCAAATCAAATACCACTGTAATAGCCAACAAAATAGAATACTATTTCCAATAACTATCAAACTTTTCATACATCTGTGAAGCCATTTGTTTCATGAAATCATTCTAACTTTCCTTCTCTTGATTTAGTGTCAATTGTATCATGAATATTCAAGGAAAGTACAAGTTCATAGTAGGATACTTTACACAAGAAAATAAATTTGTTGTTTCACAAAAGAGTTGAAGAAACTTGCAATTTTTTTCAACTTGTCCCTATTCATCAGCACTTGAATAATGTATAAAACTAGAATCACTCAAGTGCAAATTATTGAAGGCATGGCAGTAGCATAGAGCATTAGAAAGCACCATACAAGTAGAATTCCATCTAGAAGGAACATCATGCCCTAGAGCTTTCCCAGAATCAAGAGATATTTGTGCAACACATTCTAAAAAATTTTCTTCCTTACTTGAGAACCTTTGACATATTTCACACACTCTCGAATTTGATCAACAGAACCATCGATTCTCTTCCCTCTTGTACTATCAAGTTAAGAATGTGAGTACAACAACGAACATGTAAAAACTCTCCAGTACTCACCAATGCAACTTTCAAACTAAGTTGGATTTTTAACACATCAACAAAAGCATCATACGTAGCAGCATTATCTAAAGTCATTGTAAACACTTTCTCATTAATCCTCTAACTTTTTAGCAAACTATGAATCTATTCAGACAATGCAACACCAGAGTGTGGTAGAGGCATATAAGAGAAATTAAGGATTTTTTTTTTGCAAAACCCATTTAGAATCTATATAGTGAGCAGTCAAGTATATATATACCAATTAGTAGCAATTGAAATCCATAAATCAAATGTAAAACAAATTTTGCCATGACATGAATGCAACTATTGACCAAAACCAGCCAGTTTCATCTTATGCATTTTAAGTACATCTGCCTTAGCAATATTTCCAGTGAAAACATTGGCCTGAGTTTGCAAATAGGCAAAGATGGCTCTAACAACCTCATATTCCACAAACCGAAATGGTAATTCATGCTTGACAATTGCTAAGACCACTAATTCCCTGAAGCTCTCTTGACTAAATACTTGTGATCGAGTGCCAATATCTTTCTCACCAACCTCTAGTAAGGTTTGAACAATATCATGAGTATACCTTCTAGGACATTAAATAGTAACATGTCGTTTTTACATTACCTGTGTCATTGAATTCTTCCTCATCTTTGCAAGGAAGAATATCAAAGTATTGCTACCATGTTGACTTGTTTTGACGCTTTCTCTTTCCTTTGTATTTTCCTTTCATCACATCTCTCTTGTTATCTTCCTTTGGTAAATCAATGCTATTAACCTCAACCTCATTCGCATCAATATGATCGACTGATTGTAAATTTTCTCTCTTCAATCTAACAAATATATATATATATAATAAATAAGTTTCACATTAAGTTATTAGATTTATAAATATGCCTTGTCAAACATAGCATAAAATTTGGAATTAAACATAGCAGATTTGCAAAACTAAATTTTTGCTTAAATATATTTCTGATTCAGAGTAACCCCACATATGTGATTTCTTCAACAAAAACAGTAGCAGCCATTGGCTCACCTCCTTTACATTACTGTCATTACATATAATGAACATTATATGTATTGCATTTTTATTCTAATTAAAATGACACTAATTAAAAATTTATGAACAGAATAAACATATTTTTCCTTTTTCTTCTAAAAATCATATAACAAGAAAATATCAACTGGAAAGAGATAAGTATTGTGTAGTGATGTGTAGCTGTTCCACCATTTCTTTTACCTCCGTTTAGAGTTGGCGATTTTTTTCTCTCAAAATTTATCTTTTCTTTTGGGCAGAATCGTTTTCAGTATATGAAGCAATTATTTTATCAAGTTATTGAATTTTTAAGCAATTGTTCAAACATAAAATAAAAACACAAAGAGAAAAATAGCAAACTTTAATTTCTATCCTTGTTTGTCAAAACCATGATTTATATATCCATTATCTTTTGGAGAATGCATTTTTCACTATTGAGAAAAACAACCATATTCTTTTTTGTTAAAGATTTATGCCACCTGTAAGAACCTTTTTAAAATTCAATTCTTCATGCACCACACAATATCGAAAAAATAATTTTTTACAAGGCCTAAATTTTCAAAAACCTATAACTAAGCTGTTGAACTTGAAAAAAATTAGGGTTTCCTCAAGAGCCAAGTGGAAGAAAAAATTAAAAGTAAAGGGGAAAAGGTGTATGGCAACTGGGCATAAGAAAGAAATAAAACTAGGGCTTCCTTCCTTTTGACCTTTTTTTGGGCATTTTAGGCTTTTATTTGTTTTAAGTATCTAACTTATATATATATATATATATTTTATATTATGTGGGTTAGATTGAATTGGGTTGATGGGTAGATCGAAAAGCAATTTCGGGTTGGTCAGGTCAACCCGTGACCCTACCCCAAAACTTTTGGATTGTATCTTGGCTCTACCAGATTTCAACCCAACCCATTAACTTTGTGCTAGTTGTTGGGTTGGGTTAGAAATTGCCACCCTATCCTAATTGGGGTATCGCCCAGTCTCGCCAAGCACGTGGTGACAACCCTTGATTGTCTGCCCATTGATTACTGTAGCCTTTACTTCAATGGCCTCAAAAAACTTATCAAAACACTTGAACTCCTTGATTGTGTCCTTGCAAGTAGCAGCAATGAGCATCTTCTCAACAGACTCAAAAGTTTTCTCCCTGTCTTTATTTCTTTCGCATGCGCCTTCAGCTGCTTATGCTCCTTCAATAACTTTACAAACTCTTCATCCTTCAAAGATTGCTGCTGAGCAAACCCAACAGCATTTTTCTTAAGCCACGACATCATCGTCACTGTCCTATCTACTTGATGAGACATCTGTATGACTAAATTCCAACTCTGTACCCAAAAGGGCAATTAGCATGATGAGTCAATAATTGCAACTATAAGAAAACACACGTGCAAAAAACAAATTAAGTGGTGACATAAATGCCTACCCGAGCAAAGCCTCCTACAATGAGCTTGGTTAATTGAGAAGAGGTAAATATCTCTAATTTTTCTTGAGTAAGCTCAATTAATAGGGAAGAAGAGAATATCTCCAATTTTGCTTAATCATATTCACTCACTTCACCTCGCAGCCCATCAACGCCGATCTCATCCATGCCCTTGTGTGAGTCAATGCTGCAACTCTAGCTAAACCATAATGAAACAACCTTTGTCATTGCCGCCATGAAAAGGGAAAGAAGGCTGAGGACAAACATATTCAGCCACTAATCATCCTGTATGCTTCCCAACTGGTTTGGAAATCACAACCGCAAAACTATTCATACACCTGATTGACGCACCATAAGCGCCAATGGAGCATAGACTTCACTCAATCATTGACATGGGGAGTTCGAACGGCACGAGTTAATATCGTCTCCCTATAATGTCGCTCCACAACACATTCTCTCATCCGAGCTTCTGTCTATCCTCCTAGCAGGGATCCTCATCAAATTGATCTTCTTAAATATGAGAACTGCATACGCTCAACAATCTAATGAATAATCAATAAAAAATAATGTAAATACTAATGAAAATGTAAAAAAACACTAACAAGAACACATGAAAGAGCAATCAACATAAATAAACTAAGTACCCTTGGGGAACAAATAAGTCATATTAAAGAGAGAATTAAACAAGCCTTCATCCTAAAATACTAGCAAAGGTTATGATGAGCCTTACCCAGATGCATTAGTGATGGTGAGCCACTCCATACATGGGAAAATGCCCCAACCCTTATCTCTTCAAAAAAAAAAAAAGAATATACTTTTCCAAGGCCCTCTACAAAAAGGCAAACCACTCAAGAACTTACTCTTTAATTTAAGAAAGACACGAAAGAAAGGCTCATTAGGCACCTTTCGTGCTCTAAACAAAGAGCAAGAAATGTCAAAATAGATGAGAAGACCCAAATTTGACAAGTGGTGATGATATTCCACAAATTATGCGAAAGAGTTTTAGATGAATTAACTCAAATACTACCCATAACTTCTAACTATTTTCGATAACAAGGGATTTGATAGATAAGAGAGCCCACTACTGAAGTAAATACTTAATATGGTAAAGTACCTCAAAGGAGGTAACACCATGATATCCTTCAACAAAGGAAAAAAGCAATTCAAAACCATCAAAAATATAAATTCTACGCCTCAAAATTTCTAACTCTCCTGAACCCTCCTTCGAAGTATCCTCTGCTTTAGACTTAGAACCAAACTCAAACGAAGTCAATGAGTTAGAACCAAAGGATGATTTTCAAAGGCTTAAGATGCAACTTCACAAACTACCACTTGATTGGATGATGCACCCAATCAAGGGCTCACAAACCCGAAAAACATGGCAACACCATGAGAATGATGACCCCTATAAGCTTACACGAGTTTCAATTGGCCACAACCACCCCAAGCAGCACCCGCTCGTGTAACAACACCCTGAACATGCCTAAGACAGGCGTCCCATCCAAGACAAGCACCCTGCAGCTGTAAAAAAATTTTATCTATTTAATTATCCTAAAAAAATTTTACCGACTCTAAGAAATTAGATAAAAATATACAGAGATAAAACAAAGTAAGAGAAAAGGAAAAAGCAAAGGATTGAAGAAATTACATTGAGAACTTATCTCAGAACTCCTCATCAATGATTGAGAAATCGGATTGGACCGATTGGTTCGATCAGGAACCGACCAATATTCCGATTCGGTTTGATAGTTAAAACCAGTTTATTAAAAAACCAACTGATGAGCCGGTTTTATTTTAAAACTGACCAAGGGTTCAACTGGTGAGTCGGTTTTCTTTTAAACCGATTATTAGGTTTTTTTTAAATAAAAACTAACAACTAAATAAATAAAAAGTAAAAACCCTAAAGCTAACTTACCAACAGAAGGCAAGCAGTCAAGCAAAGATGCAAAGTGACGGTGGCTGCGGGAGTTCAATTCAATAGTTCACTGCATCATTTTTCATTTTCAATCTTCTTTTTCCTTTTTCCCTTCTATTTTCTCATTTAAATCCTTTCCAAATATCAAATCCCAAACATATATTCAAGAACTAAGCTTCAAGAATTAGGATCCAAGCTTTGAAAGAGGCACTTTTCAAGTTTATTGTTCATTTTATGTTTCTTTTATTTTCTTTAAATATGTATATGAATACAATTAAAATGAAATAGAAATTTCACTGAAATATGTTCATTTTTTGTTTCTTTTATTTTCTTTAAATGTGTATGTGGATTCAATTGAAATTAAATAGGAGTTTATTGTTCATTTGTAGTTTCTTTTTTTTTTTTCTTTAAATATGTATGTGGATTCAATTGAAATAAAATAAAATATTCACTAAAATGGGTTTATGATTTACTCAAACTTGAACCCCATATGAGGTCCTATATTTGATTTTCTTCCCATTTTCTAGAAGAGATATCTATAAAGAGTAAAAGGAAAAGGAAAAAAAAGAAAAAGAAAAAAGTAGTAAAGAATTATTTGGCCGTAATTTCTGTGTAGCTTGATTATAACCAATTGCAATGTTGTATGAATTAGCTTATTAAACTAAGTGATCAAAAAGTCTTTGAAATGGGACTCCCCCAATTTGCAAGTTGAGGCCAATTCTTGAAAGATGTCCAAATTTATGGTCTACTCTACTAATTTGTATAAGTAGAACTAGCATTTGCTTTTAATATTATTAAGATAATTCGATATTAACCTGATTTCACCACATTTTATTGAATTTGTAGGATATGGATGGTGTTGATAGAACTTTGCCAACAGAATCCCAATCAGTAGATCAAACATCCAATAGCCAGACTTTAAATCTAATGCGAAGGTTAGACCCATTGTGGAAATATTGTTATGAAGCACCATCGAAGAGCAGGAAAGGTCAGACAATTATATGTCAACTCGGCAATCAACCAATTTCTGGAGTTGGGATTAATTGAGTGGAGCAACATCTTGCTGGCATAACTAGTAATGTGAGACCATGTCTTAAAGTTACTTCTGAAGTTCATTTTCAAATGAAAACAACTTTAGCAGAGATTAGTCAAAAGAGAAAATAAAATATTGAAACTTTTGATGATGTGCATCATTATGAGGAAGATAATATTAATGAGATTTCACATTTAGGGTATAAAAAAGAAGGTAGTAATAAACGAAAGAGGACTAATAATATAGAAAACTATATGAAAGGCAAGGCTGGAATTGATTCATCCTAACCCAGTATACAAGCATGCATATAAAGCCAAGAAAGATAGCATGAAATTGACTTAGCTATTGCTCTATGGATTTATGATAGTGGTATTCCATTAAATGCCGTGAATTCACCCTATTTTCAGCTAACAATTAGTAGGATAGCCACCATGGGCCATGGTTATACTGGACCTACTGATTATGCATTGAGGTTTTCTTTACTTAGAGCAGCTAAAACACTAGTACAATTGATTGTTGATTCTTTCCATATTAAGCGGGTTAAGACTGGTTGGACTGATAATAGGCATAAATCTTTGATTAATTTCTTAGTGTATTGTTCCTCTAGGATTTTGTTCATTAAATCTGTTGATATTTCAAGTATAGAGGCAAATGCTGAAAATTTATGCAATCTTTTTGCTGAAATTGTTGAAATGGTTGGTCCTAAAAATATTGTGCATGTGCTTACTGATAATGCAAGCAACTACAAAAGTGCTGGAAAATTGCTTTCTGAAAAATATCCATCAATATGTTGGTCACCTTGTGCTACTTATTGCTTTAATTTAATTATGAAAGACATATTTGATATGCCTCTTATTAATGACCTAGTGATACTTGCTTCAAGGATTACGATTTTTATTTACAGTCATAAGTGACCTCATGCTTGGTTGAGGAAAAGGCCAGATTGGACAGAAATTATTCGCCCAGGAGATACCCATTTTGGTACAACATTCATAACTTTGAAAAGTCTTTATCAACACAAAGAACATTTACAAACAGTGGTTACAAATTAAGGATTTAAAAAGTTTTTTAATTCAACTAAAGCAAAGAAAGTTAAACAAATTATTCTAGATGAGAAGTTTTGGAATAATTGTTTAATTATTTCAAAGATCATGGGACCGATCATGAGATTGATTTGCATTTGTGATTCTAATGAGAAACCTTCACTAGGTTATGTGTATGAGAGTATGATGAGGGTGATCAAAGGCATAAAAGAATAGTTACGTAATAAAGAGAGGTATTATGGTGAATACATTGACAAAATCAATGCGAGGTGGGATAAAATGTTGCGCAAGAACCTTCACGCAGTGGTCTTTTGATTAAATTCTACTTTCCAATATGATCCGAAAAGTCCTACCGAAAGTCCTGAGGTAATGAAAGGACTTCTTGATGTCATTGACATACATCTTCTGGATGTGACTATTGTGATAGAGGAAATTAACATGTTTCGGGAGCACCAAAAAGATTTTTGGGAAGACATTGGCTTTGAAGAACTCGAGAAGTACTCATCCTAGTTAGTATTTTTAATTAGTTATAGATCTTAAAATTTCTTATTTATTTTATAATATTTATTCTAACATTTATATTTAATAATTTTTAGATGAATGGTGGAGGGTGTTTGGTTTGAAGCACCAAACTTACAAAAGCTTGCTATTAACATTTTAAGTCAAACTTCATCTTCACCTAGTTGTGAGCGTAATTAGAGTGTGTTTGAGCACATCCACGCACGCACACACACACACACACACACACACAGAGGAATAGATTGGAGCATGCTAGATTTAATGATCTTATCTTTGTCCACTATAATTTACTTTTGCAACATTGGTATGAAGTTTATTTTTGTTTATTTTACTTGTTACTTTAATGTTTTGTTAGTTGATTTATGTAGTTAATTATCATAATAAATTTTAATTTTATATTTTTTATATACTTTGTAGTCTTAATGCAAAGAAAAAACCATATGGTCCGATTGATAATGAGTGCATTGACAAGGTAAAGTTTTGGGTGGTTGATGAAGCACCAAATGGAGAGCTAGATTATGACGAATTGGAAGAAATGCTTGAGGAAGATATTTCTAATGATCAATTGCAAGCTAAGCAATCGAAAGGTTAGTATATACTTTAATTTATTCAATCATTATATTATATTTCTTATTTGTTCGTATCTTTAAATTTGTCTAGGACATGTAAACAATGTGAATGAAGATGAATTCATTGGAAATGATGATATTGACTTGTCAAAATATGGTGGCATTGGACTGGTTCAAGTGATGGTGGCGATATTATGAATATTGTTCATTTGACAAGGCTTGATGAGAGTGCGAATGATGATTGAAGATTTGTGTATTTTGACTTTGTTGTCTATTTTAATATTAGTTTTTATTTATGTTTGAAACTTTTGTGTTATTTAAGTTGGTGTTATTATTTTTGTAAGTTGTAATGGATTCTATAAGGATATTTTCTAACAAGTCTTATTTTTAAACTGATGTATGGATTTTATTATGGAATAGAGTTTGAAGAAAATTTCATGATACTAGACAATTTTATTTTCTTCCTTTATATATTTCCATTTTTTTATATTTTTAATATATTTATATAATATTAAATATAATTATGATGTTACACCGGTTGAACCGGCGGTTAAACTGATTAAACCAGTTGAACCAATAACCAATAAGGTCACCTGTTCGCTCACCGGTCTGATTTCTCAAATATTGCTTCTCATAAAGCCTAGTCTTCTCAACCCCAAACTTGCCAAAAAATTTCTAAGTCCCTACACGAATGCAAGACAGTTAGGAAAACGCTCACTAAAACTTGCCAGACATTGATAATTGAAGAACCTTGACTTAGATGGCATTTGAGTTGTTCTAAATTTTCACACAAAATAAAAAATAGTAAAAATTAATTGATAACTTTATTAAAATTTAATCAAATTAATTAAGGCAAGACATATATTAAAATTGGAGTTTATATTATTCTTTCAATATGAGAATAAATTTTAAAATTGAAAATAGGGAGATTTGATGATATGACGAATTAAGCTCATAAGGGTAAAAAAGTAAAAGTACATTATAGGGACCTGATTAATTAAATAATAAGAATAATAAAATGCCAAAGAGCCTAATTAATAAAGCCCACCAAATATGGCATCTAGACCCAAGTAGGCCAAAACCAATTAAAGGATTAATTATTATGAATATCAACTCCCAAAATCAAATGGGATACAAAGACTTATTTACACAAAAAATCAAGAGCTCTCAACAACGCATTCCAGAGTAAAGCTCAACAAACTTTCTGATTGTTTAAAAGAGTCGTAACTCCATTTTTAAACAGCTTCACAATCATAATCATAAAAATTTTCATAAAAAGTTATATCTTTAAATTAATTCCTCAAGCTAGTTGTACTCTATTCGTGTTTTTCAATATATTATAATTTTTTTATCTTAATAAATGTAGTTCTATACATATTTCATTTGTTTGTTTTTGCGGCACTACTCTAAATTAAAAAAAAATAAAAAAATTCAATCAATTATTTCAATTGATAACTTATGCGGGGAGTAAGTAACCATTATTTTATCATTATTATCATTATTCCCAATTTTACTGATTTGTTCAAATTTGCGATGTATAAAACATAAACATATGTTTTATTTTCTTTTTCTACCAAAAAAAATGAAAAACGAAAAAATAGAAACATACCATTAGATCATTGAAGTAGGAAAGAAAATTTTCAAAATTAAGTTGGTATATTATTTAAACTGTTAAATTAATATTTAAAAGGTAATAAGAGACCAAAATAAATTAGATTTTGTGTGTGTGTGTGTGTGTGTGTTATTGGAATGACATATAATTATCATCAAATTCTTATTCTTTTAGTACATTTCTTAGATGCAACACCTATAATGATAAATTGACGTGGTTAAATGGTTAATGAAATTATTAATAAACATATGCGTTTACCAAATATATATATATGTGTGTGTGTGTGTGTGTGTTTATCAAATTTATAACTTACTAATCATTATATGGTACATGCATTTAAATATTAATTTCATTGATTAGTTTAGGCTCTTTAAAACTTTAGAAGTTGTCACTTTCGATTGTAACAAGGAGTAGTTTATGGTGCAATCATAATTGGCGAAGTTTGAATTTTAGAAACAAATTTCTCCATATTTTGTTTTCACAAATGATTATATGTGAAATATTATAGCAAGGCACTAAGCATTTTCACATATAAATACTATGTAATTTTTACTTTAAAGTTATTTTGAATTCAAGTGAGAAAATAGTTAAATTGTGATATAGTGGTTTTATCTAGCTATTGATGAAATAATATTTTATCTAATTATTAATATTTTATTTAATAATTAATAAACATCTGATTATTAATAAAAATAAATTACATTTAAACTTGAATTAAATTGTTATTTTTTTAAACAAATTTTAAAACTTTTAGATAATGATGGACAATTAAAGATCTATTAGAAATTTTCAATTTAATTAAAAAATAAAAATTTTAAAATTTGAGAATTGACGAAAATTAACTCAATTTAATTAAACGATCACTTCCTAAGTATAATAGATATGATTTCTTTCAGAATTCAATTTCATTTCAGTCTAAAGTTGGATCAAAGTAAAAGTCCATAATGTCCAAAAAGTATAAACAATGCTTAATTCTATTTGTTATCTATAATATTATTTCCACTCAATTTTATTTTATTGAAATTCATAAGAGGTTTTACCTTTAGTTTCCACTAAAATATAGAATGTAATTGTTTTTCTTTCATTTCTAGACTTCGTTCCGACTAAATGAATAAAGAAAGTAAGTATGCAGCCACCGTTGTCTCTAATCAAATTCTAACATTTGAAAAACTTTTAGTAATTATTACATTTTGGCATCCAAAAATTTAGTTTAATTTCTTTTTCTTGTTTAGTAGTTGAATTATTACATAGAAAGTTTTCAAAATTTTTACCAGATGATTATTGACTATTAAAATTATTTTAATAATTTATTTCATTATTATCTAATAGAAAAAATAAAAGGAACATTGATAAAATTCAAAAAAACCTATGAAACTAGAAACAATTTAAAATTATGAACAACCTAAAAGAAACCTTTTAAATTTCATTTTTATTAGGTCATACCAAATAATTTAAAAAATTATTCTATCTTTTATATAAAAATAAAATACATTTGGAAAAAATATCAAAAAATCCTTAAAATAAGTTTTTATATCTAAAGAATTCATAAATTATTTTTCAATCTAAAAAATCTATTCCATAAACTTTTTATTCCGAAAATCCCAACCAAACGAAATTACCCTTGAATCCTTTAGATTTTTTTATTTAGTATTATTTAATTTTAAAATTTAATTTTTAACTAGTTTACTTATTTGTCGTAAATAACTTCTAAATAATTATTTATAAATTTTAAAAAATTGTGTCCTTTTTGTTATTTCAAAATTTAAAATGGTCTCTACTGTAATTTATAGATTTTTAAATTCAAAAATACATCTCTCTAAAAATTATAAATTATTGAAATAAAAATAATTATTGATATAAATCAATTTAAACAATCTAAATAAAAACTTTTATTAGAAAAATTGTTTTATTAAATATTTTAATTTATAAATTAAGGATAATTTAAAGAATTTTAGCAAGTTAAAAATAATTAATTTAGTCAACAAATTAACAGCTTAATTTTTTTAGAGTGAAAAGTTAATGGAATTGATATTTTGGATTGAAAAATATAGTACCCTGTCTAGGAGGCGTTTGCTTTGGATCGAAGTACTTTTTCAATCAAACATCAAAAATTCAAAAGAAAATATGCGATTCAAAATTTTAACTTAAATAATTCCGTGAGAACCCGAAATGATAAGCAAGATTAAGATCAATGAATTGAAATGCTTTGTTAACTAGTCATGCTACAAAACTTTAAGTTAAACTTGGATTTATGAAACAAATTACAATCATCCAGCGGCTCAAAATTTTAAACCATATGCCTACGTCAAATATCGTCGACTCCAACCTAAAACACATCATCAGTAGGTATAGATAATTACCTGATGATGAACATATTTTTTTACATTATAAACATAATATGTCACACCCCACCATTCACGTATACCTAGATAAAATTATTTATACTATGTACAATATGGCCCACATTCATGGTGGCTATTATTTCTTAAATTTGGAGGGCAAAAAACAGCAGGGGGGGGGGGGATACAAAGATGGTAAGTCCAAGTAACTTAATGAGGTAAAAATACAAATGAATGACTTAATCTAAAATTTTGGGCTAATCATGCGGACATGCAAACTAAAACAGTATCATTGTAAGCGTAAATTTTTTTGTCTGCAATAAACAAAATTATAAGACTACAAGAAAAATTGTACAAATATAATAAAATTAAAATCAATCAACTGTGGATTCAATCTCTAATCTAATCATCTATTCTTCCATTCCAAATATGATCTCGAATTTAATGAGCTCCACAAAGAACACCTTGAACGTCATGGATCTCCTTATATTTGATTTGAAGAAATAACACCAATTCAAGGGCTTCGCATCTTAATCTCGAATCAAACGACAAAATATATGAGCTCCGTGAAAAACGCCTTGAGCATTGTGGATCTAATTGAATTTAATTTGAATAAAATAACACCAAACTCCAGAATCTAATGAGCTCCACAAAGAACACCTTGAACGCCATGGATTTTCTTATATTTGATTGAGAGAATTGCTAGACTGCTTCAAAGTTCCTCTCACTTGCTGGAATTTGTATTGTGTGTTGAATGAGCTTTGGTCACCCCCTTTATATAGATGCTTGATGGAAGACTTTCAAATTGACTTCAACTTCTTTGAGGGTTATCTCTTTGATAAGATGATATTAATTATCAAGAGATAATGTCAAGTATGAAGAGATAATATCAAATATCTTTGATTTGATTGGTCCATAGGCATAGACACTTTATTTTTGATACTTATCAATATTTGATTGGAACAAAAAATAAATACTAGAGTATTAATTAAAATTAACTATTTATCTTTTGGAATTAAATTTAATAAATTTCAAGATAAATAGAAATTTTTGAACTAATAACTAGCATATTATTTTATATGTATCAGTCTCCAATTGGGCAAAAATTGATGCCTACAAATGCCCCCCATTCAAGACTTGGCAAAAGATGCGTCAATCATCCACGAAAGAGTCAAGACTTGAAGTATTTGAGAAGTTTTCTTTTTCTCCCATTTTTTTTCACATATGTTTGAGACAAGAACATCTTTCAAGCAATCCTCAAGCTATGGTGCCCAATAAAAAGGTTAAGTCATAACATAATTCAAAGTAAATATCATTTTGAGGGGAGTTGGGCCAGGAGTAACATGCAATTTATGCTTATGCGTCAAGTAGCATATTTAACTTGAATAGATATTTTATACTTATGTCAAGGAGTTTACTTGAGTTTCACTTGATAGACAATTTACACTCTTATCAAGGAGTACTTGGGGAAAACTTGAATATTTAGATAGTTTATGCTCCTACCTAGGAGCCTTATTGAAAGTTTAAGCTTATATCAAGGAGCATATGGGGAGACTTTGAATATTTAGATAGTTTATGCTCGTATCTAGAAGTCTTACTGACAGTTTGAGCTCTTATTAAGGAGCACACAGGAAAACTTTAACTTGAGAATTTTAGATAGTTTATGCTCGTATTTAGGAATATTATTGATAGTTTAGACTCTTATTAAGGAGCATTTGGAATTTGAAGACTTGAGCTTTGGACTTGAAGATTTGAATCTTTGATTTGGAAGCTTAAAAATTTGAGTCTTGGACTTGGAGACTTAGAGATAAGCCTTTGACTTGAAGGCTTGGAGACTTGAAGACTTAATCCACGGATTTGAAGACTTGGAAACTTGATTTTTAGATTTAAAAACTTGGAGACTTGAGAATTTTAGATAGTTTATATTCTTATTTGGGAGTATTATTGACAGTTTAAGCTCATATCAAGGAGCATATAAAATTTGAAGATGAAACTTGGTCGCCCTCAACATCTTCATCTTCATCATCATCATCACTTGAGTCTTCTTGTTCATCAAAATTCATGCTCATTTCAATGTTATGTGCACGAGTTGCCAAATATATAAAAAAAATTGGTTTAATTCCTTGAAGTATATAGCAAAGACTTCAATGTATTCCTTGGATACACATCTCAATAGTTGAAGCCTCCGATAATTGATCTTTGCGGTGAAGACTCAAATTTCTCCAGCGATTGATGTATTCAATGACAGATTCTTTTTTCCACTAGCGAGAGTTGGTGGGTTCTATCATGCTGATTGTCCTTCAAGTGCTGTAGAAACGATTGAGGAACTCTTGTTCTAGTTGCCCCCAACTATCGATAGAGTCTGTCTCCAAGTCAACATACCAATCAAAAGCATTGCCCTTTAATGATCAAACAAATTGCTTGACCAAATGATCTCTATATGTCCAAGCATTATTACAAGTCTCAATGAAATGAGCCACGTGCTGCTTTGGACTGCCTTCGCCATCAAATTGTTGAAACTTTGAGAGTTGGTAATCGATCGCCATCTTCAAGTTATCAATCCTTTGAGTATATGGCTTGGAGTAAGTTATAGACGACTTAAAACTTTCATCAAGCTTGTCTTTGATAGTCTACATGATAAACTCCTTCGGTGGGTTAATAGGAACTAGTCCATCAGTGGAAACTTGTAGTTCTTTATTTGTAGTCTTTTCATTTTCGACTGACTGCTTCTTTATGGATGTTTCGCCTTCATCCTGAGCCTTAATTTGTTTCTCCATTATCCAGCTGGCATCAAGATTGTCCACTTTGCTCATCAATTTGGGGATTTGAAAGTCTCGCTCTTGGACATGCTCCGTGAGTCCTTCAATGGCCATCGTCAAATTTGAAATTTATTCCTCCAAGGTTGTAGCACTTGTTACCATCACTATCGCTATGCTCGAGGAATTTGATGTTGAGTAGGGAATGGATGATGCAGATTCTTTCTTCGAGTCTCCACCATCTTCATTCATATCAATAAAATACGACAACACCTTTTCTATAGTAAACGAAGGAGCCACCTCTAAAGATGATTGCAACTTCTTGGATATACTTCTTGTGATGACGCCAACACTTTTTGCTCCAGCACTTGAGGAATTTGATGTAGTAATTTTCAATGCAACATTCTTGTTGCCAACCATTTGATACTTCATTTTTGATGAAATGAAGAGATGAGAGATCGAGATGTCCCACAGAGTGTGCCAAAATTTGTAAGCACAAATTTCTTTGTCTGCAATAAATAAAATTACAAAACAAGAAAAATCGTACAAATATAATAAAATTAAAATCAATCAACTGTGAATTCAATCTCTAATCTAATTCTCTGATTCTTCCCTTCCAAATATGGTCTTGAATTTAATGAACTCCGCAAAGAATACATTAAACATTGTGGATCTCCTTAAATTTGATTTGAAGAAATAACGCCAATTCAAGGGTTTCGCACTTTAATCTCGAATCAAACGAAAAAATATAAGAGCTCCGCGAAAAACGCCTTGAATTTAATTTGAATAAAATAACACCAATTCGAGGGCTTCGTACTTTAATTCCGAATCAAATGCCAGAATATGATGAGCTCCACGAAGAACGCCTTGAACACCGTGGATCTTCTTAAATTTGATTGAGAGTATTGTTGGACTACTTCAAAGTTCCTCTCACTTGTTGGAATTTGTGTTTTGTGTTGAATGAGCTTTGGTCACCCCCTTAATATAGATACTTGATGGAAGACTTTCATATTGACTTCAACTTCTTTGAGGGTTATCTCTTTGATAAGATAATATCAAATATCAATAGACAATATTAAGTATGAAGAGATAATATCACATTTCAAGATATAATATCAAATATCTTTGATTTGATTGGTCCATAGGTATAGACACTTTATCTTTGGTACTTATCAATATTTGATTGGAGCAAAAAATAAATACTAGAGTATTAATAAAAATTAACTATTTATCTTTTGGAATTAAATTTAATAAATTTCAAGATAAATAGAAAATTTTGAATTAATAAGTAGCATATTATTTTATACGTATCGCTCTCCAATTAGGCAAAAATTGAAGTTTACACATATAATTTCAAATGTACATAAGAGAATTGCTTAAGGACAAAATTGTTTTATATTTTCCATTTAAAGTTCGAGAACTGGATATCTACGATTTAATATAAATTATTCTAATAATAGAGAGATTTTATTTCAAAATTCTGGGAGAATCCGTCTCAAGACGATCCCATATCCGTGAGGAGACAACTCAAATTTCAATACTTGCTTATAGTAAAACTCTCATATTTCAACATTTAAGAATCAGATCAGCTTCACAAAATCAATTGTAGAAAAATGTTTCCACTTGAAGTTTTATGCTACAGACGCTAGATGGAACAGAATAAACCCTAAGTCACTTTCAGGCTAATCAATAAGATGGCTTCCATAACAAATGTAGATTAACTATGAGCCGATATAGACGACCTTCACAATCAACATATTACAGACCATTAGAAATGACTTCTATCACTAATATAGATAAATACAAATCAATCAACATGACATCTTCTATCATCAATATATAAATATTGGTCGGTCAGTCAGTCTATCATCATTGTTAAAAACAAGCAAAGTCAGCATTGACTACCTCTATCATCGATATATCAATACGGGTCAATCAGCATGATAGCCTCTATCAACAATATATATACAAGCGAGTTAGCATGGTTGCCTATATAATTAATATATAAATACGAATGAGTCAGGATAGCTGCTTCTATCACTAATATATCAATATAGGTCGGTGAAGACGGCCTCTACAACCATTATAAATCACTAATGGCCAATCAACAAGACGGTCTCACAACTGATATAACTCAATAATGGCCAGTTCGTAAGACGGCCTCACAATCAATATAGATCAATAACGACCAGTAAGCGAAATTGCCTCACAAGCAGTACATATTGACTCGATAAATGTATCAATTAAATCATACTTCAACAATTTCGATGTTCTGAAAATTCCATAGTTCAATTGACACATTTTAGAATCCTTTTCACACAAAGACATTGATATTAAAAAAAATGTCATTTTAGAACCCATATTTAGGGCAAACATTTAAGGGAATGATCATTTGGAATATCTTCTTATTTTCTTAGATTTAATGTAGGAGTTTAGAGATAAATTCATTAAAAATGAAACAACACAAAATAAGGAATTGATTTCTCAAACTTAATATAGGAACCATCAAACAACAATATTAAATTTACTATATATGATTTTTTTTTTCCCAACAAAGATATCTTGTATTATTGAGTATAAACCTCACCTGACATATTAAGTAGCAGAGCTTTTTCTCATGAGCCCGATAGCTCGTCTTCTAGTTACTTACTTATCCCAAAATACAGTATAAGAGAGATCGAAATAATATTAACTTAATTTCTTAATCTACGTAGCTATGCTCAATAGACTAATAATTTTATGTTTCTTTCATAACTTTTCTCTATACACCCAATTAACATTTGCCTTATTTTACTAAAATCTTATCTATAAGTCAAATTGAAGCCCAATGCTCACTTTAATATGTATGATTTAATTTAGGTAAGTTTATTCTAATATAATTGCTCAAATTATCTCGCTCAATCCCATGAAATGATAATAATATGTCGCACTCTCTTGAATTGATATGTCTAAGTCGTATAAATTAATTATTATTATTATTACACAATCTTAAACTAACTGAGTTCTAATCTATAAATTAGCATGTAATAACTCAAGATTTATTATATACTTTGCTGCAAAGCTTAACTCAGTTCGAACCCATTTACTTTTGACTCTGGTTAATCCAAAACTCCCGATGTTATAACAATTGTTTTTGAAGTACTAACTTTATCTCAATTCTCACATGATTTATAAATAATTTGTCCTAACTATACTTTATTTCAAATCTAATCTCACAAAATTGAGTTAATTAACTCATGCTTGTTTGCACTTCGCTCCTAAAATTTTATTCTGTCCATTATGTAATCATGATCCAAGATTATAAGCTAGGCAATATTTTTTTAATTTACTAGGTCTAGATTTTACAATTATTCGAGTCAAGATTTAAACGTTAATAATTCCAAATTTTTTTGATTTAAGTTAATTTAATCTTAATTTGTTTGAATTCGATAAACCATAATCTTACAGTCAGATTTAGTCAGAATTCAGGAATTGAACCGAATAAAATATGATTTGTTAGCTTTTACCCAAATTGGGCCAAATTAGGTAAATTTAAGCCCGAAAGTAGCTCGATGAACCTGAAACCAAAACATAGACACAACTAACTGCTGTCACCGGACCACCACCGTCTACAATCGCCAAAGTTGGGAGCCGACTACACCCACAAGTGCGCCTTGAGGATATGAACAAAAGCCATCTAACAATTCATCATTCTACCATCGGCAAGCTGGCCAATTGGCTGTTAAACTCCCGCAAAGTCCCCGTCGCCGTCGCCGTCACCGTCACAGCAAAAATTGTCAACATTGCACGTCGTTTACATAAATTGAAGCCACGAACAGTCTGCCCATCACAAACTTATCACCTTCTACCCTTAATTCGTTAAAAAACGTCGTCGAAAACTACCATACTACCACCTGTCGCCACGCGAATTTCATGGCCGATTTCTTCGTCAATTCATGGGTTTTTAATGTTTCAACTTCTTGTGATGAGTAGAACACATCTATCGATCTTCAGGTTTTTCAGCTGTTTTCTAGGCATTCACCCGTTAGGGTTTTGATGGGATTCTCGTTATAAGAATTAGATAAAATTGTTGGTTAAATCATATATAGACACTTAGGGCCTCTTCTCTTGTGTTTTGGTTATTTCTAGAGAAAAAATTTGGAGAGAATGGATTTTTGGGAGAAAATTTAGAGAATGTGATATGGTTTTTTTTTTGTTTTGAGGAAATATGAAAAATGATTTGAAAATGAGTTATTTGTTTTTTTATGTTTTGAAGAAGACAAACTTTACTGTTGATATCAAACCAATTGTTTTTTTGTTGGGTTTGTAAGATGAAAATATTTTTTTATGTAATATTATATATATATATATATGTATATTTATAGTTGGATGATGTATGTATATGTATATGTAATAATTGATATATTATTGTAATAAAATGATGTGTAATTAATTCAATTGGTGCTTTATTTTAAAATTTATATTTTTATGAATGTATTAATAAATATTAATTATTTATGAATTTATAATTATATCTTAATTATAAAAAATAGACTAATATCATAATTGTTGATTCAGCTTATATAAAAAAAATTAATTATTGTACATTAACTATTCTTAAAATATAATTATTTAACTATTTATTATTTACAATTTATGTATAAATAAAACTTAGGGAGTGTTTGGTTATGTTTTCCCAGAACAACATTGTTTTGGGGAAACATAACCAAACATATATCAATTTTTCCTCCAAAATACGCATTTTCCAATATATATACATACATATATTACATATATTTTATTATTATTCTAATATTAAAAAAATCATTCAATTTCATTTTCACCCCCAAAAATTCAACAAAAAACAATGATTTGACTGCTATAATAAAAAATATCTCCTTCAAAACATAAGCAAACATACTAAAAAATAACTTTCACATTCTCCAATAATTCATTCTTAAAGAACACATAATAAAATCACACAAAAAACATAACCAAACATTCCCTTAGTTATTTATTTAAATAAAATAAAATATATATAAAACTTAATAACGATTCATCAAATTAAAAAAAAATAATTTTATATTATATGAAACTAAATCATCTTAAATTATTTATTAAACAAATAAGCATAACATTTAATTATGCGTAAAGTATGAAACATAATTAATATATACATGATAAGTTATTTAAATAATTAAATTAATTAATTTGATTAATTTAATAAGTTATTTATTTACTTTAACTCATTATTTAATTAATATATTATTTAATAAATAAATTATTTAGTAACAATCAAAAAGATTTTTACTTAATTTTAATTAATTTTCTAGATAATTATTTTAATTGTATTAATATTAATTTATTAAACTTAATAGATTATTAAATAAATATCACACCATAATTAATTTTTTATAATAATTTTAAATAAATATGAATATTAATATTTAATGAAGATTAATTTATTTATTATATCAAATTAAAATATTTTAAAATATTTACTAAATGAATAAATATAATATTCAATTAATACATTAAATATTAATATAACTAATATATTATTTAATTAATTTAATATATTATTTAGTAAATAAATTATTCATTAAATTTAATTAATTTTCTCGATGATTATTTTAATTAATTTTGTAAACATAAGTTTTAGAATTTTTTAAGTATTAAAATTTTAATATTTATATATATATATATATAAATACACACACACACACACACATATATATATATATATAAATTAAAGAAATAAGAGAGTGATAAATGAAATAGTGATATGAAAGATGGAATGAGAAAATAAAGGGATAGGTGTGCTTTTTAGGGTGTGAGTTTTTTTGGGGTGAATTATGAGGGATTTTTTGGATAAAAAATTATAGTATTTTGGGAAAAAGATTCGGAATGTGCCTCTATTTTGAATTTTTTTTTTTGGGTTGGAAATTTTTTTTTCAAAACATAGAAGAACAAGCCCTTATTTTTTGGAATTTCAAAATGCCCCCAAAAGTTCTGATCGCCTTTCAATTTAGCCTAACAAAATTCTAACTGCCTACAAATTAACCTCTAACTCCCAATTTAGTCCTTGCAATTTATTTTCTTATATATTGACCTCCTACCATTCTAGTTTTTGGTAATTAGGTCCCAAATGGAGTTTTGACCAGCCTCTTAGGCCTGTTTAATTTCATTTTTAAAGCTCATTTTTATATTTTATATTATTTTAAAAATAAAACACATATTTTTTAGACATTTTCACTCAATATTATTTTCATTTTCATTTTTAAAACATATTCTTCAATAGCCTACATATCCTCTCCCAATAATCTATATATCTTCTCTCTTTATTCTATTATTTCTATCGCTCTCCATCTACAACTTATTAAAACGAATATAATCATTACTTTTCCAACAATCTATCTAAATATAAATTCATTTTCAACTCATTTTCACTAATTACTTTTTCAAATTTTGAAAATGACAAAAATAAAAAATAAAATCAAACAGGCCCTTATCTTTTAATATTTATGTTCAGGCCCTAACTAATTCAATTAAAATTTAATGATGGTTTAATTCCGTAATTTAAAGCATATTTTATCGAAATTAATCCCTAACTTTCTCTCATTATCGTTTTAATATAAAATTTAAAAATTCAAATTGTTACAAAATATTTTAATGAATTTTTTAATATAATAATGTGTTTTATGAAAAATAGTAATTTTCCCAATAATACCATCTCTTCCTCTTCACTTGTTTCTTCCATTCATTGAACCAAATCTATAATGCATTCATTTGTCATCATTACATAATCAATTTTTCATGTCCAGTACTTAAGGCAAAATTATAGATCCAGCGACTCCCATGGCCATTATCCATCTAGTTTTCCTTTTTCTGGTTTTTACCCAACATAAACTCTAATATCGTGGGTGTCGGTCAACTCATCAATACGTGTTGAACATCTATTGGGTTTCAGAATGTAGTCAGTGACCGGGATGTCACTCAATAATTGCCACCCTCCACCTATATAAACTGTGACTGACTTTACAGCCACCGTTCTATTCTGATTTGTGATTCTGATATTTTCTTCTTGTGTTTTACTCTCTCTGAATTTATTTATACATCCACCATCACCGGCGCCGTCGGGAGATCGGACACGTCGTTCTCCAGAGAGCGGGCGGAAGTAGAGCAACAAAGTTCCGACCGAAGATGAAGATTTTTGTGAAGACTCTGAAAGGCTCGCACTTCGAGATTGAAGTGAACCCCGAAGACACGGTATAAATTCCTCTTCTTCTGTTTCTCGCTGTACATATGTTGATGTACCTGTGTGTTTTTGTGCGTTTAATTTGGATCACTTCTTCTGTAGTGTTAATGTATTGTAATTAGGGCTTTCGAATTGTCTTTGTTTTGGGTTGTTGGCTTGGGGCTGGGGCTGTTATTTGGAGATTTTTTTTTAAATCGTAATTCATATGGTAATTGAAGTTTCCGTTATGCTTTACTTCATAAATTTGAGTTCTTTCTTTCCCTTTTTTTTTTCTTTTCCCTTTTTTCCTCTTGGGATTCGCTTCTTTTAGTGAATTATTGGTTTTAATGATGAATTTCGACTATCTAAACAGTCACATATATATTTCTAGATAATGGGAATATATATCTCAAAACGGTGGAGTAACTATACCCTCTACCATTAGCCAAACTTTCCATATATCTCAAGAACAGTTCTATTAGTCGGTGGATTGCTATTTCAAAATGTTTTGTCTTCCCTCTCTGCGGTAATAAGAAGTTTCAAGTTTGGAATAGGGAGAAACTGTGGTGCTTTCTGTTCATTGCTGTTGGTCTTTGAGTAATAAGTTACGCCAAAGACTCATGGGGTTGAATTATCTTGTGCTTGCATCTGAGAGAAACTTAGTTGTCTGGCCTCAATTTGTAAGCTGAAGACTTCCCGTGGGGGTGGCAACCATTTGCGCCTGGGGTAGGTTTGCCAAAATTTAGGATCCAACCCAACAAGATTTTGTTGGACTTGGGAGCTGCTCCACCCTGAAGCCAAGACCTGGCAACCTGATAGACAACTAGACTTGCGTTATAGTTTTAAAATGTATTAAGGAAATATCATCATTGCTTTTTGAATATGAGATAATAATGTCATTAACAAAGAACTAATTATTTCAAATTTATATGTCCATGTTTTATTTTTTAAAAATAAAAAGTTAAAAACACTTTGTTAATTTTATGTATAATCGAAGTATAAATTTTTTATGAGTATTGTTTTAATACTTTAATTTATAAGAGTATTAACTATTATGTAGAATACACATATTTTTCATATGTATATATATGCATTGCATAAGTATTGGAATAATAAATGTATGCAATATTTGAACGAGCTGGACTTGGCTCTGAAAACTAATACAGTGAATAGTACCACACTTGTTAAAAGTGCCAAAAGCGCGCGCGATAGCACAGCTGCACGATGGATTTCAGCGTCGCCCACACAGCGAAGTGCACACGACGCTTTACAGTGGGGGGAAGAAAAAAAAAAAACAAAAAAACAAAAACATGCGAAGGAAAAACGGGTTAGGGCTTTTATTTTCTGCCCAAAGTCCAGAAAGTCCAGAAGATCAAAAAATACCCAACACCCTGCCCAATTTTGTGACATTCTGCCTCTGCATTTGCCCTTTCCCGCGAGCAACAACGAGCAGCAGTTGCTCTTTCTTGTCTTCTCCACACGCGCGAACAGCTTAAGCTCTCTCCTCCGGCCTCTTCTCCGACTCCTTCTCCGGCTGTCAGTCCACTTCTCCGCCTCTTCATTCTGTAATTTTTTTTTCCCCTTTCACTTGCTTTGTTCTTTTCTTTTTCCTTTTTCCTTATATCCATTCATTTGTTGTTTTCATTTTAGATTTCACTTGTTAATTCTTTTTTTTTTTTTTTTTTTTACTGTTATTTGTTAACTGATGGGCTAAAAATTGTTATTGCTTTTCCATTTTACTATTAAAACATGGTTGTTAATTGGGCAGAAATGTTTTAGGATTTTAAAATAAATTTTTGATTTCTTAAATTTATTAGATTGGTCAAGTGCTAACAATCTTAATTTGTTAATTATTGTGCTCAAATGTTGAATTAGTTTATTTTTTGTTAAAAAATGGAGAGTTCTGAGACTTTATATAGGAGTAGGAAGGATCCTGGTTGGAATCATGGCATGTTGGTCAACCAAATAAAACTAGTGATGGTATCAAATCAAATGTAATTATTGCTTCAAAATCACCAAAGGAGGAATTTTTAGGCTTAAAGAACATCTTATTGGGGGATTTATTCTTTACAGTATGTGAAATATATTGATATTTTAGGTGCGTAGTAGAAATATATACATATATATGTGGTGTGCTTTTTTCGATAAAACGCGTTATGCGCTATAGCTCCAGGGCACCTTTACGCATCGTTGCACTTTGCGCTCCTGACAACTACGGTAAATACTTTTTATAGATTCTGAGGAATTGTTGTAGATTACTCTTAACTTTGGGTAAGATTTGTATTGCCTTTTGGAATTATTTTCTGGACAATATTATCATCTGAAGTATTATAGATTGCTACAATTCCATGGAAATATTGTGTTTGGGATTTTATATAATACCAGTTGACTCCTGAAATGCATTAAATGGAAAATGAAATATACCAACTAGAGTTCTGGCTGGCAATGACCTTGCTTTTGTTTAGTGAAAAGCTTGTGGCGCTATAAGATTTTGTTTGGATTTGACGATGTTCAAGTCCCACACTTAGTTTATAATATAATTTCTCGCAATATTTCTATCCTTCTGGTAAAGGAATGATCTGCATATAATTCGCCAAAATTTTGCTTGTTGGCCATATTTTCTCCAGAACCACTGACTAGTTATCTGGAAGACAAGTGTTGCTTCCATTTCCATTGTTTGGAATTTTTTTAATTTAACCGATATATAGTCTTTGAAGCATTTTTTCTCTCTCTTGATTATTTGTTAGGTGGCAGATGTCAAGAAGAATATTGAAACAGCTCAGGGTTCTGATGTATACCCAGCTGGTCAGCAGATGCTTATCCATCAAGGGAAAGTTCTCAAGGATGAGACAACAATGGAGGAGAACGAAATTGCTGAAAAAAGTTTCATCGTAATTATGCTGACCAAGGTATTTGGTTTGTGTCATCTAGAGGAGTTCTCTCCAACTCCATTAGTTCTTTGTTATTTTTTTGGTTATCTGCATTTTGTGTAAACAGAAAGAATTGCAAATTACTAACGGTAAATAAAAAGGATGATGAAAAATAGCTTTATCACCAGAAGTAAAGTAGCATTTTTATTTGGCCTGGCAATATCTTTTCCTGCATATTGTCCCCATGTTGACTCATATATTTAGACAACTCAAACAAACACATTGTAACTGCAAAAAATTAACTTACAGCTGACCGCAAATCTAAAATTTGCAATTTTTTTAGAATAAGGCTTCAACAAGTGGAGCTACAACTGCATCTGCTGCGCCATCGAGTACAGTAAGATTATCTGCCTCTATATTTTGTGATTTTGGGAGAGCACAATTTGAAATTTGTTTTGGGGTGTTTATCTCATGAGTCCCGGCTAATTATGCAGACGTGCCTATCTTCTGGCAGATATCCTGTTTCAGTTTACTAATTCATTATGCACTTGATTTTTGTAGATTGGGCACATCCAACATTCATTTAAGCTGCTGAGTGTTGATGTTTTCCCTTTTTTTTTTTTTTTTTTTTTTTTCTGTTGTGTGTGTTGGGGATGGGGGGATTGGCCATGGATGATGAGGCCATCCTTGATTTGGAAGTTAATCTTTTAATATGCTTGTATTATTTGAACTGAACTTTACAAAAACTGAGAAAAGAAAGTTTGGAACTGTCATTTCCCAACCCCAGGAAAAAGGATGATGAAATGCTCAAAAAGAAAATCAGAAATAAAATAATAGAAAAAACTTAATTAAAAAGTCTTAATAAGCACCCATGAATTTTAGTCCAAGATTTGCTGTTAAGATCGACAGATTGGTGATTTCTTATCCCACTCGTATGTGGATGTTATTGTGATCATGTCATGCATAATTTTATGCCTTTCTGTGAGATTTATTATGAGCCACTTGTATTTGGATGTTACTGAGTTTATATGTATAATCATCATGCATTTCTATTCAGGGGAGTTCTTTCTATGCTTGCTGTAATTGCTTGTAGTGCTATCAACATACATGTTTGATTTTGGAAGGATAGCAAATTTCAATGCTAAAGCTTTTGACTGCTAAGAAATAAACATTTCATTCAGATTGATGTCCGGCTGTTTCTTTACTGTACTGCAGACCAGGGTTCTAAATTGAATCTGATTAGAGGCTACATAAAGTGGAGTTCCATTTTAATCTTTCCTTAACTAGAATACTTAATGAGAATACTACTTGCTTGAGGATTGCATTAATTGATGCATGATTACCTTATATATGCATGTTTGTCTATATGTGTGCCTGCAAATTTCGAGTGGTGGCATCTGTTTGTACATGTTTATTCTGAAATTCCATGGATTAGACACAATATTATGTCCTTGAGGATTTCTATTAGCCAAACCATCTAATGATATGATCTCTTTTGGTTGGTTTATGTAACTGCCTCTGTAGGCCCAACCTGTCAGCAATACATCTCTGCCAACACAACCTGTAACAGCAGCTCCAACTCCTGCACCAACTATGGCTACGTGAGTTCATCTTATTCTTCTAGTTATTGGCTATTTGATAATAAAAATCTCTCTCACTTTATGGTCTAATTAGAATTTCATTGTTTGCATTTGCAGTCTGCAATCAGCTCCTGAATCTGCTCCAGTTCCTGCTCCCACCCCTGTTTCGTGAGTTCATTTGAGATTATTTACTTTTTAAGACAGTTCTTATTGCTAATAATTTGTTAATATGTTTTTCTTCAAACAGCTCGACAGATGTATATGGTCAAGCAGCATCAAATCTTGTTGGCGGAAGCAACTTGGAGGCCACCATTCAGCAGATTCTTGATATGGGTGGAGGAAGTTGGGATAGAGATACAGTTGTTCGTGCACTAAGGGCTGCATATAATAATCCAGAAAGAGCTGTTGAATACCTTTATTCTGTGAGTGTCCACCGAAAATCTTGGATATTTCCCCTGATTTTGCCAAATCTTAATCATGTGTTGCACTTTCGGTTCACCAAGTATGACTGCAGGATTTAAAGGAATGTTTCTTATATTTGTCATCAACTCCAAAAATTTTCCCTCTTATTCACGTCCATTTATAACCTTGGAGAAGAACTTAATTCCAGGGTATTCCTGAGCAAGCGGAAATTCCTCCTGTGGCTCAACCTCCTGCTGGTGGACAACCTGTTAATCCTTCAAACCAGGCTACACAGCCACCAGCACCTTCAGGTGGTCCCAATGCTAATCCTTTAGATCTTTTTCCCCAGGTAAGAGTTTTTCCGAGATATTGACCACTTAAAGAACATATGAAATGTTCATTGAGAAAATTTAAATACATTTTAATTGGTCTTATTTTTCTGGAACCAGGGTCTTCCAAATTTAGGCTCAAATGCAGGTGCTGGCACTTTAGATTTTCTTCGCAGCAGCCCACAGGTATGAAAGATGCTCTTATGAACAAGGTTTTCTATTCGGAAACATAGTGGTTAGATATTATTGTTCCTTCGTTGTTTTTATTTATTTATTTTTTAATCTTCAGTTTCAAGCACTGAGGGCCATGGTGCAAGCCAATCCTCAAATCTTGCAGGTGCTTATTTCACTTGTCAATTTATGTATGTCTATCCCGTGTAGACATTGATACTAACTTTGTAATCACTTCATATTTCTTGGATCTTCAGCCTATGCTTCAAGAACTCGGAAAGCAAAATCCACAACTAGTACGATTGATTCAAGAACATCAGGCGGACTTCCTACGCCTGATAAATGAACCTCTTGAGGGGGAGGGGTAAGAAGATTAAGTTGGATCTCAAATTCATCATAAATCACAATAAAAATAACTCAAAATTGTTACTGAAGGATTTAAAATCCACAAAAATTGAATACCATCCAAAAATGTGGAAAGGATTTGTTTCTATGTGTTTGAAATCCTTAGCTTTCAAATTCTCCATTGAAAATAGAACCTTAGTCCTTTTAGTTGCATCTCTATATCTTCTGACCACCTAGTAAAACAATAATGTACACAGGAACATATTAGGGCAACTCGCTGAAGCAATGCCACAAGCTGTGACTGTCACACCTGAAGAGCGGGAAGCAATTGAACGTGTAAGTTTTTCTTTCTTGGCTCACTTGGTATACAAAAATGTAATTTAGTCCCTATAGCACGATCAGTCTCTTTACTTTGTCTGCAAAACTAACTTAGTCCTAGAGCGTAATCAGTCTCATCATTTAGTTGCTCACTCCCCTTGACTACCATGTTTCTTTTATCTCCAGAAAAGATCTTGTGACCCGAGGATCGTTGGGTAACATCACATCTCATTATTATTATGAATATTGGACCTCAATGCATTCCATTAAGAGGCTTTGTATCAAAGTTTGCTCTGTTTAGGTATGCCCCATTAAGAGGCTCCCCATCCAAGAAAAAATGTACCCCGTTGAAGTATGTCCTGTAGTCGCTTGAATACTTATAGGCAACTCTTGCTGGACGTAGAAGACTAGAAGTTCAATCTTACTTAAGAAATCAACAGTCTAATATCCAATTAGCAGTAAACAGATCATATATGAAATTATGCATCATTGAAAACAGATGGCTGCAAGTATGAGTTTTAGTTTATTGCTTCGTAGAAGTAAACCAGTTATGTTAGGTTTCATGTGCAAATCATGAATGTTCTGTAGTAATGTTTACTACAATGTAATGAGCTGAAATGTTTGAAGGGGCAAGGGAAAAATGATCTCATGCTGGGAAGTTGTTTCCATTATATTTTCTATGTGATGATTCACATTCCAAGGCAAGAAAAAATTCACACTTGTTTTGTGATTGGTTGGTTTTAGGCGAGAGCAGATCTATCAATTAAAGTTACAGAGAGATTTAATAGAATTAAAATATGGACCTTGCTTTTGTTAGTTTTTTCGTGAAGAGCCAAACTGTGAGTATTTGTATGTGGTATTTCTGATACCTGAAATTCGACTTGTTTTGCGTGCAGCTAGAAGCAATGGGTTTTGATCGAGCTTTGGTGTTGGAAGTGTTCTTTGCATGCAACAAGAATGAAGAGCTGGCTGCTAACTACCTATTAGATCATATGCATGAGTTTGACGAATGAAGTCAGTTGAATAAAGTGGGCTTCTTTAATCTCATCATTTTACTTTTAACTTGCCGCGTGGATTAATTTTTAAATGTCGTTCACAGTGGCTTTCTGAAACAGTATTATTTGGATGCAGGAGGTAGAATATTCTAAAAATTTATCTTCCTCTTTTAGTGCCTGTTTTTATTGCACATGTATAACCTATGTTTGATGCCGGGGCTTGAATTATTTTTAGCCATTTCCAGCAGTAGTACTAATTTCCTGCTAAGAACTTATAATCCTCTTTGATATATCGGAAAATAATATTCCGATATAGTTGTTGAATATCATGGAAGTTAGGAAGATTTGTTATTAGCCTGGGCGTGGAAGTTTTCAAGCATTGAGTTTGTTTAAGCAGTCAAATCGATTAATAAAGGAAGCGATTATGAACATTTTGTCTCTTTTATTAGAAGTGGAATCAAATGGGGTGTAATTCTTAATCTTTGTTGCTGTGTTGGGCAATTTTCATGTTAGGTTAGAACTATCCATAAGAAACTGCCAAACAGGCTTATGTCTTTCTTCTCTCTGATCTTTGGTGAGAGAAGGAATATTACCATATGGTGGGTTCTTAAACGAGTTCTCAAATTGCATTTAATGTCAAGAAATTATTATAGTAGTATATTAATATTCATCCATTGATTGGATGTGTGGGATTGTGGAACTTACTATTCGGATGCCAATATGAAATTTGTCTTGAGCAACACAACCTTTGGTAATATATTAACATATCTATGAGAAAAGAAAGCTATGATAGAAAATCTCTACCAAAATATAAAATCAAGGATATATTTATTTTTCACAAACTTCCCAGATGTGTTTTGAAAAAAATTGTAGTTGAAAAAAATAAGCAAGATAAAACTGGATTTATAGAATTTGATTATGCAAAGCAAAATTTTTGGGGCTAGTTTGGTTCACGGTATAATTTGTGATAAGTTGATTTTATTTGATTATTAGATCCTTCACGCACTTCCGGACAAATTATTTCACATGATAAACTATGTATGTTACATTGTAAAATGTCTTGTTTGGCAAATCAAAGCCAATTTTTTTTTTTTTTTCTATAGGATTAAGATAATTCATATAGCAAACTGAATAATTTGTGAACTATATTGTAATCACTTAAATTCAATGTAACTATCATTTAAAAATTAATTATGAGATTAACCTAAAATCCAATCAAACTAGCCCTTATTAAATTTGCTCGTGGCTCATTCGCGACTAAGTTTTGAAAATTTTGCTCTTTAAGTTTATGGGAGTTTGCGAGCTTTCTAATACTTGAGCTTGCGTCGTACTTATGTAAAGCTAAAATTTAATGAACTCAGAGCTTCAGTCAAGCTTTACCCAAATTAGCTTGCTAGGTGCAATTACAAGTGTGCTTAACTCGGTTGATACTCTTATGATATATATATATATATATATATATATATTATGATGTATCAGATATTTGTTGAGACATAAATTCCCAAACTATCTTCTAAATAATAGAGAATTATAAATTTTTTCAAATATGTTTTAGTCAGAACCCTCTTTAAATTTATCTAAAACTCTTATGCCTTTTTATCTTATCTTTATCTTTGAAAATTAAAAAAAAATGTTTAATTTTATGTTAATAATTAACCCTTTTATCTAATAACTAACTCTTATTAATGGCAATTCATGTTGTTAGATTAATGATGGATAGGAAAGGAATGGAATAAGTTAAATGACTATATTCTTTTGTGGAAAATTATTAAAATAAGAATATTTATTCATTAATATTCTTTTGTATTGTAAAAATCAATAATTAGACAGTGTTAATATACGATTATTCGAATAACATCGGTCTATATATGCTTACATACTTCATCAGCTATGTTATACGTTCATGCAATATATATAGGTATAGTATTGATTTTTAAATTACTCTTTTTATTATTATAATTTAGCAAATTTTCTTGAACTTTTTAATACTGTATTATTCAAAAAATTATGAAATATCATATACTTTTTGTGATAAGATTGAGACACCTTTATTATATTTAATTTTTTTGAAAAAAATAATTTAAAGAGTCATTGATAGATTCTACAACTTTTTATTACTTGTTTTTTAAGTATTTTCGAAAGAAGGGTATATAACAGCATCTCAAATTGTATAACTATATATTTCATTAGGTGTGGGCCAAATAACATTTTCATTTTTCTAGTATTTTGTATTATTTTTAATATTTTTTACGATAATATTGAAATATATATGAGTAAATTGTATAATTAAATAAAAACACATAGCGGTTAAAAAATTGTACATTATATTAGATATTTATAAAGTGAAATTTTTTAGAAATATCGAATGCTTCTCTTGTATTTGAGGATAATTTTGTCTAAAAGAAGACATAGATTCATTCTTGATGAATTGAGAAAGGTCAAACAATGTGGAAGGGAAAAAGTATCTAAACTTATATTTTTAAAAATGAAGATCCATATTCTTAAATAATTCCAATTAAATATATAAAAATAATTTGGAATTGTCCATTTCCTTCATACTTCATTTTCGCATATCCAGCATGCCCTAGTAAGTTTATTATCATGTCAACCTATGAGTGGCAATTTGGGTGGGAGAGTGGGTTCAAATTGAGTTGAAGTAAGGGTATACCATTAATTTTCTCAACTCTAATCCAACCCAACCTGATAACAACCTGAAAATGCTTAACCCTAACTTAACCTGAATCGTATCAAGTCAAGTTTGAGTCGACCTAATTTTTATTAGGTCAACTCATCAACTCAAGCCCACCCAATTCAACCTGTCAATCTGATTTAAAATAATTATATCAAATATTTGTTTTAATTTTTAGAAATTTTTTGGCATTTTTATTTTTTAATTTTTTCTATTCTTAATTATTAATAAATTAAAATAGGAGTAGGAATTCTCATCATAAATTCAAGATAGTGGCTTTCTAAAAAAAAAATTAACTAAACCACATAATATATTGATTTTAGGACTTTTCGTTCCTTTCATTTTGTAGTATCTGTCAGCATTATAAAAATATTAAAATAACAAAGTAACTTATTTTTAAAAATAGCATACTTTTTCAAGTTTTATTCACTCACTTTGTTTAATTTTTGTATCTTTTACATCAATCAAATTGCTTCTCTTAACTTCTTAAAATGACATTATGTCTTTGCTTTATATTGATTCAATTAAGCAGCGCATAAATTAATAAAAATATATCATCAAGTAAATAAGTAAACAAGTATTTTAATTGGACAAATAGTTTATCATAAAAACTTGCTTGAATCTTTTGAATTTTTTATAACCTCTCAATAAAAAGAATTCATGTCTATTTATATACGCAAAATCTTGCATTGCATAAGGCCTAAGAAAAATTTGTAGGACAATTCAGTAGTCAAAGCAGTGTTTTGTTAACTCTTGGCAGAATAATTTTCATGTCTGCTTGGATACCAAAAAATAACCATTAGAAACAACATAAAATTATAATCATCCATCCTATATGTTTGCAAAAATAAATAAGGTCAACAAATACCAAAGTAGTAATTTTGATATTGCTAAAATTCAAAATTTTAAGTTTAATTTTGTTATTTCATATTTTTATTCCTAAAAATTTTAATTTTATTTGATTAATTCGAGTTGAGTTAAGTTGGTTCACGTGGATTTGGGTTTTTGTGTTACACAAAATTAAATTTTGGGTTATTCGTGTAACTTGAAATTCAACCCAACTCAACTCAACTCATTTTCTTCGGGTTCTTATTCATGTCGACCTTATTGAACCCGAACCCAAAATAATTGACCCAAACCCAATTTTTCGTATCGTGTTGAAAATTGCCATCCCTATGTCAACCAAAGTGACACATGCAAACAACCACCACATTTTTAACTTGTTTGAAGATAATTTTAACATAAGGTCCAAGCTTTCTCAGAGAGAGAGAGAGAGAGAGACTTCGGGGTGATTGGTATGCAAAAATAAAATAAAATAAAATAGGAATGGAATATTTCTATAAATAGGAAGTTAATGAAAAAGGAATGATATTAGTATAATTTATTTCATGCTTGGTGTTTATAAGGAATATAAAGAAACATAATCATTATTCTTTGCTTAATTTCAATCTCATATTTGATAATTATCACTAATAGAAGGAAGCAGAATAAAAATAAAATAAAACATTGAATGATCAAATTATCATTTTGTTTATTAAAATAAAAATATTTATTCACAACGTTTTTATGTGTTACCTTAAAAAGTCTTTATGAGATAAGTCTATAATTAGGAGGTTTTGATATCACTTTTATGTCATTTGAATTACATCAGTCAATATAGACATTCTATATCTTATCAACTATATATATTAGTAATTTTGGCACATTCGATGCATGTATTGAAACTTTTACATCATGAAATAAAATGAATATTTATGTTTAGTATAATATTATTTTTTTTAATTAACATGTGAGATTCCTTTTAGGCTTTTAGTATAATGACACAAAAATTATGATAAGATGATAATTATGAATATAGAATGTGCAAGTGGTAAATGATAGTTACTACATAAGTTGATGACTAAAGAAAAGAAATGGAGGCATTTTAGGTACATCACATAAAAATATACCAAAATGGAGTAGGTATTTTATTAATAGTGTGTGTGTATCTTTTCTGCAAGCTTTTGAAACTTTTGGATAAAATATTACTAAAAATTTATAAAATATCGTATAACTAGATTTTGAATTTCTTGTAATTAAGTTAGCTGCTAGCTTTTATTAAATTTTCGTTAAAAAAAATTAATTTGAAGAGCCATAGATAGAATCCACGACTCTTTATTTGTTGTTTTTACTTATATATTTATCATTCGGACAGAAGTGTATATAATTAGCATCTCACATTATAATATATATATATGTATACGTATATATATATATTTCATTAGGCATGGACTAAGTCAATGCTTTCACCTTTTTATAAAAAAAAATAAAGATGCATATATCTATTCTTATTCTTATTATTTTTTATTTTTTATTTTGATAACAATTATATTTTAATATTCTTTATGAAGTTATCGAAAAATATGAGTAAAAATATAATTAAATAAAAACACATAGCAGTCAAGTAAGTTGGAACATAATAATAAACATTGGCAAGTGAAGTTTTAAGAAATAAATAAATCGAACTCTTTTTTTTTTTTTTATCAAATTTTGGAAAGCAATTTTGTTGAAAAAAAATATAAGTTCATTCTCGATAAATTGAAATGATTAAATTCATAGTGAGGAAGGGAATAACTAAATCATACTTCTGAATCAAGATTCTTATGAAAATAAGGATTATATCTTTAAATTGTACAAACATAAATTTAGAAATGAATTTTAAATACTCATTTTTTTATACGTTGTTCCTATATACCAATTATACCTACGGTGAAAGCTACAGCCCACATCAAATTAAATCATTTCTAGTATGACAATAAAGTAAGAGAAGAGCAATCACCAGAAATGAAAATCACAATCAACGAGAAGTATAGCCGCAAACCAACGGGAGAAAACCACCTCAAATGGCCCACAATTGTCATCATTTTTCCAGTTTCTCGAATGCGTTAAACTATAAAAATCCATTTTTTCGTTTTTTTATTTTTTTTTATTATTTTTTTATTTTTAAAAGAAGTTGAAGAAAATTCATGGCTTGAGAATAAGTCAAGCTTCCGGATTTGTTCTTGAAAATGGCCAAAATACAGAGAGAGAGAGGCCATCCCTAATTGACCAAACTTGTGACTGATTCAAAGGTAAAAACATACACGTTGGGGTCAAAGCTTTTGTGGTGGTGAGAAACACAAAACCCAAACATAAGGAGACAATTGGATATTGACTGTATCGTCTGGAAATTAAGTTTAATTAGAATTTTTACTTTTTAATTAAAATAATTTTATTTATTTTTTATCGTAAAATTAGAATTCTTTTTATTTTAGATTTCTGATTTTAAGAGGAGCATAAAATTAAATAATTTATTTCTATAAGTAGAAGTATTCTTTTATTACTTCAAGACACTAAATTATATTACAAGTGAGATAATATAAAGTGGTTGAGAGTAGTCGTATAAAAAAAAAATTCGTCTTTCATTTTATCGAACATATAAATTTCGATATATTTATTTTCTAGTTATGGGGTGTTATTTTTATTTTTAAATTTATTGATGTGACCTGTAAGTGTATGATAAATTAAATTTCATATCTGTGCCCAACAAAAACATCCACTGCATATCTTGGACTAGTAGACTTGAATAGTTCTATTGATTTTTCGCCTTGAAATCCATAATTAAATATGCCATTCACAAGCCACACACGCGCACACACACACACACACACACACACACAAGAGTTAATTACTCATCTTCTTTTGTATATGTATGTGAAGATCGCAGAGCTCCTCTGAGCTTCTTCAGACAGGTTGATAGGTTTTAGAACAGCAGTAGAAGCATAGAGTGAAACATGGGAAAGAAACTGAATGCTCTGCTGGGCAGAACCTCAAAAACAGCAAAGTTGAAGATGCTGACTGATCTTGCCATCTCCAGAATTGCCATTCTTAAAAACCTTCACGGTGCGAGGTGCTCTCAAGCCGAGTCTGATGTAATACAGCTACTGCAGCTAGGTCACCCCCAACGTGCTCTCCTCCGTGTAAGTTGGAGCTCAAAAGACCAACCCCACTTTCTTCAACCCCCTCTTCTTGGCTTCTGAAATTGATCCAACTTTTCTCAATAGGTTGAGCAAGTTATCAAGGAGCAGAATACATTGGATGCATTTGTTCTCGTAGAAAACTACTGCTATATTGTGGGGGAGAGAACTTACACGGTCAAAAACAGCAGGTTATTTATCTTCATTATTGATCCATCTGATGAATTTGCAGACCAAGTTCTTTTTCTGCTTTCTGAATAAAAAAATAAATAAATAAAAAATGTCATCTCCTGCTGATGTGCTACAATGTTCTCATACAGGGAATGTCCTGATGATCTCAAGGAGGCAATATCGAGTTTGATCTTCGCATCTTCAAGATGTGGAGAGTTTCCGGAGCTGCAAAAGATTCGTGATTTTTTCACATCCAAATATGGAAAAGACTTTGCTACTAATGCTGTCGAATTAAGAAATAACTGCTGCGTGTATCCTAAGGTGCATCTTAAATTTAATGCATGTTCGTTAATGATAACATGTCTTTTGTACTTGTGAAAAATCTGATCTTAAAGTAACTAAAAAATACCTACCCATAATGGGTTACTTCAGATGATACAGAGACTTTCCACACAGCAAGCAAGCTTGGAAAGCAGACAAAGATTGCTAATGCAAATTGCTAAGCATAATGGGATCACTCTCCAACTGGATCATGAGGACTATGATATCTCCAGTAAGGTAGAAAGTTAGAGAAACAAGAAAAATATCTGCTACCATAATTCAGTATCAAACATCTAACATTTATAAAAGTTGAAAACAATTCCAGATGCAGGTATCAAATGAAAGTGCTACATTTAAAGCTCACAAGGTTAACGTTTTTCCGGTTGAACCAGAAATAAACGATGAAACACTTTCTGAATCAGTAAAAGCAAGGAAGGCTTATAGAGATGTGGCCGCCGCAGCTCAAGATGCTTTCGAATCAGCAGCTTATGCAGCAGCAGCAGCAAGAGCAGCGATGGAGTTATGTAGACTTGAATCATGGGACAATAATCCAGATGATCATAGTGGTTCCCAACATCACCATACCCAATACCAATGAACAGCATTTGGAATTCAACTATTGCCAGATTTGCAGTAAATACTTACTAGGAAAGCATATTTATAGCAAGTAGCGACATGATAAACTCACATTGATACATACTGATTTTTATTTATCCATTCCCAATGAGATCATAGATCTTAATCTCCTATACATATAGACTCCATAATTACTTGTCATTTTGGTATAGTAATTATATAATGGAGATAAGCAACTTCAGTTTGCAGGGGAAATTGCATTTTGCCAGGCATGAGGCCGGGCAGCATCAGGCCCAGGGGAAATAAGAACTCTTGGTTAAATAACACGGACATCTTATCAATGAATGCTTTGTAATTGGTCAACAATGGAAGAAAGTTCATAAACAATCGACCCCCTTTATCAGTTCTTCAGAAGCAAATAAACCTTTATAAAGGCTCTCCGCTGTTTTTCCTATTCTCTTTCAACCCATCATCCAGCAGGCTGTAGCTAAAATCCGATAATAAGAGTTCAAAAACCAAAGCTAATTAATTTCATCATAATTCCATGTTGCAAAAGCAGACATCTCCACTCTCCCACTACATTTTAATGAAAGAGATAAGAAGTAAGCTCAAGACCAGGCCTCAACATGATACTTGCCAGCCTTTTCCAGTGTCCGAATCCACCTTATAGCGGCTTCTCTTGAAACCCCACCTTCTTTAGAAACGATTTCCTCAAATGCTGTCAATACATCAGCAGGCATTTTATTTGCAGATCCAGAAACATAAATAGCAGCGCCCTCAGTTAGCAAACTCCATATCTTCATACTTTGCTCCCGCATCTTGTGTTGTACATACACTTTCTGCGGTTGATCCCTAGAAAAGGCAACGTAGAATCCTCCACCCTTGTCTTCGGAAAGTACTCCATTCTTTTGTGAATGTGACAACCAAAAATCTTGGTATAGAAAGTCTTCCTTCTCGCTTCTACAGCCGAAGAAAAAAATGATTGGGGCAGTTGTAACAGTTTTACTCTGCAGTGCTCTTTCCTCCACAAAACCATGGAGAGGTGCGCATCCAGTTCCAGGTCCAACGAGAATAAGAGGAAGTGATGGTGGTGGGGGAGGAAGACAACCTTTACTAAACCATGCTGGTATAAAGACTCCTGTTTAAGGTTGATTAAAAGGAAAGAAATAAATAAACTGTGAGTTACAATTTGCTCCAGATGATGCCTCAGGAGCAGTTACAATATAAACTCAAACTTACTTTGCTGAGGATCAATACTGGCAAGCCATGATGAGCAAAGACCTGTGCGCTTCCTCTTGTAAGGAGTTGTCCATGAGACAACGCTTACTGTTAAGTGCACTTGATTTGGATGAGCTGAATGAGAAGAAGAGATGGAGAAGGCCCTTGTTTTCAGTGGAGGAACAAGCTGTACCAACCATTCGAAAGGCATCTGCACAGAAGGAAAATCTTCCAGTACCTACATTACAGAGTCAGAAGAAAATGAATAAGAAATTAGTTCACATCTTTTGTCACAAACAATTCAGGACAAGCACTTGAGCCAGTCAATCAGCAGTTTTTCTGAAAACATGGCAGAGATGCTAAAAAAGATAATGCACAGAAAGCAAAGATTCTAAATAACATGTTGCATGGGAAAAACCAATACTAAAGACACTATTCACAGAGGAAATCTGGTCAGAAGATGAATGTTTTAATAGTCTTATACTTTTCAGGAAAGAACACTCCCAGTTTGTTTACATGGAAACAAATCAGAATGGCTGTTTTATATAAATGACACTGAGTTTTGTTTCCCAAGCATAAGCTGTCTGCTACTTGAGGTTGTAGAAAAATAGACATTCTTTTCCTTGAAGACTAAACCATGTAGAAGACCCAGATCATTGCCAATTTCACTTGTGAGAAAAGGGAACTGCCATTAGCTTTTCCCATTTAACTCATGGCGCTTTCATGCAATCTTTATTTCAAAAAAAATAAGAAATACATTAGACAAATACAAAATTAAATATGTACATCGTGTTCATGCAGAAAATAATAAATATCTCATCACCTCCAAGACAGTCCTTCGTTCCTTCTGGTTGTACAGGTATAAATCATCTCTTCCTTCAGGTGAGGCAAAATATTGAAGCCTTTCCTTTTCATGTTCAGCAGTGGCAAAATAATTCATGACCTGAGGAAGTTCATGTATCAGAAAGACCATAGTTAAATACACTAAGGGGCATAATAAATCTTGAAAAGCAGATCTGCAAGATTAAGATGTTGCAACAGGAGACGTATTAATAATGCCTTCAATCTTAATAATCTTGGCAAGAAGCTGATCCTCCTTCCTTATAGTATGGTCCAGATCTTCTAGGGTGCATTTTCTGGTAGCTATCTAACGTGACTGGGTGAAGAATATTAAGTTATAAACATACTGGACAGCTCTTGCAAGTCAAGAAAATATCTGTGAGTTTAATATTAGAAATAGTCAACTAACTTAATTCTCAAAATCTAGGTTATGAAGATGAAAGCATCATATGGAAGGAATACATGAAATTTTTTTTCACTGAAGGGTTCTTCAAAATCATCTAAGGGATCTCCTTGAAAGTTCTGACCAGATTGTGGGGTACACGCATATCTAATTATGCAATCAGATTATGATTGACTATATTATCTTTCCTTTCCTTTGCTTTTTTGAAATAAATAAATCTACTTAATAGTAAAAATTCTTATCACAGACAATGGAAGAGAACTCAGCCATCCTAATCGGGCGCATCGGAAATGATTATAGCACAGTAAGTACAGCCTATCAACTGAACTAGGCTAGTCAAATAACAAAATGATATTGGTCCGTTTCTAAACAACCTAGGTCCATCTCTGGAGACATTTACAGGTGAGTATTTATCCAATTTGCAAGATGGTAGTGCATCCAAGATGGCTCCAAAGATAGGGACAAACTGGCATGCAGCATGACAACCAAACAAACAAAGCAACAAATATTGGCAGCAATCTCTACAGTACCTCAAAGAAATAACGTCTAGGGGAAGCTGATGCAACATCCATTGTCAACTCAACAAAGGATTTTAATTTCACAGGGAATACTGAAGGATTCAGAAAACCATGATCCTCTTTATCTCTAGGCAGAACCTGAAAACAAGTATTCAATGAAACAGTTGTAAACGAACAGCTCATAAGAGATGTTGATTATCTAACTCACTTCACATGTCCTAAATATTGGACTTTCCGGTTCAACCCACAACCTATTTGGAATGGAATTGGAGGAAACCTTAATGCACTGCCATTCACACACAGCAAAACTATCAAGGTACCATTTGATACTATCGACTGTAGCATGTGCACCTCTACTAAACAAATTCACAACTCATATAGGATATGATAAGCGAAAAAGGTACCATTAAGGATCACAGGGAAAAAGTTGTATATCCAATACTGAACACAAGAGAAATAGAACAAAGAACTTAAATTAGAGAACTACCTACAGTTATGTACGATTCGGGGTTCAAATTACAACGCTGTATAAAAGCATCAACTGCAGCAGGACTTTGGCCAGGAAGAACCCCAAGAACATCACCCACTTCATAATCTATTGACTGCAAAAGAAAAAATTGATATATTAATTGAAAATTAAAATAGTTTATGAACTGGAAGTCACTGGATATATGAACACTTAACAATTAACCCAGTTTCAGAATCTTTAGCCTGACTTACTGATGAAACAGCTTCAAACTCAAAGTGACGTACATCCTTCCCACTGGCCTGTCTACTCAATGGATGATTATTGGTCTACATCAAAAAATTTAAAGTGATCAGAAGACATTATGGTAGTTAGCACTTACAATAGTTGCAGGCAGTTAGTACTTACACCCACGCATTCACACCCTCAAGCATGTGTTCGGTATAGATGGATGCATGGATTTAATTTTTTGATCCTATAGTAACCAAGTATTTTTTTAATTTAATTCTTATTATCAGCTGGGACAATACTCAGAGTATGAGAGATAGAAGGAAAAAAGTCAAATTCATATTGATTATGGAAACGAGTCAAGTGTTGCTGGACCATCCTGCCCCTAGTGACACTTCCAGGCCCATTGGCATGTCAGCCAAACCCAAAATCACAATTCACAGATTGTTTCCCCTGCAGATACAACCACAACCCAGCAGCCTTGCAACCTCAAGCCAAGCTGGATCCCATCAGTTAACCTTCACAAGTAACTTCTGTTCATCCTAAGGTAAGAAGCAGAAAATTCCTTGGTACTCCTCTCACTTTTTTCTTTTCTTTTGGTTGTCTAATTTAGGGCCTAGTTAACATTTGAAAGTTCTTAGCAGGCAAGCGAAAGCACAACTGAAGTTGATCATATGAATACAGACCCTGCTTCATGCTCTGTAACTGTAGTCTTATTGAATCATAAATCAAACGAATTTGGTTCTGTTTCTTATGGTGTCGTGGCAATTGTTTCTTTATCTGTATGTATTTAGGAGTAGGGTTTGGAACTGAAACTGGTCAAGGCCATTATCACCATTTACACAATTATGATTGAATAGAAAGTTTCAGCCAAAGCATAGTGGCCTTCCTTAGTTCCCTCAAAAACACTTTGAAACAAAGTATCAAGTTACAGCTTTAAGTTTTCGAGAAAAATACAGCTTCTTAAGTTTTCTGTAGGACTTAAACAAGTTTATTGAAAATGAAGAAAATATAGTTCAGCTATTTGTGATCAACTACAGATGCTGAACAATTAGATACCACAGAATATCATTAAAATCGGTTCACTACTGAAGACACCGTAAATACTGCCTACCATTTTCAGGAAGCAATCAGGGCTGTTTTTGCCAGAAAATTTTGCAGGAGTCATAGAGCGAGCCCTCTCAATTTGCATCTCAAGATATTCCAAATCTGTAAAACCCAAATATTTTAACTAATAAACATCATAGTTCAATAGTTACTGCTGGAAAGCAAATAACCAAGGATATAGACCAACCTTACCACATCCTCCAACTTTAGATTTATCATATGCATGATCAAGAAAAATGTAATGTGCTATTTTATTATTTTATTTTATAAAGAAGAAGAAGAAGAAGAAGAAGAAAAAGAAAGAAAATGGGAAGCATCGTAACAGTACAGAACAAGAAAATATAGAATCAAAATCGAAGTCACCTTGGTCTTGCTAAATCAGAATGAGGTCTGAACTTATGCCCATGGAGGAGAAACAAGGTTCCATCATCACACCCTCCTACACAATGTTACACTCAAATCCTAGTTGGGTGTAATTGTGAAGTGGGCCCAGAGTATAAGCATGCTTCCAAGTGGACTAGTATAACTAACATTGTTATACAAAGAAAAAGGAAAGACAGAATAGCTTTTTTCTTATCAATTAAGATTCTTGCTTCCTTGTTTCCACCAGATGCTAGAATTAAAGATCCACGATGGTACTGTCACCTATCATTTTACAACTATCAATTTCTCGTTCGATATTGATGAGGGTTCGTTTTGCTGGGTTAGGATCCCGGCTAGAACGATGGTAGAACTTGACCCGGATGGATCGTGTTCCTGTTTTGTAGGGAAAGAATTCTGCAGTCACAATAAACGTTAGGCTAGCCGAGTAGCCCTCGGCTTAGGCCCTCCGACAATCAAGTCAGTAAGATTCGACCTCAATAATCGATTAGAGGGGTAAGGGCTTTTTGGTGTATATGAGTGCGTACCTCTGAAAAGCAGGGTTGAGGGTATATATATCCTTCTTTTCCTAGGAAATGTCTGGAAAGCCCTCAGATATCTCCCCGGGCCATTAACCTTGGGCCTGGGGTATTTGGTCATTCCCTCTATTTGAATATTTCTAGCCAATTGCCCTTCCGGGTCTCAAGGACAAGATAGTACACTGTAGCGGCACCTACTGTGTCAGACGGTGAGGGGGACGGCACGCGCCATTAATGCGGAGGCAGAGTACTGTACTGGTCTCCACCTCAGCTGAGGTCGAAGACTTTCGCAGGTCGAGGGAACCTGACTGGGTCTGTGCAGATCCGGTCGAGTGAAGTCGACAAGACATATGGGCCCTGAGTCCGGTCGAGTGAAGTCGATGAGACGTATGGGCCCTGAGTCTCAGTTGGGCCGCCGTCTCTCGCTGGGCCTTGCTGGTTTGGGCCATCCCATATCATGAGTCCCCCCACTTCGCAAGGCTGAACAGGGTACCGATGAGAAGCGTTGGGAAGTAGCGAAAACGGTTCTACTGATAGTTGACCAGGGTTTGACGCATTTATTGAGCGGTTACATCGTGGCGCGCGCAGTACGGCGTGGCGGTTACAGTCATTATGGCAGACGTTTGATTTACTGCCTCCTTTCCCTATAAATATCCACTGTAATTCTGGCCATTTTACTTTTACTGCTTTAGAATCTGCGCGTAAGCTTGTAGAAAAACTCTTGGGTGCCCAAGGTTTCTGAATCTAACCTTCCCGTTCACTCCCTCGGTTTCCTGCATTTAACTTCCATTTCCAGTAAGTGTTCTGCTGTTTTTACTTCTTATCGTCTACTTTTCTTTTGAAACATCATGCTGGGATTATATAGTTCTGAGGGTAGTCAGGGGGGGATAGCAAGGCTACCCCGTCCAAAAGGCGTAGGTATCGCTCTGCGGCGTCTAACGAGTCGTCGCCTAATGATTCTAGTTCCAGCAGTTCGAGTAGCAAACGCGGTGTGGAGGAGGCTGGGCCTAGCCAAGTACCCCCATCACGAGGTCGATTATTTACCCCCAATCATTTTAGCGAAATAGTGTCTACTATGAACCCTGGGGACTTGAGACGTCTAAGGGAGCTCTATCATATTCCCCCAAAAATACCAGCTTTTAGCCCCTGGACCACCTGGTCGAATGCATCGCGCCCCTGTGGGTTGCATAACTGTGTTCGAGGACGCCTTTAGGTGTGGGCTTAGGTTCCCTCTAAGTGGCAGCATGATAGGTCTGTTAGGGGTCTTCAAGTATGCATAACTTAACTTCTGCCCAACTGTTTTTCTACTCTCTGTAATTTCATAGTTTTGATGCGTCTGTTCAACCAGCCGGCCAGTTTCAAAAACTTTTCCAACCTGTTTCATCTTCCCATGTCTCGTAAGTCTGGCAGTGCCGACGAGTCAGGGATCTATTACCTCACTGCTCGGCCTCGTCGGAGATTTCTGGTAGCCCCCTCTTCTTCGTATGGTCAGGCGTGGAAAAAACGCTACCTCTTTGTTCGAGTGAAGGGGGGTTTTAATATTCCTCGGGGTTGGTGGAGGGAGCATGTCGACATGCCCAAGAATCGCACCCCAACCTGGCCGAACACATTCGTGCAGGATCTGGTCGAGTTCGGCCCCGTGGAAGCCTCTGTCTTCATCGAGGAAAGGCAGTTAGCATTGGGCGGGCTGTCGCCAACCCCAATAGATTTTCCCGCTGATTATGAGATAGGTAGATAGAGTGTGCTTTGCGCTTTGCTATGTGTTTATCTTTGATGATCTGCGTGGTTCTTTGGCTTTGACTTCTTTTGAATTTGATGTGCGCAGATCGAGAAGAGATCAAGAGCTGAGGCGCTGGTCCGAGCAAAAAAGAATAAGCAGCGCAAACAGGGAGTTGCTTCCCGTCGAGAGCCTCAACAGGCGACGAGCCGCGTCGATTGGAGCAGCTCCCGCCCCCTCGCTGACCCCCTCGCCAGGTTGAGCAGCAGCCACCTTAAGCGGGGTTCCTGCTGGTCGAGGAAAAAGACCGATGGGCGAACGGAGTAGTCCCCCGCCCAAGAAAATTGCAGCGGGGAAAGGTAAAGGAAAAAGCACAGGGTCGGGGATGTCGACGGGGAACGATCTCTTTGGAGATCGAGGAGCCGATGCATTATTTAACCTGCAAAAGTTCCTGTCTCCTCGGTTCGGGTCAGACCCGAGCCTCGCCGTAAGCGACTCCTCGAGCATGCTCGCGTCGGGGCCCACCGGGGTGGATGCTTTGAAGGTGCTGATGGCTAGTCAGTTCTTGCCTGACCAAAAGAAGATAATGGGCATGAGCTAAGCTGCTGCCCTCTGTGAGTTCGCATATCACACGATCATAGTAAGATTTCGTTTTTTGCGTCTCTGCATATTTATACTTTTGTTGATTTGACAGTTGTGACCTTATGTGTCAGGTCGGGCAACTGGGCTACAATTTCTACCGCCACTCCGAGCTAGCCCTTGCTGATCGAGAGCAGTTAGATGCTGGCGGTGATGCTGAAACTTTGAAGGCTCAGCTGGAGTCTTCCCAACTGCGAATCGAGGAGCTGGAGAAGCAGGTTAGCCAGCATGACCGAGAGATCGAGGAAAAGGACGAACAGGTCCTTCTCGTGGTGACGGAGCGGACCAAGATGGATGGAAAATTGAAAAAACTGGAGCTGGACGTGCAGGTTGCCTATGAATCTGGTCGGGTCGCTGGTCAGAGTGAGCGGCTGGTCGAGGCCAGGACTGAGTTCGCATGGCTATTGCCGGAGGTACGCCAGGAGGCCGTGCAGCAGTTCATGGTTAGCCCAGCTTTTTAGGATGCAAGTGTTGTGCTGTGCTCTGGAGCAGAAGTCGGCTGAGGCTCGGGCGGCACAGAACGGTACCTACGCCTTTTGGACGAGGTAGCCTCGCTATCCCCCCCTAACTACCCTTAGAACTATATAATCCCAACATGATGTTTCAAAAGAAAAGCAGACGATAAGAAGAAAAAACAACGGAACACTTACTGGAAATGGAAGTTAAATGCAGCAAACCGGGGGAGTGAATGCGAAGGTTAGATTCAGAAACCCTGGGCACCCAAGAGTTTTTCTACAAGCTCACGCGCAGATTCTAAAGCAGTAAAAGTAAAAATGGCCAGAATTACAGTGGATATTTATAGGGAAAGGAGTGCAGTAAATCAAATGTCTGCCATAATGACTATAACAGCCACGCCGTCCCGCGCGCGCCACGATGTAACCACTCAATAAATGCATCAAAACCCTGGTCGACTGTCAGTAGAACCGTTTTCGCTACTTCCCAACGCTTCTCATCGGTACCCTGTTCAGCCTTGCGAAGTGGGGGGACTCATGATATGGGATGGCCCAAATGCTTGGGCCCAAGCCAGCAAGGCCCAGCGAGAGACGGCGGCCCAACTGAGACTCAAGGCCCATACGTTTCATCGACTTCACTCGACCGGACTCAGGGCCCATACGTCTCGTCAACTTCACTCGACTAGATCTGCACAGACCCAGTCAGGTTCCCTCGACCTGCGAAAGTCTTCGACCTCAGCTGAGGTGGAGACCAATACAGTACTCTGCCACCGCATTTAATGCACTGGCAGGCGCCACGCCTCCGCATTAATGGCGCGTGCCGTCCCCCTCACCGTTTGACACGACAGGCGCCGCTACAGTGTACTATCTTGTCCTTGAGACCCGGAAGGGCAATTGGCCGGAAATATTCAAATAGGAGGAATGACCAAATACCCCAAGCCCAAGGTTAATGGCCCGAGGAGATATCTGAGGGCTTTCCAGACATTTCCTAGGAAAAGAAGGATATATATACCCTCAACCCTACTTTTTAGAGGTACGCACTCATATACACCAAAAAGCCCTTACCCCTCTGATCGATTATTGAAGTCGAATCTTACTGACTTGATCGTCGGAGGGCCTAAGCCGAGGGCCACTCAGCTAGCCTAACGTTTATTGTGACTGCAGGATTCTTTCCCTACAAAATAGGAACACGATCCATCCGGGTCAAGTTCTACCATCGTTCTAGCCGGGATCCTAACCCAGCAAAACGAACCCTCATCAGATATTAAATTCCTTGAAAGAAATCATGTGCATGTTCTCACATATCTTAAAATTGTAAACATCAACAAAAAGCAGAGTCTATTGACAAGATTGAAACAATGAGAAAATAGGGATCCCTGTACATATTCTAAGGACAACAAAAGCTTAAGACGCAACCTGGGGTAGTTGAAAGTGGTGGCCCCCTTTCTTCGTTATCATGATACACAATTTGTATTCTAGGTTGATCTATTAAAGTCGCATCTGGAGCCACAAAATCTGGGCCATTTGGAAGCAGCTTTTGATTCTCTTTATACAACATATCCCACAAGGCAGCCATCCAAGGATCTAGAGCCCCTTCGTACCTATCAATGAATTTAAAAGCATCTGCTAAGATTTTCATTTGGGCAGCTTGTACAAAAGATAATTTTACACATTCAAAATAAATAAGTAAATAATAAACAACAATCAAAAGTCGTAAAGAAGGACTAAAAACACATATCTTCGGTAGGGCACATGTCATGGAGCAGGCAGATGAATAGTGTAGTGTCTTGCATGAAATAAAAAAAATAAAATCGAAGTGAGTGTGAAAATATGCACCAAATTAGATAAGGAACATCAATAATCAGATATATAACGAGAAAGGATTTACTTTTTCTAAGGTTTTAGTGACCTCCAAAAGCCATGACATTATACAAAACACACAAATGATGGCATCAAAACCTATCCAAGGAAACCAGAAAGGAAGTGGATGATGAAAAGAGCCAAGTCCACCAATTAAATGTGTAACTTTCAACTTTTAAATAACAATGATAATGTCAGCCTTCACTTATACTAGCTTTCATCTCAGTAGAAGGAATAAATTATGTGAAAGAATTTGAAAAGTAAACTATAGGAAGTCATCTCTTTCAAATATACTATTCGATTGTTCCCACTCAGTCCATTTTAAACAAAATCCCCATTTTAAACAGTAGTTACCAAAGGTAGATCTTGTTTGTACAGAATGCATAATCTAGCACCTAGGATAGTCAAAACTCACATAGATGGAAGAAGAGAGAAAAAAAAAATGTTTAATGATTACGACATCACACATAGTTACTCACACTACCAAGGTAACATAGCAGAGAAAACAAATTCTTCCTAACTACTTGAGATAGCTGCTTAGCACTTTTTTACATTCCATAGCTGGAGTATCATATTATTTTGCTCTGCATGCAAACTTAGGCGAGTCCATGGGTAAACTACAAAACTTGACATGCCAATTTGATCATCTAAAGGAAAATATACTCCTCCTACAACTGAGTCAAATTATATTTATTAATTTGCTTATCATAGTAATTTTATTGTAACAACTCCTTTCTGACATTTTATTCTATATCCTACATGATTCTTAGTGTTCAAGCTACAGCTGATACCAAGTGCCTATCTTAGTTTAGAATATAGCATCGATGCCTTGCTAGCTGTTTATATAGTATAAATTTTACCTTCTAGAATCTAGATGTAAGACACATAAGCATGTGGCTCTTGGAGAATAGTTCATGACATGTATGATAAATAACGTACTAGCCAGGGCTACAATATTGATGGTCCAATATCTAGTAGAACAACTATTTCATATCACTTTCTTTGCCAATTTTTCAGGACTAAGCATGGCAAAATTGTTGGAAATTTCCCTTGCAAAATTTAGATAGTAGGTGCCGATGATCTTGGGTCGCAGGACTCCTCGGTATAATTACAAAATTCATGCTAAGCTTGCCCATGCTTTTAATGCTATTAGTTCCATGAAGTAGTAATTGCTTAATGCAAAATGCCTTCCCTAAATTTTCCTATTTCTTTCTAAACTTTCCTCTTTCTTCTCTTTTTAATTTAAAAAAAGTTACGGGCAAATTCAGCAAACCGCATCTGGGTAAACCACTCCTTACTTAAGTTGATGAATGCAATTGACAAATAGAAAAAAAAACTCAGCACAGCACCTATAACAAGAAACTTCCAACCATAAAAAGTATTGAATTCAGAGGTGAAAAATGTAGAGCGCCAACGAGTGGATGTACTCAAGTCCTATCAGAATATGTAACAGTGAACAGTCTTCAGGCAGTTCAATTTATCATTGACCCCTCACATACACACAGAATCTTGAAGTTAGCAAACATGAAATATTTGTCAATTCACTAGAATGTGCAACAGACTTCAGGTAGTTCAATATATCACTGAGTTCTAATGCAGGCAAGCCAAGAATATATTATTCAATTATCATATAAGCAGTATCTTATCCAAAATCATGAGAAATTGTGTATAGTGGGCAACAGTGAGAACTGTACCCTGAGGGGTGCTGATCATCTCCCAGGCCTCTTTCAATAATTGCCCTCGCACCTAGATCTGATAGCCGTTTGTCCAGCTTCTTTGCCACAAACTGCAACCAGAAAACCCATTTATGTTATCACTAGATGATTTAGAAACTAAGTTAATTTAGCAAATGATAGATGTTTATCTAAAAGATGAAACAAATAAAAGTTTACAACAAAATTATAGGATAAACTTTTAAAGATGCATAAACATTGGAATTGTCATGATCGAATTTATTCTGATGAGTGAAAATGCAATTCTGGATCTATTATAGCTAGCATATGACAGTGTATCCTCGACTTTTATGAGACTTTCATCAACTGAGAATACTGTATACATAATAAAGGGACAGTTGCAAAAATTTTGTACTAGTAATATGCCATTAAAGGAGTGAAACTTGACGAATTATATCTATGGGATAATATATCATCATTATTCAATTAAATCTTGAACAAATGTAAACAATGTAAAATATTAAACGTACAGTTGCAGTAAAAATATTCCCCAAGAAATAAGATATAAAAAACTAATATTAATCCCAAGATCCATATATTACATTATATTTTTGGTAGCTTGAATCACCCAATCCAAACACAGCGTAGCGAACTCCTTTAAGCCACTCTCGTGTCAAATTCTTTTGCAATAAGAACCTCCAAAACCCCTGCAAAAATTTAAGAGATATAAATTACAAAAATTGGGAAAGAAAATTCAATACCACCAGGAAACATTTGATTCTATTATTTCATATCATGAATAACCTTCATGGAGTCCGGGTTGTCCCCTTGACCTGTGGTTGACACCACAAAAATCACTGCCTCCCTACTTGGCAAATCACTCTGAATTAACAAATCACAACAATGAGATTAGAAATTCTAAAAGAACATAATTCTGGAAGTGGGTAATCTCATTCGCAAACTCTCCTCTAGCTTGATGAAGAAAAAATACCTTGCAAGTGAAGTGTTTGATTAGTGCAATATGCATTATTTTACAACTAAACAAACCTCATTAAATATTAAATGAGCATTTTATGATCTATTTCAAATTATTATTAAATACTATAATAATCAAGAAAAAACAATATAAAACATATAGAGCCTAGATTTTAAAATTTATAAAACTAGACATGCATGGCGATAATCAAAGTGTGGGAACACACAGGTTGAAATTCATCAATGGAGAGGACAGAGACAGAGGGGCAGCCACGGCGCTCAGCTTCGCGGCCAAGCCGCTCGGCAGCATCCATTGCATTTCCTGTTTGAGAAGCATACAATATCAGCAGCTGCTTATCAAGCTTCTCCTCCATTGATCCCATCAAGTTTTTGCCACAATCACTATCACTAGCTGCAAAACCTATGCATAATGCACAAACAAGTTATGCATATAAATGAAGCAAAAATATAGAGACAAACATAAATCTAATTTTAGACTAATGTGTATACATAGAAAAGCCAGAACTACATTATTGCTGCTAAACACATCCCCGTGAAGCTAAACTGAACTATTATAAAAATTTCATGAAAACTACAGTCTAATTCTTCATTCTCCTTTATCATTTTCTAAAAACAAATCATTAGGCATCCAGTCTTGTAAAACTAATCAGAGCATCAATGTGAACAACGAATTATCACAAACTCAATAACAACGAAGGTTCTTTAAATTCTACCAAAAGCTTATAAGAATAAAGTAATGAATAAGAATTAAGATCATATACTAACAGAGTAACAGAAGAAGAATCATATGTTCTCTCTTCACAACTAATTAGTAATGAGAGAGGTTAGAAGTAAAACAACCACACGTTCACGTTCCAAACCAGCACAAGTATGAAACCAAACAAGCAAAATCGTTCACGTTCCAAACCAGCACACACAGTAATTTGTCATTCCTGGTTTTACCCTTACATGCTAAGCCCACAGACGAATTCCCAGATTACGAGAACGTTATAAACATCAACCGATCAAATTCACCATTAATGCGGCTGATCAAAGAGGAATTTTATCAAACACATTCTAATCCTAGATAAAGTCTGGCTTTTTTTTTCACACCTGAACAAACCTGCTTCCTCCCGCTGCTGTCTCAATGAAGCACACTGCTAAAACCTCAAAGAAATTGCTTTCCTTTTTCTCACTCAGAAATCTGGTATTACCGTTTCATAAACCACAATGAAATTAATTCAGAGTCTGTGCAAGATGTAGAGGATCATAGATAAGATGTGGAGCCGAGCAAGCATTATTAGACACACAAATCAGTTGTTCAACATCAAATCACACTTCCATCGGCAGAAAAGGAAAAGGAATTATGGAGGATAATCATAATAAAGAAATGAAGTTATAAATAGGTTCTGGCTATTAAAGCTTCTTGAAAGCAATTTGACAGGGTATCCTTTCTACCGTGGATTTCGAGGGTTTAATGAGGTTTCCTATTTTTTCAACTTTCTTATTGTTATCGAGGGCAAATTCAGTAAATCATATTTATTTATTTAGTCCTATAAATTTATCAATTAACGTAAACAATTTCCTTGAATTATCATATCATTTCCCTCTAAAAATCAAAATAAGTACTAAATTAACAATGGATGTTAATATGGATTCAACCTTAAAATCACAACAGGGATTAGGACAGTTTAGGATGGTTGCAAAGCTCGATGTATAGAATATTCAAATTGATAATTCAAATAAGTAAATAAATTCTATCATTGCAATTCAAATTAATAATTCAAATAATCTCTATAAATATATTTTTAAATAATAAGTATTATATTTATCAATTATATTCAATTTTATCATTACAAACAAATGAATCATAAGATGAGTGTGAGGGCTCCGTTGTTGCCCCACCCATATAGGTTAGAATATGCAAGCTCGTTTGGCCCATGTTAAAATTGAATAGAGTTTATTTTTGTATCAAAAAGTTCAGGACATACTTTTATAAACCAAGTATATTTTTTCCTGGGATTTTCGTAAAGAAAAATATTTTTAAAAGCCTGGATATAATCCCAGTAATTAAATTTGAAAGTAATTCTATTAACAGAAAATTCTTTTTCTTTTAATGAGGATAAACCCCATTCTTCAATAGAAATTAATTTCTTAATTATTATTTTACTAAAATTGAAAATATTTTTCTCTTGATAAGGAAAATAATGATTAACCTCACAAGAGCCAGTAAAAATAAGAATATTTTCAAAAAACATTCTGGGTTTATAAGACCCAGCAGCATATGATGCTGTATCCAAGTGTCTTTGGTGTATTACCCATGGATCATTCTTCCATTGAAGATCTTTATGCTCAAGTATTATTATCATATCATTAGCATCTTTTTGCTCAAAAGTTGTGAGAGATTCCTCATCAACTAGGGATGCAATATTAGAAGTAACATCCACAAAAAAAGGTTTATTAGTTCCTTCTGGCTTTTTGGACGGGTTGGAGACAGAGGGTTTATTAGACTCATCTGTATTTTGTTTTTGTTTGAATTGCAGAAATTCTGCAAAAAGGGGATCTTTATAAATTGGATCAGAAGAGGTTGAAGAGGCATATGATGCCTGAGAAACCGGGGAAGCTATTAGCTTCTGTTTGCCATGTTGTATTAGTGGCCTTGGCGTGCCACGATAATTGCTTCCTCTTCCTCCTCTATTAGAGAAGGGATTGTGGCCCCTATAAGGGATCATCCCTGTAAAAATTCTCGGGTTAGAAAATCAGGGAGACTATTATCACTACCCTTTTTATATATTATTTTAAAATCAAAAGGGGCTAAATAAGCTTGCCACCTAGCAAACATTTGTTTTCAAACATTATGTTTAAAATCTTTATTAAACATAAATTGTGCAGCCTGACAATCAGTTTTAACTATAAAGAACTGATTATATAAATCATCTTGAAATTTAAGCACACATTTAACTATAGCAAAAATTTCTTTAGCTACAGTTGCATAATTTTTCTGGCTATCATTCCATTTACCAGAACAAAATCTAACAAGAATCTCTTGCTTACTATTAGGATCAATTTGAGTTAAAATACCTCCATATCCTATATCAGAGGCATCTGTTTCAACAATTTTTTTCCCAATTAGGATTAGAAAGCATTAAACAAGGCAATTTATTAACCTTTTCTTTAATTTTAATAACAGCATTAGTATGACTATCATTCCAAGGTTTAGGAACCTTCTTTAATCTATCATATAACAATGCAGTATCCTGAGCAAGATTTTTATAATAAGGAGAAATATAATTTAAACAACCTAAAAATCTTTGTAATTGAGTTTTATCAGTAATTCTATCAGGAAACTTAGAAGCAAATTCAATACTTCTATTTATAGGAACAATTTTTCCTTTCTCAATAAAATGACCTAAAAATTTAATTTTTGTTTGAAATAAAACCATTTTGGGTTTAGAAATAACAAGACCACTATTTATTATAGCAGTTTTAAAAATATTAAGATGTTTAAAATGATTTTCTATAGTATTAGAAAAAACTAAAATATCATCAATATAAACGATGATAAAACTATTAAAAGGATTGAAAATATCATTCATAATTTTTTGAAATTCGGAAGGGGCATTCTTCAGACCAAAAGGCATAACATTCCATTCATATTGCCCAAATGGAACATTATAGGCAGTTTTAAACTTATCCTTTTCAGCAATTTGAATTTGCCAATAACCAGATTTTAAATCAAATTTTGAAAATATATTAGCATCAAAAAGTCTATCAAGCAAATCCTTTTTATTAGGAATAGGATATTTAATCCATTTTAAAACCTTATTAAGAGGTTTATAGTTTATTACTAATCTAGGAGCACCACGTTCTTGTTCACTATGTTTATTAACATAAAAAGCAGTACAGGACCAAGCAGACTTGGTTGGCCTTATTAAGCTCTTTTGTAATAAAGACTCAATTTCTTTTTTACAATAATTTAAATATTCAGTATTCATTTGACAAGGCCTAGCTTTAGTAGGAATATTACCATCAAAGCTATCATCATAAGGCAAATCAACAATATGCTTTTTTCTATTCCAAAAAGCATTAGGATGTTCATCACACACAGATAAAGCAAATTGGTTTTCAAGAAAAGTAATTTTTTCTTTTAATTTAGGTTTTTGTAATTGATTATCAATATCAAGACTAACAATTTCTTGTTTTAAGAAATTAATATGATTAGTTTTTGCTTTTAAAACTTCCTCAATATTATTAAGGATTCTAGAAAAAGGTTCAACAATAAATTCAAAATAAATTTCCTTATTATCATAGGTACCAATAAAACCATTTTTATCAACCATTTTTAAAGGATAAATTTTCTTTAAAAACGGAGTTCCAAGAATGATTTGGTTAGAAATATTTTTAACCAATAAAAAACTATTAGGAATACAAATTTTATTTTTACAAATAAAAGCTTTTGACAATTTATAACTAATGTCAAGTTTTTCACTATTAGCTGTACGAAGAATATGAGTAGTTTTTTCAAAATACCTAGTAGGTATTAAACCTTCTTGAATACAATTTAAATCAGCACCACTATCAATTAGTGCTATAAATTCTTTTGAAAAATTATTACTAATTAAAAGTTTTATTTTCACAAGCCATTTTTGTGAAGTAACCATTTCTAACTTATTAAGAAAATCATCACTTTGAATATTATTAGTGATACTCTCAGGAAAATTAAACATATTATCAATTTGAGGAACAATTTGTTTTCCCTGAGAAATTTCTAACCTTTTTATTCTTTCTTCTAAAGAATTATTATTTCTTTTTAAATCTATGATTTCTCTTTTCAAGTTATCAACTTCTTTTTTCAAATCAATCACATTAGTAGGACTTCTGGTTTTATTCCTACTTTCTAAAATTTTATAAACTTCAGACATAGAATAGGGATCATTATCCCTTAAAATATTATTTTGAAAAGAAGAAGAAGTTGGGGAGGGAGAAGAAGAAGAAGGAATATTATCCATTTCATCTATAATTTTAGATCTTAAAATAGGATCTTTTATCATTTTCAAAAATTCAACAGTATTATCATTACTAAGAACATTCAATTCAGAAAATTGAGAAATTAAATTATACATCTCATCATTATCAGATTTACTATTTTCGGATGTAATATTATCACAAGACAATCCTTCCTTACAAGGATCACATTCAGAACTGGAACTATCAACACATTCATTAATATTATCAGAAAAAGCAGAATCAATATCATCATCAGATTCTAACATTAATTTATAAATAATATCCTTAAGATTATCATCTATCTCAAGGCTATTAATTCTTTCTCTCATCCTACACTTATCAGCATAGTGTCCTACCTTACCACACTTATAACAGGCACCATATTTATGAAATTTCTTTCTTATGGTCTTATTAGAAGGTCTAGGTTCTCTATAATTACCAATTTCTCTATAACGTCTCATTTTTTCTTTCTGTTTTTCTCTAGTCTGTTTATGAGTTTTCTTCCTAGATTTCTTTCTATAACTCTCATTATCATGTTTTTGTGGTTTACTATTAACCTGTTTTGGGTTTTCCATCCCAAATTGACCACAAAACTAACCTAATTCTTTCTGTAATATTATTACGTTTAATTTGTTGATTCAATTTAATCTCATTACAAAGGGCTAATCCTTCTTGAATACAAGTTCCTATTAACTTGCCATATGTAAATTTACTATAGTCTATATTAGACTCATTTTGCCTAAGGTTTTTTCTAACTCTCTCGGCAAACAAAGAAGGCAACCCATCTATAAATTTGGATTTCCAATGGTCACTATTTGACTCAGGAAGCTCCATAACTCTAGAAAGAAAGGTGTCTTTATACCACCTAAAAGATGTAAGACTCTGACATTTTAAACCATTCAATAAAGTTCTAATATGTTCAGAGTTATTAGTATATCTACCAGTAAAATGTTCTATGATAGTAACAATTAAAGTATAAACAACATTCTCAGTATTATTACTGGTTCCTTCCTGTTTAACACTATTAAGAATTTCCTCTTTACTATTCTGAGAAAGATAATTATCCCACCAACCTTTAAGTTGGCCAGTAAAACCTGCAATAATCATTTTTGCAACAATATTATCACTATTTCCATTAGTTTTGCAAATAGTACAATACATCAACATACGATGCACCAAATTATAAATATGGCGTTCAGTAAAACCATCCAAATTCCATTCATAGATGCTTTTACCATTATAAGAATTATTTAGAACTAAATCTTGTTCTTCATGCAAAACATCTTGTGCTGTAGGCCTAGGATAATAATAAGTTCTCATTGTTGGCCTATCTGCATAATTTTGAATTTTATTAATCTCATCACTAACTTTATTATTATAATCATTCTCATCTAATTCATTATTAAGAGTGGAAATTCTAAATTCAGCAAATTTCTTAGTTATTACCTTTTCTATCTCAGAAACATCCCTAACAATGAAATTATCAATTTCATGAGGGGGCTGAATAGAAGGCATTGTAGTTTGATCAAAAGAAGAATGAACAAATTATTTATCAATTTTTTCTTCCAGATTATTAATATTTTTATTTAATTTTTCCATATTTAAAATTATATTATTTAGTCTTTGATCAAGTTGGTAAATATTTTCACCAAGCACATTTAAATATAAATTAGCATAATTTTATTGTTTAATTAAAACGTTCATATTACGAGTAGTAACAACAGCTGTATCGTTTTCAAGTATCTTATAAAATGCCACAAAAGAAAATTTATTATTACCTTCAATAACAAAAGAATCTTGTGGAGGAAAAACAGACTTTTCTTTCTTACCATTATCATAAACATAAGTTCTTTCAAGAACAGAAATTTGAGGTTCAATATAATTAACCAAAAACTAAGGAACAAAAGGTATAATTTGATTCTTTTCTTCCACAAATTTATAAAATTCTGTTTGAAAATAATTTTGTTGATCTTTATTAAAATTACCAAAAAACCATTTTCTAAATAAAATCCAACGATCTTTATTAAACTCAAGTGATATCAGTTTTCTATTATAAGAACCTTTAGAAAAATCAAATTTGTTTTGATTCATTAAAAACAATTTATTAAATGCGAGTATTTCTCACAGAAAAATTCATTTCGGATTCAGTTGGTTCAATTGACTCCTCACTATTATTATCAGCAGGAATTCCATGAACAATATTTTCAGAAGAAATCTTTAATTTACCAAATCGAGTTTCAGAATTATTCTCTTTAACTCTAGATGTTGAAGCTCTAGACATTTCAGGACTTTCAACAGTATAATCAAGAGGATCAAACACAGAGAATGAAGAATAAGAAGAAGATCTATGAGATCTACCTGCTTTTATCTTATTATTACTAGGTTGTTTAAACTCAATTAAAACATTTCCATCTGGGGTCTGAATAACCTTACTTAATTCAGTTTGTATTACCGGTTGAATAGGAACAATATTTTCCATTATCCAATTTTCAGGAAATTTAACATCATCCCATTTTATTGGTTTCCTAGTGGTAATATGGGATTTACAAAAATTGGTTTCAATTAAAATAGTTTCATTTTTATTACTATTTATCATTTTACACATAGGATTCAATGTGTATAAAGGCTTATAATAAATGCGATAAGTAATACAAATTGTTTCAGTATTAAGCATATAATTATAACCATGCAACTTTACATTTAAAGTTAAAGCATGTAAAATATTAACATCAGTTAATGATAACTGCAAATTAGGATAAACATTAAAATAAACCGGGCCATGTGCCAAACTCGATTGTATCACACCCATAATTGAGTGCTTCCAATTTAAATTACGAGCATCACGCAAAATAGCAACAAAACTATCAGGAAGATTATCAAGAGTAAGTGGTTTAAAAGCAATCTGTATTAAACCAATATGAATAAATCTATAATCAGCAGATCTATATTTATCAATATCATATCTATGAAAAAGCTGTAAAGTAATATCATCTTTAGAAATAGGAATTGTTTCTTCAGTAGTTTTTACCACCCGTTTGAGACCTATTTTCTCAAATGTTCCATATTGATAAATAAGTTTTGGATCCACTTTTGGAATGGTCCATTTATTAAGAAGTTCAATATTAATTGGAAGATCTATTTCCTCCATAGTACTATTCTTAATATTACTAGATTTTCCTTTAAGAAAATTCATTTTTAGAAAAGTGTTAAACATGCAATCATTAAATACTCCCTATACACCCATGGCTCCGATACCATCTATGCACTGGATCTTATGAAGGGGGGCCACAGATCAGGCGGTGAATCACAGCATTAAATGATTGGGACTGTTTACCTGAATTTAACAAGCCCACTAAGTATGAATTCTGGAACACAAGAGCCCAGAAACGCCCAGAAACGCCAAACCCGGCTAACAAGGACAAAATGGCAAACTCCCAGAGGACAACATACTTAGAGTGCCGTTAAGCCTCAGAACCCAATCATAACTGGCTAACCAGACCATGAGATCCGAACCCTTCTTACATAGTCTTGTACATATACAGACCTTTACCACAATTATATAGGCAATATCTAACTCTTACATGTTTAACACAAACACCTTAGCCTCGTAATATGAACGTTTTAATTAAACAACAAAATTATGCTAATTTATATTTAAATGTGCTTGGTGAAAATATTTACCAACTTGATCAAAGACTAAATAATATAATTTTAAATATGGAAAAATTAAATAAAAATATTAATAATCTGGAAGAAAAAATTGATAAACAATTTGTTCATTCTTCTTTTGATCAAACTACAATGCCTTCTATTCAGCCCCCTCATGAAATTGATAATTTCATTGTTAAGGATGTTTCTGAGATAGAAAAGGTAATAACTAAGAAATTTGCTGAATTTAGAATTTCCACTCTTAATAATGAATTAGATGAGAATGATTATAATAATAAAGTTAGTGATGAGATTAATAAAATTCAAAATTATGCAGATAGGCCAACAATGAGAACTTATTATTATCCTAGGCCTACAGCACAAGATGTTTTGCATGAAGAACAAGATTTAGTTCTAAATAATTCTTATAATGGTAAAAGCATCTATGAATGGAATTTGGATGGTTTTACTGAACGCCATATTTATAATTTGGTGCATCGTATGTTGATGTATTGTACTATTTGCAAAACTAATGGAAATAGTGATAATATTGTTGCAAAAATGATTATTGCAGGTTTTACTGGCCAACTTAAAGGTTGGTGGGATAATTATCTTTCTCAGAATAGTAAAGAGGAAATTCTTAATAGTGTTAAACAGGAAGGAACCAGTAATAATACTGAGAATGTTGTTTATACTTTAATTGTTACTATCATAGAACATTTTACTGGTAGATATACTAATAACTCTGAACATATTAGAACTTTATTGAATGGTTTAAAATGTCAGAGTCTTACATCTTTTAGGTGGTATAAAGACACCTTTCTTTCTAGAGTTATGGAGCTTCCTGAGTCAAATAGTGACCATTGGAAATCCAAATTTATAGATGGGTTGCCTTCTTTGTTTGCCGAGAGAGTTAGAAAAAACCTTAGGCAAAATGAGTCTAATATAGACTATAGTAAATTTACATATGGCAAGTTAATAGGAACTTGTATTCAAGAAGGATTAGCCCTTTGTAATGAGATTAAATTGAATCAACAAATTAAACGTAATAATATTACAGAAAGAATTAGGTTAGTTTTGTGGTCAATTTGGGATGGAAAACCCAAAACAGGTTAATAGTAAACCACAAAAACATGATAATGAGAGTTATAGAAAGAAATCTAGGAAGAAAACTCATAAACAGACTAGAGAAAAACAGAAAGAAAAAATGAGACGTTATAGAGAAATTGGTAATTATAGAGAACCTAGACCTTCTAATAAGACCATAAGAAAGAAATTTCATAAATATGGTGCCTGTTATAAGTGTGGTAAGGTAGGACACTATGCTGATAAGTGTAGGATGAGAGAAAGAATTAATAGCCTTGAGATAGATGATAATCTTAAGGATATTATTTATAAATTAATGTTAGAATCTGATGATGATATTGATTCTGCTTTTTCTGATAATATTAATGAATGTGTTGATAGTTCCAGTTCTGAATGTGATCCTTGTAAGGAAGGATTGTCTTGTGATAATATTACATCCGAAAATAGTAAATCTGATAATGATGAGATGTATAATTTAATTTCTCAATTTTCTGAATTGAATGTTCTTAGTAATGATAATACTGTTGAATTTTTGAAAATGATAAAAGATCCTATTTTAAGATCTAAAATTATAGATGAAATGGATAATATTCCTTCTTCTTCTTCTCCCTCCCCAACTTCTTCTTCTTTTCAAAATAATATTTTAAGGGATAATGATCCCTATTCTATGTCTGAAGTTTATAAAATTTTAGAAAGTAGGAATAAAACCAGAAGTCCTACTAATGTGATTGATTTGAAAAAAGAAGTTGATAACTTGAAAAGAGAAATCATAGATTTAAAAAGAAATAATAATTCTTTAGAAGAAAGAATAAAAAGGTTAGAAATTTCTCAGGGAAAACAAATTGTTCCTCAAATTGATAATATGTTTAATTTTCCTGAGAGTATCACTAATAATATTCAAAGTGATGATTTTCTTAATAAGTTAGAAATTGTTACTTCACAAAAATGGCTTGTGAAAATAAAACTTTTAATTAGTAATAATTTTTCAAAAGAATTTATAGCACTAATTGATAGTGGTGCTGATTTAAATTGTATTCAAGAAGGTTTAATACCTACTAGGTATTTTGAAAAAACTACTCATATTCTTCGTACAGCTAATAGTGAAAAACTTGACATTAGTTATAAATTGTCAAAAGCTTTTATTTGTAAAAATAAAATTTGTATTCCTAATAGTTTTTTATTGGTTAAAAATATTTCTAACCAAATCATTCTTGGAACTCCGTTTTTAAAGAAAATTTATCCTTTAAAAATGGTTGATAAAAATGGTTTTATTGGTACCTATGATAATAAGGAAATTTATTTTGAATTTATTGTTGAACCTTTTTCTAGAATCCTTAATAATATTGAGGAAGTTTTAAAAGCAAAAACTAATCATATTAATTTCTTAAAACAAGAAATTGTTAGTCTTGATATTGATAATCAATTACAAAAACCTAAATTAAAAGAAAAAATTACTTTTCTTGAAAACCAATTTGCTTTATCTGTGTGTGATGAACATCCTAATGCTTTTTGGAATAGAAAAAAGCATATTGTTGATTTGCCTTATGATGATAGCTTTGATGGTAATATTCCTACTAAAGCTAGGCCTTGTCAAATGAATACTGAATATTTAAATTATTGTAAAAAAGAAATTGAGTCTTTATTACAAAAGAGCTTAATAAGGCCAACCAAGTCTGCTTGGTCCTGTACTGCTTTTTATGTTAATAAACATAGTGAACAAGAACGTGGTGCTCCTAGATTAGTAATAAACTATAAACCTCTTAATAAGGTTTTAAAATGGATTAAATATCCTATTCCTAATAAAAAGGATTTGCTTGATAGACTTTTTGATGCTAATATATTTTCAAAATTTGATTTAAAATCTGGTTATTGGCAAATTCAAATTGCTGAAAAGGATAAGTTTAAAACTGCCTATAATGTTCCATTTGGGCAATATGAATGGAATGTTATGCCTTTTGGTCTGAAGAATGCCCCTTCCGAATTTCAAAAAATTATGAATGATATTTTCAATCCTTTTAATAGTTTTATCATCGTTTATATTGATGATATTTTAGTTTTTTCTAATACTATAGAAAATCATTTTAAACATCTTAATATTTTTAAAACTGCTATAATAAATAGTGGTCTTGTTATTTCTAAACCCAAAATGGTTTTATTTCAAACAAAAATTAAATTTTTAGGTCATTTTATTGAGAAAGGAAAAATTGTTCCTATAAATAGAAGTATTGAATTTGCTTCTAAGTTTCCTGATAGAATTACTGATAAAACTCAATTACAAAGATTTTTAGGTTGTTTAAATTATATTTCTCCTTATTATAAAAATCTTGCTCAGGATACTGCATTGTTATATGATAGATTAAAGAAGGTTCCTAAACCTTGGAATGATAGTCATACTAATGCTGTTATTAAAATTAAAGAAAAGGTTAATAAATTGCCTTGTTTAATGCTTTCTAATCCTAATTGGGAAAAAAATTGTTGAAACAGATGCCTCTGATATAGGATATGGAGGTATTTTAACTCAAATTGATCCTAATAGTAAGCAAGAGATTCTTGTTAGATTTTGTTCTGGTAAATGGAATGATAGCCAGAAAAATTATGCAACTGTAGCTAAAGAAATTTTTGCTATAGTTAAATGTGTGCTTAAATTTCAAGATGATTTATATAATCAGTTCTTTATAGTTAAAACTGATTGTCAGGCTGCACAATTTATGTTTAATAAAGATTTTAAACATAATGTTTGAAAACAAATGTTTGCTAGGTGGCAAGCTTATTTAGCCCCTTTTGATTTTAAAATAATATATAAAAAGGGTAGTGATAATAGTCTCCCTGATTTTCTAACCCGAGAATTTTTACAGGGATGATCCCTTATAGGGGCCACAATCCCTTCTCTAATAGAGGAGGAAGAGGAAGCAATTATCGTGGCACGCCAAGGCCACTAATACAACATGGCAAACAGAAGCTAATAGCTTCCCCGGTTTCTCAGGCATCATATGCCTCTTCAACCTCTTCTGATCCAATTTATAAAGATCCCCTTTTTGCAGAATTTCTGCAATTCAAACAAAAACAAAATACAGATGAGTCTAATAAACCCTCTGTCTCCAACCCGTCCAAAAAGCCAGAAGGAACTAATAAACCTTCTTTTGTGGATGTTACTTCTAATATTGCATCCCTAGTTGATGAGGAATCTCTCACAACTTTTGAGCAAAAAGATGCTAATGATATGATAATAATACTTGAGCATAAAGATCTTCAATGGAAGAATGATCCATGGGTAATACACCAAAGACACTTGGATACAGCATCATATGCTGCTGGGTCTTATAAACCCAGAATGTTTTTTGAAAATATTCTTATTTTTACTGGCTCTTGTGAGGTTAATCATTATTTTCCTTATCAAGAGAAAAATATTTTCAATTTTAGTAAAATAATAATTAAGAAATTAATTTCTATTGAAGAATGGGGTTTATCCTCATTAAAAGAAAAAGAATTTTCTGTTAATAGAATTACTTTCAAATTTAATTACTGGGATTATATCCAGGCTTTTAAAAATATTTTTCTTTACGAAAATCCCAGGAAAAAACATACTTGGTTTATAAAAGTATGTCCTGAACTTTTTGATACAAAAATACCAAATTGGTTTTTGTTTTGGTGGCAATCATATGGACCTACCCATAATATTATGCCGGATCAATTTAGACAGGCCTATGACAAATGGAGTCAATATTCTCCAGAATTAATTGAAACAGAAGAAAATGATGAAATGGCGACTAATAAAGCAGCCATGCTCTTTTTCATGGAATTTTCTATTCCCTGGATCTGGAAATGGGTTCCAGAAGTTGGAGTTACTGAAGATAATATTCCTTGTCTTTATCGTTCATATTATATCAAATGGTGGAACAAGATGCTTCAAATTGACAAGGAAAGAGGCCAAATTGAAGGTCAAGATACTTTAAATAATATTTTTAAAGCAACATAATTATACAAGGAAAAATTTGAATCTGATAAGAGAGAAATTGGATGCATCCTTTTTGTTTTGGGCTTGTTTGTTTATGAATTGGAGATATTTTGGCAAAATGATTTTTGAGAAATAGGAGTGAAGAATGTGATAGTTGTTTGTTTGTATTTTGAATGATAGGTGATGAATAAATTGAGAGAAAATTACTTGTTTGTTTGTATTTTAGGAGGGAATAAAATGTTACATCAACAAATTTTTTATTAGGTAAGTGGTAGGGTAAATTTGATATTTTAAAGCGATTTATGTATGTATTTATATAAATTGGGTAAGGGGATAAAAAAAATGAGAGTGTTAGACATTAAGAAATATGTACGAAATGAATTGTGGGGGTATTTTGGACTTTTTATGTGTATTTCGAGTAGTAAATTTGAAGAGTATGATAAATTATTTATTTGTATTTTTATAGTTAAAAATAAAAAATATTTTGATAATTCGCAAACAAACAAACCCTTTGAAACTGGCTGAAGAGTGAAACTAGGTTAGATTTTTATTTCCTGTGGGTTAGTTTGTGAAATTCCGAGTTCTTCAGGGCCATCAGCGCAAAAGAGCTGTTTAAAATGATGCGTGAACACCGCATTTTTCATTTCCCTCGAGCGACAATACAGAAACTACTCCTCTCCAGAAAGCCCTAAAGAAACCCTCCTCAGTCTTCCCCCACTTCACTCACCCCACCACCCCCACGCCCCCTCTCAAACGCTGTTCCGAACCTCCGATCTAGCTCTACATTTTGGTATTATTACTCTTCTTCTCTCCGTGATTCCATACTAGACAAGTATTTTGGTGTTAATTGCATATCTCGAAGTATTTAATTGTTTGTTTTTGTAGAGATCCGGGTTAGTGTGAAACGATGTCGCTGAAGGTGTTGAATCCGAACGCTGAGGTGCTGAACAAGTCTCATGCACTTCACATGAACATAAACGCTGCAAAGGGCCTCCAGGATGTGCTTAAGACTAATCTCGGCCCGAAAGGCACTATTAAAATGTATTTACTTTTTTCACCTTATTTAGTTTCCTTATTGTTAGCCTTTTTTCTTTTTTCCCGGATTTGTAGTTCGTTATTTGCATTTGATATTACCAGGCTGGTTGGTGGAGCTGGAGATATTAAACTCACCAAGGATGGCAACACACTCTTGAAAGAAATGGTTAGTTTCTCTTTGATTGACACTTTTTTCATTTTTTTTTTTTTTTTTTCGTTTTTGGTATTTTTACTGTGCATATCCATTTATTGGTTATGGGAATCAACGTTTCTCATTTACTCTCGCCACATTATCGAAGATTTGCTCACATATGCTTTCGGATTATTCATTTTGTAAATCTTGGAAGTATATACAGTATCTGTTATGTGGTTCTGTTCGTTGATTTGTGAGAAAAAGTTGTAAAAGTCTAGGCTGCATACTCACTGCTGAGATTTTGAGTATCTACTGGTATTTGGCATATAGTTGTGATTTAATGGAAATTCTGTTGCAGAGCTTATTTGTTTAGTAATATTTCTTGAACCTTCTATTCTTGGTTTAAGTTTGTGTTCAGTTCAGATTTTTAATCTGCATTGAGACTTGAGGGAGGAGTGTATTGTTTTGTATTGGTATTAGGGTGGAGGAGGCAGAATAGACTTGGATTAATACCAAAATTAATGCAAAGGAAATTTTATATAATTAAATTGATGCCTGCATAGAAAATGTTTGTGTAGCTGGGACATTGGCCGGTGACCGCAATGAACTGCGAGAGGAATTAACCTGTATGGTTTTTTTGTAGGAGGTTTATTTGATTTTGTTGTATATTTGATTCATCATTTAAAGGGATTCTCAAGTTCAGTTTGGTTATGTATTTAAGCACAATTTTTTATGTGCAAATTGGACAAGAATGTCTATTTATGTCTTCATGCTCACAGCATAGCTTTTTTTGGATGTTGCCAGCAAATTCAAAGCCCTACAGCCATAATGATTGCTCGGACTGCTGTTGCTCAAGATGAGACAAGTGGAGATGGTACTACTTCTACTGTCATCTTTATCGGTGAGCTTATGAAGCAATCTGAGCGGTACATAGATGAAGGTCAGCCAACTTCACTTTCTTAAAAAGATTTGTGCTACTGGAGTATTGTGCTGTCATGTCTTTGCAACTCCAGATTTTTTCTAAATAATAATAATAAATAGTAATAGTCATGTTGTTCTGTATTATGCTGATTAAGATGGTTAACTCCATTAAGATTATGGACGCAAAGCTTTTAGGTTAGGTCATCCAGGGGTGTGAATGTTTTCTTCTCATAGTTTCTCTGGCCTTTGTTGCTGAAATAATTGTGAAGAATCATATTTCCTGCCCGGAAACTGCTTTCCATTGCCTTATAAGGGAAAATATTAAGTAAATGAACAACTTTCCAAAATATATAGTGTCATGAGATGGATGTGATGCTGTCTATGAGGGCCTTTGTTTAGTTAGGCATGTCCTTCCCTTTTTTATGGCTGTGTGTGTTGATGTGAGTATGTGATGCTCTGCATGGCAAACTGCATCTTGTATACCCTACTTCTGTAAATCCTGGTTGCCAGTATTTGTTAAAAAGAATATGGTTCTTTGATATTGCCTATTATGGCTTGTAAAAGTGTTGGATGCCCAAATATATTTGAAACAGTTCCAATTGCATATTTGCTGGACTTTTGGTAGCTTTGAAACTCAAGTGATTCTTCTTGCAGGAATGCATCCACGTGTTCTAGTAGATGGATTTGAAATAGCTAAAAGAGCAACACTACAATTTCTTGAAAAATTCAAGACTCCTGTAGTGATGGGTGATGAACCAGATAAAGAGATATTGAAGATGGTGGCAAGAACAACACTAAGGACAAAGGTTTGCTTCAGCCACTGTATTTTCTGAGTTATATTTTTGTCTCCTTAATTGTGTTCTTACTTGTTAGATTCTTGTTTGTTATATTCAGTTATACGAAGCATTGGCAGATCAACTTACTGACATAGTTGTAAACGCTGTAAGTGATCTGATTCAGCATGACAGTCTCTTCCAAGTTTGCTATGAGAGATGGACTTATATGTGGCATTAGCTTAGTTATAAAATTCCTCTTTGCTATTTAGAAAGTAAATTTTACGTTACCTTTATTTCATAGCATCTCTTTCTTTATTGTTATTTTTGATGCTATAGGTGCTCTGCATTCGCAAGCCTGAGGAGCCTATAGATCTTTTTATGGTCGAGATAATGCACATGCGCCACAAGTTTGATGTAGACACTCGCCTGGTATGTCAGTTTGATAACTTCTGAACTGATTTAGATTCTTCTGAAGTTTTTCAGTTAAATAGAGTCCTTTCTTCTGCTTTCTTTTGGATTTACCCTCACTTTCTCAACAATACTTGATTTAGTGTTGGATTTTGTAGGTTGTTGGTTAACTGGTTATATCCAATACTGTTAGAAATAGTAAGTTCTATCTTGTAGGAATTCTTGATTCTCATCCTAGGAAAAGCTGTGGAGATTTTTGTCTGACTTCATTCATTCCCCAACCCTCGGTTTTGTTGGAAAATGCAAAAGAAAAAGGCAAAACATATTTTTCATAATGCTTGTTGGGTTGTTTTTGGGCATTGAAATGAACGTTTAAATCATAGTTGTTAGATGCGAAAGGTGGTGCAAAGTGACAATGCCTCTAGCGTCCGAGGCGAGGCGAGAAGCACTCGCATTTTCGAAGCAAGGTGCTAAATAAGAATTTTATAAAATATAATATATGGCTAGAGATCCTATAGGATATACAACAAATGTAACATGATAAAATGAAACAAAATTTCAAAGAAAACAAAGAGACACCCAATTAACTCATTCAATGAATCAAATAAAATAAAAAAGTAACAAAATGAAATGAATCAAATGATTATAAATAATGACATTGAATGGATACAAACATTCAACAAACAAAGAGAACAAAAACATGCTAGGAATGAAGTGAACAAAAGAAAAAGAGATGCTCCAAAAAGCTGAAGCGAACGAGAAGTAGTTCTCCAGGAAGTGGCAATGGCGGAACAGAAGGTGCCAGCAACGGCTGGTTGTTGGAGGGCAGGAGGAATAAGTTAGGCATGTAATAGGCGCCTTTATTGCTTTGTTGTTTGCTTTTGCTAAGTATTTTTAGTGTGTGATTTTTTCCTTTTAAAATTGGGCTTTTGTTCTTTATGGTTGAAAAGTGGGCTTCACAAAGGCGCGCCTTTGCAGCGCCTCTTGCCTGGCAGAAGGGCGAGAAAAGGCACGCCTCTTGGAAGCGCCTCACCTGGATGAGGGAAAAAGGCGATTTTCCCTCGCCTTGCCCTTGTTGCCTCTCGAGTTTGCGACAAAGGCAAAAGCCTTTAACAACTATGGTTTAGAGTGCTGGATGATGTACATTAAGGCATCAATGTGCCTAATGGTATATTAATTTATGTCTGTTACTGAACCGTGCATAATTCTCATCTTGCTGCTGTTTCTAGGTTGAGGGTCTTGTTCTTGACCATGGTTCAAGGCATCCAGATATGAAACGTCGGGCAGAGAATTGTTATATTTTGACTTGTAATGTATCGCTGGAGTATGAGAAGAGGTAATGATTTGTTAAATGTTTTAGTAGCTTGTGGGTTATTGCTATCTTTATTTTGATATTCATAAATTGTAGGACTGACATTATTTTGTCCAGTGAAATAAATGCAGGGTTTTTTTATTCAAATGCAGAACAGAGGGAAGCAATGGTTGCAGCAGAAAGACGATCTGTTGATGAAAGAGTCCAGAAAATTATTGATTTAAAGAACAAGGTATCAGGTTTGAGGGTGCAATTGAGCATTCTTAATTGGTACAAACACTTCTCTTTCATGTTTTCTTGTCAAAGATAATAATCCTTAATGTTATTTCCAGGTGTGTGCTGGTAATGATAACAATTTTGTTGTCATTAATCAGAAAGGAATTGATCCTCCATCATTGGATATTCTTGCTCGAGCTGGAGTGAGTTGCCTTAATTTTTATAGAAGTGTACACCGAAATTACCCCCACCATCAGAGGACTTCCACATACAACCCCCCCCCCCCCCCCCCCCCCCCCCCCCCAACACAAACACACAAAAGAAAAAGAAAAGGAAAAGGGAAAGGAAAAGGAACGAAGAGGAAAAAGGGATTTGCCAGTTTGCATCTTTGGAAGGAAAACTTTTATACTGCTAAATATATTACTATATCCATGTGCCTTGCGGATTTTTCGGACTTCATCCAAGCGAGGGAGTCTATGTTCCGCCTCTCTTTGTTTGTTTCTGATGTTCTTTTGAGTAGTAGTCTGTTGTGATCATGAATATAGTTTGGTTATGCTAATGGAAGTGACGTGATATTGGGTGTCTTTACTACAGTGGAAAAGTTATCTGCTCTTTTTCGTTAAATTAGAATGTTTTCTACATTTTCACTGCTTAGAAACTGGTGATCTGCATTATCTTACGAAGTTTGTTTTTCTTGATAACCTTTTCCCTATGGAATCTGTATTATCCAACCCTTTGAATTTTGTTATTATTCTTATCTGTGTTGATGGATTTATAATTATATATTGTTTCATGATTTTTGTATCTTACTCTCTATTTCTTCTCTGCACTGTCTGATTATGGTGATATTTCTTAGATAGTTGCCCTGCGAAGGGCAAAGAGGAGAAACATGGAGAGATTAGTTTTGGCTTGTGGTGGAGAGGCTGTCAATTCAGTTGATGACCTAACCCTGGACTGCCTGGGTTGGGCTGGATTGGTCTATGAGCATGTACTTGGAGAAGAGAAGTACACATTTGTGGAAAATGTAAAAAATCCCCACTCCTGTACAATCCTCATTAAAGGTACTTTTAGTTGCATTATGACTGTCATAATCGTGCGTCTCCAGACAATTATATCTGTTGCCTGGCTGTGTGCTTTACACCATTGATTGTTTTCCTTTACTAATATGGTTCTTTTAGTGGACAATCTGGTTCAGGATATTTGGTGCTATTGATTTTTGTTTCCTCTAATGCAAACTGCAAGCATTGTGCAGGGCCAAATGATCATACAATTGCTCAGATTAAGGATGCTGTTCGTGATGGTTTGAGGGCGGTGAAAAATACGATTGAAGATGAAGCTGTTGTACTTGTGAGTTGTCAAATATGTTTTGAGTTCTTTTTTTCCTCTCTTTCCCTCAGTGATCATGTCAGCTGTTTTGTACATAATGTTTTACTGCTCGAGAAGTGATAACTACTTTGTCCATTAGGCATCATGGTGATATTGAACTTTTCTAAGTTGACATTATTTGACATGGCTTTCCACTTTTCCTCAACTTAATCCATCCCTAATGTGTTTGTTGTTTTGTTTTATGTTTGACCAACATTGCTGATATATTTATGGCTGTCCCTGTGTGTAGTTTATTGAGATGTTATCTGCTATACGAGGATCTCATTTTGTTAACAATATGAAGAAAGCAATAGCTCCATCCATTTTTGGTCGAACTTTGATTTAGGCAAAAATAACCTTTTATTCTGGGTTGACTTAATGTCCAATTTATATTTTTTGCTTTTGTATCTTGTGGAATGGAGACCAGATAACAGGGTTGATTATTGATATGGTGTAGATTTTCTAGGATATAACTATTGGCTTGAGCCTCTGGATTTCTCTAAGTTGTTCATCTGCATATCACAGGGTGCAGGGGCTTTTGAGGTGGCAGCCAGACAACATCTAGTAAATGAAGTGAAGAAAACCGTTAAAGGGGTATGTACTTGAGTTTATCTGCCTATCTGGGTCTCTTTGTGTTTGCAAATTTATTTCTTGAACATTCTTAAACATGCAACTGGTTCTGCCTCTTTTGGTGGGTTGTGGATTAGAATAGGATATTTAAACATTTAGGGCTAGTTTGGTTGGAGGTATTACTAAGGATAAGCTAAATTTATCAAGCATAGTCCTAAGTTTGGTTTGTGTATTTGTTTATCCATAAGCCCGTGTACAACCTATAGGCCCGTACATATAAATTTAATGTGCATGATAAATAAACCCACCAACCCCCTGGGATAATTTATCCCACTTGATAAAATCATTTCTCTTTTATCAATTATTTTTATCCTTCAACCAAACACCATTATTTTAATTCCAGGAGGATTAATATCTTTTAGACCACCAAACCAAACAAATTGTAAACTATATCATAATCTCTTAAATTGAGCATTACTATCATTAGGATAATAATCATGAGATTAGCCCACAATCCAACCAAACTAGCCCTTATTGTGTTTTCTTGGATTTAGTCTGATGTTGGCAAACTTTGAATAGCGTGCTCAACTTGGTGTGGAAGCCTTTGCTGACGCGCTTCTCGTGGTTCCAAAGACACTTGCTGAAAACTCTGGCCTTGACACACAAGATGTGATTATTGAACTTACGGTAATTTGTTTTTTACATTCAAGTAGTTATTGGAGAACAGATCAATATAATTCATCATGGGCTTGATGTGTAAAACTGATCATAGATTTCATCATTAGCCTGTCATGTAAGACTGATCTGTTCTTTCCAGGGAGATCATGACAAGGGGAATGTCGTTGGACTCAATCTACAGACTGGAGAACCTATTGACCCTCAGATGGAGGGTATCTTTGACAATTACTCTGTCAAGCGTCAGATTATAACCTCAGGGTATGTCAAGTTTTTTTTTCTTCACATGTGCTAATATGCATAATTCCTAGCCTCTTAACATTGTCTTTTACATTAAAAATAGCCCACTTTTCCCGGGGAGAAAATAAGAGTATTTGCAGCCACTGTGTATATATATATATATATATTTTTTTTTTTGTGCTTGTTTATTTCAGTCTATCATTCCTCTCCTCTGAAAAGAATTATCATTTCTCTTGCAGCCCTGTGATTGCTTCCCAGCTGCTACTTGTGGATGAGGTTATTCGTGCAGGCCGTAACATGCGGAAACCGAACTAGCTTGTCATCTTTCATTTTTTCACTCTCATTTGTGCCTTAGTTTTTCTGGTTTTCAAAAGATAGTAATTTTGGTAAGGAGGGATGGTCATGGTTCCTAATGATTTGCCTCAACTCTATGTAATCATTTTGTACATTTTGATTATGTGCTCTGGCCCTTGAAATTCTTTGCTCGTTAGGAGTCGTGCCTGAAATTATTTTCTCAGTTTAAACTTATGTTGCGGACCTGCCTTTCTTTGAATCTGGCGTACATGACTATGATCAGGGAAGAAACGATTTGTTTGTTTTTGTTTGTGTTTTTCTTTTTTCTTTTTGAAATTTTGATGGTTCAAATACCAGTAATCCTGTATTCTTGGTTGACTAGGAATTGATAATTGAAATAAATTATTACGAAAATTGATATTGTAGAACTGAATTTCTGAATGATTGGTATTGGTTAGAGAGCAAATTTGTAATTAAAATTCTATTAAGATGCCAATAAGATTGATTTTCTCTTTTGGATGTAAATGCGATTAGATGACCTATGATGGCAGAGCAAATTTGTAATTATAATTTTATTAAGATGCCAATTAGATTGAAGTTTCTTTTATTACTACAAATGTGATATGTGCAGCAAAATGTGGTTCAACTTTGTCTTATGATTTTGTCTTCAAGATCTGTTTTAGTTGTCCAATTTTATGAAATTTTTTGAGAGGATAGAATGAATGTAGAATTTAAAGTAGATGTTGAAAGTCGTAATAGAGTAAGTTATATTGTTTATAAAATTTGAACATCTTTAAAATCAAGTACGTTAATTGTGTTTGGTTTATTCATTAATATTTCTTCTGGTAATAATATAAGATCCATATGTAGCACAATTTATTTATTGCAACGAATCACTAGCAAGAATGTCAACTAAATGTTATATATAAACTTTAACTCTATCTTATGGTACTATCCAATAATGATGTGAGCTTGGGAGTAATTTTTCAAATTGTTTGATCCATTCTAACATGCTTGGATCTTTGAAATCTATTGATCGAAGAGATCTAGTTCCTAGATCTTGAAATTTTCAAAAAGGCTTTTGAGGTTGTTGGAAAAGATCTCTACCAAAGTCTCTCAAGGCTCAATTTAAGGATGTGAATATGGATAATTTGGAGAGAGAATAAAGGGAGCTACTAGGGTTGTGTGTATTCCTTAAGAAATGTGGATTAATTTAATACTTATAGTAGTTCCATTTGCTGAATATGGAAAGGGGCCATCTGGAGATCAACCAACGGTTTAGATTTTTCAGTTGGATCGGGCTAAATTTTTTATTGGCTTCCCAAACCCAGCCCAATGAAATTAGGTGGTCCAACCAATAATAATGGCAAATTGGTATTTTTTTTAAATGTTCTTAAATGCTCATATTATTAATTCTCGTTTTTATTGATTTACCTTAGAGTTGACAAAGTAATTATACTCACGATTAGACATGAACCCGCGCATTTCTAACCATTAGATGCATCACCTCAAGTGGACCAATATAGATCCAATCCATTAGATGATGCTAGATTTTTCTATATATCTATTTATATGATCTTTCATTTTTTACTTTTACTTTTCTCTATTCACAACTTTTTACCTAAAAAGATTTCTAGTTTCTCTCTTAGCTCCTAGTCGAAGACTAGGAATATCTAGCATGTGAAATTTTTTAGATATTTCTTTCTTCTACTCCTCTTTAATTATCTTTAATGGCATCTTCGGCTTTTAATGAAAGAACTTGTAGTAGTTATGAATCTATATATATAACTAGGTAAGTTTGCAAATCTCCTAGTTTTCATTTGGGCCCTAGATCGATTATACCTCCTCAACCTGCTCCAATTGTTCTTTCAAATGCCAAGAATTCTCTCAAATTGGCAATGAAAATGTTGGTTCTAGAAGTTAGATACCAGTTAAGGCTGCTCCAAACCCCAAATTTCCCCACTTTAAAATTCACTCAGTTTTGACCTAGGGCAACATTGCCAAAGAATATGATTCCGTTTCTTCGTTCTTGAAAGCTATACGATAATAATACTCTGAGCCGACTAACGTATGCACAATCTACGTGGGTATTGTACTTTCTATCTTGTGCAACCCCGAGTTGAAAACATCTTTAGAGGTCTTGGCTTCTATCTAACCTAACTTTATCCGAACCCCATTCTCCATATATTGGCTTCATAATAAAAATGAACTATTTTGGGGAGTCGAGCCATCCTTTGAGAACTTTTAGTCCCTATATTCCATCTCTTTTAGTCTTTCATATAAGAAGAGCAAAGGTGAGGGCTTCTTTTATCTGTCCACTCACAAGGAATGCAAATTTTTAAACTTCTTACCAACTAATTTTGGTCTTTGGAAAAACAAACATTTTCCTTGATGCCTCTCCCAATCAAACTGGCATATTTGATGCGATTGAGCAATCTCTAAACCCGATACCCTTTCTTTAGAGCCCAATAGGGATGATGGGTAGTAAGAGTTTGCTTAAAAAGCTTTAAGTAATTATTTAGGTCATTATACTTCTTTCTTTTCCTTTACTAATCTAATTTCCACTTCCTTTTTTTTTCTTTTTCTTTTTTCTTTTTTTGCAAACATTGTTGGGCAAGACTCAACAGTGGCTAACAAGTTGAGATAAAAGATAACCACTCAAGGTCAAGGTCAAATTGCAGGGTCATCTAGATCTTTGGTCTCTCCAGTTACCAATGCATCGCCTACACACACCACTCGATAAAAGAAAATGGACTCCTTGAATGCAGTCTCTCCCATAGTCATAGAGGTCGAGACTTCTTCTACCTCATCTCTGTTACAATCTCCCCCAAAAGGGAAAGAGATTGCAACAAATGTGCCTGAGAAGCATCATGTAGACAAAATTCTGTTCAATAGTTTTGATTCTCAACTTTTCGTCATGCAGTCAAATGAGGCGATTATCTTGGAAGGTTTGATCATAAGGATAACTATGCTCAAGAGATACGCTTAACTACTAAGGCCCAACTTGGAGCTGGGTTCAAGGAACATGCCGAGTATTCTAGGACCACTTTGATGCCTACTTGGGGTCATTTTTTAATTGATAGACCTCTTTAAAACTCTACAATTCTTGCTTGCTAGTGGCTCTTTGCAATACCTTTGCAAGCTACCTTGAGAGCATATTGCTTATAGATCTATGTTGTAAGTGTTTTTACCTTTAGCAAGCTTTTTTTTACCCTACCATTCTACCTTGACTTGGATGTTGCCTTTTAAGGTTTTAGCCTTTGTTCGTCCACTAGTTTACAAGGCATTCACTATGGGAAGGAGGCTAATACTATGAGTACAAAAAACGTTGCCTTGAGACTTTTTGGGCTTAAGATTTCCCACCAAAATGATTCCACAAGGCTACAACTATATTTATGTATTTCTAAGCACATCAACTACTTGGGTTAGGGTTATACATCTTAACTGCGACCCTGAGGCCAACCTCCTGTATAGCTCCTCATCGATCAAGGTAAATGATGCTACTTTTTGCTTTGATTCTAGTCACATCTATTGGGTCAATAGGCATCCATAATCAAGATAATACATGAGCTCATCCTTCCAACTAAATTCATCTACTTGAAGTTTTATGACAGTTGTTGGGTTTTTAGCCTCACTTTTTGGCAACGATCTTAGGATCTTTCATGACCTAAAAAGAGAAATTCCAATTTTTGATTCTAGAAGTCGAGTTAGCACATTTAGATAATGCATATCATTTTTGAATCTATGTATTTGCAATAGCTGAAATCATTTGAAGGTCATTGCTAACTCTTTGACCTACACTAGTTATTGGATCATAACTTGTACTCATGCTTTATTTGCTTCCTAGAATTGGTTAGCGTCTAATAACGAATCAACATATATAAGCAATGTTTTTTCCTTAAGTTCCAATGCCAATTTCATTTCTACTACACAAGCCTAATACTCCACCTCTTTATTAATGAATTTGAAATTGAGCTTTAGCACGAGCTTAATCTCAACACTTAAAGAAGCCCACAAAAAGTTCTTTGCTCCTCCATTTAACTCCCCTAATGACCTATCTATGTGCAACATCCAAGTGACATCTTGCTCATTACCATCCACTCGAGTCATTTTGACCATAAGGTTAGCAAGCAGTTGTACTTGAATTATTGTTCGAGATTGATATTCTATATCATGCTCTCCCAATTCGACAACCTATTTCACTACTCTTGCTAAAGCATTAGGTTTTGCCAAGGTTGTTTTGAGTGGATGATCTATCAAGACTACTATGTTATGCAACTAAAAATAAGGTTGCAACTTTCTAACCAAGGCTAAAGCTAAACTTCTTGATCATCAGATATTTCTTCTCGACTCCTTATAAGAGCCTACTAATGTAGTATATAGATCAATGATCATTTCGTCGATTTGGACTCGGACCAAGCTTACTGCTTCTTTAGAAATGGCTATACACAAATATAAAAGGGTCAACTTTGATTGACTTTGCCAGTAAAGAAGGCAACATCATATATGACTTTAGTTTTATAAATGACTATGAATTCTGAAGTCTATTCAAAGCTTTTCACATTTCGTAGGGTCTTAAAAAATAGAAGACCTTGATCAGCAGATCTCAAGATAAATATGTTAAGGGATATTAGCTTCTTTTCCAGCTTTTAGATGTCCTTCACTAGCTCAAGCAATGACGTATTCAATATGGTTTCTATCTTCTTTGGGTTCACCTCGATTCCCTTTTTTATTATTAGGTATCTAAGAAAATTTCCACTTCTCACACCAAACGTGCATTTGGTTGGATTGAGTTTCATATAATATGACCTCAATACAATAAGGTGGTTTTCAAATGTTTGATATGATCTCTTTCCTTTAGACATTTGACCAACATGTCGTCTATATATACCTCGATGGTCTTAATTACCAATTAGTTCTTTGAACATCTTTTTAACCCACTTTTTTTATATGTGCTCCCACATTTTTGAGCTCGAAAGGCATGATCTTATAGCAAACATCCATTTACTAGTAATAAAATTTGTGTTTACCTAGTTTTCTTTGGCCATATAAATTTGATAATATTCTTGATATGAGTCCTTCATACTCAAGATGGCACATCTAGTTGTTGAGTCGACGGGCCTATTGATCTAACGTAATGGATGGATAAAGGTCTTTTGGACACATCTTATTGAGGTCTGTGAAGCTCGTCCATATTCTCTATTTACCTCCCGCCTTAAGGGTAATCACAAAATTAGATAAATTGTATGTATCGAACTTCTATAATACATCCCACATCAAGTAACTTGTTTACCTCTTGCTTTATGACTAGTTTCTTAAACTCTAAAACTCTTTTTTTTCTTTCTATCTTATGGCCTTGTTTTCGAATCAACATTGAGCCTATAACAATTATCTGTGTGTTAATGCCATCAAAGTCTGAAGCTTTTCTATTCAAAGATGTTGATCTCGAGAAAAGATGATCATTTTCAACTTTAAATACTTGGACATTTGAGAGCAAATCCATATTATTCTTTTACCATTTTTCTTAAAAAAAAAAAACCACTACTTCAAAATCTGAGGGCTCAATTCAATCTACCTTCTTTCTTGCTTAGATTGCTCTTCTTAAGTGTTGGAGATCATTGCTATTACTCTTGTCCTCCTCGGTTTGTGATCTTCTGGTCTTCCCTTAGCTTTGCAGATAAGTTATAGCATACTTGAGTTACTTTCTAATCTCATCTCATTTTCCCTACTCCAATTTTTGTAGGAATTCATCTTGAAATGAAAGGTTAACAGGTGGCTTTGGACTAATCCAAGCCTGGCCTTCCCAATATCATGTTGTAAATAAAGGGTGCATCCACCAATAGGTATTTAATCATTATTGTATTCCTTTGTGGCTGGACACCTATGGAGGTTGGGAGGTCAATTTTCCTAGTGGGCATGACTTTAGTTCCACTAAAGCCTATTAGAGTGGTATGAATGTGCTTAATGACTGTGATATCAAGCTCTATCCTCCTTAGCACATCTAGAAAGATGATCTTAGCATAATTGTCACTTTTGACTAACATTTTTTGTACAATAAAATTTGCTACCATAGGTCATCATGAGAGAGACAAATTCCTTCCATACTTATACTATCGAACGTGACCTATTCTTCCCTTCGGCCTAAAGCAAAGAGCTTTGGTCCTCATGAAGGTCTAAGTGACATTACTATCCTCACATAGTTGTGTTGGGCGTTATGGGAGTCTCCTCCAGTCGGTCCACTTGCAATCATATGCATGATCCCTCAATGAGGCAAGTTATCAAGCGCAAGATTAAGTCGGTACCATCTTGACCTTAAACTTTCTTTCTTTTCTCTCTTTCATGAAAATGTTCTTAACTTTTGGGTTGGGACCTGGCTGTTTGACGAGTTTGTACGTTGTCAAGCGTATTATCTCGAGGCGTCACAAATTTGTTAGATACCACTATTAGATCAGCATCTTAATCTTGTCCATTAGTTGAAAAATTCCTCTGTATCATGAACCTTAATTTGTAAAAATTATAATATTTGTTGGATATCTTTTTCTCAAGATCGGTCTAGTTTTCCTCAACTACTGAAGGAGATATTTGTGTGTTATTGCCATGATGATCTTATTTAGTTTAGTTGTGAAAGGGGTGTGATTGAGGTTTGTCATCATTTGACAATGTCTATTGTGCTCTTCTTTTTTTTTCTGGGTCCTTATCATCTCTTCTATATGACATGTTTGTTACATTTTTATCTCAATCTTCATCTTTATGAGGTTTAACTCCTCCTCATGTATGTATCTCTCTATGATCTCCATCAATTGATCAATGTCCTTGGTTGATTCTCTCACCAGCACAAGTGCAAAAGAACCTTTCTTCAATCCACGGATCAATATATTTATCATCACATCCACTATTAAGTCTATAACATCTTTTGTTGTCGAACCTATTTATGAATGTCCTCAAAGGTTCAACATCTCCTTATCTAATAATGAAAAGGTATGTGGCAGGCCTCTTTGCCCTTTTCTTGCTAGCAAAAAGAAAAAGAAAAATTCAAAATAGTTGGTCGTATGAGACCATTGTTCCCTGGGTAGTGTTGTGAACCATTCTTGAGCTTGAAGGAAAGGATCGTGATGAAGATCCTATTATTGATAGCATCTAATTGTCTATGAGTTGGATTATATTCTCAATGTAGTTAGATGTTCCTATGAGTCTTTGTTTCCCTCATGTTTAGTAGATTGGCTATCTTGAAGCTTGGAGCTAATGTCTCAACAAGGATGATCCTCTTTTTTGCAGAGTGGATTCATCAACAACCTTCCTTCTCATATCTTGTAACCTCCTTATTTGGTTGTTCATTAAGCTCGCCCACCCCTTACGTCTTTATAATTAGATACTCGAGTTCGCCAATATCTATGCCTTTTTAGTTGATGAGGTCTTTCATCAGTCGATCGCATCCTTGGTGCTCTACTGCCAACCTCTTTAGACTCTCCGTGGTCAACTTGTTGATCGTCAGGGAGTGGGTCGATGGGTCATTCCTACATTGGGAACTACAGTAGCGAGGTCTAAAACATGGGTGCCAGCATCGAGATTGATGGCATTATCGGAGGTATCATGAACTAAAAGCTAGTAGCTTAGCTTGAGATTCAGTCTCTAGATTTTGAAATCATAAAAAAGGGGTTAGGGTCATTGGGAGGGTTTTAGAGAAAATTCTCTGATTCTCAAGCCAAAGATATGATGTGTATATAATCTAGAGAGATGGAAGGAGTAATTAAGATTGTGTATGTGAATTGGGATGACTTGGTATTAAAAAGTCGCATCCCTACAATACTGATCAATCGTTACTCACAACATACTTTCTATATTTCTTTATCTCTCTCTTCATCGAATTTTTGCTTTCTTTCTATCTTTCTATCTTTTTTTAGACAAGAATAGCCATATCTTAGCTCCCGTTGTCTGGCTTTGCGGGATCACCTTTAGGCCAAGTCCACTCTTGGCTAAGGTATTTGGGTGGGACTTTTTCGATACGACTTCTCTTGCCAGAAGAAAGACTGAGTCTGACTTTCGATAGTAAGCAACGTATCTTCTCTTATGATATTTAACTAAATTGAAATCTAATATATATTCTTACTAGAATATACATCCAGGCATTAGGATTGTGTGTGTGAATTGGGTTGACTTGGTATCTATTGCAATATGATTTGCTAAATATGAAAAGGTGACTTGATACAATCATAAATGTTCACCTGGAGACCAATCAACTACCCCAAATGTTGATGTTAAATTGAGTTAAATTTTCAATTGGGCAGCCCAAATCCAACCCAATAAGACCAAGTGTGTTCGGCCCATAATAATGGCAAAATCAGTATTATTTTATATACCCATATCAAATAATATTACGAGTAACAATGAAGTAAAATATTGTAATAATCTGTCACCTAATATGAAAACATATTCGAAGTATGAAATGGAAAGAATTTTGTTGGAAAATTAAAAAGAAAAGGTTAGTTTCACAAGAAACAAAAATATTTTCTAGGAAAAACAGGAAACAAAGGGAATTTTTAGAAAATTACAAAATTTTGAAACTATCTTCTGTTTAAATTTGTTTTAATTCTTTTTTTTTTTTTTAATAGTTCAGATGAAAACGTACAGAAATTTTGATCATGGTTCAGAACGCATTACCTGTTGCGCTTTATAGAAAAAAAAGAGAGCAGACTCTGTACTCCATGACATGGCCAGTCCTGCTCCTGCATGGACCGCTGGACCTAATTCAGTCAAAACCATATCGCCCCCAGGGGCCACAGTCCATCATTCCCCGTGACAATGAATGATGCCATCCGATATGACCAAAAAGGGCTTTGACGAGTCAATGCTAGCGTGTCGTATCCCATGTCCGGAAAATAGCAAACTCCGCCGCAACCCACCAGCTGTCGCTTCTTCATTGGCAGGCCGCTCTTCCTCCCTAACGCCTATTATTTATACCCCTCTCTCACAATTTTTCTCCACGGCCATTTTTCGAGGGTGAATTCATTTCTGAATCAGACCCGAGACGAGATCAGTAACTAGAGGTTCTCTCTCTCTCTCTCTCTCTCTCTCGTTTTATTTTATTTTAGGTAGACTCTTTGTATTTGGGGTTAGGGTTAGATCTTTAGATTTTGAGCGTTTGGAAAAAAATTTCATTTCGTCGTATTTGGGGAGTCATTTGTGGATTGGAGTCTCAGATCTGGGGATTTTCAATTACGATGATAGGTTTATGCGGTTTATGTCTTTAACTGGGATCTGGCTTCTGCTGTGTTTATCAAGTAAGTAACTCTGGAGGGAAACAGGGTTAAGATTTAGTCCATCTGGCCTGTGTCTGTATCTTTATCGTGATTTATTTGAACTTGCTTAAACATTGATTTAGTTGCAAAAATATGCTGGACAAGTAGTAATGAATTCGAGAGAGAATATAAAATTAATAGTTTTATTTTGTTTTCTTCAAAGATTTATTTGGAATTGGAGTTTTGACTGCACGTTGTGTTTTTTCTTATTGTTGGCCCGTTTTCTTTTGTAAATCTTATGGCCTGCCGCTGTCTTATGACATGTTGAAATAGATTGAAACTTTGATTTACTGTTTGGAATTTGAATTGGAAATGCGCGATTGACTCTTAGCTGAATTATTACTGTTTTTAGGAGTCTTAAGTCATGAAGTTTGTGGTTTAACTTAGTCTATTTTTAATACTGTCGAGTATTTGAGTTTATTGTCCAATGAATCAATATACGTGCTAAATTTAAGGTTTTGAGATTTGGCGCAGGTTTAATACTTTTCAGCACATAAAAATGTCACCACCTGATGCTTCACGTGAGGAAAATGTATACATGGCCAAGTTGGCCGAACAGGCTGAGCGCTATGAGGAAATGGTTGAGTTTATGGAGAAGGTCGCAAAGACTGTTGATACTGATGAATTGACTGTAGAGGAAAGGAACCTCCTCTCAGTGGCATACAAGAATGTGATTGGAGCTAGGAGGGCTTCATGGAGGATCATCTCTTCCATTGAGCAGAAAGAAGAGAGTCGTGGGAACGAGGAGCATGTGAACATTATAAAGGATTACCGGGGTAAGATTGAGGCAGAACTCAGCAAGATCTGTGATGGAATTTTGGGACTTCTTGAGACCCATCTCATTCCCTCTGCCTCTTCTGCTGAATCAAAGGTGTTTTACTTGAAAATGAAGGGTGACTATCATAGATATTTGGCTGAGTTTAAGACTGGGGCTGAGAGGAAGGAAGCTGCTGAGAGCACTTTGCTGGCTTACAAGTCTGCTCAGGTAAATAGCTTTTATTAGCCAATGGATTTTATGTTTATTGATTTAGTGGTGATGGCCTCTGCCAAGCTGTTTGGTTTTTACAATGCAGGATATTGCATTGGCTGACTTGACTCCTACTCACCCAATCAGACTGGGACTTGCTCTAAATTTCTCCGTTTTCTATTATGAAATACTTAACTCTCCAGATCGTGCATGCAACCTTGCAAAGCAGGTACTTTTTAAATGTTCCAAAGTGAAACCAGTTGCTTGATTGCTAAAAGAACGTGATATGATATTTTATTCAAGTTGTTTTGAGGAAAATTTATGGCTTTAAGTAGAGCTTTATTTCCGGGGGGGGGGGGGGGATAAAATTCTGGGACATATTTAACCTTTTGCTTTTACAAACTAAAAAGGAGAATTCTCTCCATATGTTGTCCTCGTGTCTAGTATATGTTGTAGTTTTCTTTTCAGTTAAATGATCACCTTGCAACTCTCTTTGATGTTTGTATGTTTGTTCACTTATGAAATGTGGGTGTTCTCTTTCAGGCTTTTGATGAAGCTATTGCCGAGCTAGATACATTGGGTGAGGAATCATACAAGGACAGCACATTGATCATGCAGCTTCTCCGAGACAATTTAACTCTGTGGACTTCTGATATAGCGGTATGTCCAAAGACCTATTCCCACCCTTTGGGGAAAAAATCAAAACTAATTTCCATTTGGTGTGCTGCTTATAGTTTTAGTTCACCTTTTACACATTTTTTTAACGACTAAAGAAGTATTTTTTGTGATTTTTTTTTTCATCATATTTACTCCATTTATCCTAGAGAAACACCATGGCTTTCTGGAATATTTTATCTGCCTGCTTTTACGTGTATTTAGCCTGTCAATTCAAAATGAACTCAAACCAAAGCTTTCTCAATAGATCCATGGCTAATGTGGTGCATTTCCCTTTTAATTGCGTGTATTATGAGTGTTTTTGTTTTCTTTTTAGGATGATGCTGGGGATGAGATAAAGGAAACTTCAAAGCGTGAATCCAGCGAGGGACAACAGTGATGAATGAATTTGTATTGTAACATTGTATTCTGCATTTTGTTGTTCTAGTATAGAAATACTTCTGTAGTAGGAAGACTGGATGGACACATTGTTATGCAGAGTACTGGTGGTTCTTATGGTTTGAAATGTTTTCTCTCATTTGAAGCTTGGTTGTTACTGATGAAGGGTATGACTGGGTTGGTTATAGTTGTTTCTACTCAGGTGAAGGGTGATGCATGAGGTTTTATGTCGAAAGATGCTTGGTTTTTGGTTATGGGTTTTGCAGTTGAGTTGGTAGGTAATATATGTAGTTGGGCTTGATGGACAATGAAAAGAATGTTCACCTATGTTATAATGAACAACAATTGGCAGTGTTTTATGTTCTTTTTAATTGGGTTGTTTCTCTCTGGTATGACTAATGGAATAATTTGTGCAGTTTAATAGAAAATAATTTTTGTAGTTTTCATTCGACGGTTAATCTTTCGGAAGTTATTTGGTCAGCAAATAGGATTTATTAGTGCTTGGCTTTCGGAAGTTAGTTGTTAATATTATTAACAACTTGCAGCCGGGATATAGAATAGAACAAAATGAGTTACAAAGCGCGTCGTTTGTATCTGACTGCTCTAGCTTGATTACTAGTGTTTAGCCTCGTTCTCGTAGTACAATAAGATCCCCTATCTCATCTTTTATTTTATTTTATAAATATATTATGTGTATTTAAATATTTTTTTAAAATAATTATTTGAAGAAGTGTTATACATAACATGAATTCAATGAATTAAAATAAAAGATGAAATATGAAATAAAATAGAGAATTTAAAATGCTGGTTGTGACCTAAGGATGGCAAAGGTGAGCCGCGGAATCGGGTAATTACTGGATATAAAATAATGACATAATACTCTTATATAAAGTAAAAGCAAAATTTTTTAAATTAGAAAATAACTTACACTTGCAATATTTAGAAAAGTTCAAACATATATTTAAAATTATAAATTGTTCAGAAGTAAATACAAGCATGTATAAATTTGGAACAATTAATTTTTTGGTTAATGGTATCATTTGCAATATTTGTTTGATATTTGTAAACTTGCAATCATCTATTCTTTGATAAATAGTTTTTTTAAATATTTCAAAATCATATAAAAGAAAAATTAACTGGTCTATAGTTCCATAAAAATTTTAATGGATTGGGCCTAGATTTGCGGTACTTTTACTCTCATTTATAGTTTTATCATTTTAAATATATTTTCGTTGCATAATTGTTTTTGCATGTAAAAATAAAAATGTGATTGGGTGTATTATTTTAATAATATTTTTGAAATAGTTTAAATATGAAAATAAGTTGAAAAGTACGGTTTTTATAGGTTAGAAAACATGAAATAATGAAAATGTGATTGTACGTGTTGTTTTGAAATTACTTTTTTTGTTTTTTAGTTGATGTATCAATATGATATTAGATTATATTGATTAGTGATGAAATGAATATTTAAATTGGATTTATATTTAAGTAATTTATAAAATTGACATGATTTGACAAATTAGAAAATAAAATAAAAAAAATATGAAAAAGAAATTACAGACGGAGAGGGAAGGGGGTGGGAGAGTAGGACTGGCGGTGGGCTTTTGGCAAAACTCGAGTCCAGAGTAAGCTATAGAATGCCAGTGAAAATGAGTTTTTCTGATGGGTGTAGTGAATAGCGATTGTCATAAAACAAGAATGTGCCAAATTCAAGATATAAAGCAATGCTCAAGTACGTTTTGAACACTGAAAAGTGAGAATAATGAGCTCTAGAATACAACATCCAATATGGGCCGCCTCAGTATTCTGAATTTTGATAAATTTTATTTTCAAATCCTACCTATTATCATCTTTATTATTGCTGGTTACATAAAATTTTAATCTCAAGCGACTTGCAGTAAAAAATTGCGGGTGATGGCGTCAAATGTTTTCAAATGGATCGCGCGTATGGCACATGGCGTGGCCACACACACGAAATAGACGCGGAGGTGGTACGAGACTACAAATACAACTCTTGGATTCTGCTGCACTATATTTTCTTCTCAGATATGCAAAAATTAGGAAGAACACACACACACACACACACACACACACACAAATAAGATTAAAAGAGCAACAGTAGTAGGAAAGTTCAATTGAAAAAACGAGGCAGCAACACACAAACAACCCCTTACACTATTACACAGATTTTTAACTCTCCCTAACGCACAAAGGAACACACACACACACACACACACACACACACACACACACACACACTCACACACACACAAATAAGATTAAAAGAGCAACAGTAGTAGGAAATTTCAATTGGAAAAACGAGGCAGCAACACACAAACACACCCTTACACTATTAAACGGATTTTTAACTTTCCCTAAGGCACAAAGGCGCACACACACACACACGGAGTGTCCATGGCCCTACACGCCAAATATCAATTGAGCAAATTTTTACATTGAGAACATCTTTCCCTCCTACACATCTCCCCCCCCCCCCCCCCCCCCCACACACACACGCACACACACATGAACACCCAGCGTTTGATAAAAATGCAATACCAATCAAATTTCTATGCTGAAAGTCATTCTCTCACACCCACAAGGCCACAGACTGCCACACAAATGCAATTCCTTTCTTCAAACTCGCATCTCCACTTCCACACTAAGAGAAATTATCATCCCAGCAATGACTTCTTCCTCGAAACCTTGGTTCTCTGCTCTATAAATAATCGTCCATCCCTTCCTTATTGGGACACCAACAAGCACAGGAGAAGAAGACACACAGCAGAGAGGATTGGAGAGAGCCGAAATGGATTCTAAGGGAGAATCTTCTAGCAATGGGGCAAACCGAAAAGGGAAGGCGACTGTCATCCCCAAACCAAGGGAACATGTGTCCACAATGATGGGGAAGAAGATTATTGAGACAGGAGAGAAAGTTATCAGTTCTACTGTGGCTGCTGTTAAGCATCATATGGACAAGGGAAAGATTAGCCCTGAAACTAATTAGAATGCTTGATTGAGTTTCCATTCACTATTTATCTTTCTGCTGGATATTTTGTAATAATAACTATGTAAATTATGTAGATTGCTCTGTCCATGTCACATGATGGGAGTTTTCTCTATGTTTAATTTATGTAGCTATATCTTCAATAAACATGTAAAAAGTGCACCTCAATTCCAGGCATATGTTTACCTCCTGATATCTTTGCCTTTGAATATTGTTATGGCTTCTGCTTATCATTGATCACTAAAGCTTTTTTCTTTACCCAACAACCCAACAGAAAGAAGTCAACTATCCATGTAGGATAGGTATCATCTGATGAAGGTTGAGCTTCATCTGTACATCATTTGCCTTTTTAGTTTCTAGTTTCCACTTTCTTGCAAAGTTTGCACAAATCAAAGCTAGATAATTGCACAATTTCATAATTAATTTACCAACAAAAAGAATACATCAGAAGGTCTATCTTCATCATAGGTGGTATTAGATGCTAATTCTTGAATTTTCTCAACTGCCCAGTAATGAACGAGTTAAAATATTGACCAAACCCAAGTTAAACTCAAGAGAAATGTCAACTCCTGCATAACAGGCCACTTCTCCTTGTTTTGCTTCTCTCTTTTTACTAGCTCAACAACACAATTTTTTAATGTTCAGTAGATAATTCAGAAGTTTGGCAACTAAAATTAAGTACAATCCCAGTATAAATATGTCTGAGAAGAGAATGAGGTATCAACCCAAAAATAATAATGCTCTGGAAATCTATTACTATGGACTGCTATCGTCGATGAAAAAGTTTATGCATTCTTTTCGCACTCCCAATTCAACTTGAAATCACTGCCTAATCCCCCCCACAAAATTTCATTAGCACAAATCAATCACGTTAGAGTAAATAATTTGCACTTGCAGCAGCCCAACAAGGCAGTATCATCATGGCCTCTAGAACCTCCCTTGGCCTCCTCCGTCATCAGCGCCACCCCGCCACCCACCCACACACACACACCGGCACAAACTACGCATTCTCTTTTTCTACCGTGTTCTGACTCTCTGGTTCACTTTTTTGCAGAGTTTCGGGAAGAAGATCGGGCAGTTAGGAATGAGAAACTGTTTTGCAGTATTTTGCGCCATCACTGCTCTCCGCTCCGACAAAAACAGCTCTGTTGTCGCCGGTAGCTTAAATTCCCTTGCCATTTCGGAAGACGGCAAGGTTTCTTTGAAAAACCCTCAATTTCGTTTATATTTTTCTACCATTTTTGGTATTTTTGTGTTTTTCTGCTATTAATATGGTACTTTTTTTAATTTTCTGGATTGTTGGTGTTTGATTCTTGATTACATTTTTATAGGTTTTGCAGCAGTTTACGTTAACTTTCCTTTCTTTAATTGTTGGGTTTGATTTTCATTTGATTGTTTGTTTGTGGGTCTTGTTGTTTAGGTGGGCTCGAATGGAATAGGGACATTGGAGCACCTACCAAAAACTAGGGCCCATTTGGATTCATTTTCATTTTCAGTTTCCAGAATTTCTAAATTGGCATAAATTAGTTATGTGAAGTAATGTGATGTGAAAATGAAAATATGTTTAGATGAAATATTTGAAAATGTAATAATTATGTTGGTTTTAATAGATTGTAGGTGGAGAGAGATAGAAATTATGGAATAGAAAGATAATATATATAGATTATTGGGAGAAGATATATATGTTATTGGAGAATGTGTTTTGAAAATGAAGATGAAAATAATGTTGGGTGAAAATGTGTAAAAAATGATGTATTTTATTTTTGAAATAATAGAATTGGTAAAAATGGGGTTTGAAAATGAACCCAAACAGGCCCAAAACTTAGAATATTCCCTGTTAAGTACTGCAAAAGTCAAAATTGTTCAGTTATACTTATTAATGTGGCATTTGAATTCTGAGCGGATAATGAAGTATTAGCATGTATGTTGTTGACTTAATGGATTTTTAACTCAGGCTGCTTGATGGCTGCATTGCTTGGTTGTTGATGATCAAAGCCGAGTCTATGGTCAGGGTATGTTAGTTTGGAGAGGCAAAAGAATAAAAAAAAGAAAGTACACTATAGAGTGGATGACTTTTGCATTCTTGAAAGTTCTTTAGATGATTTCTAGAAATTTTAAACTTGATCTTAGGTTTGGGTGAGTTTATAAGCGCCTCAAGACATCTTACAAGATGCTTAAGAACTTATAAAATGTCTAAAAGTGTTTAATAAATTTTTTTTAAAAAAGAGCTTATAAGCTCCTAAAATAAGATGTTAGAAGTTTATAAGTTTTTTTTAAAGAAGTAAGGAGTTTTAACTTATTTTTAAAATTGTAATAAACTTCCTTAATTTTAATCATATTATTTACAAAATTACCATTACTAATATATTATAAGCTTCAAAATTTTACTTTATCCAAACACTTTAACAACTTATTGTTTTAAAAAAATCCAACATCTTATAAGCTCCAAAAACTTCTTATAAGATATAGGAACTTATAAGACCTTTTAAATATATTTAGCCAAACACCCTCTAAGTCTTATAGAATGTGATTCAAATGTCAGCCTGCTGGTAGAATGTTTCTTATGCTTCTAAAGGATGAGATTGATTGAGTTGTAGGTGGGAATAAGTGTAGGCAGTGTGGTGAAGAACCTAAGCATAAAGATGGCAACCTGTTGGAAGCGATGTAGTCATTCCACAAAGATGCATGCTAAAACTTTCAGTTTGTCAGGTTATCATTCAACTTAAAAAATTGATGTTATGATGAAAAGGATATTGGGCATCTTCAAACTTCATTCCCATTGGATGGGGCTAGTTAAATAAGCTTGAGGAGAGTAAACATTCATGGATTTTGGAAGTTAGAAGAAGTGTATTCAATCTCTGGCATAACTGAAACTACATTAGACACTCATTGATTAATAATGAAGTTCTTGTTCCTTCTCGGAGTTGCAAAACATAAAGGGTTTAGACTCCTTATAATTATCAGCCAGAAAGTAGCATTTGATAAGTTCTCCCATCCCCGTCCCTTTTGATATTATAATTTGAATGCTCTGGTAGCAAGTGACTTGTCAACCTTTACAGTACAAGTAGCTACAGGAGGCACAAACTCAGTTGTCCACGCATGGGAAAGACTTGTATGGATATTGGGTCAACCGTGCTACTGGAGGCATGTACGTTCCTGTGGACTGAAGTCTAACAAAATTCTTTTTACTTTGTGCCACTTTCCTTCCACTGAAGCATTCTTCAATTCATATTGGCTCAATCTTTTGTAGCTGATTCCAATTGCTTAGATTTGTCATACCCATTGCTTGTATCATTTACAGCGAAACAAATTTCCACCCCAGTTAGGGATCAAGGGGTTGATAGCGTAAGACTAATTGCTGTTGACAACATGTCTCTTCCGGATGATGGAACTTCAATGGCATAGGGCGGCAATGAACCAGCTTCGAAGTGGTGATATCTAGATTAGATCACAACCTAGCTATTACTGTCCGGGGCCTCTCTGATCTGACCCAACACAATCTCTGAAAGCCTTAATGTCCTTATTGATGTCATGGTATCTCCTGAGGATATTAATATTTCCGTTGAAAAATATAGGCTTTGTTCCGAAAAACTTCATCTATCTCCTTGTGGTGTTAATCCTTTTATTAACAGGTGCACTATTATCTCTGATGTTCTTATCTCTGTTAAATGTTCTGTTTGCATGTATGTCTTGTCTCAGGAAACACCAACCATATAAAATTTTCATTTTGCAAAGCTTGAACTAACATTAAGTATCTAGGAATGATAACCATTAACTGTTATTGTGCTCGGGACATTTAGCCGCGTAGCATCTAAGATAGTATTGCGGATGCAGTGTAAAGGATATATGTATAAACTGTGCTATTTGGCAAAAGTAGGTGCCTTCAAGAACAAATAGAAAATATCTTATCTGCTTATTACTACGTCAATGTTTCAACAAGTTGATGAGATAGTTAAATGCGTCAAAATCCTTTAAGATGTTTTAATCTGACAGGTGTTTCGTATAAATTCACAAAGAGTTGTCTTTGTTTATTTGTCATCTTATGGCAGGGCAAGTGATGGAATAAAGTAAATTCTATATACCAAAAACATTTTTGCCCTTGTGGTTTTATTTAACCTTCAGACAAGATGTTGTGAAGATTGATATTGCTGCAAGGATGGCATTCTGCCGCATTGACCGATGACGGAGAGGTGCTTGATATAGTTCTTATCATCTTTACTCAACTTCGATCTGTACATGATATTATGCTTTTCTGTAATGGCAGATTGTGCAAGGAGAGCATAAATGTTTGGAATGATAGTAGAGGAGGTGCTGGGATCCATAATAATTTCAAAAATTAGGCAAAAATGAACTAACACATCATCAACCCAAGAATCTATTTCATGCCTCAATAGTGAATTAAAAAGGTTGGAGAAAGTGCTAAGCCTCTAAAAAAGTCTACACACCTAAATTCACTCTCAATCCTCTGTCAATTAGCTAGAGATGTGAGAAGAATGAAGGAGAATGATGAAGAAAGTGTGGCGGAGTCATTGGAGAGAGAAAGTTGTTGGAATGAATCTAGTGGGTTTCTTTCAACACATGAGATCACCACTTGATTGGAGGGAAAAATGAAGCTAGAATAAATAGCATAAGTGGCTGGCCAGGTGGGGGAAATGAGGTGCATTTATAGTGAGGTAGAAGCCTATGGAAGCTTCTGTCACACACTCCTCACTTGGCCACCTAAGATGCCAATTGGCTAGTCAAGGTGTATTTTTAATTTTTTTCCTCCAAAATTAGATTCCCTTGCTAATTAAATTAAATTAACTCTTTAATTTAATTAGATTAACTTAACTTCTTAAGTTAATAAAACAACTTAACTCTTTAAGTTGGCTTTAACTAATTAAATTGTCACTGGCACCAATTAAATTAATTTTTTAATTTAATTGGCTTAATTTAACTCTATAAAATATTTTGATTAATTTAACACTTAAATTTTAATCAAGTCGTTGTGACCAATTAATAAGTAATCAACTTGGTCTCTGTCTCCAATAAACTTGATCACTTTAATTATCTAACTCATTAGATAATTTCTTCAATTAAGTGAGAGTGTTCTAGGCTTTTGTGTGTGACCCTTTAGGTTCACTAATTAATTAGACATGAGCTCCACAACTCTTTGTGATATATTGGATATTGAATATTCCAATTAGTTCAAACTCTTTTAAACTAATTACTTTATCAATTAATCTCTATTAATTGAAGAGTACACAATATCTATAATCAATGTCTAACACAAGCCTATGGAGCCCAACAAATTAGATGAATTAATTGAGCGTGAACCATTATCTCTTACGATTGCTGTGCAAATACGGTCATTCTGTTTTCTATCTCCGAAAAGAAGCATAGGACAAGATATTTGTTGGCTCCCTAATAATCTCGATAACTATGTATCTATTCTTAATGTTTGATTCCTTATTATGACCTCAACTTTGGAAAGCTCCTTTTCCAAACACTCATATCACCTTGTGCAAGGATTTTTTGTAATCAATCATCTTAGAGTGCATAGAAGATCAAATCGTTCTTCACAGACGAGCAAAACGGATCCCATTTTGGAACTCACCAACCTCCATACCTAGGTAGCTTGTACGGTTGTGCCCAAACTAAGCCTCGAACGACCCACTATGTGGTCGGAGCAAAATCAAAGCACAAGGACCTAAATATAAGATTATTGTGGGACCTCAAGTCAAAGGATTAATTATATACACTATCGTAAGCTAGAGAACTTGTCACTACCAACATGCCACTACAGTTATCTTGTGGATTCTCTAAATGAGTTTTCAGTTAACTTATTCTCTAACAAGCATCCAATAATATGCATCCATATCTAACATAGATTGCCTATGAAACGGGGCATTCTCAACTCTTTGGAGTGTGCATCATTAGTGCAAATTTATCCAAATCTTAGATGCCCTGTCGTGTAAGATTCTATGACTTGAAATATTTTAAAATTATGACCACGGAGACTTGTTTCATGATCACCATCATATGCATGACCAAGTCCTATAGTTTTGTATGATTTAAGAGATTCAACCAAATACATGTGAAGAAATCATAAACGCATAAGATGAAGATAGTCATTTTATAGAGTATCATTCAATTAAGATTATATCACAAGTGGAGTAGTTTCACATGCCAATGTAATGGTTTACAGGGCACTATTCCAACATGGGATACAAAAGAAAGGTGAGTTTGATAGCTTCCTAACGTAGATCTCATCTATTCAATGTTAAACATTAATAATCAACACATTGACAAACAGAGTATGTACCTTAGGTTGAGCTTTTCAACCATTTAAGAAATGTTTGCTATTCTCATATTTAAGTGCTTAGAGTTTGGTAGAGCTTATATCAGAAGAAAAAATAGGAGGAACATGAAATTGGTTGAAGCTAATCTAATTATATATTTGGAAAATATTACTTGATGATTGTATTTTATTTATGCAAGCACACAATATTTGAATCCTCCAAGGAATGCTAGATTTAAAGAGAACTGAAATCTGCCATCAAACTTTCAAACAAATCCACTCAACAAAGCACAAAATGTGGCTGGATTTATCAATCATGGAACTTGAAGAGTGGTTTTATCTATCTAGAATCCAGAGTATCACATTTGACCTCCACTCGGCTAAGTGTTGAAGAGCATAACTTTGTTGCGACTTGTTTGGAAGAGCAAAATCTTGAACTACAACAATTGTGATTGTAAAATGTGTTATAGGTTGGATGGGCTAATCTTACTCTGGTAACTAATTAACCACTCGATTGCTTCATTATATGCAAAGAATTGTCCTTTTGTATTTTGTAAGCTTCCTGCATGAATTATGATTGTCGCTCTTAGAAAAATTGTAAAATTCGGCATATTATAGGCCAAAATCAAATAATTGAATAAAAAATTTGAGTTTAAATTGAGAAATAATTTAAGGACATTTTAATGGGTAGAACGAGTCTATCCACATTGGAAAAAAGGATGCGAGTGTATAAATAAAATAGTTAAAGTTTATTTTTAATATATTCCAATGGACACACCTCTATAGAAAAGTTAGCTCAAAAGCTAGAGCTATGACTTAAGCTCCTAACTCTTCAGTAGAGCTGTAACTCTTCATTAAAAGAGTAATTTACAAGATTTTATCCTATAATTGTGTCCTTAAAAGAAATAATTATGATTCTAGTGAATAATCATGTCTCGTCAACAAAATTGCATTGCACAACTATAAATATGAGTGCCTAGAATCAACCCAAACCACCGAAAAAAGAATAAGAAGAATACATACTAGCATTTGTTTGAACACTATATTAAGCACTTTCACATCACTATTCATTTCATAGGAGAGTTTCGATTTAGTAAAGTTCGCTAGTTCTGTTCTATTGGACTCCTACCTTAGACCAGAGAAGAGCTGTTGTATCTTGGGAGGTTAATTGCCAGGAGCCTTCTAGCACCATGTGAGGGGCAATATTACATTAAGGAGACTGTTGGAGCAATAGGCCTCGGCTAATACAATTTTTGTCTTGCATTCAAGTAGGTTTTTTGTTTATTTTCTTTACTCAATAAATAGTTTTATATGTTTACATAATTTTATATGTGTTATATTTCAATTATATGTTTACACAAAGCACAAGCGTACACGGTATCATTGTTAAATTTTTCTAACAATCTTAAGGTAATATTTTTGTTCCATTTGCTTGTGTCAAATAATTTTTTGTGTCAATACTTGTGTTGTCCATATTCTGCGGAAAGCATATTGCTTTAATGAAGATTTATATGCTATGCTACTATATCTCTTCAATTAGGTTTATATTGTATTTTAATAAAAATTATATCCAAGTATCTAGAACCATTATAATCTGCACCACCTTGATGGCAAACTAATAAGTAGTATGTTAAGTTGCAAACATCCAATTTGAAATTAGTTGTGTAGCCCACTAGCTTGTATAACTGTGTACGTGTGTTCACTATTTTATCTGGTTTAATTATTACGTGATAGTATACTTTATGTGTGTATCGAGTAAGTAAAAGTGCAAGAAAACATTTTGTCTTGTAATAAAAAATCTTGTCCTATTCTATTGAATAATATTTACTGCTACATCGTTTAAAGTGTAAGATTTATAATAAATTCATTGAACTTTTTGAGCCTACTATATTAAGCTTAGTATCGGAACTACATCTAAACAAAATTCTACTATCATATACAAAGATAGCCTTTGTTGTATCCTTTGAGAGAACTCCAATTTCTTCTAAACAGATTGGTAATAGGAGAAAGACAACATTTCTTCCATTGTTTTGTATGAATTTAAAGGGTTTTTGTTTCTATCATAGTACTCCATTTTGCTATTTGATTTGAAAAATAGATTTGGTATTTGTAACGGGTTCTAGGTTAATTTCTTTTTGTTAATTCTAGAAATTTCATAATGGCATCAAATAATGAGGCGTTGGTAATGGAGTTCGGATCACTTCAATTTTTCCTGCACCTATTACGGTGGGGCAAGTCGAGAAGTCCAAAAAATTCAATTGGCATGAGGAGATGAATATTGATATCACTAAGGTGGACAAACTACCGAATGAGGTAGGAGACCTGGATTTGTCTGTCATTGTTTCAGAGGTAAACTTAGCTGAAAATCCCAATCAATAGTGGGTGGACACGGGGTCCACTCGACATGTGTGTGCCGAAAGAAATATGCTTACAACCTATAAGGAGGTTGAGGATGAAAATTTGTACATGGGAAATTCCTCGAGCTCTAAGGTGCACGGAGTTGGCAAAGTAATATTGAAAATGACCTTTGGAAAAGAGTTGACTCTCAACAATGTGCTTCACGTGCCGAAGATTAGAAGGAATTTAGTGTCAGGGCCAATGTTAAGTAGAAATGGATTTAAAATAGTCTTTGAGTCCAACAAGTTTGTACTTACTTAAAATGGAACACTTGTCGGTAAATGTTATTTGTGCGATGGTCTTCTTAATATAAATGTAATGACCATCATACCAAAAATGGACCAAGTGTTAATTCTAATAATAAAATAAACTTTTCCTATTTGCTTGAGTGGTCTAATTTATGGCATCATAGATTAGGACATGTTAATTACAAGCCACTATCTAAACTTGTAAACATTGGCCTATTACCAAAATTAAAGCTTGACTTAAAATCAAGATGTGAAATTTGCATTGAGGTAAAAATGAAAAAAAATCCTTTTAAGTCAATTGAGAGAAGGATTGAGCCATTATATTTAATTCACACTGATATATGTGATTTAAAAGTGGTGCAATCTAGAGGTGGAAAGAAATATTTTATAACTTTTATTGATGATTGCACTAGGTATTGCTATGTTTATTTACTTTCAAATTAAGATGAGGCTTTGAAAGTATTTAAACAACATAGAAGTGAGGTTGAGAATCAACTTGGAAGGAAAATAAAAACTCTTTAAAGTGATAGAGGAGCGAAATATGTTTACCCGTTTAAAGAATTTTGTGCAGAACATGGAATAATCTACGAAGTAATAGCTCCATATGCACCTCAATCCAATGGCATTGTAGAGAGTAAAAATAGAACATTGAAAGAAATGATGAACACTTTGTTAATAAATGCAGGATCACCTCAAAGCATGTGGGGAGAGGCAGTGTTAACTGCAAACCACATACTTAATAAGTTACCTCATAAGAAATTAGAAAAGACACCTTATGAAGCTTGGAAAGGTCGTCCACCTTTCTAACAATATCTTCGTGTGTGTGTGTTTCTAGCTAAGGTAGGAGTTCCACCTCCTAAAATAGTCAAGATGGGACCTAAAACAGTTGACAAAATCTTTATTGGGTATGCACAACATAGTGCAGCATATAGATTCTTTGTATATAAAAATGATATAGGTGATATTCATGTTAACACTATTATCGAGTCAAGGAATGCAAGTTTTCTTGAGGATGTGTTTCCTTGAAAAAAAGGAAGAAGAACAAACCTCAATTAAAAGATCTTGAGAAGTTCAAGAATCGGATAAAGAGGTAAATGAACTTAGACATAGCACGAGGGCTAGAGTATCTAAGTCATTTGGACCCAATTTCTTGACTTATATGTTAGAAAGTGAACCATGAACTTTCACTGAGGCTATGACAACAACAGAAGCCCCATTATGGAGAGAGGCAGTAAATAGCGAAATTGAGTCCATCATGCAAAACCACATGTGAGAATTGGTGGATCTTCCTCTTGGAAATAAACCTTTATGGTGTAAATGGACTTTCAAGAGGAAGATGAAAGTAGATGGTACAATAGATAGATATAAGGCGGGATTAGTAGTCAAAGATATAGAGAAAAAGAAGGTCTTGACTAGTTTAACACTTATTCGCTAGTTAGTAGAATAACATCCATCATGTTATTGATTGCATTTGCAGCTATCAATAATCTTGATATTCATCAAATGGATGTTAACACAACATTTTTAAATGGTGATTTAGACGAGAAAATCTATATGGAACAATCAGAAGGGTTTGTTGTTCCAGGAAAAGAGAAAAAGGTGTATAAGTTAGTGAAGTCATTATATGGCTTAAAACAAGCACATAAACAATGGCACGTAAAATTTGATCAAGTCATGCTTGCAAATGGCTTTAGGATAAATAAGTATGATAAACGTGTGTGTGTCAAAGGCACCACTTTTGATTATGTCATTGTGTGTCTATATATAGACGATATGCTAATTATGGAAAGCAATAATGACGTAATCAAAGCGACAAAAAAGTTGATGAGTAGCAGTTTTGACATGAAAGATATAGGAGTAGCAGATGTGATCCACGGAATAAAAATTATAAAAACATCTGATGGGTTGGTACTAACACAATCTCACTATATAAAATTTTTTTTTACAAAAGTTCTTAAGACAAGAACATAGACCTGCGAAAACTCCCATATATGCAAATCAACGGCTTACCAAAAATAAAGGTAACGCAAAGGCTCAACTAGTATGCACACATAATTGGGAGCCTCATGTACATCATGAATTGTACAAGACCTGATATAGCATATGTTGTTGGCAAGCTAAGTAGGTTTACTAGCAACCTGGGTCAAGACCATTGGACTGCACTAATTAGAGTCTTCAGGTACTTGAAATATATCTTAAGTTATGGTTTGCATTATACAAGATATCCGAATGTAATAGAAGGTTACAACGATGCTAATTGGATATCAGACTCTAGTGAAACTAAGTCTACAAGTGGATATGTCTTCACTTTAGGAGAATAGGCTATCTCGTGGAAATCCTCAAAATAAACTTGCATAGCTAGGTCAACTATGGAATCTGAGTTCATAGCATTGAAAAAAGCAAGTGAGGAAGCAGAATAGCTATGCCATTTCTTGAAAGATATCCCAAATTGGCCCAAACCTGTCCCTCCAATTTGCATTCATTGTGATAGTCAATCGGCAATTAGTAGGGTACAAAGTAGTATGTACAGCTGTAAGTTTAGATATATACATCGTAGACATAATATCGTTAGACAACTGCTCTCTAATGGAGTTATCTCTATTAATTATGTGATATCAAAAGAGAACATTGCGGATTGGCTAACCAAAGGTTTAAATAGAGAGCATGTTGAAAAATTATCGAGGGAAATGGGACATAAGCTTATAAAATAAATGAGGCACTACAATGGGAACCCTACCTATGTGACTAGAGATCCTAAGATATAGGTTCAAAGGGAAAAACAAGTTGTTGTGTCTCGACATGAATGCATTGTGGGGGTCCAACCGCCATCCTATTCCTATGATAAATAAACAATGCCACCTGCAAAATGTTAAGGTTAAACTTTGCTTTTAATGGCTCTTATACGTTGAATATTCTAGTGGAGATGCAGCATGGACCTCTTACTAAGAAGCCACCTATGTGAGTAAGGACTGGGCTGGTCCTATGAGAATTTTAAGGCTGAATTCTTAGAGAATACTTATGAATCCCAAAAATTATCTAGGGCCAAAATGAACACAACAATAAGAACTTAAACTGACTATTAGGCGGAGTTGTGTGAAGTTCTATTGTCTTGGTGTACACAAAAAGTCGAACAACTCAAGACATAGTGTTCACTGGTTGGCGAGTACATCGATAATTCTCTCTAGGGAAGGTTCAAAGCCACAAGCTATCTATCTCGATGCAGTTTTGCTCAAGCTGAAACTCTTTCGCGCGTGTCTACATTCGTATGCATAGTTGGCAAGATAATTTTTTTATTCATGTGGGGGATTGTAAAATTCGGTATATTTATATGCCAAAATCAAATAATTGAATAAGAAATTTGAGTTTCAATTGAGAAATAATTTAAGAACATTTTAGTGGGTAGAACGAGTCTATCCACGTTGGAAAAAGGATGTGAGTATGTAAATAAAATAGTTAAAGTTTATTTTTAATGTATCTTGGTGGACACATCCCTAAGAGAAGCTAGCTCAAAAGTTAGAGCTATGACTTGAGTTACTAACTCTTTAGTGGAGCTGTACTGTAACTATTCATTAAAAGAGTAAGTTATGGGATTTTATCCTATAAATGTATCCTTAAAATAAATAATTGTGATTCTAGTGAAGAATCATGTCTCATCAACAAATTGCATTGCACAACTATAAATAGGAGTGCTTAAAATCAACCCAAACCACTAAAAAAAAACAAGAAGAAGAAGAAGAAGAAGAAGAAGAAGAAGAAGAAGAAGAAGAAGAATATATACTAGCATTTGTTTGAGCACTACATTACGCACTTTCACATTACTATTCATTTTATAGAAGAGTTCCAAGTTAGTAAAGTTCCCTAGTTCCGTTATATTGGAGTACTACCTTAGACCGGAGGAGAGCCATTGTATCTTGGGAGGTTAATTGTCAGGAGCCTTCTAGCACCGTATGAGGGGCAATATTACCTTAAGGAGACTGTTGGAGCAACAAGCCTCAGCTAATACAGTTTTTGTCTTGCATTCAAGTAGGTTTTATGTTTATTTTCTTTACTCAATAAATAGTTTTATATGTTTACATGATTTTATATGTGTGATATTTCAATTATATGTTTACACAAAGCACAAGCGTACACGATATCATTGTTAAATTTTTCTAACAAAAATACGCACAAGAACTCTATAATATGAATTTAGATTATCATAAATAATTTAGTTTCACATATCTGACACAATAAATTAATAATTGATGCGAGCCTTAGATGTTTGCATGAGCATTCTTGGCAAGATCTTCTTCTCCGTCCTCCACCAACATTGGCAACTTTGAATGGGACAAACATTTTTTGAAGTATAGAGTGGAGACGAGACTTAGCCAATATATAGTGTAATCCTAGGGCCTTCCCGTTCAAGTTTTTTGAGATTGAGCCTTTACCAACTGCTAAAACCAAGTCTGTTCGAGGACCCATAACAATAGTGGATCAGTAACAAAATAGGTTTTACATGTTATATTTCGTATATCTTATTAATTTAGCTTGTTTTAGTAAAAATATAAAGACCCAATTTATAGGAGTCCACTTGAAATTAAATATTTCAACATTCTCCCACTTGGGCAAATATCAATTGTAATTCAAGTTAAAAAAAAAAAAAAAGTTTTTTCAAGAAAATGATTCTCAGACTCAACTACAAATCTTCACTTGTAGCCACATTTTAACAAAAGAACAAATACCGCAACTAGATACATCTCAAGAAAAAAGATCTAGTCCAGCATTACTACTAATAAAGGATCACGACAATAATTATGTCCCTTATAGACACAAGACTTTTTATGACCACAAATATCAGTAACTATACTGACATGGATATAGATATGGTGGTTTAGTAAGAAATAGCATCACAATATACCTAAGCATATGCCACTTTATTAGTGCTCCTCCAATTTTTAGGTAAGATATGAATTTTTATACCAATATGAAATTCTAAGAAAATTCAAATTTTCTTGTAAGATATGAGTTTCTAAAAATAATGCGAAACCTCAATAAAGTCAATTACTTTCTTGTAAGATATGGCCCCAAGAAACTTTAATGACTCTATAGGAAACTATCTATGTCATTTATGAGACATGCTCATTTTTTAAGACCAACACATGGTCTTAAGATATCCAAAATCATATGCATACAAAAGCGGATTAGTTCAGAAGTTTATTGAGATGTGCATCAACCAACTTAACCATGTAATAAGATGAGTTAAGCAATAATGATAATATCCCACTAATCTCGTTATCATATCTTCTATCTCAATGTATCCTAACATTAAATTTTTTTCCCCTATTTATGTTGTTCATAAAGAGTCTTATAAGTTCTCCCATTATTACGAGGATTTTAATGCGCCATCATGGTCATAACTCGGCAGGCCTCTAATATTTTCTCGTAACGCTAGCTCAATGTAACGTGCTTACTTATTACTGTGCCGTAATTGGCCCTATTTCTATGGTTGCTTTCTCAACTATTACCATACCTCTCCGACATCTTTACTACTCAACTCTTACCAACCTACATCGTCAACTATTCTCAACAGCTTGGCATGATCATAGCTCGGCAGAAGGTGTGCCGCATCAAATAACATGTGAAATAAATATATAAACAATTCCCACTATTTTAATAATTCCAAATTTAATCGTATACATGTCGAAGCCATTCCAAATTAATAGGTTACAACCTTCTATCAATAATTAGAAATTAGAGTTACTATAAATTATTTTAACATAGCATCACATTTTCTATTGAGCCTATAATAGTGGAATAACTTAATTCCATATGTTCCACGTGACAGAGGATTTATTGTTAATAATAAATAGATACATGTTCATTAACAATAAATACTCACTAATAATAAAGGGAAATCAACAATAATAAATGGCGAGATATATATGTACGCACATATATATATATATATGTAAGTTATACATGTTATATTTATAGAGGGACTTGTATGATCATATCATTAATTGCCTTTTTATTATTATTATTTTTTTTTTGGTCCCTTAGAGTTATTTTGGTATTTTTATATATTCTCTCCAACTTAACAGTTGATCATTGGAATCGAGGGGTATTTATAATTTTACAATATTTTTTATTTTTTTTCTTTTCTGTAAATAGCCTAATTCTCAGGGGAATTTGAGTAATTAACCCCCACAATAAGTGAAGGCATAATTTTACTACCGGCAAAATTTATTTTTAGAATTTATTAATAAGTCATATGATTTATTCATGTAATTCATTTTATATTGTATTTAGCATAAAATATGAAAAGTAATAATATTTAAGTCTTAGAATTATTAAAGTTTAAAGATTGATTATGAGGTAAAGTAGTGTAGTACAAAATACAAAAATATTAATTACATTGTAATCTGATACTAATGAATAATTCAAAAGAAACTCAACTTATTATAAAATATGGAAATAAAATTATTTAATTTTTATAATTACTCAAATTTAGGATTGATAGATGGGTTAAGATACAATAATATAAATAAATAATTATTAGTATAAAATGAAATGAGATATTATATTTTATCTAGCTGATAAATCATATGTCCATATTCGAATTGGGTAGATGATCTAGCTATATATAGAGATAAAACAATTTAATCAAAGATATTAAATGAATAAATGATTTCACTATCAGCTGCAAATTCATTGCGGAGTTTATTAATAAATCTTATGCTTTACTTGCATAATGCAGTTTTAAATTACACTAATATGTAATATGAAAACATTATCTAATTTTTGGAATTAATAGAATTATATGAATAGAAAAGTATTAGTATAAAATTTCCTGACATATTTTATTCTTTTGTTTTATAATACGACACTGGTGAATAATTGGAATGAAACTTGAATTATTATGAAATATAAAAAATATTATCTAATATTTAAAAAAATATTAGAATTTAAAGATGGATTAATATGCCAAGATACTATTACATAAGTAAAAACAATAATTAATTAACCAATGTTTTCACACATAAATTGGATATTTGATTTAATTAAAGAAATAAATAATTTAACCATAGATATTAAATGAGATAAGGTTGTACTATCGACAATTTATTTGGGAATTTATTAATAAATCTTATAATTGATTTACTTATGTAATGTATTTTTAAATTAATTTAGCATAGAATATGAGAAATAACATTACCTTATTCTTAGAATTATTAGAATATAGATATTGATTAATTGGGTGAGGTACTATAATATAAATAGAAAAATACTAATATAAAACTTCTCACATATTTTATAATTTATTATACAATATGATAGTAATAAATAATTTGAATGAAACTAGAATTATTATAGAAAATAAAATAAAAAATACGAGGACACAATATGGAAAATGTTAAATAAACTAAAAAGATAATTAAGGTATTTAATTTAAAAATGACAGTTATTTTCATTTTTCTTTCAATTATTTGCGATAACAAAGTATCACTTATATAAAGACATTCATAATAATAGATGAAACTAAGAAGTTAGGACCTAAAAAATCCTAGGGGAGTGTTTGGTTATATTTTATCAAAATAATTTTATTTTGGCAAAATGTAACCACATATGCATTTATTTCACTACAGTACACCAAAATTAATTTTTTCCAAATTACTCTCTTCTTTCCTTCTTATCCTAAAAAACTCCTAATTTTTTTATGTGTGTATATATATATATTATATTTTATTATTAATTTTACAATAAAAAATATCACTCAATTTTATTTTCACCCCAAACAACAAACAAAAAAATATTGATTTAACTATTATAGTAAAAAATATTTTCTCCCTAAACATAAATATATATATATATATCAAACTCTCCAAAATATTTCCTACCTATTTTTTCAAAATATAAATAAATATTTATCACATTCCCAAACTCCACTCTCAAAATTCATTTTTCCAAAACACATATCATGAACACCACTAAAACATAACCAAACATTTCCTTTCTTTGGGATGTGCAAAATTACGAGGAAGACAAAGACACCCGGCCCACCCCCCCCACCCCACCCACGCACATCCCCACATAAAATAAGTTTAGCGGAGCAACAGTACAGGGAAGCCTACTTTAAAAAACGATCCAACAACACAGAAGTACACTCTTCCCTTACAAAGGTTTCAACTTCGCCTGAGGCACAAACAACACACACGCACACAGTGTCCATGGCCGGCCCTACACGGCCAATATCAATTAAGCAATTTGTATATTCAGAACATCTCTCCCTCCTACAAATCTCCACACACCCACACACAAACACAAAGGTCGTTAACACAAGAACACACACCCACACACATGCACACCTATTGTTTGATAAAATGCAATACCAATTAAATTTCTATGCTGGAAGTCATTCCCTCACACCCACAAAGCCACACACTGCCACACAAATGCAATTCCTTTGTTCAAACTCGCATCTCCATTCCCACACAAAGAGAAATTTTCATCCAAAGAATGACTTCTTCCTCGAAACCTTAGCTCTCTGCTCTATAAATAATCCTCCCACCCTTCCTTATGGGGACACCAACAAGCACAAGAGAAGAAGAGAGACAACAGAGAGGACCGGAGAGAGCCCAAATGGATTCTAAGGGGGAATCTTCTAGCAATGGAGCAAACCCAAAAGGGAGGGCGACTGTCATCCCCAAACCAAGGGAACATGTGTCCAAAATGATGGGCAAGAAGATTATTGAGACAGGAGAGAAAGTTATCAATTCTACTGTTGCTGCTGTTAAACATCATATGGACAAGGGAAAGATTAGGCCTGAAACTAATTAGAATGCTTGGTTGAATTTCCATTCACCATTTATCTTTCTGCTGAATACTTTGTAATAATAATGTAAATTGTGTGTAGATGTCTCTGTTCATGTCACATAATAGGAATTTTGTCTATGTTTGATTGAGATAAATCTTCAATAAACATGTAAATATGCACTTCAATTCCATTCCAGGCATATGTTTGCTTCTTGTTATTCGCCTTTGAATATTATTATGGCTTCTGGTTATCACCGATCGTTGAAAGCTTCTTTCTTTACCCAAAAGGGGAAAGAATCAACTAGTCATGGAGGACGCTTATTATCTGATGAAGGTTGCGCTTCTTCAATATCGTTTTTTTTCTTAGTTTCAGGTCTCTGCTTTGTTGAAAAGCAAGTCTAAAGAATACTTGTATAGTTTCATAATTGATTTACCAGGAAAAAGAGTACATCGAAGTTCGAACAGTCTATCTTCACCGTACCAGGAGGCGGTATTAGATAGTAATTCAATATACTCTCAAGTTAAAGAATAGATCAACCAAATTTAAACTCAAGAAAAATGTTTGCTTTAGCAAAACAGGTAGGTCACTTCGCCTTGTTTTCCCTCTCTTTATTTTCTCCTTTTTTCCCAGTACAATAACACAAAACTGGTTAATGTGTAGCAGATAATTCAGAAGCTTGCCAGCTGAAATTAGCGATAAGCCCAGAAATACGTCAGAGAGAGGTGTGGAGTCTGGACCCAAAAATAGTAATGCTCTGAATATGGAATGGACTACTATTTTTCGATGGAAAGTTGATGAACCAGATTTGCACTCCCCATTCAACTTAATTTCACTGCTTTTTGCAGACACCCATCAATCAAACACGTTATATAAAAGAATTTGCAGACCGACAAGACCGACCGTATCATTATGGCCTCCATGACCTTATTGACGCGGTCCGGCGGCACACAATACTCACTCTGTTTCTGTTGTGTTCTGTCTCTCTGCTAAACTGGTTAATGTGTAGCGGGTCGGGTAGTTATATTTTGCAGTGGGTTGCGCCATCACTGCTCTCCGTTCCGAGAAAGGCAGTTCTGTCGTCGTCGGCAGCCGTCATTGAATCAATTTTCTTTCCATTTCTGAAGACAGCAACGTTTCGTTGAAAACTTGAAGTCTCTCAATTTTCTTTAAGTACTGTGTTTGATTTTATTTTTTTCCTTTCTGGAATTTTGTATTTTTCTGCTGTTAATATGGTAATCACCCCCCTCCCCCCCAACCTGTGTTTCCGGGTGTTGTGGTGTTGGTGGTTAATTCTTGGTTACCTTTTTCATGTGTTTTGACCGACAACTTAAGTTTCGTTTCCTCATGTTGGTTTTAATTTGCCGAGTAGTTTGTGATTCACTAGCATGAGTTAGGAGTTCGAATTTTATGTGTGTGTGAATTTAAACATTAACAAAGATGTTGGTTTTAATTTGCATTTGAGTATTTGTTTGTTGGATTGAAATCAAAGGAGGGCATGGACGCACCCACCGGAAACTAAAACTGAGAATGCTCCCAGTCAAGTTAAGAGACTTGCCTTCAGAGTTGTTGAGGTGTTATTAAATAATTTGGCATGTGAATTTTAAGCTCAGTTAGACACTTAGACTAGAAGATAATAAAGTATCAGCATTATCTTAATAGGGCTAGCAATGCTTGGCTGTTGATAATCAAGGCTGACTGGCTGAGCCTATGGTCGCGGTATGTCTGCTTTTTTACCTGTAAACCCTTCTTCTACTTTGTTTGGAGAGGCAAAAGAATAGGGAAAAGAAGATGATTTTTGGAAATTTTAAACTTGATCTTAGGTTAGTCTTATCAAAGATCAGCACTGTGGAAGTGCTCTTGTGTTTCTGAATGATGAGACCGATTGAGGTGCAGGCGATTGTTGTATACTTGTATTTATCCCTATAAAATATTCATCTTGTTTTCACTTAAGAAAGTATTTTCTGCATTTTCTGCTGTTCGGAAGATCTAAAATTCTGGAAATAATTTGACTATGAAAATAATTTTATGTTAGTTATATTATTATATACTGGATGCATCATCACATTTCTGTGAAAATCACAACGGTACCACCACCCCCACTGCACCACTCACTAGCCAATGGGGCAATTGCCATTACAGTTTACATCAACGTAACTCCCCCCAGAAAACTAGAATAACAATCAACCTGAAATTATTTTCTATACTAGTAAGCACAGTAACTGGTTTCCATACATGTTTATCACAAATTATTTTCCTTCTGAAAATCATTCACACTTTTCTTATTTTCTTATTTATTTTACTAGGTGCCAATACTATGCTAAGGAATCCAGGAAATGCCAAATATTTCTTTGATTTTACCTCTCATAAGCTACGGACTATGCAGCTGAGAGATATTAAATGCATTTTGGCATATAATATCTACATTGCTGAGAGATTTTCTATTTTTTCGAGTTTGTCCCGAAATTGGAGAGTAGAAAGGTGATCGTTGGACACAGGCTATTGTAGTACTGCACATAACTGTCTTAATAAAATTGGAGGCAAAAGGTGAAACATAAAAATGAGGCATTTAATATATAAAAAAAATTAAAATTTTAATACGCACGTTTGTTTAGTAAATATTTCATACTTTATAAAAATAAAAAAAAATAAAAAAACTTTCCATATAAAATTACTATTTATATTTTATCTTCTGACTTTTTTTTTAATATACAAAATTATTAATCAATTTTTTATAATATTTCCTTTTCAATTAATAGCATAGCTAACCTATTTTAACTTTTCTGAAACATTTTTTTACCTTAGGTAAGGTTTTCAGTTTCATGATTTTAATAAACTTCTTTTGCTGAAGCAAAAGAAAAGAAATTTACTAATAAAACTTTGATTTATAGTGAAAGAATAATAAAGTTAATGTAATTTATTAATTAATATTGGGACGTTATTTAGTAATTAACATTGAAAAAGATGAATTCTTTATTGATTAGTATTCGAAAGTAAAGGAAGTAGATACAATTCTGTTTTGTACAAAAACGGAAAAAAAAGAAAAAGTAATACAATTTTGATAAGTTAAAAAATAAGAATTGAAATGTTAGAGGAGATTCACAGGGATCAAATGTAATAAAATTTAAATCTATATTTTCTTGATTGATTATATTGAATTAATTAATTATTATAAGTTCAAATAATAATGCTTCCAAACTAAAGGCCTTATACTTATTCCTAGGCAGAAGTCTTTTGAAAGAAAAAAAATTATATGTATGAGGCTTCTAAACTAAAGATCTTATATTTTTTAGGCTTATAATATTTAAAAAAAAAGTTTCTTTTAGGCCTTCTATATATGTATATATATATATATATATATGATGCCTTCAAAATTAGGTAGTCTAAAACGATTGCTTTTCTTAACTAAAAATAGAACCATCCCTCTTACTAAAGAACTTGGAACTGTACAAATGCACAACTCCAAGCGGAACTATTGACCTGCACATTAATGTACAAAATCAGTGTAAAAGCTTCCCATACCCTTCTTTATACTAATTGGAAGTTTTTACATTATTAACTTTTTCAACTACAAACAAGTAACAACTAGACTCATCTGTGTTGCAAAAATCAAATTATGCCATAATACATAACCCCATCGCTATGTTTGGTTCATGAATTTTGGTGAGGAAAAGAAAAGAAAATATTAAGGAAAACAATTTAAATAGTTTGGTAGATAAGAAAAATACTAAAGAAAGAAAAATTTGAGAAAAAATATAATGCATCTAAGGAAAATGAGGGAAAAACATATTTGAATTATCTCTTATTCTTCAACATATTCTTCACCTCTTTTCTCCATCCATTTCTTTATTATTTTCATTAATAACGAAACAAATTTGAGATTTTATATTTCTTTGTTTCCTTTTTCTTTATCAAAATCCTTAAACCAAACAGTGTATATATAAGAAATCATTATGTCATATGTTAAATTCATAACACGATGATTTGGTGTTTGTTTGGTTATATTTTGAATGTTTTGAGAAATATGATGTTCGTTTATTATTGTTTTGGGAGTTGTTGGAAAATATATTTGGAGAAAATAATTTGTTTGGAAATGTTTTGGAGAGGAATAAAATTTATTGTAAATATCACATTAATTCAGTTTTTATTGTTTTAATTGAGAATATGTGAATTTTTTTATGTATATATATGCAACAATAAATTAATTTATTTTATATATATTATAGTTGTAATATGTTTTAAAAGGATATTTTGGAGAATGAAAATATTGTTTTGACAATAACTTCAGAGTACTTACGTGCTCGTTTGAAAATATTTTAAAAATTAGAGTTTATTTTGAGACAGCATAAACAAACAAGCCTGCCAATGTTCTTGAACATTTGTTGCTGTGTGCCCGAAGTTTTGCCTAAACTTTGGCTGTAAATAATTGCGAATAGTATCTCATAGCTGGGGAGTTATTGCCTGGGGACTTGGGAGCTGGTGGCCTCCCTGGAATCTTACCCCCCCCACCATAGGCTCATTGCTCTCCCTATTCCATTTTAAAATCAATAATTAAAGGCATTGACTCTCAGATTATGTACCTCGTATCAATATTTAAATAAATAGATATATTGTCTTTTCTAACAATTAATGAAATATTTACCATTTTCATATTGAAGTATTTACAATCCGTTTATTTTTGTTTTTTGAACTTATTTTTATTTTTTACTGAAAATGATAACATAGAGCTATTAATTTTTATTCTATTTTCACATATGTTTTTATTTTTAAAATATTCTTTTAAATAAATTTTTGCACTTTCTATTTTCATTTTTCATTTTCTCCTACTCACGTTTACATGATTTCTAATACAAAACACTGTATTTTTCAAATATAATTCAATTTCAACGATACATAATTATTACATTTTAAACAAAACATTCAAATAATATTTTATTTTTAAAAATATATTTATAACTAACTTTTTATTATTTTTTTCATCAGAAAATAAAAATGCAGTTAGAAAACAAATCCAAATGTCCCCTTACAGATTGAGAGAGAGAATTTCTTGGCATAGGAGGAGAAAGGAAAACGTGGCGGATTATTTGTTAATTATTAAGCTGGAAAGAGTGGTTTAATCTGTCCAAAATCCATAGCATCCCATTTGACCTCCACTCTGCAAGGTGCTCCTGCTGTTGCCTTGCTTCCTTGGAAACTTGCCTCGTCTCTTCACAAATATGAGTTTACCAATACAAAAGGTATTTTCTTTCACCAAAAACATCCTCTTTTTTCTGCTGTGATCTTGCAAGAAAATAATGATATAAGCGCAAAAGATTCAAGCATATGTTGTTATTGATCAGGGCTTTACCAAGTCTCTTGTCATGACAATGGTTTCTGAGTTTGGCGACCGCACCTTCTGCGTTGCAGCCGTAAGTAAAAATTAAAATATATAGGACTTCCATATTCTTTTTCAGGTAAATCACTTGGGATTTTCTACTAAGAAGAAAATTTTAATGAAGCAAAACGATTGATAGAATTTGTTCAAGGTCTCATTTATGCTGTTAATGCAAGTTTAACATTTGGTTATTTTAAACAGTAAGAGAGAATAAAACGTATTAAGCTTATAGGCTTTCTTGTGTTGTTCTGATATTACTTTTGTTTTGCAAGATATTGGCAATGCGACATCCGAGGAGGAGTGTTTTTTTTGGCTGCCTGTTTTCTGTCATTGTAGGTGTTTTTCTTTTGGATTTGTGCTGCAAATGCCGAAGTTAAGGGCATAGTTTTGTTATGACTTTGTTTGAAAGAGCGAAATCTTGAACTACAATTGTGAATGTAAAATGTGTTGTAGGTAATGGTTGTTCTCTCTGCTCTTATTGGATGGGCTGCTCCTAATCTGGTAAGCAATTAATCAATCAATCATTGTATTTAGCAATTGCGAAACAAATTTATGAATGGTTAATTATGAATTGGTATTCTACTATTCTGTATTTTGTGAGCTTCCCGCATGAATTATGAATATCACTGTCCAAACTCCACATCTTATCTTGAAATTCTTAAACGAAAACATGGCTCTTTCTTGCTAAACAGTTTTATAGCACCCAAAAATGTCTGTTTCTTTCTTTATGAAGACAGATATATGTATCTTTTATTCATTTATATTATCAAAATAACTAATCTTTTTCTTTATTGGTCATTTGAATTTGGAAATTGCTGATAGATTTCGCGGAAATTGGCGCACAACATAACGACCCTTCTGTTCTTTGTGTTTGGACTTTGGCACCTATGGGACGCATACAATGAAGACGATGAGTTACTCCCTTCTCCTCTCTAATTTCCCTTCTCAAATATCTTCACCTAATTTATAAGCTCCTCTAGCTTTTTGGACTTTCAATAATTCAAAAAATAACTAGTAATAAGCATATTTTATTACGAGTTAATTTTAAATGTGCTATACATGTATAATCTTTCAAGATTCTCATGCAAAGTGTTATTTTCTTTCCCTTTTGAAGCGACAACGAAGAACTAGCCCAAGTTGAAAAGGAGTTGGTAAGTTGAATGAGTTGGTAAAGTGTCTCTATGCTTATGGATTCGAAAAATAGTTAGATTTTCTGATTAAACATTATTATTTTTCAACGGAGTAGGATGATTCTGGCGCTTCAAAGTCCAGTGCCGGTAAAGACAAGGGTAGTGACAAGTTGAAGTGCAACTCTATCTCTATAGTTTGAAACAAAAGACAAAACTAAAAGTAGTTCTCTGAAGTCTGAACCCACATTATGCTATATAATCCATACCATAATACGGTCTTAAAAAGTATTGTTACAAGTTACTGTACTCAGGCTTTTCCCAAGTTGAAGCTGTAAATCACTTCATCAATCTTTTGATCAAGCAACTTTAATATGGAATCTTGTCTTTAGCATACATTCAATTAATAAGGCTAAAGATATCGAGTGTTTCCAGGCTGACGATGATGTGAAAAGGCAGAAAAGGCCATTTCTTAGGAAATTTTTTTCACCAGTTTTCCTTAAGGTATTTTTGTTATGACTCATGAATCCATCCAAGTGCTAAAAGGCTAGAGACTAGATTACTCTTTTAGGCAGCTGATTGATTGCTTTTTGCTCTTCACTCTTTACTCTTCAGGCATTTTCTGTTACATTTTTTGGCGAATGGGGTGATAAGAGTCAGGTAATTAAGCATAATCTAATTTAAAAAGTTTGCACTCACTAAATATATCTGCATTAATCTTGCATATTAATTGTAGAAATGATCTCTTACTCAAATTTTACCCTTCTTTAGCTAGCTACAGTTGGTCTTGCAGCGGATGAGGATACCTTAGGAGTAATTCTTGGTGGAATTCTGTGAGTTCTTCTTTTGTAACTATGAATCTAACTCATACATTGTGTCACAAACCTAGCTAATTTAAATGACTTGAAATTTTCTTGAACCCATTATTGCTCCTCTGCTAGTTACAGCCTATACGTGCCATTTTGAGGTGTAAACTATTGGAGGTTGCTGTATTTTCTTGTCTATATATCTCAAGTGCAACATTAATTCAAATAAAACCAAGAATTTTCAGGGATGGAAGTTGATGATCTTCTTTCTTGGTTTTCCTTTTCAGGGGCCAAGCAATATGCACTGTTGCTGCTGTTATTGGAGGAAAGAGCTTGGCATCCCGAATATCTGAGAGGCTGGTAATTAATTTTTATATATGGTTTCCTTTCACACACACACACACACACACACACATATATATATATATATATATATGCAGGTTCAATCCGTGCCCTGGCCCAATATTGGATTGGATGTCGTTTTTTATGCATCTGGTTCTGCTAACTTGCAGGTGACACTGCTAGCTGGAGTTCTGTTTCTAGTATTTGGTGTTCAATCCTTTCTTTCTCTAGGAGACTCATCTCTTTAATTGTTGCATTTTGGACCACATCTTGGGATAAATTTGGGACTCAAGGGAATTGCCCCTTTTTATTTGTTTATTTTAATTCATTTTATCTATCTGCGAGCTGGCATTGCCTGTTCCTGTTATCTGTACTTCAAATGGGAGTTTAATCAGGAAGTCTACAACGTGGTTTTTTTCACCAATTAAGATTTTATAGCAGCTTGAATTATGAATATTTGTATGTATTAGTTAATTTATATGAATGACATGACACCGGGAAGCCCACTTTTAACTATAGTATTCACTAAACAAAAGATGAGTTGAATATGTGTAGCTGGATATATGCTAATTATTAAACAAAGAAAACACAACTACTACAAATGAAATCCGCTTCATAATTTTTCTTTAAATTATTTATACCAATCAATTATCACGTTAGTAAATGTTGACATACAACCACGTCAGGGGTCTTCGACCCCAAGTGCATAATTAAATTAATTGCTCTACAGGAATGTAAGAGTAAAGAATAACATACATCATTCATGTAGTTTGCATGCAACAAGTTATAAGAAAATACATGCAATAAGTTATAAGAAAATACTCCTTCATTAATGAAAAATTTATAATGAACAGGGTTAAATTATAATAAAAAATAGTGATATGGGGTCAACCTTTTAGGCCCACCAACGCCTGTTTGTGGCCCATTTGGCCCACCAAAATAGTTTGACCCAAATGAACCCCACGCTGTCCCGCACCAGTCAAGTCAAAATGTTAAGTCTTAAATCAACTCCCAGGTCGATTCACTCGACCCTGGAGTCGATTTTACTCTACCTTGGTGAACGGCTATGGCTTTCGCCGCCGTTGCATCCTCAATTAATGCGGTCCAACCACCAGCCTGTCTGCATTAATTGAATGTAACGACTCATCACCTCTGCCATTAATGTTGTCACCTCCGCATTAATGGCAGTAAGGATTCCCTTTCCAACTGACGAGTCTCCTGAGTAGGTCAAAAAGGCTTATCCTAACCCTAAATGCAAGAGTCATGCATGAAATGCACTGAAAGGCACAACAGTCTTTTCGCCCCAACGAAGACACTATAAATACTCCACTCTCCAAGAACTAGGGTAAGATATATACTTTCCTCTAAGCCGTTACTCTGCTCAACTAAATTTTAGGTTAATTTGCTAATTTAAGCATCGGAGAGTCTTAGTCGAGGACCCTCTCAGCTAGCCTGATGTTTGTTTCGTGGCTGTAGGTTCCACCCCACGCTATCTTTCTGGTCAAGACAACCCTTAGGTCGAGATCCGAAGGTCCACCATTTGAAAGTGACATTATCATTTTGGTGCCGTCTATGGGAAACGGAACTGACAGCCAAAGATGGTTAACACCAGGTATATAGCCTTTGGAAGGCAAAATGACCAATACTCGCCCTCATCACCCCCGCTACCCCTGCAAGAGCAGCACAAATCAACAAAGGAGAATCCTGGTCCCCAATCAGAGCAAGTAGTCACCTTGACCATTCCCCAGCTCATGCAGATGATTAGTGACCAAATATCCGTTCAACTCTCAGCCCAGCTATCTACCGCCCTGCAGAGGCATACCAATCTACCGACGGCTGCAGCTAGCATTACGCCCCACCTATCGCGTATGTAGGAGCGACGCCCGAGAGAAGATAGGTTCAGAAGTGAAGCTCGACCAAATCTTAGTAAGCGAGAGTTAACTCCCAGGCGTTTTCCCTGCTACGAGCCCCACCGTCACCCCCGGGAGGAGGTAGCAGACTCCGCAGATCAATACGTTTAGCCTGATCGAGCCCTGCAGCATAGACGGGCCAAGTGCCCCAAACCTCCACCCAATGAGGATATGTCTAGAGTTGACAAAGATGAGTAGAAGGAGGTTTCACACCAGTTCCAATAGCTCAATAGAAGGTTGGAGGAAATCTCTAAAAGAAATTGGGACCAAACTCAGCTGGATAAAGCCCCCAAGTTTCTACGAGAAAGAAAATCCCCTTTTGTCCAATAGATCATTGATGAGTGCATCACGCTCGATGTGAAAGTCCCCATCGAGTTTCCCCGATATGATGGGTCCACAGACCCAAACGAGCATCTCTTGCAGTTTGAACATATGATGCAGCTACACAGTCACAGTGACCACATACATGCAAAAATACTAGTTACTACTTTTCAAGAGATTGCATTGGAATTGTTTCACAAGTTGGAACCCACCTCCATATTCTCTTATGACCAACTCTGTGATAAGTTCTTACATCAATTCGCTAGCAGAAGGAAAGCCAAGTTTCCCCACACTCACCTTTATACAGTGAAGCAGAATGAAGGTGAATCCTTGAGGGACTTCTTCTCCCGATTCAATATAGAGATTTTAAAAATTAACAATCCTTGCATTGGATTCTTGATTAACGTCCTATTTTGGGAAATTCAATTATCATGGGCTTAATATCTTATACGCTGATTTTAATTTCTCTTTGCATTTGGAGAATTCTTGTACTTAATTTTATTTGCATCTTGGAAAATTGTAAGGGAAGTAAGTACTTTCTTGTTTTAATTTTGCTAAAACCTCATCTTGTAATTCTCTTTTGGTTGGTAATATATTATGAACCTATTCCCAGTATAAAAAAAAGGTCATATTTTGGGGTCTGAGACACAAAGAGTGCGCCGACGCCTTGGTAAGAGAGAGGCCACATACGATGGAGAAACTCCTCGACTTGGAAGAAAGATACATGACCTAAGAGGAGATGAATAAGATGAAGTTTGGCGGGGGAGATTCGGAGAAAAGGAAGGGCAAAGAGAAAGATGACAGGCACCATAAGGAGGGTCACCATTCCCCGATTAAGCAGTTCCACATTTATGCACCACTAAATACCCCCAAGAAAGAGGTCCTGCTTACTATACAACATGACAACCTCTTGAAGAGATCAAGAAGACTTAATGAAACCGAAGTTATGAGGAAATCGAAAACTTTCATATCGAATAATGGCACCCAATTTCATAGCAAGAGAACTAGAGAATGGTGTGAAGGCCTAGGGATCAAATAGCATTTCACTTCTATAGGAAATCCAGAAGCTAAAGATCAAACAGAGGTGACCAACAGAACTATACTCGACCATATCAAAACCAAGTTGGAAGGATCTAGCGCCGGTTGGGCGGACGACCTACTAGGAGTACTATGGGCTTACCGTACCACTCCAAGAACAGCTATAGGTCAGAGCCCTTACAACCTAGTGTACGACTCAGAAGCAGTCATTCCTATAGAACTGATCCAGCACACGGCTAGAGTTATACACTATAACCCAGTCGGAAATAGAGCAACAAGAGAAACTGACCTAGAACTGATCGATGAACTCCGACAGCAAGCCTTTATGAAAATGCAAAGGTACCAATCAATTATGGCAAAGCACTATGACAAAAGAGTATGACCTCGATCCTTCAAAGTTGGTGATCTCGTCCTTAAAAAAGTCAAAGTTTCCAAAAGTATTGGCAAACTCGACCCAAAATGGGAAGGCCCATACTCTATGGTCAAAGTAGTGAAACATAACTCTTGTCGACTGGTTGATTCATTTGGAAATGAGCTACCAAGACCATGGAATGCGATCAACCTCAAGAAATTTTATGTGTAGATTACATTGTACAGAAAGCACAATAATTTCAATAAACACATGCGCGCGACCCCACAATCGTGTAATATTAACCGCCATATCTGGCTTTTAAGCAACAGAAAAGTCGACCCTGTAGTTGCGTGATTCTATTTACCTGATTATTACAACCATAAAACCAAACAACTTGACCTCACTGATGTATATAAAAATAAACAGAGTATGTATGACAGTAATTGAGCATTTATCGAGGTGATGGGGTTTTATAGAACATGAATGACGAAGGTTCAATAATTGTGAGATAAGTTCACTTGAACACTTAATTAAGTCAACCATATGATCCGGCGAACTTAAGATGTTAGCCTAGTCAGATAAAAACACAGTCACGGCTTAGTCGACCGGTTACATGCACGATTAAAAGTAAAAACACGATTGTGATGGATTGAAATAACTAAAGTGTTATTATAAAAGTAAAATGGGAGAGTAGCAAATTACATCGTTGTTCGAAGCCCCTTAGGGCGCAAATGCAAAAACAAAAACAAACAAACAACAAAGCAACAAACAGCAGCCTTCACCTGCATTCAGATCAACCTTGCAGTCTCTCCCCATCGAGCCATTGCCTCATCAGCGACTTCATCAACCGCCCTGAGCAATTCATTCGTTGAATTCACCGTGACGGTCAAAGGAGGTCTCTCGACCTCTTACTCGAGTAGCCTCCCTTGGACTGCTCCGACAAGCTGGGTCGACCATGACTCCTACATCAAGAAAACTCAACCACCATCCGAAAAAAAGTTCGCCACCATTACCTCATTATTCTTTATCTCCAGGGCGAACTCCCCAGCAAACCCAAACTCTTTGCCTACAGCAGCGACTCGAGGAAGAGGTGTGGGGAGAGCCTCCAGTAGAGGCATTCTCGTCGAATTCTTCGAGGCTCTCGTTCTTGTTCACATTAGGTCTCTCATTGTCCTCAACTTGAAACTCATGCCCTATGTACTTAGCTACTTTATCGTGCGCTCGAACACCTCCTTAGCATTATCCATGCTAAAGGTAACGTTGGCGTCGGTAAAGACGGAGCAGAGCATAAATTGCTGAACCGCCTTCTTTCGGATTCCAGGCAGTAACTTGAAGAACTCCAAACGAGCATACCTCATCATGCTCTCGTATCCGTATGCCCGAAAAATTTGTGAGGCCTCCTGTATCGACCCCATAGTTTTCTTCAACTGCTATTCGGCTTGGCTCTTACCTTCAACCGCAGCCAACAGCTCAGCATCTTTCTCATCCAACTGCTTTATCAGCTCCGCAACTCTCGACTCTAGGGAGCCGACCTGGGCCTTTCAAATTTTTCTTTGCTCCCTCTCTAGCACATCGTATTTATCCAGCAGCCTCTAGCGCTGGACCTCACACAGCTCGTATCGTTAATGGAGATTGTAACCCCACTACCTACCTGTTAAAACAAAACAAACCACAACAAATGTTAACGAACTATCGACCACACATGCATTATTACAAAGTCTGACTAAAATCAGCAACCAACATACCATGTTAACATGGTATACAAAAGCCTTCAGGGCATTGACCTGGTTGTGGTTAAACATTTCCACTTGGTCCCTTTCAAATAGGCCAGCCGTCAAGACGGCCATAGGGATCACCTACGTTGAACCAGCACCCATCATTGTGGCCGAGTTCAAAACCCCCACCTTATCCCCAAATCATAGCTCGGGAAAGATAGGCAAGTTGTAGAGCGGCGCGGGAAGAAGAGTCCCATAAGTGGTTTCGTCACTCTCTGCGCTTTCTTTTTCCCTTTCTCAACCCCAATTTTTTTCTGAATAGCTGGCCCAGCAGTTTCAACCGCCTTCCTCTTCGGTTGGGGGGAACTGCTGACCACCCATGTGCTGACAGCAACACCTACTTGGGCCGCTGGAGGCTCATCTTAGCGCCAGTTGCCTCGCGCGATTCATCATCAATCGACCTACACCATGCAATAAACTTAATTACATATGACTAAAAATGACAACCTTCATTATTTACAGAGGTAAGTTTCTGCCTAGACAAGCATTGACATGCAATCTCAACACAGCGGTCAACAACCCCACCATAACCAAGTTTCTCTCTCTTATAAATACAGAGGCATCCATCGCACCAAATTCGAGCAAATCTCAAAGAAAGACATTACTCTAGGATGGATTCTCAGTGGTGTCCAGCTCGACCCTACCCTGCATCCACCATCGGGGAATATTAAAATCGACCCCAAGTGGAGGTCAGACATAAAAATACTATCTTTCCATTTCTGACCATAAGATGAGGACAAAGTCCTGAAAACTTTCCTACGGGGTCGAACGGTCAGATAATAAAACCCCGACTCCCCACTCAAACCCGATTTATGCGGCAAAGGTAAATGGAACAGATGACTAAAGTTAGCCCAGGACAAGGCCTCTTCGACGGTACCCATTAATACTATAAAATTGTACATAAGGGCAAAGCAGTTAGGAAGTACTTGGTTTGTGCAAACTTGCAAACCTCTTAGCAGGTCGACTATAGGGTCAGCAAGTGGAAACCTCAAACCATACTTCATCGTATCCTCAAAGCAGATGGTGCATCCATCCTATCTACCGCCCTAGGTTTAATGAGTTCAAATGCATCGGGAATATGATACCTCCCCCTAATCGACCTAAGGTCGTCCAAAGACACCATCGACACAATGTCTTTATAGTGTGTCGTCATGAATAACCTACCCCTCAATTTCAGAGCCTCCTCCACTACCATTTCTTCTTCCCAACCCACATGCCCTAAAAGGCTTGCCTCCTCGAACCAAAGGTTAGAAGGCCTAGCCTCATCAACAACATGCCCGAAAGGGCCCGCCTTTTTGACCAAAGGGTTAGAGAGTCCTACCCCTGACTCCTTCCAAAACCCCCTTACCCACATTGACCTCTAACTATTCTGGACTATCTGACCTTCCACTAGACGATTCGCTCGATTTGGTCCCATTATTTGAGACTTATGCCGACTGTGTAGCCTCAATGTCCAAACTAGAACTCGACATAATGCAATTTTAAGGGCAAAAACTATAGGAACACGACAAAGGAACTTACGAAGAGTGTACGCAGAAAGAACACATTCAAATTAGCTTAAAATTCGATCGGAGACCTTCATTTCTTGACCTCGATTACCTTACAATAAAAGTAAAAATGGACAGCGAAAGATCGCTATTTATAGATACGCCAAAATGCTAACCAGCTTGATTAATAAATACGTAACTACCTATCATTCGCACATAGATATTTGTGAAACTGTTTGTAATGGCTCCCGCCAGTATTTTGGGGTTGAGATTCAAAATTACTCCCAACCTCAACCCCTTCATGGTCGAACTTCGAAGTAAGGGGGACTCATGATATGGGGTCAGCCTTTTAGGCCCACCAATGTCTGTTTTTGGCCCATCTGACCCAGCAAAATAGTTTGGCCCAAATGAACCTCTCGCTATCCTGCGTCAGTCAGGTCAAAATGCTAAGTCTTAAATCAAACGCCCAGATCGATTCACTCGACCCTGGAGTCAATTTTACTCTACATTGGTGAACGGTTGTGGCTCTCGCCGCCCATCGCATCCGCAATTAATATGGTCCAACCACCAGTTTGTCCGCATTAATTGAATGTGACGGCTCATCACCTCTGCCATTAATGTTGTGCCCTCTGAATTAATGGCAGTAAGTATCCCATTTTCAGCTGATGAGTCTCCTAAGTACGTCGAAAAGGCCTATCCTACCCCTACAGGTAAGAGCATGCATGAAATGCACCGAAGGGCATAAGGGTCTTTTTGCCCCAACAAAGACACTATAAATACTCTACTCTCCAAGAACTAGGGTAAGATATATACTTTTCTCTAAGCCATTACTCTGCTCAACTAAATTTTAGGTCGATTTGCTAATTTAAGCATCGGAGGGTCTTAGCCGAGGACCTTCTTGGCTAGCCTAACATTTGTTCTGTGGCTGTAGGTTCCCCCCCATGCTATCTTTCTAGTCAAGACAACCTTTAGGTCAAGATCCAAAGGTCCACCATTTGAAAGAAACATTATCAAATAGTTATGATAAAAATTTTATTTAACAAATTAAAAAAAACACATGTATATATTTATATATATATGATGATGATGATGATGTGGAATGTTTAGTGGTATTCTAGGCTATGATCCAACCCAATCGACCAAATAGAAGGTCGAGAAAGGGGTGTGATGATATTGATAGGTCGAGTCCTACAACTGATAGCACACGTCAGGCTAGTCGAGGTGCCCTCGGCTAAGGCACTCCGAAACTCAAGTCAGTATATAATTGACTAAAAGGTAGAGCATCAGAGTGAGGGCTTTGAGTGATAATAAGTGTACCTTGTTAAAGGGTGGTCATGGGGTATTTATAGCCTTTATGGTGAGGCTAATATGTCTATGATGCCCTTGTGTATATAGAATGTGCCTTTTTCTTTGCTTAAGGACCTTTAAGTCTTCTCCAATTTGTGTATTATTCCAGGTGGCACCTTCTCCAGATCCATGGGACATGGTTGTACACATGAGGTGCGCACTACCCTAGCACGATAGAAAATGTGGTACTGGTGGTGGCACGCATCATTAATGCGGAGGCATGCTGTCTGTCAGAGCATTCAATGCAGCAGAGAGGTGGACGGGTCTGTTCGACCTCCTAGGTTGAGGTGAATACTTGCTTGTGAGTCATTTGCTTTGACTCTGGTTAACATGGTGGAACTTTGCTATATTCAACTATCTCCCCGATTGAATATTGAGCAAACATCCTTGAGCTGGTCAACTATACTCTAGTTGACTGGGCAAGATATTAACACTCGTGCTGGCGAAAAGGCCCAGTGAGATTGGGTCAAGTCAATAACCTAGTCGATCACTAATGGGATGGGCCCAATAGCTAATTGGGCTGTTCCACATCATATCTTTGATTCGATCAAATGCTATCGGGTTAGGTCTGTTGGGCTATCCCACATCATGAGTCCCCCTACTTCTGATTCCTAATCGAGATGGTCGACGAGTAGGAATGGGAATAGCTGATTTGTGAAGACTAGATAGGCTCGATGAGGAGTTCAACACATCAGTAAAGTTTATAGTCCAAAAATCGACCAAGGTTTCAGTATATTTAATGTGACTGTTACGTTGGGCAATGCAAAAAGGCAAATGGCGGACGTGTAATAATGAGCCGATAGTCAGTCAGATTAACTGGTTGGCTTGTCCACGGACTAAAGCCTATAAATATGCGTCGTGAATGTTTTCATTTTCACTTTTACAGCATCCTGGTAGGTCAAAACTTTACATTTTACTACACTTTATGCTAATCAAGCCTTGTTCTAAATCTTGCCAACCGCGTAAGTTTTTTGCATACTTTGAGCAAGTTTTATTGTACTTAATTTCGACGATATCCTCCTTCATGAATGATATGTTGAGTGTGTTTAGTGAAGGTATTTAGTAAGAACAACGACAGTGAGGAAACGAGGTCAAATGAGAGGTTGGGTGACCCAACTAGTGGGTCTAGTGAGTCTTCTAGTGACAGTTCAAGTTCTTCTAATTCGAGTGACAGTCAAGTTGATACTGGGGATGGGGTTAGGCCAAGTCAACCTAACTCGACCACTATAGTGAGATCATTTCCAAGATTACAAATAGCGACCTTGTGTTGCTTAGGGAGTTATATCACATTCCTCCGAGGTTCGAGTTGATCGTACCCGAACCTACTGATAGGATGCATCAACTACCCAACAGGTGTACAAGGTGTTCGAGGAGGCCCTGAAGTGTGGACTTTGGTTTTCCCTTGCCCAATCTATAGTCAACCTGTTAACAGGTCTTCAAGTGTGCATAACCCAACTCCTCCCGAATTATTTTTCGACATTGTACAACTTTATTGTCTTAATGCTTATACATGATCAACCTCCCACCTTTGCCAATTTTTCAAATCTTTTTCATCTCTTGATGTCCCGAAAGTCGGGTAGCACAGAGGAGTCGGGCTTCTATTACCTTACAGCTTGCCCTCGTCGAAAATTTTTGGTTACTCCTTCCTTGTCCCATGGCCAAGAGTGGAAAAAATATTATTTCTATGTTTGGGCGCCAAGTAGGGTAGGGTTTAACATTCCCAAGGGGTAGTGGAGAGGGCACGTCGAGATGCCAAGAAACGAAAACCCCATTTGGCCCAATACTTTTTTTCAGGATTTAACCCTGTTTGATTATACAAAGGCGACTGGGTACATCGAAGAAAGGAATTTGGTGCTGTCATCATTATCATCTGCTCAGCTAGATTTACCAGCAGACGCTCGACTAGGTAGATGTCTTTACTTGTATTTTAGTAGTTATTTGCCCAACTTTCTATTCAACGCTGATGTGTCTGTTTTTCCTGTGTTTCTCCAGATCAAGAGAAAATCATGAACTATACTTGATCTCAAGCAATTGCTCATCAGAAAGGGCACATGAGCATTGCCAAGCAGCTACTCATTAACAGAGCATTCCTCAGGTTGCTCTGCAGATGCAAGTGTTGTCGTCTGCTCCTCAAGTTGCTCCACAACCGGCTCAGCCAGTATATGTCGAATTGGGTCAGAAGAGGCCTGCAGTTGAGCACTTGGGCTTGCTTAAAAGAGAAGTGTTGTCGATAAAGAAAAGGGAAAAGTAGGGGCTTCGAACCAACCAACCGGAGTGGATCTCTTTAGGCCTCGATTGGACGATGAACTGTTCCTACTGCCCAGTTTTCCTTCGCCTAGGTTCAGGGCTAACGTCGCAGTTCACAATTCCCTATCGATGATGACAGCGAGTTGACCGGAGCTGTGCCTTTGGAGGTTATGATGGCCGGACTGTTCATGTTTGACCAGAAGAAAATGATGGAAATGAGCCGGCTGGCCTCTCTGAGGCGCTGACCATCACACTAACATAGTGAGTGGCTAGTAGAGTTTTCTTCATTTAACTAGTTGTGTTCAAATATCTCGACTAAAATTGTTGCTATTACAGGTCAATCAGCTAAGTTACCACTTTTATCGTAGGGCCGAACTGGCCCTTGGTGATCGAGAAGAGCTCTAGAAGGAGCAAAGTGATGCAAAAGTGGCCAAGACTCAGCTCGAGTTTATGCAGCCAAGGATCGAGCAGCCGAGGCTGTAGATCGAGGATAAAGCCGTGTAGCTCATAGATGTCATGGCTGAGAAGAGCATGATGGATAAGCTGTTGTGGAAAGCAAGGCTGGAGGCTGAGGCCTATTACAATATTGGCCGAATTCACGAGCATAAATATGCTCGAGATGAGTTCTTTTGGGCGCTCCTGAACATCCGAAGAGAGGCTGTGAGGTTCATGCTGTGCTCGGCATTTCAAGATGCGAGCGTTATCTTTTTGCTCAACGACGCAAAAGATGTGTTTGACAAGGCCTTTAACCAGCTGGAATTCTTAGACTATCAAATTCGGCCAGAGACAGGGAATGCCTCAGCCTTTGTGCTCTAAGCAGCTCGAGGCATACCCTGAGGTCCTGCGTACTGAAGAGGGTATACCAGAGGTCAGAGTTGTCGACACCGCCCATCCAAAAGTGGCTGAAATGGCCTAAGAATTTGCCTTTGCGAACGACTTTGCCCTTAAAATAGGGACGGCAAAGTTGACGTGGCTGCCTACTTTCCTCCAGTCGAGCCCGTATTTCTATCCGAAGAGGCGGGACCTTCCTCACCAAGGGGAGCTATCCAATCAACACTTGCGCCTGCATCTGTGCCTATGCTCGCTCCTGAGCAAGAGGTAGAGGGCCCATCAACTGTAGCGCACATGCCTTCTAACGATGAACTTGATCATGCCATCAACAAGGTGGCAAACGAATGGGCTAAGGGAGCTGGATCGAGCTAGGGGCACAACCATTTTTGTTTTTGTTCAAGTTTGTTTGCCCTGTGAGGTGATTTGGATGTTTCAATTTATTATCGATTTTTCTAACCGTGTAATTAAATTTTAATTTATGAAATAAAATGTCTGCTCATTTTCTTTATCGACTTGTTTCCTTTCTTTTGTTGATCCATTTCTTGCCGATTAACTGTGTAAATGTGTGATGGAGTGACTGTTTGAATAACGCAATTTTCTAATAAAGAAAATGGGTACTATTTAATTTATTTAGAACCAAGTTGGTGGTCAATTTTGAGACCGACTTATAAAGGAACGATTGAATAAATCAAATGAAATTCACATCGACTTGACCCATTTAAAACAGGCTTGGAAATAACATTTGTTGTTAGCTATTTGGTCGACTCAAGATGCTGCCTTTGTTATCAGATGAATTGGCTTGGGGCCATGGTCGATCATTAACCAAATTTCTTAGATTAACTTCAAGTTCCTAATCAACGTTTGTGTTGTTTAATTACGATTATCGTCTACGAGGTCAATTTTACGATGTTTATCAACTTTGGCTAAGAGTCATGGTTAACCACGAGGTCAACTTTAAACAATCAACTCATTTATTAGGTTAGGCTATGAGCCGTATTTTGCGGTCTGAGACCGTTTCGTGGTCGACTATGGGGTCAACTTTAAATGATCAACTCATTTATTAGTTGAGTGGAGACCTGTGTCTCGCTACACATAAAATTTCTTCAAGTGCACTGCGTTCCATGGTTGAAGGAGCTCACTGCATTTATATTTGCTAGTTGATAAGAATTATGTTTTGCTACTTTAACCACCGAGTAGAGGCCATCCCATTTTGGATCGAATTTACCCACATTCTTCAACACTTCGACTTATTTTAGGTTGAGGCTCCCACTTTGAAGCTTCTTGGTCGAACTCCATTGTTGTAATGCTGCGCCATCTTCGACCTGTATCTTTACATTATTGTGTATGCCTGCTGATGTGGCTCGTTGATTGTTTTGAGGTTGAATTCTCTTTTAGATTCATTCTTGATCGGTTTGTAGTGGATTACTCAAGCTGTGTGTTGTATCAGTTATGTTGAAGTGATTACTTCTGACCCATACACCAGACTATAAGGACTGTGACCTGTGGAAGTTCTGGGGGTCATTCTATACGCCAACAGCACCCCGAGGAAGTCGTCCGCCCAACTCGCTCTAGATCCTTTAAGTTGAGCCTTGATGAGGTCTAGGACAGTCCTGTTTATGACTTCTGTTTGTCCATTGGCTTGAGGGTTCCTGACCAAAGTGAAGTGTTGTCGAATTCCCAAGCTTCCGCACCAGCTCCTCGTACTCCTGCTCTGGAACTGCATCCTATTGTCTGATATCAATACTATAGGCAAACCGAAATAATAGATAATATTTTTCCACATAAAACTTTATTTGGCCGCATCGGTTATCTTCAGGACCACCTTTGCTTTGACCTACTTCATGAAGTACTCGACAACAACGATCATGAATTTTCTTTTACCTGTGGTTTTTGGTAAGGAGCCAACTATATCTATCCTTCATTGGTCAAACGGCCATGTGATCTAAACGAGCACTAACATTGATGCAGGCTGGTGAGGTATGTTGGAGTGGACCTGGCAAGATGGGCACTTTCTGGTGAAGTTGATAGCATCTTTCAGCAAAGTGGACAAAAATACCCATATCTGATGATTTTATGGGCCAAAGATCGTCCTCCAAAGTGATTGCCATAGATTCTTGAATGGACTTCTCGTAAGACCTCTCTAGCCTGCTTTGGTGTCAAACACCTCAATAGTGGTCCAAAAACTGATCTCCTATAAAGCTGACCATACTCGTCGAGGGTGAACTTTGTTGCTCAACCTTTGAGTCTACATACATGTGCTTTATCCTCGAGCACTTTTACTTCCCTTAAGTAAGCTTTTATTTCGTCTTGCCATGGGGAGTTGCCTCTTCAATCTACCCGACCAAGTTCTGGTCGAGACCGCCTACGATGGGTTTTTTTTGGTGACCAGAAACGTGATGGTTCGGTCCATAGTTTATTTTGTTGAGCTAGCAAATTTTGACATGACATCTGCCCTCTCATATTTTGATCGAGGGACTTGACTAAAGGTGAATTTTCTTGACCTAAGCCAAATACTTGTTTATAGCCTCCTTAGGTTCGAAGTTTCCTTCAAACTGCTCTGTGACTAGCTAGGAATCGATAATAGTTTCCAGTTGCTCGACTCCCCTATCGATGGCTATCCTCATGTTAGCAAAGAAGGTCTCATATACTGCTTCATTGTTTGTAACAGGGTAGTTAAGTTTAATTGCGAAGTCATACTCCTCGGCCTGTGAGGATCATAGGGAAATGCCTATTCCTCCTTCTGAGAAAGTTGTTGAACTATCGATATACAAAGTCCACACGTGGGAATCCTGATCGAGTTCATCGGGGAGGTTGATTCTCTCTGCGATAAAGTCTGCTAACACTTAGGCCTTGATAGTAGTTCGGGGATGAAAGGTGATGTCAAATTCCCCTAATTCGATGGCCTACTTCGTCAATCTTCCTGACGTATCTGGCTTTGATAATACTTGTTTCAGTGGTTGATTAGTCAAAACAACAATGGAGTGAGATTAGGAGTAGGGTCTCAATTTCCTGGCTACGATGGCCAGAGCAAGGGCGAATTTCTCTATCTCCAGGCAATTGTGTTCTGGGCCTTATAATGCCTTACTGTTGTATTACATAGATCGGTGGGTACCGTAGACCAAAACTGAATTGATTGCTACTGATGAGACTGGCAAATAAATATGCAAAACTTCTCCAACCTCAGGCTTATTTAGCATCGGTGGCGCTGACATGTATTGTTTCAATTCAACCAAGGCCTTGTCAAATTACTTTGTCCACTAAAACTTCATCGCATTCCTAAGGATTTTGAAGAATGGTAGGCTTTTATCCGCTAGATGAACTATAAATTGACCAAGAGCTATAATCCTTCTGACCAGACACTAAACTTCTTTGACTGTTCAAAGAGGTGCGATGTCCAGGATTGCTTAGATTTTTTGTGGGTTTGATTCGATGTCTCTCTAGCTAACCATATATCCTAAAAACTTTCCCCCTCTCACCCCGAACGCGCGCTTGTTAGGGTTAAGTTTCATGCTAAAAGCTCTCAATATTGAAAATGTATGGCTGAGGTTGGCTAGGTGATTTTCTTCTTTTTTTGTTATAACAATCATGTCATCTACATAGATTTCCATGGTTCTGCCGATCTCATTTTTTAACATAAATTTCACAAGTCTTTGATAAGTTGCACCTGCATTTTTTAGCCCAAAATGCATGACCAGAAAACAATACACACCATTAGGGGCCCCAAAAGAAGTCTTATCCCTATTTTCAAGGGCCATGAAAAATTGATAATAACCTTGGAATGCATTCATCATACTTAAAAGATCGCAACCAATAGTAGAATCAACTAATAAATCTATGCGAGGCAGCAGATAAGGGTCTTTAGAACAAACTTTATTCAAATCGGTAAAGTCATTACATATTTGCCATTTTCCCTGATTCTTAGGGACAAGGACTACATTACAAAGCCAACTTGGATATTGAATTTCTATAATATACCCTGCCTCTAAAAGCTTGTTGACCTCTTCCTCAATGATTTGGAACCTTTCAACATTGAAGGTCCTGACCTTCTACTTGACTGGCTTGAATGAGGGGTCCACATTTAGATAATAGACGATGATGCTAGGGTCGATTCCCTCTAGGTCGGCAGCTTTCTAAGCAAAAACATCAACATTCTTTCTAAAGAAATTGACCATCAAGCATTCCATGCTGCTCCCAAGATTAGTCCCAATCCTGGTGGTCTTCTCAGGGTTCCCAGGCTCGAGCTCGATGGTCTTGAACTCCCCGACAGACTCGATCCTAGTCTCTTCGAGCTTCATCTTCTTATTTTGTTATCTCTCCTTGAGTTTAGTTACTGGGACGTCCCCCGAGGGTTTTAGTTTTGGTCAAGCCTTCTATTCATTTACCTCGACAGAGATAGTGTAACAGCCCCAAACTTCCTTCATGTTGCAAAGAAGTTCACCAGTTCCAACAATGGCTGGAAACTTGAGCTTCATACGGTAGGTCGAGACTATGGCTGAAGTTATTCAACGCTGGTCATCCAATAATGGCATTATAAGCAAAGCAACGACCAGGTAGGTGACCATGAGCATTCTTTGCTGAGGTATTTCTCCAAATGAAGTAGACAAGTTTATAGACCCTTCAGGGATGATCTCTGATCTCCCCGAATCCGACCGGTGGGGTGCACACAAGCTCAGACTTTAGCTTCCCCACATTCATTCTCTTTAGGTCAACAGGAAAATTATATTTGCAAAGCTACCATTGTTGACCAATACCTTTCTGACCTCAAAGTTGGCTATCTCAATAGATATAACAAGAGGGCAATCCAACTTATTGTCGACACCTTAGTTCTCGATGTGTTAGAGGTCGACGTCGGAGAAAGAGATGGTTTCCACACTGGTCGAGAGATGGAACACGATTTCGACTAGGGAAGACTTGGTCGATTCCAACCTCCTTTGGTTCTGCCTTCCTACTGACTTGGAGTCCCCTCCAGTCGAGCCTCCAATCATGGTGTCAATCACTCCCCTGAGGGGTGAGCGGGGATCATGGGTAGGCTTCTTTCCCTTATCTCCTTTCCTCAGGCTAACCAACATTTCTCTACGGGGAGTCTGGTCGGTTTGGTCAATTTCTTATCTGGCCTTTTCGTCTACAAATTTTTTCTAGTGCCCTTGTCGAATCAACCTTTCAATTTCATCGTGTAGATTGAAATAGTCATCTGTGTCATGGCATTTTTGCCTGTGGAAGTGGCAGTACTTTTTGGATCTTTTCATTGCCTTGGTTTCAGTCAACTTCTGGGTTTCTTAAGGAGGTTGTCATGCTTGATGGAAAACAACACCTCCTTCTTAGCAGTGTTCAATGGAGTGTAGTTGTGAAAACATTTGATAGGAGATCGATGACCATCTTTATGCTATTTGTCATCTTTTTCTTTAGCCTTCTTCTTGTCATTGTCTGGATTACCATATTTGAGTTTGTTCATGTCCTCCTGGGTTATGTACCTCTCCGCAAGGTCAAGTAACTCTTTTATCGTCCTTGTTCTCTCTCGAACTAGTACATTAGCACATTCTTTGTGTCGAAGACCTAGGAAAAGCACGTCAATCAGAGGGACTGTCAATGTTCAAGACCTCTGTGTTGAATCTTGTGAAAAAAGCTCGAAGAGACTCTCCCTCATTCTGTTTAACTGTGTGCAAGTGGGTATGGGGGAGCTTTATTTTCCTTCGACTAGCGAACTGATTGAGGAACTTGTCGCAAAGTTGGTTGTACGAGTAAATCAATGCCAGCTCCAATTTGACAAACCAGTCGAGCGAAATTCCTTGGAATGTGGTGATGAGCAATTTGGCATGGATGTACTTATTGTGCCCATGGAGCTGCATCATGTGCTCGAATTATAGTAGGTGCTCGTTCGGGTCAGATGAACCATCATATCTGGGCAGACCTATATAAACCTTGGCATTAACAGCTATGCGCTTGTCTATTATCTCTTGCACGAATGGTGACTCACGCTCTCAATGAAGTTGGAGAGCACCATCATAATGAGGGCCCCTCTCCGTGTTAATCTTGGAAATCTCTTCCAGACGTCTGTTCAACTGTTGTACTTGGTGGGATACTTCTTCCCATTCTTCCCGATCAGCCTGGGATAAACTTCTATTAGCCTGAGGTCGCGATCACTCGACCCTATCGTGTTGCGTGGCTCGAACAGGTCAAGCGATATGGGCTACTGGATCAACCACTTCTTCTCGAGGGTTAGGACTAGCTTCTTCCCTTAGGAATTGCCCTGGGCTAACCTCTCGTCGAATAGAAGGATGTCTAGCCTTTTGTCTACCCCTCGCTTCCCTTAGGGGCCTCTCCTCGCATTGTGAAGGTTGGGGAGTGGCACTAGAAGTTAGGTCAGCTGATTGTTATACCTGTTGAGGGCAGCCGATAGTTGAGCCGAATTTTAGGCTGATATTTGCTCGCTAATCAGCTGCATGAGTGGGGGCATAGTCAGAGTGACCATATGTTCTGGCTGGGCACTGGGTCCAGCAACATCTGGTTCTAGTCGGGATAGAGGAAGAGAGGTTGGGGATCTTCTATTCTCCTCTCTCTTTCTCTCTCTCAGAAATAGTTCGCCTCGTGTTAACCATTTTCTCAGTTACGAACTCAAGTTCCCACAGACGGCACCAAATGATGATGATGACTGTTTAATAGTATTGTGGGCTATGATCCATTCCAATCGACCAGATAGAGGGTCGAAAAAGGGATGTGATTATATTGATGGGTCAAGTCTTGCAACTAATAGCACACATCAAGCTAGTCGAGATACCCTCGGCTAAAACACTCCAACGCTCAAGTCAGTATATAATCGACTAGAAGGTCGAGCACCAGAGTGAGGGCTTTGAGTGATAATAAGCATACATTGCTAAAGGGTAGCCATGGGGTATTTATAGCCTTTCTGGTGAGGCTGATATGTTTATGATACCCTTGTGTATACAGGAGGTGCCTTTTTCTTTGCCTAAGGACCTTTAAGTCTTCTTCAATTTGTGTGCTATTCCAAGTGGCACATTCTCTAGATCCACAGGATATGGCGATACACAGGAGATGCGCACTATCCTAGCACAGTAGAAAATGCGGTACTGGTGATAGCACACGTCATTAATGTAGAGGCATGCTGCCTGTCAGAACATTCAATGTTGCAGAGAGGTGGTCACGTCTGTTCGACCTCTTAGGTCGAGGTGAATACTTGCTTGAGAGTTATTTGCTTCGACTCTGGCAACACGATGGAACTATATTGGATTGAAATATCTCCCCGGTTGAATGATGAACAAACATCCTTGAACTAGTCAACTATACTCTGGTCAACTGGGCAAGATGTTGGTACTCGTGCTGGCGGAAAGGCCCAGTGAGATTGGGTCTGATTGATAACCTAGTCGATCACCAATGGGCTGGGCTCGGTAGCTAATTGGACTGTTCCATATCATATCTTTAGTCCGATAGAATGCTATTAGGTTAGGCCTGTCGGGCTTCGAGCTTGTTCGGCTATCTCATATCAATATTAATAATGACTTTTGTGATGGATATGAAAAGTTTGTCGCAAATTTCATAAATCTAAACATTATGATCAAATTATTTTTCCTATGATTCCATCATAAAATCAATTCTATGGTGCATTTTATCTTGATCGAAGAACTAATCAGTAACGAAATATATGGTAACAAATTTGTGAATAAATCCATCACAAAATCATATTTTGTGATAGATTTTATTAAATTTGTGATGACCTTGTTTTTAGGGTTGATTTCTACACTCGATATTTTACCTCATGCACTCTATGCCCCCATATTCTTCAACTGTAAATGACACAAGTACCCTAATTTATTTAATTAAGTTATATTTTCCAATCATTCACAAGCAAAATTTTATTTTCTCACTCAAGTACTATTATACTATGTTTTATAAGCTAATACTTTCTCCAATTTCCATGCAATTTTTCTAGAATTATTTTTTATGGATCAAGCCTCCTTTCTCTAGTTAAACTAAGTTAATAATTCATAAAAGATTTTTCAGAAAAATACTCAAAGAATATTGAGTTCAATTTATAAATAATGAACAATGATGTTTAGATCAGCTAATAGCGGATTCATCCAATTTTGTAGTCTACTGTATAAAGAACAAAAATTTGCTTTTTACCTAAAAAATAAAAGTTAAAAAGAACGTAATATTTAAAATAACAAAAATTTGTACTATAGTGAATTAGTGTTATTTGATTTACTGTGTAATTTTGGCTACTCTTTTGTTGCTCATACGATCAAGACAATTATAAATTTCCTTCCTTTGTAAATTTTTATTCTTTTTTCTATAAATACTAAATCAATGTCTTGACCTCAAAAAAGCATTCAATATTTAATAATTCTAGATATAGGGCAAACATGGGAATTAGTTCGCCATAATGTATAGCCACAAACATCAAAAAATGCAACCAGCTATTGTAAATAATTTTGTAGTAACAAGTAAAAGATAAAAAACATATTCTATTTCATTAAGGAAAATAAAAATACAACAAACATTATTTTGTACATGATTCACCAAATAAAAGAGCAATATCATGAAGTAAACCAAAATAAATATAATTATTATTAAAAATATAAAAATAAATATAATTACTATTAAAATTATAATAATCAAGTGAATGATAATTGAACAAAGTTTGAAGACATTTTCTACATTGTGGGCTTGAATAACTTTGAGTTTTTTTTTTTTTTCGAGTTGTACGACTTCTTTATTGTCTTATTCTCTGTTTATTAGAGTTTTTTCAAAATTTATAAAGAAGAGTTGGACAATAAAATACTTAAAAACATAGTATAAAAGCATTGAAGTAAGGAAAAGGATTGTTTTGCTTGTGAAAAACTGAAAAATATCACCTAAAATAAATTAGGGCAATTAAGTTATTCACAATTAAATAATATTGCGTATGGAGGGATAGAGGTAAATTATAGAATGCAAAAATTAGCATCTTTTTCTTTGTTGATAAAGAATTGTTTTCTTATAATGAATTAACTTGATGAGCTAGCTAGAATTTTAAATGCGTACATTCAATGGCAGTCATTAAATACTGTTAGAAATATATAAAAGTAACCACTACATCAACCAACAAATTAATAAAAGAAGAAAATTTCGTCATAATTATGAATAATCTTTAATTTAGCTAGCCAATAATAATTTTAATAAAATAATTAATTTACCAAATACCAAACAGTCAAAGCCCTGGTAGTAGTAACATCAATCAACTAACCTAATATGCATTCATGACGAGCAAAATTGACCTAATAGATTTCCACTTTATAAGAAATTGTAGTCAAAACATATATAACAACAAAGATCAAGCATATTTTTTAGACCTTGTAAAATCCAATCCATATCCGTGGGTAATAAAAAAAATATGAGTAATGGGTCTTGTTTCTCGAACCCAAAAAATTAAGGGTAATTTTACTCGTACTCAATTTACCCACCGTTTTTTGGTCCGGCCTACAGGTATCCATGGGTAACCCGTATATAAATATATTATATATATTTATATAAATATTTTTAATCTAAATATTAACTTTTGATTTCATAAATTAAAAATTTATAACAAATTAAAATAAATTATATCCTAAAACAAAACCCTAAATAACAAAAAGATTTAGTTACATTTGTAGTTTTTATTTTTTATTTTTATTTAATTTTTTTTAGTATTTTTACTTTTAAATATTAAAGAAGAAAAAAATATTATGGGTTACCCGTTATCCATCCTCACAGATAATGGGATCCCTTATCTCGTACCCAATAAAAAATAGATTACCCAATCCGTTATTACCTATCATTGGATTATCCATGGATATCCAATTGCTAGGTCTAGTATTTTTATAGCAGGTTAGTGGAGATAGAGGCAATGAATTAATTTATCAAACACACGCGATGCATCACAAATACAACACAAGAAGGAAAATGACATACCAGAAAAATACCGTCCACTTTTGTACTTTCCACGTGTAAACTTTAGAGGGAATAACATTAATCCTTATTTTGGCTTCAATATATGTTTAGAATTTTGGTAAAGGAACTAGTACTCCTATTCATTTTTACCCTTTCCATACACATATCCTTGCCTTTTACTGCAGGTAACAAATGGGCTTTGCAAAAGGCACTATATGAAAACACTTTTTTACCAATAAAAAAATCTATTACAAATTTAATAAAATATGCCACAAAATATGATTTTATAATGGATATATCTCACAAATTCATTAGTATGAGTTTCATCACTGATTAATTTTTGACGAAAATAAAGTGTGTCATAGAGTAAATTTGTAATGAGATTTCCATCGTTGATCAGATCAAAATCATTCGATCACAATGTTTAGAGTTATCAAATTTGTGACGAATTCTTTATATTAATATAAACTCTTCATATCCATAATAAATGTCATTACTAACACATATTTTTATTTTATTAAAATTTATTAGTAATTAATTAAAAATCAATTACAATTGTCTTTGATCAATGATAAATTCTGTTAATTATAAATTTTACTAATAAAAAAGTGTTTTCTTATAGTGTGAAACTATCAAGTTCCGCATGGATAGATACCGGCAAATCATGATGCATGTGCTTCGATGCTTATCTCGAAGCTCCTATGAATTGATTTTATAAAAGGAGTAGTCTTTTTATTTTTATGTTTTTAATTTCATCTTTTGTGAGTAGACATGTATTTTTTGTAGGAAAGTAGTACTATTCCTTATTTTGTAACATTCCAAACGTAAATTAAAACATGATGTAGTACTCTATTTTGATATTAATGTATATGCCGGAGATCTGACAGTGATTATAAGTCTAAGAGGGGGTGAATTAGGCTTAAGAGATTTTATTTCAGTTGAAGTTTATTACTCAAAATATTTTTTGACCTTGCAAAATAATTTAATTCTTTTGAAAAAACTAGTTTTAATTATTGACTGAAATTTGTAAGTATCAGTTAAATTACTAGTCTACTAGTGATAAATAAAGCAGTAAAACAGAAGTAAAATGATACTGGCATTTATAAAGATTTGTAAAGCCTTCTCCTCTACCTAAGTTTTCACTTAAGATTTTGAACATGTCAAATCAATTAAAAATATACAAATGTTTTACAGTTAAGTATAGGAAATTTGACAGAATAAAAGTAAATGATCAGAAACACCATAGCAGGGCGAAAACCAACTCTTCGCAAAGAGCTAAATTGGAATTTCAAATGGGATAAGGTAGATTCTAGAGCACTACAAAACTAGCTGCTTTGTGAACAGACCTGGGGGAATTTCTGCTAGATTCACTTGCACAATCTCTGTGGATTGATGCACGAGTTGCTGCCACTCCGTATGGTAAACTCTAGACTCTCTTTCCAGATTGGAACCTAGAACACTGCAGAAGATTTCAGACAATACCACTCTACTAGTTTCTTCACCTAGAGGTCCTTAGAGCAACCAAGCGTCAATTTATTCTCTTCACGGGGTCCCTCAAGAGCATATACGACTCTCGTCTCTCTTCACCACTAGGTCTTTCGAGACACAAATAGCCTCAGCCTCATCTCCCTAAGGTCCATCGAAGGCAAGCTCCCCTTGACCTTCTTCACCACAAGGTCCCTCGAAAACACACATAGAGCAAGGAATTAGCAACACTCAAGCACAAAATATGTATGAAAGTACCACACAACTTCTCAAGAAACTTAACAAAGTTCTTTTCCCGACTTGGTGACCCTTTTTAATAATGCTGCATATTTTCTTATTTATATGCTTATGTCCAATAGTTATGAATCCTTAATTAGGTAAGTATATGTTGGAATCAAATAAGGAAACAACGTATTATGGTAAGCATGCATCAGTACCATAAATTGAGGACATATCAATGAGTAAAGCAAGAATAATTTCTTTCTTAAATCATAGAGATGAGAAACAGGCTAGAATCTTTAGGAGATCTTTTAATTATGGAAAGTAAATTTCAGTGCATAGATAGATTCCAGCAGATAGTATGGAAAGATATTTATAGTTTAATTGCATGCTATTAACACATTCAGGGATGTAATTTTGTCATAATCAAAACAACATAAAATCATCAAGGGGTTAATAATCTCCCCCTTTTTATGATGAAAAAATTTGAATAGAGATTAATGATATCACCTGAATTCCCCCTATTTATGTGCCTGATTTTGCTAGCTTGTGCTCCCCCTATCTATGTGCTCAAGAAACTAGAGAAACAACAAATACTAGCAGATACCAGATAATAAAAAACATACATTCATATAATAAGCCTAATTATCAAAAAATCATCTAGAACGTTAAGAATTTACAGGCCCATAAAAAATAATAGAGATAAATGCTAGTAGTCAATTAAGTGAGTTCCAATAGACAGATAAATAAGTTCTAGCTGAAGTTTAAAGTTTTTCATCAAATTTTCAAATCATCTGCCCCTTCATCATCAAAAGGGGCCTAGGAAGCATTCAAATAAGCTCTAACTTTCTCCTTCAGTAGAATAACATTAGCACAAGTGCAACTAGATTTGCAAAGAAGAAGCTCGAGCTTGTAATCCATTGAATCAACAAGGGTTTCTAGACATTTTGCAAAAGCCTCCACAGCTTTACTAAGATCATCCATCTTAGCTTTAAGCCACTTATTAGCTTTCCCTTGAGCCCTTTTTGGTATTTTAATAGGAGTGAGGCGAACAAGAATGGATTCTTCAGATTTTGAGCTAACAATCCCTGTAATTTTGGACTTACAATGATGAAGTTTGATATTGCTAGGAGTTCTACCAACTCCCCTCAACCATCTATCATCCTCAATATACTAAATCTTTATTTTTCTAAGGCTAGCAAGATCTAAAGTTTTATGGTCACGCTCCTCCTCAATCTAGAATCTGGTACAAAAACTTCCTCATGTTTAAAAATATGAGTAAGAATCATGGAGTGATGAATATTTTTGGCTTGATGGCATAAGGAATAAACCATGTACTTTAGAATTATAAAACCAATATTGCTTGGTTCTTGTCTAACAGCCTTAGCCATCACATAAAGACTCATGGAATTAAGGTCAATAGAATGACCACCACTAGATACCGGAGAAGAGAAAACATTGCAACTGAGCATCTTATGAAGCAGAATATGTTCAATCTTCAACTTGTTTAAAGTAGTCCCACCAGATAAAGCATATTGTTTACCGTCCCAAAATATTTGGGTGATTTCATGATAGGAAATATCAGCATCAAACAAGTCTCCAAAATTAAAAAACTTAGTACCATCATCAGGTAGATCAAGTATAAAATTCAGTTTTGATGAAGACAACATAATCCATTTTCCAAACATATAGGATTCAGTGGAAACATCATTTTTGGATTCGATGAAGGTAAAATTTGAATAAAACAGCTTCACCAGATATGGGTAGGATCTTTCATCAAGTTTCACAAAATTATCCTATTTATGAATACACACAAGATCAATGGCAAGAGATTTTGGCAAAGAATCAAAATTAATTAATCTTTCCCTATTCAAATTTCAGTCAGAAATTTTTCGACGAAAACATTTTTTGGCTTCTGCAGAATGGAATTAAGAGATGAGATACCTTACATAAATTCTAGTCGGTAACTTCTTCAGGATTGACTGGAACAAAGGACTTAGGGCTTGACAAACCCTCATTTGAAATACTTAGTTTTTCAGGAGAACCTATGGGTGGTCCTTAATATTAGGTTCCTCAGAGCCTAACAACTCAGGTTTATCAAAGAAAGATGATTTTTCATCATCAGAGCTAGAACCATTTTAGCAGAAGAGGAGCTTTGGATACTCCGAGAGGAACGGATTTAGAGGAGGATGAAGAGGGTTTCTTTTTCTTTGAGGAAAAAGGTCTGATAGAATGAGAGCTTAATCTCTTTGGCATTTTGGAAGAGATCAAAAGATAAAGATAAGAAGAGGATTTTTCGGTGCAAAAACTTGGGAAAATAAAGAAAAGACGATAAGAGGGTTTTTACGCATAAAAAAGAAGACGATGGATAAGTCAAAAATAAAGAAAGCTTAAATAATGTGTTTTTGGAAAGTGGATCAATTAATTATCATAATGGCAAAGAATTTTGAAAATAAAAATGGTAATAGGGGAAGGAAAAGTAAGCATATCATTATGCAGTTTTCAAGAAGGAATAACTCCCAAGTTTAATCATGTTTTATTTCTGTCGCCAAATCAAAAAATTTATTTTATTCCTTATGTTAATGAATTTTCTTTCCTCTAATGCCTTAATAAAAATATATTCAAGCTGATTTTCAGTAGACACAATATCAATCGATATACCATCTTTATTTAAATGATCATGCAAGAAATGATACTTAATTTCAATATGTTTTGTGCATAAATGTAAAATTGGAATTTTTAAAATGCTAATAGCACTAGAACTATCACATAAAATAGGCAGACAAGACACATCAACACCAAAATCATATAGAGTACATTTCATCCATAATACTTGGGTGCAACAATTTTCCAAGGCTATGTATTTTGTCTCGGTTTTAGATAATGTAACTACACTCTATTTTTTACTGCACCATGAAACCAAGCAATTTTCCAGTAGTTGACAACCACCACCAGTACTTTTCCTATCTATCTTACCACCAGCGTACTCCATATCAGAATAGCTTATGAAATTGAAAAATTGAGAATGTACATATCATAAGCTATAGTTAGATATTCTCTTAAGATATCTCAATATTCTTTTAACATCATTCAAATGGGAATCCTTTGGGTCATATTGGAATCCAGCACATAAGCATGTTGAGAACATAATATCTGGATGGCTTGCAATTAAATAAAGTAAACTGTCAATCATACCTCATAGACTTTCTCATTTACACTCTTACCATCCTCAACAAATCCCAGTTTGGTTCTTGTACTCGTGGGAATGGTTGCATGTTGCATTCACTCATTCCAAATTTCTTTGGAAATTCCATTGTATACTTTTCTTGTGAGATAAATGTCACTTTCTAAAGTTTGCTTCACTTGAAGTCCTAAGAACTGGATGTGTACTTTTGCTACCTATTTGGCTTTATTCTTGGTTACTTTACCAGTTTCATCCAGTTTATTTCTAAACACCCATTTGGTACCAATAACTGGATGGTCTGATGGTTGTTCTACCAGCTTCTAGAATTCATTCTTTTCAAATTGAGCCAATTCTTCCTTCATTGCTTTAATCCAGAATGGGTCTTTTAGTGCCTTTTTGACATCTTTAGGTTCAATCATTGTGTTGGATTTATTATCCACATCATCCTTTGCCTCTGCGACTAATCGCCTAGCCCATGGCGCTTATAGGATGCAGCCACCTCAAGCTAACCGTAGCTTTATATGATGCTTTGCACTGCCAAATATATAAGGAAATAATGTTACGCCTCTACTAACTGCTATAGCTTTTGGCTTAGTGGTAAGTATTTGATCCTAACAATTGGCATTAAAGTGAGGTCATGGGCTCGAGTCCCCAGGCTGTTGCTAGGGAGGAGATTATTGGATTTATTAGCCACATCATCCTTTAACTCGGGGACAAACCGCCTAGCCCATGGTGTTTATAAGGTGCAACCACCTAAAGCTGATCGTAGCCTTATACGGTGCTTTGCGCTGCCAAATATAAGAAAATAAAGTTGCGCATCTGCTAACAACTATAGATTTTGGCCTAGTGGTAAGCGCTTGATCCTAACAATTAGTATCACAGCGAGGTCATGGGTTCGAGTCCCCAGGCTGTTGCTACGAGGGAGATTGTTGGATTTATTATCCGCATCATCCTTTGACTCTGGGACAAACCGCCTAGTCTATGGCGTTTATAGGTTGCAGCCACTTCAAGCTGATCATAGCCTTATACGATTCTTTGCGCTGCCAAATATATAGAAAAATAAAGTTTCGCCTCTACTAACAGCTATAGCTTTTGGCCTAGTGGTAAACGCTTAATCCTAACATATTGAAATAAGAGCAAAATTGGATTCATCTTGTGGAACTTGTCTGGCATTAGATCTAGTAATTATTTCAACTTGAAGATCTCCAATGATTCTGTTGGTAGGTTGACATGAAGCATGTTTAAACTTTCTGGTTCTTTGTTCAGTCTTTTCTATCAATTCACTGTAATCAGGTTCAGCAGTGGGATTTATTTCTTTAAGTAATTTCAATTCCTCTTGATTTGAAGTAGATTGGTCAAGGTCTGAAATCCCAATGGATTCTTCAAATCCTGCAATTTCCTTACTTAAGGTTTCCTTCGGACAAAATAGGTTAGTCTCATCAAACGTAATATGCATAGATTCTTGAACCATTCTTTTGCTCTTATTAAACACACTATAGGCTTTACTATGCATTGAGTAACCAACAAAGATAGTTTCATCAACTTTGGAATCAAACTTTGTCAAATAGTCTCTGATATGGGATAGCCCAACAGGCTCAGCCCAATGATACTCGACCAGGGCAGCACTGTGATGTATGATAGCCCAATCCATCAATCAAAACTTGACTTCCTAACCTTGCCCACCATAGCAAGAATCGATGTTCACCTTCTCGACTAGATCTTGGTTGAGTGCAACTAGGAATGCGGGCCCTCATCCGACTATGGAGGTTTAACCACAACGAGATAGCATCTTATTGACTAAAGCTTGAGAGGACATATCCTGGAGGCACTAACCTCAACTAGTGAAGTCGATCCGAGACGATAGCCCCTCAGCCACATTGATTGCTCCTTCAAGCGGCGTGCCTCCGCATTAATAGCCCATGCTACCATAGTTCTACCTTTTCTCAGCTGCACCAGGCTAGTAAGCACCACCAATGTACCACCATGCCCTAGACTGCGCCACTAACGTAGTCAATTCTATACTGACTTGAGAATCGAAGTACCTTAGCCGAGGGCACCTTAGCTTGCTTGACGTTTGCTATTGATTGTAGAACTCAACCCCAATACATTAGCAGCTTAATCCTCGACCACTTTTTAGTCGATTTTAGTGGATTATAGCCCAGTACACTAACACCTAATTTTCACCCTCATCATTTGGCGCCGTCTATGGGAATGTTAGTCCGCAATCGAGAAAATAGTTAATACTAGATGAGCCGCTTCGAAGAATGAGGAAAATAGAAGATCGCCAATGGCCTCTCCTCGACCTCAGCAAGAACCGAATGTGGCGAGACCTAGTGCCCAGCTAGAACAAGTGGTCACCTTGACCATGCCTCAACTCATGCAACTATAAGCAAGCAAATATCTGCTCAAATTTCTGCTCAATAGTCAGCCGCCCTCAATCAACACAACACTCAGCCCGGGCCGGCAGCCAATGCTGTACCCCAACCTACTCAGCACGAAAGGAGACCCTCTAGAGAAGAAAGGGGTCAACCAGAGGTTTGGCGACTACCCACTTGATAAGAAGACAGTCTCAGGAAATTTCTAAGAGAGAAAGCGTGGCAACATCCCCGTGAAGAATTCGTAGACTCCGTCAACCATGGCGTTCGACCCTTTCGAGCCCCATAGCGCGATAAGGTCGAGCGCATGAGACAATAAATGAATAGAAATCTCACTCAAGCCGACTGAGAGGAATGAAATGAAGTATCCCACTAAGTGCAACAGTTGAACAAACGGCTTGAAGAGATCTTGAGGAGAAACACTGAAAGGAACCCCTATCATGATGGAGCCCAGAGGTCCTGTTGAGAGCGAGAGTTTTCGTTTATATAGGATATTATCAATGAACATATCACTGTCGATTCCAAGGTCTCTACGAGACTGTCCAGATACGATGGCTCGTCGGACCCAAACGAGCACTTGCTACAGTTCAAACACATGATGCAGTTGCATAGGCATAATGAGTACATCCATACAAAGTTGCTGGTGACCACCTTTCAGGGGATCGTGCTCGATTGGTTCGTAAATCTGGAGTCAGCGTTGATCTATTCATATGATCAGCTGTGCGACAAGTTCTTGCACTAGTTTGCCAGTTGGAAAAAGGCGAAGCTCCCTCACACCCATTTGCACACTGTTAAACAGAATAAGGGGGAATCCCTTCATGATTTCTTTACATGGTTCAACACCAAAGTCCTCAAAATTGATAGCCCACGGATTGAGTTTCTGATCGATGTATTATTTTTAGGCTTTCGCCACAAGGAGTGTGCCAACGCTTTGGTCAGGGAGCGGCCAAGGTCAATGGAAAAGCTGCTCGACCTCGCTGAGAGGCACATGACTCAGGAGGACATGAATAGGCTCAAGTATGGCAAACCGAAGGCCAACAAGAAGAAGCTAAAAGAGAAAAACGATCGTTAGCTTAAAGATAATCGTCGATCTCCCATCAAGTGATTCCACGACTACATTTCACTCAATGCTGTGAGAAGGAAAGTGTTATTTGCCATTCAACACTACAACCTCCTCAAAAAACCTAGAAAACTAACCGAGATAGAGGCCACAAAGAGGTTTAAGAAATATTGTCATTTTCACAAGTAGAAAGGCCACAACACTGAAGACTATTTCAATCTCCATGATGAAATCGAGAAGCTGATTCGACAAGGCCACCTGAAAAAATTTATCGATGAGAGTGCTCGACAAGAAGCGGGAAAAATCAACTAAACTCTCCGTAGAGAAATGCTAGTTAGCCCAAAAAAGGAAGATAAAGGAAAGAAGTCTTCCCATGATCCCCGCCCACCCATCAGAAGAGCGATTGACACCATAGCAGAAAGCCTAATGTGGGGGAGAGGGGAAGTGGGATTCTAAGTCAGCCCAAAGATAGAGTTAGCAAAGATTGGAGTCAACAAAATCTTATCCGGTCGAAACTGTATATCAACTCTTGACCAGCACCAAGCCAATTTCTTTCTCCGATGCAGACCTTGCACATGTGGAAAATCAAGTAGTCAATGGCAAGTTGGGCTACGCCTTGGTGGTGCCTACAGAAATTACAAAATTTTGATGTCAGAAAGATACCAGTCGACAACGACAATTCTACAAACATCATATTTTTGTCGACCTTACAGAGAATGAAGTTCGACAAGCTGAAGTTTGAGCCCATCCGTATGCCACTGGTTGGATTTGAGGGGTTAAAAATCATCCCTGAGGGATCCATCAACCTGTCTACATTACTCGGGAATGCCCTCCGAATGAGAACCCTCATGACCAACTATCTGGTCATCGATGTCCCTTTTGCCTACAACATCATAATCGGACGACCAGCTTTGAATGACTTTTGTACCATTGTTTCGACCAACCATATGAAGGTCAAATTTCTAACTACTGTCGGCACTGGTGAACTATTGGGTAATGTCAAGGAAGCATGGCGCTATTACACTATCTCGGTCAAGGCCAGCGAACAAAAGAATCAACCAAAACTGAAACCCTCAGGGAACGCCTAAGTAGCGAAACCCAATGAGGGACAACAATCCAAGAAGCACAAGCTCGAAGAGACTAGAGTCTAGCCTATTGGGGAGTTCAAGACAATCGAGCTGGAGCTAGAAAACCTCGACAAGACTACTAGGATTAGAACAGATATGGTCAGCAGCATGGAATGTCTCATGGTCAATTTCCTCTGAAGAAACATTGATGTTTTTACTTGGAAGGCCTTCGACCTTCAGGGAATCAACCCTAGTATCATCGTCCACCGACTGAACGTGGACCCCTCATACAAGCCAGTAAAGCAGAAGACTAGGACCTTTAATGCTGAAAGGTGCCAGATCATCGAAAAGGAAGTCAACAAGCTTTTAGAGGTAGGATATATTATTGAAATTCAGTACCTAAGTTAGATTTCTAATGTAGTCCTTATCCCCAAAAGTGAGCGAAAATGGCACATGTGTAATGACGTTACTGATTTGAATAAATCTTTCCCTAAAGATCCTTACCCCCTGCCTCGTATAGATTTGCTAATCGATTCTACTGTTGGTTGTGAAATATTAAGTATGAATGATGCATTCCAAGTTTAGTACCAAATTTTTATGGCTCCCAAGGACAAGGACAAGACATCATTTGTCGTCCCCAATGGGGTTTATTATTATTTTTAGTCATGCCCTTTGGGCTCAAGAACGCAGGTGCAACTTATCAAAGGCTAGTGAACTTTATGTTCAAGAGTGAGATCGAAAAATCCATAGAGGTCTATGTTGACGACATGATTATCAAAATAGAAAAAGCATAAGATCATCTGATCGACCTCAACCACACATTCTCAATACTAAGAGCATTTGAAATAAAACTCAACCCTAACATATATACTTTTAGGTTAGATGAGATAAATTTTTAAGTATATGGTTAGCCAATGAGGCATCAAAGCAAACCCACAGAAAATTCAAGCTATTTTGGACAGTACACCCCCTAAAATAGTCAAAGATGTGCAGCACCTGATCGGAAGGATCATAGCAGTAGGAAGGTTCATTGCATGATTAGTCGATAAAAGCTTACCTTTCTTCAAAATCCTAAGAAACACGAAAAAGTCAGGTTTTCAATGGTCAGAACAGTGTGACCAAGCCCTGGTTGAACTGAAATGTTACCTCACCTCAGCACCCATGTTAGCCAAACCAGAACTGGGAGAAGTTTTGCACCTGTACTTAGCAATTTCATCAGACTCAATCAGCTCGGTCTTGGTCTTGGCCGGAGATGGGACCCATCGACTTGTCTATTACTGTAGCAAGGCACTACAGGGTGCCGAACACAACTACCTTGAGATCGAGAAGTTCGCCCTTGCCCTGGTCACAACAGTTCAAAAGTTAAGGCCATACTTTCAATCCCATGCGATCATATCCTTGACAAATCAACCATTGAAGTAGGTGCCATCAAAATCAGATACGTCTAGAAGACTGACCAAATGGGCAATCGAGCTCGACGAATTCGACATCACGTTCCAACCTTGCACTGCTATTAAAGCATAAGTTTTAGGCTGATTTTGTTGTCGAGAGACTCGACCTACCTAATCAGCACGACCACAGCTCTCTCGTGTGGACTTTGTACGTTGATAGATCGAAAACCTCTTTAGGAGGAGGGATAGTCATTTCACCCCGCTCTCCACTCGCAGAGGAATATGATTTTGCTGTCAAGCTCAACTACCTGGTAACCAAAAATGAGGCAAAGTACAAGGCCTTCCTCATCAGCATGAGGATGGTAGTGGACCGTGGAGTCGAGCAACTGGTGGCTATTACTGACTTTCAGCTAGTCACAAAATAGGTCGAAGGGAACTTTGAAGCCAAGGAATCTACGATGAGTAAGTACCTGATTGAGGTGAAAAGGCTACAACAGCTATTCAAAAAATTCACTCTCAGCCAAGTACTTCAATAAGAAAATGAATGAGTCGATGCCCTATCCAAGTTCGCAAGCTCGATGAAAGGGACAAGAGTTAGAACAATAACATTTCTGATTGCCAACAAGCCCACTGTAAGTGTTCCCGACCAGAACTTAGTGAGGAGTATTGAAAAAGCACTCCCCCTTCTTGGCAAGATGTGATAAACTTTACTTGAGACATGGAATAGTCCCCGAGGACAAAGGCGAGGCACGTAGGCTCAAAGGTGAAGTGGCCAAGTTTGCCTTTGGCAAGCACAGACAGCACTACAAGAGGTTGATTTTTGGACAACCATTGAGGTACTTAACACCAGACTAGGCCCGCGAGGTCCTACATGAGGTTCGTGCAAGCATTTGCGGCAATTATTTTGGAGGACGATCCCTAGCCCATAATATCATCCGATATGGCTATTTCTAGCCAACTTTACTAAGAGATGCCATCAACTTCGCCAAAAAATGCCCCTCTTACCAGCTCCACTTGAAGATCCCCCACCAGCCCACGACATCGATGGTAAACGTCCAAATTACATGGCCATTTGACCAAAGGGGAATCGACATTATTGGTTCCTTCCCAAAAATAACTTGTCAAAAGAAATCCATAATCATCACGGTCAAATACATTTCGAAATGGGTCGAAGCAGAAGCAGTGCCCAAAATCACCGATGCAGTCATCTAGAGCTTTATATGGAAAAACATAATCTACCATTTTGGTTTGCCCAAGGTATTAATATCAGACAATAGAACCCAGTTCCAAAGCAGAAGCACGAGAAATTGGTGCGAGAACTTAGGGATTCGCCAGCACTTCACCTCAATGGGGAACCCCCAAGCTATTGGACAATCAAAAGTCACTAATAGAACTATGCTCGACCACCTCAAGGCTTGACTGGAAGGGACTAGTGCAAGTTGGGCAGACGACCTCCTTGACGTGCTATGGGTATATAGAACTACTCCCCAAATAGCCACGGGCTATAGCTCTTATAATTTGATCTATGGATTGGAGGTAGTCATCTCAACGGAATTAATACAGCATGCCACTCGAGCAATCCATTTCAATCCAATTAGAAATACCTCAGAAAGAGAATTCGACCTGAAAACCATCGATGAGCTATGCCAGCAAGCTTACACCACAATGCAGAGATATAGATCAAAAATGGTAGAACACTACAACAAAGCGGTTCGTCCAAGAAGCTTCAAAGTAGGCAACTTTGTTCTTAAAAAGGTCGAAGTATCAAAGAACGTGGGAAAGCTCGACCCGAAATGGGATGGACCATACTCGGTGAGCAAGGTAGCACAGCACAATACGTATCAACTTGTAGACATGAATGGCAATGAGCTTCCCCGACCATGGAACGCGACGAACTTGAAGAAATTCTATGTGTAAAGAGACTTAAAGTCTCCATTGTACTACAATATCTTTTCAGATGAATAAAACTACACATATTTCTACAACTCCTTGCCCGCACCGCAAAATAAAGGCTTCTGGCCTAAATTAACAAATGACTTGATCATTCAGAGTCGACCCCATAGTCGACGTCGGTTTCAAACTGTAAAATAAAGGATTCTAGCCCAAATTAATGAACAACTTGATCATTCAAAGCCGACCCCATAGTCAACAACCGCGCAAAAATCATAAAATAAAGGCTTCTAGCCTAAATTAACAAACGACGTAATCATTCAAAGTTGATCCCATAGTCGACAACGACGTAAAAATTTTAAAATAAAGGCTTTAAGCCTAAATTAACAAACGACTTGATCATTCAAAGTCGACCCCTGTAGTCGACAACAATGCGAAAACCTTAAAAGTAAAGGCTTCTGGCCTAAGTTAATGAATGGCCAACCATCCAAAGCCGTCCTAATTATCGATAACGGTCTTCAACTTCAAAACCACTCGACGTTGTTTACAAAACGTGCGACAAACCATAAGGCCAATTATTTATCTAAAGTCAACCTACGGTCGACCTCAAAGATGAATAATAGAACTTTGGCTTTGACCAATAAGCGCAAAATCAACTACGTAGTCAAAAATAGACTCGTAAAAACAAACAGATATTACAATAATTGCATCGAGATTAAGTCAACCAAGAACCCGGCATCAAAGATGCAAATAATATTTTGGACTCGCTCCCTCATTTTTGTGCTAGGCAATTTCTAAATCAACCATGAGTTTGATTAAATTTGGTTCCTTCCTGGACGATTCATTTTTAAATGATTATCAAGAATTTTTCATATTATTGTAGCTCAGCGAGGAACGATACATTCGACAAGAATAAGCAACGTGCTAAGAATAAAATAAGTCAAACAAAAATCTATAACAAAGAAAAGTTATCCCATTCCATCTTGATGTTTGATTACAAATGCAAAAGAAAAGCGACAAAACAAGCGCCTTGCAAGGCGACCAGAAACATAAAACAAAAATACAACATACAATAAGCTAGCATTGGAACCAGCACCCTCAGCTTGCGCGACTAGCACGCTCTTTTCAATGGCCTGGTCGAGCTCATCGCTCAAAGGAATAGAGATGACCACAGGCGGGCTTTGAACTTTCTACTCGAGCGCAGCAGTGGGGAAGGGCAGGATTGCAGGAGACAATTGAGATAGGCCCATTTTATCGCCGAGGAATGTGCTCCCCATGGAGTAGAGAAGATCAAATGGGAGTTCATTAGCAAAGCTAAACTCCTTCGCCACCTCATGGAGCCTCATTTGGTACCCAGCATCAGGGCCAACCACAAGCGTAGCAGTAGCTCCTTCCTTGAGCACAGCAGCAGCCCTTTCCTCGGGCACACCCTCATCGGGATCCGAATACTCCTTTAGCTGTTCGTCCAGAATGGGGTTGATCCGCTCCTTATCTTCAAGCCAGAATTAGTAGCTTAGATACTCGAGCTACTTGACCGTGGGCTAAAAAGCTTCCTTCGCATCATCGAGGAAGAAAACGATGTTGGCTTCTTGAATCGCTATGCACAGTATGAATTGTTACATAGCCTTCATCTTATCAAAGGTAGTTTCTTGAAAAACTCTTCCCGAGCGTACTGCATAGCCGCGTTATACCCCTGAGTTCGACCAGACCCATAGGCATACTACGCATCCAACCTAGCCTTCATCAGTAGCTCGTCCATCTTACTTTTTTTTGACACTGTGAGCATAAGCTATGAATCCTTCAGCTTGAGCTATTCGTTCCTCTCTTTGAGCTGTTCTTCCAACTGCTCGATCCTCACTTGTGAAGACTCGAGTTGGGCCTTCAGCGTGTCAGCATCTCTCTGGCTTTCCTGGAGCTATTCGTGTTCCCCCAACGCTAATTTCGACCCCTTGTAAAGATGGTAGCCCAGTTGGCTAACCTACAAAATGGACACGATCATAACAAAGACACGCAAAGATAAAATATAGTGCTCTCGATGAGTGATTCATGCTCGACTAAAAACTTACCATGTTGGAGTAATATGCAAATGCTCTCAATGCCCCATCTTGGCTTAGCTCCATAAACTTTTTCTGGTCGGACGTGAAGAGCCCAACCATCATCACCTTGGTCAGTATCGTCCTGGTCGACCCCGCTGTGAGCATCGACAAGGGTTGTGAATGGCCATAGAGCTGTCAGTGTTGTATCGGGGCGATGACAGCTTGGGCAACACGAACAACAGGTCAATGTCTTGTTGACCAAAAAGATCATAGCCCGATGGTTGCTTTGAAGCCCCTGCCTCACCCTTGCCCTTGATGGTAGTAGCTTTCTTCATAGCAGGACCGCTCTGCTCAACCGTGGGCCTCTTCTGTCGAGGAAAGGCGCCAATCATCACCTCAACAGTGGGTCAGACTAGAGGAGCCACTGCTCAAGCAGACAAAGCCGCTATCGCAGGAAATTTGGCTTGGGATGGTGCGACAACAGGCACCTCGCGATGAGCTGCAGCGTTCTCTTGACACTCTCAATTTCTTTGTGCGCGAGCAATTGCTTGGGCCCGGGTTGCATTCATGATTTTTTCTCAATCTGCACGACATTAACAACAATGATAAGATATATATGTCGACCAAAAAAATGCAACAATTTCAAAACAAAAACAATGAGCATAGGCTAACTACCTAGTCAAGAATTATCAGGAAGATCTAGCTAAGCAGACGATAAGCCCGCCAGCATCAAAATTTTCTCCTCGATGTAGCCCAAAGCCCCAATCTGCCCTAACTCAACTAGATACTTGACAAATATGTTGGGCCAACTGGGGGTTTAGTTCCTAGGCATATCGATGTGACCCCTCATCTAACCCTGGGGTATGTTAAACCCAACCCCACTAGGAGATCGAATAAAAAGTAGCGGGACTTCTAATTTTGCCGAAACAAAGATGAAGGGGTTGCCAAAAATTTTCAATGAGGGCAGGCTGTGAGATAATAAAAATCCAACTCCTCTGTACTTCCTGACTTACGAGACATGGGGAGATGAAATAAATTGCTGAAATTAGCAAAATAAGGTGGTTGACCGTGCACATGCATGAGGATAACAAAACTATATAGTTGAAAAATAGTTGGGCAGCAGTTAGGTGATACTAACTTGGAGGCCCCTGAGGAGGTCGGCTATATGTGCGGCGATCGAAAACGTAAGCCCACATTGAAGAGCATCCTTGAAGATAGTGATGTAACTAGTAGGAGAATGATGCATCATGTTGTCGGGACCTGGGACAATTAGCTCTAACTCTAAAGGAACATGGAATAATTGCCTAATATGGATAAAGTCCTGCTCGATTATTTTTGATACTATCTCACAACGGTGGTCGGGGATGAACAACTGACCGTAGGAGATGGGCGGCTGGCTTAGACCAGCCTCACCCCCTACAGTGACCTGATCATTGCTAGAACCACTGGAGGTCAAGTTATTGCCGGAAGAACTATCAGACTCGTTAGTGGAGTCCTCATTCAACCTCATTTCCTCATTGTTACTCTCCCTAGGGCTACCCTCACCAAACACATGCAGCATATTGAGCTCGAAAAGAAAAACTACGAAACAGAAGACTTACTAGGTTGTAAAGAGCAAATATAATTTGATGAGCGGATGGAAGAAGTGAAATCCTGATAATTAACATCTTAGAATGCAGTAAAAGTAAAAATGAGGATTTTCTCCATTTCTATTTATAGGCCCCGGTGCACGGCAATCGAAATGACAATAATAATTACGTAGCCGTCGCTTGACGCTCTGCTTGACATAGAATAACTGCCACATTAAATGCACCAAAACCCTGGTCGATGTCTTTAGATTTTCGTCAAGCTGATCTAGTGTGCAGCTTTTAGCTATTCTAATTTCCTTCTTGTCGATGCTTTCGATCAAGACTCGGGAGTTGGGGGAACTCATGATATGGGATAACCCAACAGGCCCAGCCTAAAAATACTTGACCAAGGCAGCATTGTGATGTATGATGGCCCAACCTATCGATCGGAACTCGACTTCCCGACCTTGCCTACTGTAGCAAGAACTGGTGTTCACCTTCTCGACCAGATCTTGGTCTAGGGCAACTAGGATATGCAAGCCCTCATCTGACTATGGAGGTTTAACCGCGACGAGATAGCATCTTGTCGACTAAAGCCTTAGAGGACATCTCCTGGAGGCACTAACCTCAACCAGGGAAATCAATTCGAGACGACAACCCCTCAGCCGCATTGATTTCTCCTCCAAGCGGCGTGCCCCGCATTAATGTGCATGCCACCACAGTACTATATTTTCTCAACTGCACTAGGCTGGTACACGCCACTATTATACCACCATGCCTTATGCTACACCACCTGGAATAGTATAAAGTTGGAAGAAGACCCAAAGGCCCTCAAGTGAATATAAAAGCCTTTCATGTATGACAAGGGCATCCTAGACTTACCAACCCCCATGAAAAGGCTATAAATACCCTTATACATTGTCTTCAACAAGGTATGTCATATTTACCTTAAGCCCTCACTCTGCTGCTCGATTATCTAGTCGATTCTATACTAACTTGAGCATCGGAGTGCCTTAGCTGAGGGCATCTCGGCTAGCCTGACATTTGCTGTTGATTGCAGGACTCGACCCCAATACATTAGCAGCTCAACCCTCGACCACCCTCTGGTTGATTTTAGTGGATTATAGCCCAGTACACTAATTCCCAATTTTCACCCTCATCAGTCTCTATCATTGAGAATGTAACATTTGCAACCAAAGACACGAAAATAATAAATATTTAGAACTTTACCGTGCCACAATTTATATGGGGTTTTTCTCAAAAGTGGTCTTAAGAAAATATGATTTGACACATAACAGGTCGTATTCACAGCTTTACCCCAAAAGGATTTTGGATGATCATATTCATTAAGCATGGTTCTATCAACTTCTTGCAAAATTTGATTTTTCCTTTCAATCACCCCATTTTGCTGGGAAATTTTAGGAGCAGAAAAATTATGAATGTAACCGTGTTCCTCACAAAATAAAGTAAAGTTTATTTCATCAAACTCGATTCCATGGTCATTTTGAATTTTCTTAATGAAATAACTTTTTTCATTTTGAAGCCTTTTAGTGAATGGAATGGAAGCACTTCGAGCATCATTTTTGTGAGCAAGGAATAGAACCAACGTAAAACAAGTATAATCATCTACTATGACAAACACATATCTTTTACCTCCAAGGAAAGCGATTTTCATAGGTCTGAATAGATCAATATATAGAAGTTCCAGTAGCCTGGAAGTTGTGACCTCATTCTTTAGTTTAAAGAATGCTCGAATTTGCTTCCCCTTTTGGCATGTATGACATATCATGTCCTTGGAGTAATTCAAGTTTGATACTCCTTTGACAAGATCTTTCTTTGTGAGATGAGATATAAGCTCCATATTTACATGACATAATCTCCTATGCCATTTCCAGCATTATTCATCTAAAATAGCTAAACACTCCACATTTTGATAGATTAAATCATCAAGGGTTATACAATAAACATTTTTATCCCTGGTAGCAGTAAAAATCAATTTCTCATTTTGCTTAATGGCATAGTGAGTAGGATGGAATTTAACCTCATAACCTTCATCACATAGTTGACTGATACTAAACAGGTTATGCTTAAGGCTCAACAAGCTATACATTATCAATAGCAATACAAGTTTGTTTACCAATGATACCTTTACCTATTATGTGTTCGTTTGTGTTGTCTGCATAAAGGACATTTCTTGCAAGACAGTTGTTAAGTTTAAGGAACATGGATGTATCCCCTGTTATATGCCTAGAACATTCACTATCCAAGTATTACTTCTATTTTTGGGAATGTTCCTTGGCATGAACCTGCAAAACATTAGTTTATTTTAGGTCCCCTAACTATGTTGGGTCATTCATGGTTGGTAGCATATAATATGACATTTATAATTAGCACGACTAGATCTACCACAAGTAAAGCATGTTTTTCGAATTTGTTTGAAATTCTTCTTGGAAGTTGTTGAAACCGGTTTAGTATTTTTCTGATTCATGTAGTTTCTAAATTTTTTATTATTTCTTGGTGGAACAGGCATTTGTGGGTACTTAACACTTATGGAACATTCACCTAGATCATCCTTAGCATGACAACATTCTTCAACAACTATTTTTCCTTTGATTTCACGGCTCGTATTCTCAATTTATTTCTTCAATAAGTTATTTTCTTTAATGAGCCAATTTTCTTTTTATATTCAGCATCAAAAGTTTCTCTAATTTTAGCCATTTGTATTTTAAATTTATCTTTATGAGCTTTATCAAATTCTCTTTGTAAATAACCCATTTTATCTTACAAAGCTTTTTTTTTTTTTTTTTTTATCAACAAGCATTTTGACACGAATTTCATAAAGCTTAAGCAATGTTTGCACATCCTCATCAATGTCAATTTCATCACTGAAATCATAATCAAAATATGAAGAGATGTACTTACATGATTTACCATGAAACAATTCTCCTCATTGATAAATTCTTCACTATCAGATTTGTCCCACGTAGTTTCCATTGTCTTAACTTTGGCTTATTTTGCATTTTTCCTCAATTAGGGACAATTTGGTTTTTTGTGTCCAATTTCATTACATTCATAGCAATGTGGCTTAGTACTTTGAGCTTTCGGACTGGTTCTTATCAGTTTTGATTTGTTGTTCCAGAATTTCCTTTCGAGGTTCATCAGTTGCTTTAATCTCTGAAAAATCAGAATGATTTCATCCTCAACCCAATCCTCATCAAGATCTTATTGAAGTTTGAATCATAATCATGATCGATATTAAAAGCAATATTTTTTTTGGCTTTTGTTTTTGAACTTTTATCTTTATTTAGCTGCGTCATCTCATGGGATGTGAGAAATTCAATTAGTTCACCCATGATCATTATGCTAAGATCATGAGCTTCATGAATAGCAGTAACTTGTGGCATCTATTCCTCGAGAAGTGATCTAAGAATCTTTTGGACTTGTTCATCCTCGTTTATAGTTCTACCGAGTGCGAAAATAGGATTTATAATTTTCATGGAACATAGTACATCTGATTTATGGTCTCATCAGGTTTCATCGTGAACATTTTGTACTTGTGAATGATAAGAGCAATCATTTCTTGTCGAACCTGACGGTAGCTTCGTGGGTTACTTGCAATATTTCCCACATTTGCTTTGCTGTTGTGCATGTACTAACTCGGTTGTACTCCTCTTTTGTGAGAGCACACAATAGAATGTTTTTAGCCCTCACATTCATTGAGATGGCCTTTTTATCATCACTGGTAAATTCTCGTTGCTCCTTTGGAACCATTTGTCTGACAACCAATTTCATTGGAACCGTTGGCCCTTCACTGACCACGTGCCTTAAATCAAAATCTAGGGCAATTATGTATTCTTGAATCTAATTTTTCATGTAGCATAGTGGGAACCATCAAACAGTAGATGTTGGTTGTGCAATTGTCCTTATGCAAAGACATCAAAAGTGTTAGTGGCCACAAGATCTTTTACTTTGTTAGTTACACCACAATATAAAAAACCTATACTCTGATGGCAATTGAGAGTGATTATAAGCCTAAAAGAGGGTGAATTAGGCATAAGGGATTTTAGTGCAACAGAAGATTATTACTTAAAATGATTTTTAGCCTTGCAAAATAATTTAAGTCTTTTGTAGAAAATAGTTTTAATTATTGACAGGAATTTGTAAGTACTAGTTAAACTACCAATTAGACCAGTGATAAATAAAATAGTAAAACAAAAGTAAAATGACGCTGGCATTTATATAGATTTGGCAAGCCTACTCATCTACCTAAGTTTTCACTTAGAATTTTGAACATATCAAATCAATTAAAAATATAAGAATGTTTTACAGTTAAGTACAGAAATTTGATGGAATAAAAGTAAATGATCAAAAACACCCTACCATGGTGAAAACTAGCTCTTCATAAAGAGCTAAATCGGAATCCCAAATAGGGTAAGGCAGATTCCAGAGCATTGTAAAACCAGTTGCTTTGTAAATAGGCCTGGGGAAACTTTTGCTAGATTTAATTGCACAACCTTTATGGACTGATGCACGAGTTGCTGCCACTCCGTACTCCAAGCTCTAAACTCTCATTCTAGATTGAAAGATAGAACATTGCAGAAGATTCCAGACAATACTGTCTACTGGTTTCTTCACCTAGTGGTCTTTAGAGTAACCAAGTGCCGATTTGTTCTCTTCTCAAGGTCCCTCGAGAGTAGGTATGACTCCCATCATTGTTCACCTCTAGATCCTTTAAGACACAAACCACCTTGTTGTCATCTCCCCAAGGTCCGTCGAAGGCAAGCTTCCCTTGACTTTGTTCATCACAAAGTTTCTCGAAAACACACATAGTGCAAGGAATTAGCAACACTTAAGCACAAAATGTGTATGAGAATATCACACAACTTCACAAGATACTTAAAAAAATTCTTTTCTCAACTTGGTGATCCTTTTTAACAATGCTGCATATTTTCTTGTTTATATGCTTATGTCCAACGGCTATGAATCCTTAATTAGGTAAGTATTCATTGGAATCAAATAAGGAAACAACGTATTAGGATAAGCATGCATCAATACCATAAATTGCAAATATGTCAATGAGTGAATCAAGAATAATTTCTTTCCTAAATCATAGAGATGAGAAACAGACTAGAATTTTTAGGAGATCTTTTAATTATGGAAAGTAAATTCTAGTGCATAGACAGATTCTAGCAGATAGTATGGAAATATATTCATAGTTTAATTGCATGCTATTTGCACATAAATTTAGGGATGTAATTTTGTCATAATAACATTGTAAATCATCAAGGGGTTAACAAGATCAATATCAAATATTGCATCCAAACAGAAGTGGGTTTACTAAAAAAAGAAAGAAGAAAAAAACGATTGCACTTCAAACATTGCATGCTCGTTAGAGGTATATATATTATGTGATTTTGTATCCTTATAATTATGTGACTTTGCATCCCTCCTTTTTCCTTACAAGTACTTGAAGTTTTATAGAACAAATGAATTTGATATGTAAGGACTAGTTAAAATTGAAGCAATCATATACTTATATTACTTTTGAAAAGTAGAAGTTATTCATGACTTTAGTTTTGTAATTTATGTTTATATAATATAAAATTTTAAAATTATGTTAATAATGTGTATCATAATCTTGAAAAATTAATTAAACACATAGGAAATTGAGAAATAAGAAATTGGACCAACGCTCAATGTTGACAATTGTCATTATCTTAAAGTTATGATTACCTCCCTCAATGCAGATTCTAATAGTTGATCACGATTTCATGATAAAAATCCATTAGCTCATAGCTACAATTCATCTAATGTATACAACTATTAGTAGATTAGGAACTTGACATGGATCCTCAAGAGTTTTATTAATTATTTGAGATTCTATGTATGTTCAATGCAACAAACAAAAAATAGAGAACACGTATGATAAAGCGTAAGAGTGAATTTTTTCCTTTTGTCTAGATATATTAGATGAATTGAATTATTAAAGGGGTAATTTATAGAGAATTAGTAAGGAGGCCTCGATCCTCTACATTAGGGTCTATGTTCTTAAGATGGACCTTCAAAGGCTTCTAAGGCTCAACTTTCTGTTTATTGTGGCATCTTGGACCATGAATAACATAAAAGAAACTAAAAGGGATTTTGGTTTGACATATTATACAATCCTGCTCCAAAGAGAATTGAACCAAGCAATTTGCACTAGATTACAAAGTTTCCCTCTTTGTTGAGGACTTTGCAGGGTATTAGAGCATGCCATGTCGAGATAATCCTTCATCCTCAGTAAATTCCTTCATCACTTTTCATTTATGTAAATTATGTTCAGATCTGTAGTGATAATACATTAAATATGCCATGAGGTGAAAGCGTATTGCATAATGGAGAAAGAAAGACTAGGGGGGAAGATTAGACATCGAATTCGCTGGAGGTCACCGCATTCAACTTGGTGGCGATGGCACAACTAGGGTTGCATGGCTCTCGGCCTAGTAATGAATCACATGCTTTGTTGCAAAGTTGAAGCTAATAGCTTTACCTAGATGGTAGGACTAGTGGCTCGTTGCTAGGTTAAAATGGGGAATCTCAACAGCTCAACATACATGTGCCTCACTGTTTAATGGAGGTCATGTGCCTAAATCGATTTCCTTACCAAAACCTCTTTGTTCCTCAGGAGTCTTTGCCACTTGCTCAATGTTGGCATATTTTGATGGCCGTCTTGTGGACTTAGGGTGTCCTGAGAGGGTCTCGGCAAATGTGATAGAGGCAGTTTTAGGACTCCTTGAGGAAAACTCTTATTCCTTTAATTATGGTGAGGCTGTGGATCTTTCACCACTTTAGATGAGCCAAAGTTTCTTCCTTAAGAATTGAAAGTATGGGGTCCCATGAGAGTAAGAATTGCTTCATAATATTAGGTGATAAATGCAGAGCATTGAAAAAATAGCCTCATTAAGGAAGAGCTGAGGATGTAGTAAAGTAATGTTGGGTTATTTGGTCATCAGTGCACATCCTCGGATCTCCATAGAGGAAGTATGATTGCATAGCTACTAGCATAGTGAAGTTCCTTGAGTCTGAGATAGGAAAGCATTACTTCTAGCATTTGCAAGGTTGTAATAGAGGAGTTCCAGTCATTTACCATCTTTGAAGAGACTGGCCTAGGTTGCACTAGCATCATTTATTACCAAGCTATACACAATTCTCCTTATGTCTTGCATAAGTCTCGTTATTTTCCTAGAGAGTATTCCTTGAGGCTGAACCTCTCATGCCAAAGCTTGAGAAGGAGAATCATCTTGGTTGTGATCACACTTAAGCAATGGATAGAGATTCTCCTATAGCAAAATTCAAAGAGGTTGATGTATTAATCCCAATGGAGCCTATTGATGGAGCCTCCGAGCGCCCAATAGGGACTTAGTTTGTCTTTTTTTTTTCCTTCTTTTGACTTATTTTTTTCTTCTTTTTTAAACATTTAGGAGGTTGTTTTCTCTTATATGTTTCTATCTATTTTAAGGATGTATGCCAAAGATTCTTTTAGTGTCTTACCGTTTCAAGAAGAAGGTTGAATATATTGGTATCTTTCACTTAGTTTGTCCAACTGACCATCACCAACCTCTTGAGGTCCCTTTAGCATCCATAATAGGTGAGTGTTATGGCCTCTATTATGGTAGCATAGGACTTGAGGCTAGTCATCACTTAGTCTCTTTCTTTGGCTTCCAAGATGAAGAAATGTTATTACCTTTATTGTGGTAGCACAAGAATTAAAGTTAGTCATCACTTAGCCTCAAAAGGTCTCTTTGATATCCACAGTGAACAGGCGTTGCAAGGTTATCATTTAAACTAGATGAAGTATGTTTATTTTATTAACTTACTTGGTTCGTGAGCAAAGTACAATCAACATTTGGAATGAGATAGTGCAAAACTTTTTATGAGTCTTCTAAGTAGAATTATGCATAAAAAGTTCCAGTTTGTGAATCTCTATGTATGCAGCACTGGCTTTTCTATTGGGCATTCCAACTTGTAGATTTCATGACCTTGCAAGGTCTATCTACTTTAGCATCTAACTTTCCCATTAGACTGGAGATTTCTGCCTTCCTCATGATTAGGTCTCCTATTTGCAAGTCTGTATGCTTCATTTACAAGTATATGCCTTTGACATCATAGTTTTGTATATCTTGGCTCTCATAGCCATTTTCTCTAACAACTCTACACCAAGTCTAGGTTCTATCTTAGACCTTCATTATTGAGGTCCGTTTGGTATTTTTTAATTCTCTAAGTTGCTTCAATAATTTCTGCAAGGACTACTTCCTCAATGCCGTATATAAGGTTGAAAGGTACCCTAGAGTGGTAATTTGAGGCGTGGTTCAGTAGGCCTATAGTACTCCTGAGAGCTTGTAGCCTATGCTTCTTCTATGTTTCCTCATCTCATCTTCAAATCTTGGAAGATTGGTTGTTTATCACTTCTACTTATTTATTGGCATGTGGATTGATGATAACCATAAAGAATTATTTGATTAATAGATGTTGGCACCACTTTCTAAGCTTTACACCTTAGAACCGAGTGCCATTGTGAATCATGATCAATTTGGGGACTCTGAATCTGCAAGATGAAGTTCATCTCTTTCTCATTGTTCTTAGCTAGTAGCGCTTTTTTCACCCACTCATTGACGTAATCTACTCACTAGTGAAAACATTCTTAAGTTGTTGCTTTGAGAATGATCTATACCTAGTTGTGCAAATAGACATCTCTCTAGCGGTTGTGGAAGTGCCACAGGTTGATGTAGTAAATTGGTATGCTCTTGACATGGTAGCACTAGACTAGCTCTTGTGCATCCTTCATGGTAGGCCAAAAATATCGTTATCTCTAGATCTTCCCAACTAACATGTCCTCTAGAATGGTTATCGTACATTCCTTCATATGTCTCTCTTACTACATACTTGACCCTATAAGGGTCCAAGTACTTAAGGTAAGAGAGGAAGTAGCCCCTCTTATATAATCCTCTGCCTATTAGTACGAACAGTGTAAGTCTCATCTTGTTCAATCTTGTTTCTTTTACATCTTCTGGAAGACCACTTTGCATGAGGTAGGCAATTATGGGGGTTATCTAACTTAACTATTATTGGTCTCTTCATAAGATATCCTCTTTGGTTCTTCAAAATGCGGCCTCACCACTATGTGGAATGTGGTCATGCAACTCTGGATAGCTGCCATGGAATTGGCTAACTTTGCTAGCTTGTCCACTCCTTTATTCTCGCTTCTTGCAATTTTTATCAACATGAAGCTTCTTGAATTATGCTTGAAGTTTCTTTAAAAGAACTAAATACCTTGCCATAGCTTTCTCTTTAACCTCTTAGGTGCTGGCCAACTTCATAGATCCAATTCTCTAAAATTTTCTAATATACATGGGTCGACAAGTCTAGAACCACGCTTTCACCTCTTTAATAGAATGCTGGAGTTTTTCCAATGAAAATCCTTTGATGTCTAAATATGCAGTTTAGGATGTGAAAGGATATATGAATATAAAAAGATATATTGAGTGATACCTTGTACTTTACTCAGTGTCAATATTTATAGAATTGGACTTATTATCTTACCTTAATCCCTGAATTCCAAATTATTTTCCATGATTTGGTTCCTATCGAAAGAAATGAGCCAATGAATTTAAGTGGTTCATGTTGACTATTTGCCGAAGAAATATTAAATATATTAGAGGCTATCCATATGGAATTTGAATGGAGGGCTTGATCATCTATGTTAGGACTCATGTTCTTAAGGTTGATTTTCATGGTCTCTTGGATTTTCAGTAATATTAATAATTTATTGGATTTGTAGCAAGATACATCAATAATATATATTTCTTTTTATTTACATAAATACACCTGTATGAAAGGTTCAACTTCGTACCTCAAATATTAAATATGAGTACTATTCGACCAATTAACCACTTGACATATATAGATTTATATTTGTGCGGATGAGTTTAGATATTGTATTAAAACATGGGTTTTTGGCATTTTGCACCCTCAAATTATAGTCCGTTGGCACTTTGCACTCTTAAATTGCAAAATTGGCAGATTGCATCCTGAAATTAATATTTCTTCGGCAAATAGCACCCCAATCACCTTTCCAGCAAAATTTATGCTGGAAAAAGATTTTCTCCGACAAGACAAGGATAAAATCATCATTTCCCTCTTCAGAAAAAATCATGAGCAAAATTAAAAATGTTAAATGATAAAAATTCTTAAATAGAACATTCTCGATGCGCAGCCCTTATTTGCCATTCTCACAGAAGAAATAAAATCCCTTTCTTCAGCATCTTCATTCTACATTGCTACATCATTTTCTCATCCATAACTTGAAGAAAAAGTATGTTCATCTTTTATTGCTCATAAAACACAATGTGGTTGGGATATTGAGACAAGAACCCCACATTGGACTGCCATTTCATATACCCTTAGGTCGTCAAGCTCCACTAGATGGTAATTTTTTTTAAATCTCTATTTTGCTAAATGTTTCCATACGACCTTGTGAATCTTTATTCTTTAATTTTTATTTTATTCGTCATTGTGAATTTTTTTTATTCTTTATTATTACTTTACACTAGGCCCTAGTGAATCTTTGATTATTTTTTAGTCTATAATTTTAGTTTGAAAATATAAAATATAAGATTTTTGTTTGTAGCTTTTGGAATGTGTGGCCCACATTTGATCCTTTTGTTGGACCACATAAAACTAAGAAAATATAAACAATCATTGATTGTTAATAAGAAAAAAAATATTAAACTTTTTTTGGTTTATAATGTTTACTGAAATATTTTGCTATATGCATATGCTTAATTCACTTGCATGAATAGAATGATTATGTTGTCTTAGATAATGATACTACTTTAATTTAGATCATTATATATATGGCAGATAATGCGGGCACCCTATTTAGCATCAAGATGCATCATTCTGGTTCGTTCATGGACTTTAATGCCAGATTTTATGTTGGTGGTACAGTCAGTTATTTTGACTTCTGTGACTTTAGGGAGTTGACAATGAAAGAACTACATTCCATGGCTAAGCAAATATGTTAAAAAAAACTGACTGAGGTTTTATTAGTCTTAATGGGCCTGATGATTGCAAAAAAATGATTCATATAATGCATGATGAGGATGTGAGAAACTTGATCAATTGTGTGGCTAACGAAAGGGTGGTAGGGATCTATATTGACACCACTGAACTACAAGTTAACCGAGCCATAGAAAGTCAAGTAGGATCTAGTCCTTTATTAGTGTTTGGAATTAATTCTGGAGATGTAGGATGTACTGCTGAAGAGGGGGATGCTCAGTTTCAAATAGAAGATCACAATATGATTAATACACAGGGTGATCATGATATAGATAATGTAGCATATAGCCATGACACGAATGGCCAAAACTACGAGGAAGCATACCGAGATCATGAACTTAATATTATTGAAATTGATAGTGATAATGCTGAACATAAAGAAAAAAGTGAAGAAGAAACTGGTAGGAATGATTCCACATTTAGTGATGGCTTTGAAGAGAGTGACTTTTAATATGATGATATGTTGTTTGATGAGAATATTGATCAAGAGATTGAATAGGTTGGCATCAGGGATGGATTTTCATCTATGTTTGAAATAAGTAAGAAAGCTGCTGAAAATCAAATTACACAACATTTCAGGCCTTTAAGCAGAAATCAGTCATCCAAGAAAGGCAAAAGTTCACAATATCAGATATATCAAGATGATGCAGATGAGTATGATTTTGAATTTGAGGTGAGGTTATGTTTTCAAACAGCTGCAAACTTTAGAGAGGCAGTGAGGAGATATTCAACTAAGCAAGGAAGGCCCTTGAAGTTTACAAAGAATTGCAGTGAAAAAATTCAAGCCACTTGTGAATGTGGTTGGGTCATTTATGCCTCTTTCATATCTAAGATTAACAAAACCTTTCAGGTAAAGTCAATCAAAGGAATGCATACGTGTCGTCGGGCTTCAAGTTCTAAACATTGCACTTCCAAGTTTCTTGCAAAAAATTATCAACACCACTTTAGGAGTAACCCTGAGTGGCCTGTGAACTCAATGCAAGAAATAATGCAGATGGAAAATCGAACATCCCTTTCTATTTGGAAAATGTATAGATCAAAGAAACATGTTGCAAAACTAAGCCAAGGTACAAAGTTGGAGCAGTATGGGCGCCTATGGCAATATTGTGAAGAGATGTATAGGACAAATCCAGACACAACAATAAAAATAAAATGCAAGCATATTCTAGGTTCTAAGACCTTCATATTTAAGAGATTTACATATGTTGGGGTGCACTAAAGAAAGGGTTCAAAGAAGGATACAAGCCAGTCATAGGTTTAGATGGGACACGTTTAAAGACATCAAGAGGAGGAGTTTTGTTGTGTGTAGTTGGTATTAATGAAAATAACAACATGTACCCAATTGCATATGCCATGGTTTGAAAGAAAATAGAAAGTCTTGGGAGTGGTTAGTGAATCTTCTCATTCAAGACTTGAACATGGGGAATAGTTATGCATGGACCATCATTTCTGATAAACAAAAGGATTAATAAAGGTGATAGAGGACTTGTTACCCCATTGTGAGCATAGGTTTTGTTTAAGACATATGTATAACAATTTCAAGCAAAAGCACAAGGGATTGCAGTTGAAAGATTTTCTTTGGAGGGATACTTCAGCAACTAGGGTTGCGGATTTCAATGAGGTGATGGAGAAGTTGAAGGCATACGATCCAATTGCTTATGATTGGGTGAGCGAAAGACTTGCAACGAACTAGATAAGGTCACACTTCAATACTTGGCCAAAGTGTGATTTGTTGCTTAACAATCTTTGTGAAAGTTTCAACCATGTCATCCTAAAGGCCTGTGATAAACCAATAATAACCATGTTGGAGATTATTAGGGTGATTATGATGAAAAGAATTCATACACAAAGGGATAAAATGATGAAATCTAATGGAGAAATTTGTCCTGCTATGCAAAAAATCTTAGAAAATAATAAAAAGAGCGCACATGAGTATACTTTGGAGTGGAATGGCCATGACAAGTTTGAAGTTAGGGGATGGCTTGGTGACAAATGGACAGTTGATTTAACTTCAAAAACTTGTAGTTGTAAAAAGTGGTACCTCACTAGAATTCCTTGTGTTCATGCCACATCTTGTATCTTCTATAGAAGGGAAATAGTTGAGGATTATGTTGAGCATTGGTATAGGAGGGACACATTTATAAAAGTATATTCTCACTTGCTCAACCCTTTGAAAGGACAAAAAGAGTGGCCTGATTCTACATTAGTTCCCTCGGTGCCATGGCATAAAACCAAAGAAGGCTGGAAGACCATCAAAGTGTGCTAGAAGAAAAGAACCAGATGAACTAGGCCAAAATAAAGTGGCTTTCCGAAGAAAGGGTCCAAAGTATTCATGCTCTAAATGTGGAAAGCTGGGACACAATAAGAAAGGATGTAAAGAGCCCTTTGTGGATCAAAATGCAGCGCACTTGGTTACATCTACAAAGAGATCAAAATTGCCGGTGAGAATTAAATTTCATACACTGTCTTCATTTTATTCATCTCATAGGATAATGTATCTTTGCTAATAAAAATTATTTATATGTTATTTGCAGGTAATAAAGAAGATGAATAAATTATATTCTTCTAGTATGGACTCTGAAACAGTAGCCTAGGTTTTAAATATATAAGTTTTTGGTCCAAGATACTGTATATTTGTATTCAATGGTATTCTAATTCTTATTATAATATGTTCAGGAACTAACTTTTGGGACATCAACATCTTGTGTTGCAACCAGGATTTATAGAATGGACTCAAATAAGCTTGTGACGCAACAAAGCGATGGACATTCTAAAATTACAAGGTTGTATAACTGATGGAGAAGAAAATGAAAGTTGCACTAGGAGTACTAAGCAAGTGCATGCAATTTAGCACATGCTATGGATTTAAAGCATACACTTGATGATTTTGATTTAGAACACCTTTGAATTGGTGTGTAATATTTATGGAATGGATTAAGTTGGGTATTTTTTATGGATTTTAGTTTATGGATTGTTCTTTGAACATATTAAACATATCTCATTTAAAAAATGTTAGTTTTATTTGGTCGGTTTATATCCATTGCATATTATTTATAGCACTATTCTTCATTTTATTATTGGCACTTATTTTTTTATTGGCTTTATATTGTGGACTATGGAGGAGAAATGGATGATTTTATCCTTGCCTTGCTGGAGAAATTTTTTTTTCGGCATAAGTTTTGTTGGAAAGGTGGTTGGGGTGCTATTTGTCAAAGAAATATTAATTTTAGGATGCAATCTGCCAATTTTGCAATTTAAAGGTGCAAAGTGTCAGTGGGCTATAATTTAAGGGTGCAAAATGCCAAAAACCCATTAAAACACCATTGAAAAATTAGTAAATCAATATATTTTGATAGTTAGAAAAAAAAATTATTATAAAAAATTAAAAAATTAAGTATCAAGAATTGAGAATTGAGTTACAATTGCAGATTGTGGTCAAAAGAACAATTCTCATATAATACCATATAATTGTATTTCTCTAAATAAGTTCAACAAATGTATTAGAAAGTTATTAAATTCAGTTATTAGTTATATTTTAGTAGATATATTTCAAAGAATTAGAAAATTAAGAAATTCATAATTAATATTAACCGGCTAATGGAATTCTTTTAAAAAATCTGAAAAATCCTAAATTCTAATATTTTTAATCAAATGTCACAATTTTAGTCAAGAGACTCTATCTTTTTATAAAATAGTATAAATTTATGGGTGTTTGAATGGATTTAAAAAATATATTAAAATGTTATTAAATATGATTAGCTGACATACTTTGAAAATTTAGAAAGCAAAAAATTTACAAATAATGTTAATTAGTTAATGAAAGTATTCCAAATAAGTGGAAAAATTCTAAATTATAAAAATTCTAATTTGGTTAGATTTATATAATTATTGTTGGAAGATTTCCTTTATATATATATAATTATTTTTAAATATATATTATTATATATATGTGATAATATAGATATATATAATTTGGATGCACAAATTTCAGTTTCACTTTATTTATATTTGATAATAGATTTTTCAATTGGATGACATATATGATATATATAACGTCTTCTAATCTAACAAATAAAATGGACGCTTAGTCCGACAACCCACAACCGACAATCCAAATCCCAAGCCCATATTCCCATTCCCCTTTTTACATTACAACAAACAGGGCGCAAACTCCTTTCCCAAGCAAAAATTAGCGACTTCAATGGCGGGAACAGAATTGGAAAACCGATGTTAAATATTTCGGCTGGCGCCTCCACTCCCCAACGCAAAAATCAAAATCCCTCCAAACATGCATCCAACGAGACCAAGAGAAATGGGCTATCCTCTTGTCTAGCCCAAAAAATCTCAAGTTGTCCCAAAAAAGGAAAATAAATAGACTTTCCTCCCTGAAAGTTCTGTCCGAAGTATTTGGAAACTTCAGACAGCAATGGCGGTGGACTCAGTTTCTGTTTCTAAACAGAGTGTAACTGGAAAGAAGGAGAGAATTAAGAGTCCTCAGAAGCAGGAAAGCAAGTGCCAAGAAAATGTTATTACTTCTCCCCCCGCGAAGCGCAATAAATCCCCCGGTATTCGACTTGTGGGTGGCCGGATTTATGATTCCGTCAACGGGAAAACTTGTCACCAGGTATTTTTATGCATTTCAACAAAACCCCTTTTTGGTTGTTTGATATATCGTTGAAATTAAAGATTTGAAAGACAGTGAAGCAAAGTTCGTTCTTTCTTTTCTTTTTTAATGATCTGTTAATTCCTCTGCGTACCACCTTGGTTAGTTCTTCGTTACTTAGATAAATATACTGTATGTAAGTGGCTGTCAGATGCTTAGATTTGTAATGAAGCACATATGGAATGGATGTTTATGTTTGGAGATTATGACTATTGAAAATTCTAATGAAGTGGGATGCAGCCTAGAATCCCTGAGGCCTGAGCATTTGATATTAAACTAAAACCAAATATGATACAACCACAAAGTGTTGATTTGTTGCTTCTCATGTTCTTGAGATTCACATCTGGACGGTGAAATTACCCCTTTCTGATAAGGCCTAGTCGGTGAATTTTGTGTGGTGAAAATAATCTACGAATTTGTCATGCATTGAGAGGTTATGGTGGTGGATGGCCTGTGGAAGTCAAGTGTAGCATTTGGCAATAGGAATTATGGTCATTTCTTGCAAGACATTAGTACATCATTGCCTTGGCCTAATTAGATGTAAATTTCACATTAATTATTGATTGTGTTATAAAAGATTTGGCGGTTTCCCCACCATGTTTAAACAAAAATGAAGAAAAGAAAGAAGGCAAGGAGAAGTGAAAGGAACTAGTATCAATCACAGCTTGATTTTATAGTTGGTTATTAGATTCTTGCTTCTTCTGTTATGACTTCAATATGCCTGATTGGAATCCCCTGTAAATGATTTCATTGTATGTATATATACATCAAGTTTCCTAACTTGCTTTCTCTTTTTTATCACATTTCAACTCGACCTTTGGAAGTGTCGCCAAAAAACCAGGGATTTTGGGGCAACATGCAAGAATAAGAGGAATAACAAGCCATGTCCCATTATGTATTGTCATAAGTGCCTCTTGAACAGGTCATTGTGGTGTTTTCTTTTTTATGATCTTTTTAGAAGCTAAGTGTTGTTTGAATAATTATAGATTCTTATTTTATCATTTCCCATGTCAGGTATGGAGAGAAGGCAGAAGAAGTAGCTGCTTTAGAGGAGTGGGGTTGTCCCAAGTGCAGAGGCATTTGCAACTGCAGTGTTTGCATGTGAGTCTTCCAACTTTTTTTCAACTGGTCTTCCAGTATTTTCCTGATATCATTGTTGTGCATTGGTTAGGAAAAAAAGAGGTCAACAACCCACTGGTGTGCTTATAAATACAGCGAAGGCAACTGGATTTTCATCTGTTTCAGAGATGCTTCTTAAAGAGACGGAGAGCTTGAATCCTGAAAATGTTTTTGGAGAAAAGGTTTCGCCAAAGAAGGTAGCTAGTTGACATTTCGTACAAGTTTCTCATTTTACTGTGGTTGCACGTGCATGAAAAATAACTCTATTCATTTTCTTAAGTGGTTTCCTCTTATGCTCTGTTCTGAAATTAACAGGAAGTTGTCCTTCCTCCCAGAAAGCGGGGGAAGGAAAATTCTTTTGATGGAAAAGTTGATGCAAATTTGCCAAATCACTTCGACAAGAAGTCTAAGAAGGTTAAGGGGCTTCACAAGGGCAATATAGATGACAATACCTCTTTGAAGACAATTGGCCGAAGCCCTGATAAACGAAACAAGAAGCAGGATGATTTCGAGGGTATACATGACGGTAATAAGAAGCTTGGAGTTTCACTTGAAGAAACTGGTTCATGTGGCTCTGAGAAAAAGCCAAAGAAAATGAGGAGGGGTAAAGCAGATGACATGAACAATACGAGAAATGATGAAGAAATCTTGAAGGAGACTAGTGTGCATAATGATGAGAAGAAACTGAAAAAAGCAAGGAAGAATGAGTTAGAGGGGAACAATGATAGCAAGAAGAATGGTGCTCCTTTAGCAAGGAGGACAAGTCCTAGAAAGCTGAAAGTTCCCAATAAAATGCCTGACGCGGAAGAAAATGCAAATTATAGGAACACTGTTACTAAAAAAGTTGTACAATCCTTAGAAAATGATAAAAGAAAAGAAGGCAGCAGTTATACTTTCAGTGATAAGAATGTTTTGGAGCACCAAAACACAGATTTTCATGCTGACATTCCATTGCCTCTGGGAAGTGAGTTGAATAGTGTGGCTGGAATTGATGTGCATGCAGAAGATGTTGGCAACGCCTTGCAGTTCTTAGAATTCTGTTCTGTTTTTGGAAAGGCAAGTGATTTCATTTAAACTATTTTCTAATGGTCATTTCTTTCAAGTTAGTCGGAACCATTTCTTTATAAAATTGCATCTTCGCGAGGCTCTAACCTCTACCATATGGACATTAAATTGATGGTATCTACTTCATTGAACAACATATATCATTCTTTTAGTTAAACTCATTTACAAGTCAGAGCGATTTATTGCTGCCATACAGTTTTCTTATTCTGTATGTTTTTCTTGTTTGGCCTTTTGATAAGGTTCTTTTATTGTCTCTTTAGTTGATTTAGTGTGTGGTATGGCCCAGCATTTGTCAGCATGTTAACTCTGCTATATTTATAACTAGCATATTAGATCTGAAGCCTCCCAAAAGTACCTTAGCCATTTTGGTATTCCTCATTTTTGTGTTTGCCTATTTGGCTTATGATCAACAGCTCCTTGAGGTGAAAAAGGGGCAACCAGAATATGTTCTTCAAGATCTATTGCATGGAAGAACCGGACGCCGGGGGAAATTTTCTTTGACTGTCCAGTTTCATATCCACCTGTTATCCATTTTACAGACAGAACAAGGAGAACAGTATGACTCTCTGCCCAGTCAATTGCTGAGTAAGGTTCCTCTTTCAGCAGAATAAACTGATAGTTGTTTTTCCTTTTCTGTGTAGATGTACAACACTAAGTCCATCATATGGGAAAAACTCATGGTTCCATGCGCTTAAGAAATCCTTGTCTGAATCTCAAAGTGTTCTTAAAGCACAAGCACTGGATTGTTTAGAGAAGGCAGCTGATTATGAGACTTTAGATGTTTCAGAAAGGCTTAGGATCTTAAACATTCTGTGTGATGAAGTTCTTGGAATGGAGTAAGTAACCTTTTTTATTTTTAAGTTTCACATGTAATACTTTTTGAAGTTCACATAGATTTCCTATGGTTTTTTCCCATGCATAGAAAGGTGAGAACTTGGATGGATGACCAAAACACAAAACTTGCTGAAAAGGTCAAGGAAGCTAGACAAAATGTTCTTGCTGCAAAAGACAAGGTAATAAATATTGTCAAATAGTTCCCTATTATGGCACCATAATTTCTTAGAATTTTTTTTCTCTTTTTGAACTTCTATACTCCATGCAGGAGAAGAGTTTGAAGCAGAAAATGAAAGATGATATAGCCAAAGCAGTTATTGCTAGGCATGGTGCTCTTCTTTCAATTTCTGAGCATGAAGCCATTGTCTCTCGTATTAAATATGAGGCAGAACAAGCTCATGCCAAGGTGCTCGAGTCAAAGGGCAGGTTGTTGAAGAGTAAGTGAACATTTACACACAGTTCCATCTTTCAGGATAACTAGAAATTGATTTATAGTTCATTATGTTACTAGCCATTTTCGTTTTTCCGTACTAACTTGCTCATGAGCCTTTCCAACATCCGGTTAAAAATTGTAACAATTGCAATCGTCTGTTCTGCCCGTCTTTACATTTGTATACAACACTGGTAAACACCACTGCCTTCAGAAAGTTGGCTTTATCGTCAGATATTGTCCTCTTAACCTGAACGATCATGTCTGTCATTTTACTTTCCTTAGGTTCTAAAAGTTTGACAAAAACTACCCCTTTCTAAGCAGAAGTGTTATTTCAAATTTTCCATTCTGCTGTAAAAGGAACATAATCCTCAACCATTCATTCAATTGGTCAGTCCTTTGGCTAAAGAAGCTCAATTCATACACATAAATTAATCAACTTGAAATGAACCTGAGCTGGTAATTTTTGATAAACTTGTACCATTATACTATTGTTTCTTGAATCCTTTTCAAGGATTTCTTTTCCCTATTACATTGCTTAATTTCTTCAAACTGTCAGCTACTTACTACTAGGATGTATTTTTCATAAATTATTTGATTTTCAATCTTTTGTTGCTTAATTTGTAGATAACCAGACTTCAGATGCTGCAAGAATAGAGCCGACCTTCGTGGGGTCTGGTGGTCATGTATACTGGAAGTTAAACTGTTCTGGCAAAGCTGATGTACTGCGTCAAAGTAAGTTATCTGGCATGTTTTGTTCCTTTACTTGCTATCATATTTAGGTAACCTTACTTCCTCGTGACTAATAGATGTTGGAAAGGGGGATACTCTTACCTTAGACGAGAAATGGTTCACTATCGATTGTGAAGGAAAGGAAGCAATTGAGAAGCATATTTGTTCTTTTAGGTAAGTCATTTTCCAACAAGTCAATTTCTGCATAGTCTCTGAACTTAGTCCAGCTAGGTTTGGACAGTGAAAGTCAACCTCTGTTAAATAGTCTTGTTTTATTTTGTTTCAAGCATTTAAGATAGTTTCTTGAATGTTAGTTTGATTTTATAATGGAAAATCAACATCAACTTCATTAAAGCAAGCAGAACAGAACAGTTTGATATCTGAGAAAATTTTAGTCAAAGTATTTATCCTGAAGCTGAGTTACTCTCCCCTGGTCCCATTGAAGTCAATTACTTTGGTTGCAGTTGCATTTTTAGGTTATAATCCCCCCTCTGTTCTCAGTATTTGGAACTAAAAAAAAGCTTTTCCTGGTTTCACAGTCTGCTGTTGGGGACGCTAATTTATTAAGCTGTCTGAATTATCCATTACATTCTATGATTCCTTTTCTCCAATCTGTATGAATCTTGTCAAGAAATAATTTCACTTTGGTTATTAAACTGCACATATACCACTTTTACTCAAATGAGGAAGTCCTTTGCTTGCAGGGGAAAGAGGCTAAAGGCTCTGAGGATCCCAGATAACTGAGTCCTGAATTAACAAGGTCCATTTTTGTTGAAAATGGAATTTGTGCTGCATCCTACGGTGCTTGTGTTTGGGATTGGCTGCCAATATGGTTGACTATAACTGATATCATGAAGTGATGCTGCTTGTATTCTTTTGTTTTGCCAAATGTAGTTATGTAGACTTTTCCTGGAAACTTTGCTTTTTTGCACTTCATGATCAGCCATGTGATTATGGTTTAGTAGAAAAATGAAACAAATATAAAGTTTCAAGATTTGCTTTGTGCATGAAATCCAACTTTTGAAAGATTGGAAGGCCAATACTCTGGCCGGAATTGGGTGTAACTTTCAGAAGGTCCAAAAATAGAAGCCCTTGAGAATTGGCAAAAGGCTTTCTTTTGCCACCATTATCTCCTATTTTTTGTCAGTGCTTGATGGTGCACATCATTTTGAGCTAAATAGTTATTGTTCTGCATAGCAGCTGTCAAACCATCTGCAAGAACAGATGTGTTCTTATTGCAGGAAATCATCGACTCAATAATACTTGAGTTGTTGCTGGATCTACTTTTGAAGCCCATTTTTATGGTGGTCATAGACTCAAACTGGTATGGATATATGATACATCTTGTGTTGTATCCATTTCTGAAGCCCATTTAATGCTGCTAAAGTGGTATTATTAGGGCTGTAAATAGGTATTCGAAAATTCGTTTACTGTTTGCATTCGTATTCGTTTATACAAAATTGATCCGTATCCGTTTAAAGTGGATATTATCCATATTCGATTAGTAGATATCTGATTATAAATGGATACGGTTATAGTAAATGCGTATTTGATTCGTTTAATATTTGATTTGAATATATATTTATTAAATAATATATTATTTATATTTTTTAATAAAAATTTCATAATCTATATATATATATTATAATTGAAGAATTGAGAAGAAAAAAAAATTTAAAAATTTATTGTAATATAGAGAAAAAAGTGAAGAATAAAGTTAATTAACATAATTATTGTTGATTGATTTTATAATTAATATACTCAAATGCTAGCATTATTATTAATAAGTACTAATAATTAATTATAAAGTTAATTATTTGAAAAGTTAACCGGATACGAATATGAAAATAGTATATCCGATTCGTTTAATATTTATTTACATCCCAAGATATTATGATTCTAGTGAATGTGAATCCACCTACATTTGTTTCTTCAACCTCCTCCAACAAACCGTCCTCCTTTTGAATCGACGAGGCATGATATATATGTATATGTATATTCGTTTGAGTTCCCGTAGTGTGCCTTCTCATTCGGACAAAAATATGAATTCACCAAGTCCTGTTTCATCAAGCTCCTCCAATTTGTCCGATCCAAAAATCTTCGCTATCATCTCGGTCTTCTCTTTGATCTAAGACATTAAAAATGGGAACTTTGACCAAGTCCCAACCAAACCCAATTTTCACACCGAGTTGCTATGGATGCTTATTGTGAGACGGCCTCTTGCAGAAAGCTAAATTGAGGGGTGTTGAGACTTAGGAAGATCTATTGTAAAAATTATGAAATAACAATAAAGTAATTCAATGAAAACTGACATGAAGTTTTAATGTGGTTCGGCGATGTGTCTAATCTATTCGACAAAAAAAATGAATCATTGATCTCAAATCAAGATGATAAGTACAATTTTGAGTCTCACAAATCTTACGAGAATACCCAACACCCATGTTCTAAACTCTATCTCGAGAAAACTATCTCAAAAGTAGTTAGAATCACTCGTGTTATGTCGCATTCGATTGTCCCAAAAGAAAACTGCTTAAATACCTGCAAAAAAGAGTCCTTGGTCCATGGGCCTGTTTGCGGCGCTGGCTGTTGTGAGCTCGGCACAGCGTCGCTGGATCATCGAATGCCCGGCGCTGTGGTGCTAGCTGCTGAATACTTTTTCAATCTCTGCGTTTGTTGTTTCGCACCGTTTCTTTTGTTTCTCGTCATATGCTCAAATTTCAAGGCAAGATCAATAATTTTCCACCTTAACTTGAAATTTATCATACTTCTTCTTTGTCCTTGCCCCTAAAGGGCCCTTTATCTAAGTCTGCAAATGTTAATCAAATCTAAGAAATGCTCGAATTTGATTCCTGGAACAGCCTTAGTCAACATGTCTTTCAGATTATCCTTAGTCTCAACCTTGTCAAATTGAATGACACCTTGAGACACTATATCTCGGACAAAGTAATACCTCACATCAATGTGCTTTGTTCTCTCATGAGAAACTTGATTCTTTGACAAGTGTATGACACTCTGACTATCATAAAATATTGAAGTAATATCAGAATCTATACCCATATCCTCAATCAGCCCCTTTAGCCAAATGCCTTCCTTCACGCCTTTAGCCAAAGCCATATACTCAGCTTCTATTGTGGACAATGAAATTAATGATTGCAACGTCTCCTTCCAGCTAATCGTAGAACTCGAAACACAAAATACATACCCAGTCATGGACCTTATGTTGTCCAAATCTCCTGCATAATCCGCATCTACATAGCCAATTATCTTAGCAGTAGAATTCAATTGACTATATTGCCTCGTAGACACCTCATGATCCATTTCATAGCCTGGCTTGTGTATGTACCTGCTCAAAACACTGACTACATGTGAAATGTCTGGCTTAGTGCACACCATGGTGTACATCAAGCTACCAACTGCACTAGCATATGACATATTAGACATGTGCTCTAGCTCCTCCTAAGTACTCAGTGATAGATTTGATGAGAGCTTGAAATGAGCTGCAAGTGGCGTACTAACTGGCTTGGTCTTATCCATCCCAAACTGCTCAAGTACTTTCTCAATGTAATGTTGTTGAGATAAGTACAACAATCCTGTGTGTCTGTTCCGAATGATCTGTATGCCCAATATCTTTTTTGCACTGCCCAAATCCTTCATCTTAAATTATTCACTTAACTGAGCCTTTAAGTTGTTGATCTCAAATATGTTTCTAGAGGCAATCAACATATCATCAATGTACAACAACAAATATACGAGAAGGCTATCACTATATTTTTTATAATATACATAGCAATCATAAATGCTTCTAGTATATCCTATCTTGGTAATAAAAGCATCAAACCTTTTATACCACTGCCTGAGAAACTGTTTCAAACCATATAATGGCCTCTTCAAAAGACATGCTTGATTTTGTTTCTTGGAAACAATGAATCCTTCTGGTTGACTTATGTAGATTTGTTCTTCCAACTACCATGCAGAAATGCTGTTTTCACATCCATCTACTCAAGCTCCATATCAAATAGAGCTACCATGACAAGTAAAACACGAATGGAAGTATGTTTTCCAACTGGGGATAACACTTCATGAAAGTCAACTCCCTCTCTCTGAGTAAAACCCTTAGCAACCAATCGTGCCTTTGTATCTAGCATCTTTAATCCTGAGAATCCCTTCCTTTTTCTTGTAGATCCATTTGCAAGCTACAATCTTCTGCCCTTTGGGTACATCAACCAGCTCCCATGTGCTATTCTTGTGTAGAGACTCCATCTCTTCACTCATAGCTGCTACTTATTTATTAGAATCTGGCTTGAAAATTGCCTCTTTGTATGAGACTGGATCATCTCCTACAAACTCCTTGGTCGAACTCAAAGCATAAACAACTAGATTTGAATATGCATACTATTGTGGTGGTTTGATCTGTCTCCTCTCCCTATCGCAAGTCAAGCGATAATTTTGTAGTGGTTCATTTTCCTATTGTTGATTAGGTGATAATGAATTTTCATTAGTTTCATCTATCACCTTTTGTTTCCCCTTTGAAACTTGTGGAGTGTTAAGTTTAAACTCCACCTTTTCATTAACGCCCTATTGACTACTTTCGAGCTGCTTCACCTTCTTCATCATAGCAGACTCATCAAATATCACGTTCTTGCTGATAATTATCTTGGAGCTCTTGTTATCATTACACCACAAACAATAACCCTTGACTCCATCTACATAGCCTAGAAATATGCACTTTCTAGCCCTTGGCTAAATTTTACCATCCCGCACATGAGCATAAGTTGGACACTCAAATACTCTCAGATTGGAGTAATCAGTAGGAGACTTGGATCAAACTTCCATTGGTGTCTTGCAGTCGATGGTGACCTATTCACCAAATAACAAGCAGTGTTAATCTCTTCTGCCCAAAAATTCCTGGACAATCGGCGTTAAAGAGCATGCATCTAACTTTTTCTAAGATAGTCATGTTCATCCATTCTGCAACTCTATTCTGCTGTGGTGTATGTACAACTGTGAGATGCCTTACAATTCCTTCCTTATCATAAAATTCTTGAAATTCTTTGTTGCAGAACTCCAATATGTTGTCAGTCCTCAAGCTCTTAATCTTCTTTTCTGTCTGCTTCTCAATTAAGGTCTTCCATTGCTTGAAGTTGACAAATACCTCATCCTTATGCTTTAGCATGTACAACCATACTCTCCGTGAGAAGTCATTAATAAATGTTAGCATGTACCTGGCACCTCCCTTTGAAGGAACCTAAGAAGGCCCCCAAAGATCTGAGTAAATGTAATCCAAGGTGCCCTTGGTCCTGTGAACTGTAGTGTTGAATTTCACTTTGTGTTGCTTGCCAAGCACACACTGCTCACAGAAATCTAGCTCTCTAGTCTTCTCTCCACAAAGTAAAGCTCGTTTGCTCAGTTCTGACTTCCTCTTCTCACTCATATGCCTAGGCCGTATATGCCCAAGCTGCATATGCCACAATCTTGTAGTATCATTGGCTGATGAAGAAACTGCTGCAGTACCAGAAATTATGTTTCCCTGTAATATGTAAAGGCCATTCGGCTTGTCTCCCTTCATGATAAGCAATGCATCTTTGGAAACCTACAGAACTCCTTCTCGAGCTCTATACTTGCAACCATTCTTGTCTAGACTACCCAGTGATATCAAATTTTTCTTCAGATCTGGAACATGACACACATCTGTTAGGGTCCTTACTATACCATCATGCATTCTGATACAAACTGAGCCAATTCCTACAACCTTATAGGAAACATCACTTCCTATAAGCACTTTACCACCATTGTATTTCTGATAAGTGGTAAACCACTCTTCTCGTGGGCACATGTGGTAGGAACAATCACTATCTAAAATCCATTCAGAGATTAGTAAAGTTTTGGCAATGTTGAGAACAAGCCCACCATCAGACTCATCCTCAACAATTCCTGCGACATCATCCCATTTCTGATCAGAAGTTTCACCTGTATCCTTCGCCTTTCCTTGTTTCAGATAATTTCGTTTCCAATGCCCCTTTTCACTGCACCTAACCTAAAACACTTGTCACAGTTTCTAGGGTTGGTTTGGGATTTTGATCGGCCTCTACTCCTTCCCCTTGCTCTTAGTCTCCCTTTCACCACCAATCTTTCCTACTTTCACCATTATTGTTGCCTAGGACATATTTTCTCAATTTGTTGAAATTCAATGAGGCCTTCACATCCTCCATTGAAATTGTATCTCTCCCATACATACAATAAAGTAGTAACTAAGTGCTCAAAAGATTTTGGCAGAGAACACAAGAGAATTAACGCTTGGTCTTCATCTTCAATTTTAACATCTATATTAGCAAGATCTAGAATCACCTTATTGAAATAATCAATATGCTGAGTAATAGATGTAATCTCATTCATCCTCAATGTGTATAATCGCTGTTTCAAATATAGTCGATTCGTCAGAAACTCTCCAGTTTCTTACATAAATCTGCTGGCATAGTTTATATGGCGACCTTTCTCAGTACGTTATCTGCCAATGATAACGTCAGAGTACTATAAGCCTTTGCCATAAACTCATCCTTTTCTTTGTCTGTCAGCATCTCTAACAAGGAATCTCTGCCCTTTAACACTCTGTGTAAACCTTATTGACATAGGAGGGCGTTATCTTTCATCTTCCACAACCTGAAGTCGTTCTTTCCAATTGAATTTCTCTACCTCGTACTTCATGCCTGATATCTGATCCAACTTGCTCCGATACCAATTTGTTGAAACCCAAGAGGATCTATTATAAAAACTATGAAATAACAGTAAAGTAATTCAATGAAAACTAACAAGAAGTTTTAATGTGGTTCAGGCATGTGCCTAATTCATCTGACAAAGAAAAGAAGTTTCTTAATCTCAAATCAAGATAATAAGTACAACTTTGAGTCATACAAATCTCACGAGAACACCCAACACCTTCATTTTAAACTCCGTCTCGAGAAAACTATCTCAAAAGTAGTTAGAATCACTCATGTTATGTCTCACTTGATTGTCCCGGAAGAAAACTGCTTAAATACCCGCGAAAAAGAGTCCTTGGCCCATGCATCTATGTGCGGTGCTGTGGTGCTAGCTTTCTGGTGTTGCAGTGCTGGATCGCTGAATGCTTGGCACTGCGGCGACAGCTGCTGAATGCTTCCCCAGTCTCCGCGTCTGCCGTTTCGCACCGTTTCTTCTATTTCTCGTCATATGTGGCTCAAATTTCAAGGCAAAATCAACAAGGGGTGTGGTCAGTGGTGTCAACTTTTTTTTCTTTTCCTGACTCGGAATTTTGCTTTCAAAATCAGTTTAGTGCATGTGCATGTATATTATTGTGATAAGATATCTTGGAAATTATTTGCAGCACTGCTATGTAAAGATTTTCCAAAAGCACATTCCTTAATCAAGCTATAGTATTGCAACTTCTTCTTGTGGAAGTTCCCTCGAGCCAAACTAAACGCTTGTTCCAGAACGATATTACTATTAGTTGTTACCCTTTTTGGGATTTGTTTATCTTCCTTTTAGAGTTTATTCTTTCTCCCCAGTGGAAGATTGTTTTCCCCATCTTTTCTGGAGTTTACTTGCTTTCATTATCTCTCAGCTTATCTATGTTTATTTTATATAAGCTCTACCATCTACTTAATTTGCACGAAAATTTTGGTGGTGGATATAGGCATTTGCTGAGCCACTATACATTACCGCGCATTTAATATTCATTTTATCATTAATTGGGAGCAACAAATGGTTTTATTGTTTCCAGTTGGTTAGTCATAAAACTATCAAAACTCCTTTTGCATAACACATTTTGATTTTACTGTTTCGTTGTATAAAGTTATTATAAAACTTAATTCACTTAGGCATAGTTCAAGCCTCACACTACATTTGTGAATTCTTTTAAAATATTTGAGAATTGAGAGTTTATAATATCAAAAGATATTTGGCAAAAATTTAAGGATTTGAATTTGTAAACTTGAAAAAAAAGATAAAGAGGAAGAAGAAGAAGAAGAAGAAGAAGAAATGCAACATGTAAGCTCCTTGAAAAACAATAAAGAGACTCCCATTTATTTTTAAGATCTGAACAAACTTATGTTGACTTAAAATTTTATCATAAATTATACAAAATTACTATTACTTTCCATTTTAGGTTAGGTCATTACTATAATTTTATAAAATTGTACATTTTATTCTATCAAATTAATGCTTCAAAAATTTATTGTTAAAGTAAAATCCAACATCTTCCAGTACTCTCCCAATGGATAATAGGTAAGAGAAGAGACGGGAAGAAATGTAAATAGATGAATCATGTTTAAGTGCTTTTCATTAAGTCAGCTGATGAGCACTTTGGATCTTTTATTTCATTTTTTATTTCATCTCCTATTTCAATTTGAGGTATTATATTAGTTATCTAATTTTAATTAGTTATTTAAGAAAGTATTTACTAGTATGTCACATATTTTGAAATGAAATAAAAGATGGAATATAAATTGAAATAGAAGATTCAAATAAGGTGACAAGGTTATGTTCCATTGACCTCTAGGCTCCAAGATGAAAATTTTGGTTTCCTTTCCAAGGAAGATCCACCAGGACAAGACATGAGCTCGTCAGATTTATGATCCTATTTATCCATGTCATGGACACTAACCTTGACTCTCCAGCGCCAAATTAATTGAACATTAGTAGCAGGTGTAGTTGTACTTTAAGGACATCCATAGATTTGTGGGTGTGATAGAAGAGATAGGGTGTGGAGGGGATATTTATCATTTCAAAGCAAGTTCAAAAAGGGATACATGTGAAAATCTAATAAGCTCTGTCAGCTCTTTCACCAAAATAAGAACAAGACACATAACATCCAGACCAGTACAATGATTCAGTGAAACACCAAACAAACAACCAACAATGAACAATGGCCCGCCCTCTACTTTTTTGGCCCTTTGTCATTCATGATTGCTCTCTTTTCCCTCCACCATGTTCTCTCCTTCACAATGCATATATATATATATATATATATATATATGAATCAAAATTTCTATATGCGTTGTTTAGACGTTCCAAATCAAACGCTGAAAATTATATCACATCAGCCTAAGATATATATATATATATATATATAGGCCCCAATAATTAATAATGTGGCATGATTCTCACATTTTAGTGTAAAATTTGTGATTCTTAAATCTTGGTGCGAGAACACCCAATGTAGATAAGAATTCTCTGTCCGGAAACGTGAGATGGGAATAATTAAGTTTGCTATATACATATACATAAAATTGGAAATGGAGAAGAATCTTTCTATTTTGTGACAACAAACTTTTTATTCTTTTGAGCAACCATTAATATTGTAGAGAAAGTTAGGTGCCGTAGTGGTATTGTTGGTTCTCGGTTTGTGCTTGTCTCTGTGCCTTCCTGTTCTCATCCACAAACTCCTCAATGATAGGCATCCCCCTTGGCTATTGCTGCTGCACCTGCACCTGCACATCATCTGCTTTTCTCTCTCCTCTCTTTCATTTCTTTTTCTGTATCGCTTCTCTCTTGTTCCTTTCACTTCTACCTGCACAACTCATTCATTTTTTGTCACACAGGTATGAGTAATATGTTATTTTGAAACTCCTATTACGAAAACAAAGGGCGCCTACAAATCTTGCATGAAGTTTGGTAACTTATTTATTTCTAGTCACTTTTAATAATTTTCCCTAATATTTATTAATAACACAATTTTCCAATTAAGAAAAATCTTCAACTAACACTTCTTTTACCAAAATGAAATCTTTAATAAGGGAATACTATATTGACCATTTTGTAATCTTGTCGACTATGCATAATAAAAAGGAGAGTTTTTCTATTAAGACTTTTATTTTATTTAAAATTATATCGATCTAGAGTTACATAAATTTTTACCAATGAGCAATACCACACATAACCAACTTCTATTTAACGCTTATTTTGTTTCCCATAATTTGGGATGAATATTGCATTGCAACGCGTTGGTGGGCCAAGCAATCAATAGCATCACAAAAGGGATTTTTACAAGGCGAGTGGCCTTTTGTCTAGTGGTATTAGTCTCACACAATTGGGAGTTCGACCCTAACGAACTCTTACTGTGCATGTGTATAAATAAAAATTAAAAAAAAAAATGAATTTTTTACAATTATTGTATAGGATTTTCTAAGGTTAATTATTTTTGGGGGTATGGGGATCTTCCCAGAATCTAAGAAGGGCAAAGGCACACAATAAAAAAGGGAAGGAAAGTTAGAATTGGTCCATAATAGGCTGCTTTTGGCAATATGTAGAAGAAAACGCAAAAGAAAATGGAAAATTATCTTCCATCTCATTTTTCCTCCAATAAGAACAGCTTGCCAGAAATGAAAAAATAAAGACAAAACTCTATCATTCTTAGATAAAACAAGATGAAGTTCAGTGTGACCACATAAACACACATGTGTTGGGCAAATGCTTAGGGGACCAAATATGAGTCCCCCACCTGCTAGACCGTAGGCCAGTCTTATATATGATATAGCTTGCTATTAGAGAAATCAATCCGTCTGCTCCTTTCTTCAAGCATTTGTCTACAAGACACATTGCTGTAACAGATTTATGTGGACTTAAGTAATAACTAGTGTTTATTTATATCTTTGTGAAAGTGCCAAAGTTTTTACTTGAATAAAAGACAATGCTTTTTATCCAATGGAGAGAAATCAGGCCCTGTTCTAGGTATAGTAATATATCATCTAGCTAGGACCACTTATCCCACTGCTGATTTGTGTTGGGACTTGGGACCAAGAAAGTGACAGACTGTGTGTGTTTATTTCCTGATTGATATTACTATAATTTAACATGAAATACTTAAGGAAAAAAATATATATATTTACCTCTGTCCCTGATTTCAATTTTCCACTTGAAACATGTGGATCTCCACTGAGCTTTATTGATCTTTCTTCAATTGAAGGAGTGGGAGCAGGACTTGGACTACTCGAACTAATATCCATCGGCGTGCTTTGAGTTCCCACGTCCCTAGTCGTGCTCCTTTTCTTTTCTGCATTGGAACAGAATGAATATGAAAGAAAAGCTAAGGATTTTATTTTCTAAACTAAACTTAAGAGGTTTGAAAAGAAAAGAAAGCATTTTAGACCTTTGGATGTGACTTCGATTTCATTTTCGTGTTCTGAGATTGGAGACTTGGCTAGAAACTGGTGCGTGTGAGGATATATGAGTGGAGCAGACATAGTAATTCTGCTTGTTACGCTCCGAAACGATCTTGCGCTGAGTGTTTTAGCAGATAAACACTCCAAAGGAACTTCTCCTGATAAGGGATTGCATATGTATTTTTCTGCGTCATTCCACTTGGAGTTGAGAGTTAAACCATATTCTGGTGATAGGTACTCCCAAGAATACACAGTTTTTGCCTGTAATGCTGCAATACATCCCCAAATCACCAAAATGAATTCTCTTTTTCTTAAAAGAACGTATACTTGTATTCATAAAGTTGTTACCTTTTAGGGCTGTGGTAAATGAATATGTTGAAGGGTCAATTTCCTCTGCGTAAAATGAGAAAACTTTATGAGAATCAATTCAGAATAGTTTTGAGGAATATTATAATAATTGTGGTTACCTCTTAGTGTGTAGCCTGGAGAGGAGGCTGTGCTAGAAATGGTGATATTTGATCTGAAAGACCCTGCGTCCTCTCTGAAACTCTTTAAATTTGATGCTGAAAATCTTCTCGAACTCGTGTTTTCACGGCTGATTCGGGCCTTAAGAGTCCATTCTTTCAAACTGAAGTCAGGCTCGTCATCCTGCCGCGAACGCAGAGAAGATTGGTGCTCCATGTTGTTGGTCACAATGCAGGTCTGTATCTATTTTTCTCTAAAGTAAGGGATTAATTTTGCTTTACCATTTGCCTAACTTGCTACATACTTTTTATAGGAGCTAACAAGCAGAATCAGCAAAAGAAAGCTGCTTTCAGAAAAACGAAAAAAGGGGCCAAAAAAAAAAAAAAAAGAAGCAGTTCAAACTGATAAATATTCCCTATTCATCTGACTTTTTCTCTAACATGTATTTAGCCAATGGGCCATGGTCCCATTGGCATATGCTGGTGGCGGAATAAGAGGAAACTCTAAGCTAAATTTTGCCGTTCACGGAAAATGGCGCAATCATTTGAAAATAAAACAGAGACTTAAGTAAGTAGGGTATTCATGATAGTATCCTTAATTAATCATTATTTTGTATGGGTTTTGGGTATTGGATTATTACAAAGCCGCACAAGACAACTGCATTATAGAATTTTGAGAAAATTCTAAAAGATCGGTAAAATTTTCAAAAAGAAAGTATATGATTAACTAATTAAAATTGCCCTAATGTATTTGACAAGCTTTTTTTATCAAACATTAATAAAGTTTATCTCTAAAAAAAAAACATTAATAAAATTAAACATGGTGGTTATAGTTGTTTAAGAGATTAATTCATACAAACAAAAGTACAACTATATAGGTGCCAAGTTGTTAACTGACTCAATGGCCTCATATCACAATCTTAATATATAGAGTTTAGGATTTGAAGCTTAATGAATTTTTGTGCAAAAAAAAAAAAAAAAAAAAAAAAAACAACGACCACGTAAACTTATGCATTCTCTCATGGAATGTTGTAAGCAATACTATTGTTTAACGTACACTAACATTTTGCTATAACTTGGATGCAATATTTCAATTTAAATACGAGTAAGTTTTTTTAATCAATGAACATAAAACTAGGCGTGTATGTAGAATAAGGAGTGAGGAAAATTATTTCAAAGGAATTATGTATAACACTTTAGAAAACAATTAACGTATATATCATTTGATATCATAAGATATTATCGACTATAATATTTAATACGCCAATGATAGTATAGTATCAATGACATAACTATGTACGTAATTGAGGATTCAATTAGTCATATCAATATAAATTATTCATAAAATGAATTAAAATAAAAAGATTAAATTTTTTTAAAATTCGGGAATAATTTCAAACTCAACCCTATTATGAGCACACATATGTTAGTTAAGGAAATGGACCTGTTGACTTTATAATTAATGACCACTTGTATTGGCAGGAGGCCATTTTTCATTGTAGCATTTCTTGATTCGGGAATTAAAACAATATGTCCGCTACGCTGGTAATGCAGTGTCCTGAAATATTGGGTACAACGGTCCAAGATGACCTAAACTTTATTGGTTCAGTTGATTTTCATGTTTTAACTGTCAGAATGATTTCCAGCTATTTAATGTTTATATAGGGGTTGTACAAATTTACTCTTCATCCTGGTTTCTAGTAAGGTTTTTGTTGTTAACTATCGTTGGAAATTAGGGCAGTAATTGGATTCACCACTTAATTATTTTAATGAATTTTAATTTTATATTTAAATAAGACTATACTTTTTATTAATTTAAAACTCCATTTTATATAGGAGACTTATTTATATAAAAGCGAGTGTAGTAAGTGATAACCAATCGATATTATGAACTTTTCACATATTGCATGTAGGAATTTCAACATTTACAATAAAAAGAAAAAAAAGTGGGGGTAATTCTATAAGCATATAGAAAAATATGCTCTTCTTTCCTTTGTGGTTGGTTATCATATTAGTTATTCTATAATATGATTGGATAAAATATTGTATGCTCATTAATTATAATATTTATGTGATTATTTGTCACGCTTCACAACAAAATCATATAGTGTTGTCTTGAGGAGTGAAATTCAATCCCAAAATAAATAAATTCTCAATTCAAGATCATGATCTTAAATAAAAGGGCTTCAAATGTTTATAGTAAACTAAATAAATCTTGCAACATAGAAAACCCAGTGATAAATGGCCAATACTTTGTCTTTAACTAGAAGTTATTAAAAGAAAAACTAATTACTAGCACGAAAATCATGCTAATAACTATTTCGAACTCCTCATCAAAAAAAAAAAAAAAAAACTTCAGCTTTTGATTCTCCTTAAAAGTGGGTTCCACATCCTAATCATGGCCAGAATCTAAGTTTGCTACAAGAACATTTAGAAACATAGAAATGTAAGTAAAAGGCTCAATAAATGTCTATGTGTGTGGAATGCGAGTTCATGAACATAGCATATCAAAACATTGTTTGGTTATAAATGTTAAAGAGAAACAAACAATAATTAGTTAAGTGGTGAGCAGTAATAAAACGGGAAGAGGAATAGTTAACATTTTTAAGGGTCCAACAATTAAATGAGATAATCAAATTAGTAATTGCTGAAGATAGCAAGCATTTATGACTCCCACAATAACAATCCTTACCATTTTGGGTAAGGTGCCACCTCACGAAACAGTGTCTAAGCCTAGGTCCTCGTGAAATCCTACAATCCACCTCAACCACAAACAACTTGTGTTGTGTGTTGTGGGAGTTTAGTTGGAGGGCTTGGGGCTCAATCGGCAAGCCCACTGCTGCCCAATGAAGCCCCTCACACATTTAGATTAAGTTGGATCCAACAATAGTATCAATAATAGTAACCAAATCAGTCATAAATGTAGATCATCGTATTTTGTCACTCGCTCTTAATTTTCTTACAATGTGTCTAATCATTCAAATCATTAAAATATTATGATTATTATGAGGTTCTCATCAATTCTATTTGCAATTTGAGAATCTGCTATTTTGTTATTATTTATTAGCCCTTTAAATTTGGCAAAATTGAAAATAACCCCTTTGTGTTCTACTCTTATCGAGCATGCTTTTCGGTTGTGTCCGGCATCATGCATTTTTTTTCTAGGCACGATATTATTGTGCTAGACACGTGTCAGGGCCATATCCATATCTAATATTACTTGAAACAATTTTTTGAAATGTCCACGCATCATAGTGTATTATATGTGTATTCGACTAATCTTAGGTTTAATAATTTGAATAATAAATGAATGTTAAAGTAATCCTGGACTCAAATATTGAAATGTAGAAATAAAGTAGTTTGAGAGTAATATTGAATGCTACCTACTTAAATATATATCTTCTGTAATGATGCATTTCATATTGTTGTACTTTGGCACAATTTAAGCTAATTACATGTTTAATTAGATTTGGATGGATGCCAATTATGGTTGGAATACAAAGATAATTAAAGTGTTGAATTGGAGGAAGAAAGATGGTTAAGTGTTATATATTGAATTGTCCCACATTGGCACATTGAGAAAGAGGAGACTTGCTTGTGCCTTATAAAATCAAGTGGAGGAGTTGAAGGGTTATTTCAACCCTTCACTTGTCCCACATTGGTTTTGTAAACAAGTGATGAATAGTTTATATTGAACTCAAAAATGAATGCTTGATAAAGTGTTTATTAAGGGGTTCATATAAGTAGACCACACGTGAGCCCGGCCGCCGCCCGGCTCGGCTCCGGATCCGGGTCGCGGGCGCGGGCGTTAGGTCGAATGTCTCAGTTTCAGTCTTATCTTTTTGGATAAAATTCAATTGAAAATTTGAATTTAAAAATTCAAAATATACTTAACCAAATCAGGGCTTGCTTGATCAGATAAGTTTGACTAAGAGTAAAAGATAACCGAGGCTTGTAATCGGATAAGGGTAGATAGATCCGAGATTTAGCCTGGTAATCTGGAATTCGACAAAGGTGGTTACAAGACGTGGCTTAGTGCTACTGGATGTGTGACGTGTAAAGGCGATGTGGCAAATTGCTACTGGATGGGTGGCGAAGAGTGACGTGTTAGAGGCCATTAATTGGCGGACTCTAACTATAGCTAACCCTAACCCTAATTATGCCTATAAATACCCTGCCTCTGGTAGACTTGAGGAACACACGAAACAGCATCCCTCTGCTTACGTCTTACGTTATTCCTCTCCTCCTTTTAAACACTGATATTCTTATTCACATTTTCCCTCTGGCTTTCCCTAAATCCTATTTTTTGGCTATTTGATTCTGGCAACTAAGTACTGTTCGAGGTGAACGAGACGGAGTGCACCTGATCGTTTTGGACCATCTTATCCTGGGAGGAGCAGTGTTGTACCCATTGCACTGGTGAGTCGGGGTGCTCGTTTCTTCAAGGCAAATAGAATTCTGTGATTTGGTCGCCTGATTGATTCTGTTATGATACAGAATCCTTAAGCTAAGTTTTCTTTAACATTTTTCATCTATATTTATAAATATGACAGCATGCTTTACTGCTTTTTATGCCTTGGTTGATATATGTAATTTTTTGCTTTTTCTGGACTCATATCTGGTTAAATTTATGTGCATGAATTTTGTTATGCCTTGAATATGCCTTTTGTATAATTCAGATCATGCTATATTTGGATTTCATTTGATAAAAACACATGTTATGCCCTCTTGTGATTATCTGTTTCATCATTTGATTGATAATCTACAATTATGATATCTAATGTGGTGCAATACTGCATGTTGGTATATCTAGAAACAACAATATTGAAGAAACGAGTATTTCGTGTGTTTTTTCATATGCTGAAATTCTGATTAGATATCTTGTCTACAAATCTTGCCTAAAATTCTAATTAGATATCTTGTCTAGGATCTTGCCTGAAATTCTACAACTTCTTATTTTTCCTAGATATTCTGTCTTAGGATTATTTTGAGAAATCTATGATGGGTTCAAATTCGCATGTTGTTGGTGATATTGTGTCAGCAAAAGTTGACCTTTTCGGACTGCCGAAAAAATTCGCAGGCCTGTATTTTAAGCGTTGGCAACAGCGCATGAAAATCTAGCTGATGATGAAAGGTCTTCTTTCGTTGATTTAGTTGACCATGCCAGAACCAACTGAAACTAATCCCAAAACTAAAGAAATAGCCGATTGGAAAATGAAGGATCAGATTGTTCAAGGAGTGATTCTATTAGCTTTGTCTAATACACTCTTTGATGTATAATGTTATGATTCCTATACAACTAAATCTTTATGGGATGAACTGGATAAGAAATATAATACTGCAGAGCAAGGGCTTGAAAACTATTCGGTTTCCAAATTCTTGAAGTATCAGATGGTTGAAGGCAGGTCTGTATCTGAACAGACACATGAATTGATCAATCTGGAACATTCCCTAGCTAATGCTGAAATGAAACTTCCTGAAAAATTTATGGTCATGTCGATTGTCGATAAGTTCCCCAAATCCTGGGAAAGTTTCGGCATGACTCTAAAGCATCAAAAAGGGAAATTGACTTTAGATGATCTGATGATCGCCATAAGCATTGAAGAGGAACATAGAAATCAAACTCATAATGTTCCTGTTGAATATCATCCTAAGGTGAATATAATAATAGGAAAGAAGAAAGTCAACATGAACTTGAATTCTAAAACCATCGATAAGGGAAAAGCCAAAAATAATAAGAAACCAAAGGCAAACAGACCTTGCTGGAATTGTGGACAAAAAGGGCATTGGGCTAAGGAGTGTCCCTCCAAGAAAGCCAAGGCTAAAGCCCAGTCTGCTGGACCAGTGGTCAACATAGTTGTTGGAGACACCAGTGAAGTCGGAGTTCTTGATGCATCCATGGATGAGTACGTTTCCTTTAAACCAGAATTATTCTCTATCTATGAACCCTATGATTAGTTGATAGACACTGGTGCTAATGTGCACGTTTGTGTCTTATCAGTATATTAGCGGAATGACTATGACGATGGGAAACTCAAGTGCAGCCAAAGTGTTTGGGATAGGACGCGTGGACCTGAAATTTCCTTTGGGGTGCATATTATCTCGACAAAGGGTGCATCATGCTCCAGCAGTCCTAAGAAATATCATTAGCGGTTCTGTAATAGTTAGGGAGGGCTATGAAATTTTCTTTAAGTCAAATAAAGTTGTAATTTTACATTACGACACTTTCATTTGTAAAGGTTATCTTTCCGATGGTTTGTTCAAAATTCGAGTTGAAAACCTTATTGGTTCTAATAAAAGTGACTTTCCTGTTATAAATGTTATTAAGAATTTATCTATTTGGCATAGTCGTTTAGGACACTTGAATTTTAGTTCTGTCAAACGAATGATAAACTTAAATTTAATTCCTAAACATGATATTGAACGGGGTCATAAATGTCAAATCTGTGTTGAAGCCAAGCAAGTTAGAAAGCCTTACCACTCAGTTGAAAGACAAACTGAAATTCTTGACTTAGTGCACATAGATATTTGTGAGTTCAATGGGTTCTTAACAACAGACAATAAAAGATACTTTATCACCTTTATAGACGACAGCAGTAGGTATTGTTATGTTTATTTATTAAAACATAAAGATGAAGCACTAGAAAACTTAAACGGTTAAGGTCAGATAGGGGTGGAGAATATGGGTCCAACCCATTTCATGAATATTGTCGGAATTTTGGTATAATTCATGAAGAAACTACTCCTTATTCTCCTGCTTCGAATAGGATAGTTGAGCAGAAGAATAGAACTTTTATAGACATGATTAATAGTCTGCTTTGGAATTTTGGACTGCAAAAGTACATATGGGGGAAAGCTTTGAATACGGCTTGCCATATTCTGAATTGAGTTCCCCTGAAACATAAAGAAAGCACTCCATTTGAATTCTAGAAAGGCGAGAAACCTAGTCTAAATTACTTCCGAGTGTGGGGCTGTCTTGCAAAAGTTTTAGTCCCTGAACACAAGAGGAAGAACCTAGGTCCTAAGACTATTGATGCGGTCTTTCTAGGCTATGTGGAACTTCTTATGCTATGAGATTTTTGGTTATTAAATCAGAAATTCCAGAAATAGATGCGAACACTATAGTCGAATTTCGTGATGCTACGTTCTTTGAGAATGTGTTTCCCATGAAGACTGGGATTCCTAAAAATGTTTCTTTAGATTCAACCCTAGAGTCTACATCGATTCTTGATCATGTGGAAAAGATGACAAATGTGGGGGCTGGTCCTACTAGTACCGACACAGTTCCTGGAGAACTGAATGAACCCAGACGGAGTAAAAAAGGGCTAGAATCACTAAGGACTTTGGGAGTGACTTTGTTGCTTACAATGTCGAGGGTGATCCTGTTACCTTCAAAGATGCTATAGCTTCTCCTGAAGCTAAGCATTGGAAGGAAACCATTAAGAGTGAGATGGATTCTATTGTCTCGAATGGGACATGGGAATTAGTCGATCTCCCTATGGGGTGTACTACTATAGGAAGCAAGTGGATCTTTAAAAAGAAACTTAAGTTTGATGGGACTGTTGATAAGTTTAAAGCCAGGCTGGTTGCTAAAGGGTTTAGGCAAAAAGAGGGAATAGATTACTTCGACACATATTCTCTAGTAGCTCGTTTGACTACCATCCGAGTGCTTATAGCACTGGCTTCCATATATGATTTCCTCATTCACCAGATAGATGTGAAAACAGCCTTTATGTATGGTGATCTTGAGGAAGAAATATATATGGATCAGCCTAAGGGCTTTGTAGCTTTTGGAAATGAGCGAAAAGTTTGCAAGCTTGTTAAATCACTTTATGGTTTGAAACAAGCACCTAAACAATGGCATGAAAAGTTTGACAAAACCATATTGTCATTCGACTTATTAGTTAACAATAATGACAAGTGCGTCTACTGCAAAGTTAAAGGTGATAAATGTATTGTGTTATGCCTGTATGTAGATGGCATTCTGCTGTTTAGCTCCAACACTGAGATTATCAATGGGACTAAATGTTTCTTAAAGAACAAGTTTGAAATGAAAGATATGGGTGTTGCGGAAATGATTGTTGGACTTAAGTTGACTCGTTCAACTGAGGGTATAGCAGTCTCTTAGTCTCACTATGTTGAGAAGATAATTGAGAAATTTGGCTATAAACAAAGTAAAATCGCAAAAACACCAAATAATCCTTCAGTGGCTCTCTTTAAGAATGAAACTGGTGTACCAGTGTCTCAGTGAAGGTATTCTCAAATAATTGGTAGCTTGCAGTATCTTGCAAACAGCTCAAGACCAGATATCTCATTTGCAGTCTCTAAGCTTGCTACACATACAAGCTGTCTTAATCGAACTCATTGGGAGGCTTTAGATAGGGTACTTCGTTATCTAAAGGGCTTGGCTTCACTAGCCTTGCACTACAAGAGATTTCCTACAGTGCTGGAAGGGTTTAGTGATGCCAGCTGGATAGCCAAGAACTCCGAAAGTAATAGGTGTACATGGTATGTATTTACCTTCGGTGCGACGCTGTCTCCTGGAAGTCTTCTAAACAGACTTTGATAACTCGGTCCACCTTTGAGGCTGTGTTGTGTGCTTTGGACACAACTGGGACAGAGGCTTAATGGTTATCTGGGCTGATGGTACAATTGCCCATGGTAACCAAACCTCTTTCGGGAATTGCTATACATTGTGACAATCAAACCACAATTGCAAAGATTAGTAGTTCAAAGTTCAATCAAAAGAATAAGAGACACATCCAAGTTAGACTAAAGTCTATAAGGGAATTGGTGTCTGATAGGGTTATAGCAATTGACTTTGTTGGATCCAAAGACAACACTACAGACCCTTTAACTAAAGGACTTGATTTGTTCTCAGTTCATAAATTCAGGTTGGGGATGGGACTGGAAACCCATCAGTGATATACCTACAGTGGCAACCCAACTTACTAAGTGGAGATCTCACAAGGTAGGTTCAATGTGGTATAAACAAGTTGCCGAGCATATCAAGTTGCACCTAAAATTTAGATTGATACTTTGTATCTTGTGTCTCTCCCCTGATTGCCAGATAGGTGCTGACTACTGCTGGAACAGTAAGAGTTTAACTCTGAATGGGGTCAAGTCTTTTTGGACGAGATGCGAGCAGTGCATCCCTGGAGACGCCCAACTAAGTGAATGTAGTCCTTTGGCCGGGACTAAAGGAATTGGGTTGTTCCTTAACAAACATTCATGAGACAGGATCGGGACACATGGCCTTAATGTGTCAACCCTAAAGATCAGTACATAGCCTTTAGCTTGTTGTTACTTATGGATGCAACACATATTACATATTTGTAAGGTTATCATTTTGTTTTGTCTTATAAAGCCACTTTAATGCATGGATTTGAGCTCCTAGATGGGCAATTAGCTTGGATCTAGCCTCTAGGAAAAGAAAATCTGCTATAATAGCAATCGTCTTCCGCATCACTACAATATTGCACTTGAAAGCTGGAAAATATATATATATATGGGGTTAATACATAATTTAAAGGCGTCTTAATTTGGAAGCTAAGATGATATCTTCTTTTGACTATTAAGAATTATATTCTTCTGATTATGATATGAATTATTACAAGTCATTGTTTGGAGAGTAACTATTTGATGGCGGGGAGATGAGTAGATCAGACGCTTAGATATATATAGTCACGATTATGTTTGGCAAATGACAATGCAAATATCAAAACTCCTCTCGTGAGGAGAGGAGACAGATGTTTGTTTACTTGTATTGACGCGACGCCATTTTCTTGATTTGCGGATTAAAACATAGGGCCACCAGTGTCCTGAAATTATTGGGAGCAATGGTCCAGCCGTCCAGGGGATGGTCTCAAATTTGATTGGTGCTGCTGATTTTCAAGTTCCAACTGTCTGAATGAATTCCAGTTCATATTGGCCCTACAAATTGGCTTGTGGAAATTTAATCTTGATCAATGTTTCTACCAAGGGATTGTTGTTAATTACTATGCGGTGAAACTTGGTTTAATTGGCAAATTAATAAATTAAACGAATGAAGTTTCACTTATGACGAATATTAGTGGAATATTTAAGTTCATTATTTTCTTTCTAATCTAATCATATTGCAAATATCATTAGTTGGTTCGTAGGCTATATCAATTAGTTGTAATGATCATTTAATTTAGAGCTCAACATAATACACATATATATATTTTATATCCCTATATTTGACCAGTCTGGATCTTTTATTTTATTTCATGAATATATGTCAAGTGTATTAAATATTTTTATAATAATAATAATAATAGATTGGAGATTAGATCTACTTGACATAAATTTATCAAATTAAAATAAAAATAAAATACAAAATATAATAAAAAATCCAAAATAATATTTAACTGCAACGTATATGATTTTTTTACGGAAAAATAATCAAGTGGATAGATTAACTAAAGTACCAATAAATAGTCCTATATCTCTGAGCATAAATCCAATAAAAAAGAGATTGGAAGGCTATACATGACACACATTATGTGGCATCTGAGCACATCATTCTTAATTGTCCTATCATGGCGCAACACAGGTTTGAGCACCTCATTTTTACAATACATAAGACAAAGGTGTAATTTTTAGATGGTTTTGAAGTTTCAAAATTTAAATAATTTTAGCCATTTTTGTACGTCGAACTCCATGTGAGTTCGGTATGGGATGATTTCGGTGCTTTTCAAGTACTAAATAATTGTAATTATTCGATTACATTGAACTTCACGTGAATCTAATATTGCTACAAAAATATATAATAATATTAATAATATTAAGTGATAATAAATAAGTATCACTATTAAAAATAATGACTATTATTTTATTACTAATGATACTTTTTAAGTAACAATTATTTTTATTTTGTTACTAGTGTTTTGAATTATTATGATTAATGATTAGTGACGCGTGAATAGAGTTAATTAAATAAACACAATCTTTTGTCATTACTAATTTTATCAAAAACATTATTGCGACAATGAAATTTGGTATCACTTAATCTATATAATTTAGCGACAACAATTTTCACTTTAATGTATATAAATAGTTGTGATTGCTCTAAAAACTTAAGAATATTACAAGAATTTTCATTACATTACTGGGGTGGGGGTATATGTTTACCTTGTCCAATTACTTTACACTTTCTCTATAGATTTCTCCCACACAAGCACAAATTGTTGCGAGTAAGTCTGTCCGATTATTTAACATTTTCTCTATAAAATTCTCCTACACAAGCACAAATTATGAATCCTCAAAGTTTCTCTAATGTGGTCTCAATTATTAACCTCTGATGAATCATAACAATTGACTTGCATTATTTTCAACCCAATATTGATCTTGTGTAGGAAAATTTTGTGCCTTGCTACAGGGGCCTGCCTTTAACCACAAGTTAAGTTGGTTCATAAATCTTAATCACTAATTCAAACTGGCATTAGCCCTATTAAAAATTCAATTCTCATCTTTATGAACCGCAATCTGGAGTGGAATGGAACTACTCATGATACTAATATGAAAATATTGAGGAAAAATATTTCTAATTGTTTCATTCATTAAAGAAAATTGAAAAAGAAAAAAGAAAAATTAATTAGAGGAAAATATAGTGTATATGAAAGAAATGAATTTTACTCGCATGCAAAATGACGAGGAAAATGAAAGAACAATTTATTTTGACCTGTCTCCTTCTTTAGCACATTCATCATCCATCTTCTCTTGTTCCTTTCATTATTTAACAACCAAATAAGTTTGAAATTTTCTATTTCTTTATTTTTTATTTTTCTTTTTCCTAACATTTTTTATTTTCTTATCAAAATTCTTAAATTAAATGTACGTAAATCTTTATTAAAACATTAGAACTAAATATCTGGGAAGCCAACTTCCTGCATAAGAGCAATAGATTCGAACCACCTCAACCCGGATTTATGATAGAAGCTTGCCCTATGAGGGATCCAGAGCAAAACTGGACAAGATTTGGAAAATTATGGAGAGGCAATTTGGGCTTAAACCCATGGTTTCAACTCAACTCACTTAAGTTTGGATTGGATTGAATTTAAAATAATTTGATTGGGTGTGGCTCGGGTTGAGTTTTAATGAGTTGGGCTTTAATGGGACAAATTGGATTTTAAATGAAAATGAGTCTAAAATGGTTCCAACCCAATTTTAGCCCTACTTTGAACTTCCATTCTCAACACCTACTATTCACAATTTTTTCTTATTTTTTTATCTTTATTTTTAACTTATTTCCTCTATTAGCTATGAGTAATCTGTTCATTCTCTACATCTAAACCATACAAAATGCCAGCATACTTCTCTAGCGTGCCATTAAAGAAGTTCTCCTTCAACTTCCCGAAGGTGCAAAAGTTCTTTGCTAATTTATAATGTCTAGATAACTAGAGATCGTTCTTTTGTTTTTGTTTTTTGTTTTGTGATATCTCAAATTATTTTGAATTTGTTTACTTTATTTTGTGTTTAATCTTTTATTACTATTCATGATTATATATATATTTAATTCGTAACTAAATATTATTATAAAAAATTTAATATACTTAATATTTATTTATGATAAAAAAATTTAAGATAACATACTCATTGAAGTATATAATCTAAATTATTTGTTAAATATTTTTTTGGGTTTCACTCCATCCAAGTCTTACATATCGTTACACATTAATTTTCTTGTGTCATTTTGCATCCTATTTTTTGGTAATGGTTCATTCTTCCACTAGATATTACTTTTTCCTTTCCATTACTTTCTCTCAATAATTCAATTTTCGCTCTAAATTTAAAGTATTTTAAATAGTTATGTTTTATTCATTAAGCAAGATTTTTATTTTATTAAAAGAAAAAATATAAATATTATAAAATAATAAATAAATTATAAGTTTACTTAATTTGATTTGATTTTACGTGATTAATAAGGATGTAATAATAATTAATTAACATACGTCAAATGAAGATAAAAATATTATAGTTTAATAAAATAATATAATGATGTATTCAGCAAAAAGTTTGTATATATATATATATATTTGGGTATTGAATTTGCCCAAACTCGACCCAATCCATTTTCAACCCAACTCATTTTTAACCCATAATTATAAAACCATTTTGAGCTTAACCCATAAATACCCAATCCATATCCAATCCAACCCACCCATTTGCCACTGTTAGGATTGTAAATGAATATTTGAAAATTTATTTACTGTTCGCATTCGTATTTGTTTATACAAAATTCATTCGCATCCATTTAAAGCGGATATTATCCGTATTCGATTTGTAGATATCCGATTATTAATGGATATGGATATGGTAAATACGTATTCGGTCCATTTAATATTCGATCCGAATATATATTTATTAAATAATATATTATTTATATTTTTCAATAAAAATCTCATAATCCATATATGTATATATATAAATTATAATTAAAGAATTGGGAAGGAAAAATAATAAATTTAAAAAATTATTGTAATATAGAGAAAAACTTGAAGAATAAAGTTAATCAACATAATTATTGTTGGTTAATTTTATAATTAATATACTTAAATACCATTGTTGTTGTTGTTGTTATTATTATTATTATTATTATTATTATTATTATTATTATTATTATTAATTAATTAATTAATTAATTATAAAATCAATTATTAATTAGAAATTATGTTATTTGTTTGATTGCTCTTGTTTTAGTTAAATTATATAGTTCCTTCTATTAATTAAAATATATATTTGTTATAGGTTCATAGATTTACGTATTTGGATGTTCGTAAATAGATATCTAAATAATTATCATCGAATATGAATATAAAACAATAATTAGAATACGTATAAGTTTAATAAAATATGAATGCATATGAATAATTATAATCGAATACGAATATATCTGAATTCGACTGATATTCAAAGGATACGAATTTGGATATCATTTATAAATATCCGTCAAATTCGTATCCGTATTCGAATATTTAAAAAATAAACAGATACAAATATAGAAACAATGTATCCGATTCATTTATTATCCTTTTACACTTCTAATCATTGCTAGTAAATTATCTTCTGAAGATAAAGATGGTACGGTTTTCTTTCCAAGCAGGTGATAGGTACCCATCCGTGGTAGGTTATCTTCAACGATGTGGTGGGTTTTTTATAGGGAAATGTGTGCGAAGGGCCAGACCACAGAGATTGCGGAGATAGAGAATGTTCAGGCATACCTACGTGTGTATATTTCAAATCTTTTATTGTATTTTAATCGATATTTCATTTCAATAGATAAGTGTACAATATAATTTTCTTTTTTTTTAAAGAATACTTGAATAAAGTCACATAACAATTTATATGCATAAAATAGAATATAAAATTAAATATTAATTGAAATAAAAGATTCAAAATAGCATGTGCATGCATTTCCATAGCGGAGTGGGGATGGAAAACCACTCAAAATCATGCGTACAACAAAGTATGTAATATTTTCTGTGACAGGCTAATACGCTTACAGGTGTATAAAAGACAAAACTAAAATACTTTTTTCTCAATATCTTAAGCAATATTCTTAGCCAGATAAGCATGTCGTGCATCCCGGAAATGTTATATTTAGTGTTAGGAAATCATCTTCGTCAGGACGGTCACTTCCTCAATTCATCTACATTAATCCTGAGCTTTTGTCTCCAATGTGTGCTTAGTAGGATTGCTTCATACGGCAGAGGATAGCAATCAGTTTCTTTGCTTCATATAATCCTCAGAGTGGGCACTTCAAATCTCTTGATTTGATCTCCACTTTATCGTCTTTTGTCTTATTTTTAGCTTCCAACAAACACATTTCGAGCTGTGGGCAGCACTGCAGAGGGGCCTGGCCGGCAGATTTGACCAGATGAATAGATTCAAATTTGATAATTGCCAAGGGCCTTTAGTTTAGACTCTTTTACATCAATCAAATTAAAGTGATCTACATCAGAATTATATATATCTATATTTGATTCTGCAGAGATGGATTAATTTCTGTCCTCTCTCTTGATCTATCTATTATATCCCGTATTGAGATCTAGGTTTCAGCACTTGAAATTAGATTTTGAGAGTTTTGGAAGATACTTTGTAATCTGTTTTTCTTGTATATCTTTGTTTATGGATAGTGCCCAATTTGAATGAACCACGTAAATTCTTTGGAGTAAGGACTTTGAATTTGTGTTTGTTTAATTTGATATTTAAGTTAATTTTATTGATTAACAGATGGCCCATATGCTTATGTTCGTGCTATATAATGAATATTAATTGCAGCTTACATCAAGAACAAGTTGCTAAAAGAACGTGTTCTGCATGGAAAACCAAAGCAAAATGGTTTCCCATGAACATGATCCTCCAATGTTGCCCATATACTTTTCCAACAGGACCACGCACCGTCGAGACCACCAACCATCTTTTGCAATCTCCGCCCCAAAAACTATATATATATATATATATATATATCAGAGAACCTGGGATTGTGTACGATCCATGACGCTTTGTGTTGGTCTAACAATAGGACAAACAATTTCAATCATTAATTATTTATTTTCTTTTTCTTTTTCTTTTTTTAATTTGAATCATTCATTACCTACTTTTTGGTAAAAAGCATTTACTTTTTTTGTAAAAAGCACTCAAGTAGAGCGCAAAGACATAAATACTCTTGATTTATGCTACACAAAAGATAGAATGACTAAAGTATTTTTAATTAATAAATAGATAATATAATTAATATTATTTTATATATTTAAATATCCTTAATTTATGTCACACAAAATATAATGCCTCAATTATTTTTAACAAATAAATACATAATATGATCTATATTATTTTACTTAGATTAAAAATTGAATACTAATCGAATTCATCTCTAACTTTCATTTCATTTGACAAACTATTTTTCTTAATTCTTTTCCTTTTTTGTTTCGAATTTTGTTTTCTCTATTTTTTATTTTTTTTCTTTCTATCTTAAATTTCTTTATTTCTCTTTCTACGATTTTTTTTTCAAGAGTATGTCTTCTATATATTTATAAATACTAAATTTCATATTTCTACAAAGTAATAAGATGAAATATTTTAAAAATTGTACTTACTTAATTTGGTATCCTCTTTCTTCTTTTTCCTTTTAAGAATTTTTAGTATTTCAAAAAACAATAAACTCAATATAATGAAACTAAGACAAAAAAAAGAAAAAAAAAAAAAAGAAGAACCAATAGAAGCATGGTTCGCTGGATAATCTTAGCCATTTTGTATGACTTAAAAAAATTTAATAAAATTTTAAAAAATATATAAAAATATGTACAAATATTTATTAGGATTTGAATTATATTTTTAGTATAATTTTGAGTACAATAAATTAAATATGCTTGCTACAACAATAATGATATCATAAATATTTCATTCAACTATTAAAATACCTAAATCTTGAAAACCTATTATACAACATAATGAAAGTAACATTGATATAAGAAAAAATTTACATGCAACATAATAAAAACTGATGCCCAGACCCATATAAATATTCAATTGTTAATAGAACTTTCATATTTAAAAATTAAAAATATATCTAAAAATAAATTTAAATGAATAAAGTTGAAGAATAAATTGAAATAACAAATACAACTAAAATAATTTTTTTTATAAATCAAAAAATAAATAAGCAAAATAACTTATCCGAAAAGCCAAAAGTATTTTCATTTGATTACTGCCCCTAGCCCCCTCCCCTCCACCTGTTCACATATAGGGATGGCAACGGGGTGGGTTTGGGGTGGGTCTGGCAGGACCTAGGACTCGCCCCACCTTCCCTTTGGCCCCGAACACAGCGGGTTGGACCCGCCTAACCCTTTTTTTTTACAGTCTCTCTTCTTCATCATCACTTGAATGTATAGATTTTGTTGTGGTGGGTAGCAGGTTTGAGGAAATAAAATTGAAACAAGTAAAAAGAAAGAGAAGCCCTAATTTTCTAATATAGTATTATAGCTTACGGGATACTTATATATATAATATAATTACTATACGGGGTGGGTCCACCTAAACCTGTAACCCGCCCCGGACCCGGGTGGATCTTTCTAATCAAGACCCGCTACCTACCCCGAACCCGCCCCATCCGGGGTGGATCCCCGATTTACCCGAACCCATTGTCATCCCTATTCACACACCCATTACATCTTTAATGCACCATTCATCAAATATGATGATATAAAAATACTTTTAAACTATTTAATAATATTTTTCATATTATTGGCATAGTTTGATATTATTTATCATAATAAATTTAGACATATTCTAAATTAATAACATATCTTAAATATTTTATAATTTTTTAAATTCAAACTTTAAACAAAAATAAATATAAATAGATAATATAAATTTAAATTATTCTAAATCACTTATTAATATTAAAATAATAAATATATTTAAAATAATTCAATTAAATTTAATAAATAATTAATAAACAAAGTAAAAAATAAAAAATAAAATTCCAAATCCATCATCTTAGTTAATATAACTTTAATAATTTTAAAATTATAATTAATATATTTAAAATATTTTTATGAAATTTATCACATTTATTTATTGATTATAATTCAAATAGTAAAAAAAAAAGCCTAATATATCTAGTGATACAAATTCTCTTGAACACTGTTTATCTAGACCTGAGTGATGGTCTCTACCTGATAAAGGTGTGGGGTGGAACCTGCAACCAAGTAGCACACGTTAGGCTAGCCGAGAGGGTCTTCAACTAAGACTCTCCGATGGTTAAGTCAGTCACTAGACTTGGGATGTAAGAAAATGAGTAGAGTAATAGACAAATTCTATTAAACATTGTTTATCTAAACCTGAGTGATGGTCTCTAAATAGTCACCTAGTCTACTTCAACCTGATAGAGGTGTGGGGTGGAACCTGCAACCAAGTAGCATACGTTAGGCTAGCTGAGAGGGTCATCGGCTAAGACCCTCCGATGGTTAGGTTAGTTACTAGACCTGTGATGTGAGAAAATGAATAGAGTAATAGCTTAATTGAGAGTGTTTTTTCTTACTGTTTTACTAAGAGGATTAAGTGTTTATAGTGTATGCTTATGAGTGAAAAGATGAAACTCACCTTGATAGGCTTCGTGCATAATTCCTGCAAGTAAGGATAGTTTTGGTCATTTCGACTTGAGCCCATGTTTTGCAACTGTTGATCGTGCAGGCTATTAAGCTGAATGGAGGGGAAGGCCACACCGTCATTAATGCGGAGAAAACAACATTAATGGCAGAGGTGACACACCGTCACAGTAATAAATGCGGATGGACGGGTGGTTGAGGCACATTTAATGCGGTGAATGGGGCGGTGTAGACCGCCATCATTAGTCGCTAAGCACTTAACTTTGCTTCAATTAGGGCAAAGGTCGAATGGATTGACCTCTATGGTTGACCCAAGACAAAAGCCTCCGACCCATTCGACCAAACTTGGGCCTGGCTGTAGCAAGACCCAATAAGCCTGAGCGATTAGAAGTGATATGGTTCGACCTCATGGTCGAACCTAGGCCTGGTTTTGCTTGGGCCCAATAAGCTTAATGGGCCTTAAGAGCCCTAATGAGCTGGTCCCATATCATGAGTCACCTCTACTCCAAGATCCAACCTTAAGGAGGTCAGAGTTTGGAGTAGTTTTTTTGAATTCTCGATGAGAAAGGCGTTGGTAGGAAAGATAATTTTAAATCTCGACGAGAAAAGTGTTGGTGGGAATCGTCATTAACGGTTACATGAATATTTATGCATAGAAACCGGTGGTTACGCATTAAATAAATGATTACTGGTTACTTTAGCCGGTTAGGATTCCAGGGTGCTTATAAATAGCGAATTTTCACCGCCCATTCTTACTTTTACCTCAGAACTTTTGGGGTCCAGCAAGAAGGATTCAAGTCAGATCTTGATCTTTGTACTTCGTTCTGTGTAAAGTTTTTGTAAGTTTTTTTCTACTGTATTCTTAGTTTTACTAAGCATTAAAGTATTAAACCTTTATAATGACCACTGCTAGTTCTGACTCTGAGGCTACCCGTTCTGCTTTGAATAGTGAGAACGAGTCGAGTGAGACTTTTAGTGAAAGGTCTAGTAGCCTAAATGAGAGAGAAGTAATTATGGGTGGGGGAGATGAGGATGCGGGATCTTCTAATCCTGTGGTTGAAGATGTGGATGAAGTTGGACCTTTGGGTTAAGGTGGAGATAAGGAAAAAATGGTGGTAGAAGAAGTACCTAGGTCGAGGGGTCGATTGTTCACGACGAACCATTATAGTGATATTGTGTCGATAATTTCTCGAATGACTTGGTGTCGATACAGGGGAAATATCATGTTTCGAATGGATTTGAACCAACACAGCTTAAAGCCTTTGATAGGATCCATACCCTTGCAAATGGCTGCATAACTATTTTTGAGGATGCCCTGAAATGTGGCTTGAGGTTCCTGTTAGCCGACCCTATAGTCGACCTGCTGAGGGGCCTGCAAGTTGGCATAACTCAGCTTTTTCCCAACTATTTTACTCTTATGTATAGCTTTGTGGTATTAATAGGTATTATTGAGGAGGCATCTTCATGGGCCAATTTTAGCCATCTTTTTCACTTACCCATGTGTTGGAAGTCGGGATTGACTGGGGAGTTGGGCTTTTATTATTTAACGATGTGACCCCATAAGAAGGTTTTTAGAACTCTCTTGTTGTCACATGGCCAAAAATGGAAGGAGCGGTATTTTTACGTCCGACCTCTCACTGGGGTCGAATTCCATATTTCAAGATGATGGATGAGGGCTAGGGTCGAGTTGGATGTCACCGAGAATCCCTGATGGAGCAATATTTTTGTTCGAGATCTACTGGAATATGGTGAGATGGATGCCTTGTTGTTCATACAAGAGAGGAATTTGGTTCTAGCAGGGTTGCCGACGGCTCTTTGAGGTTGCACGCAAGTGCATAATTAGGTAGAGACTGACCCCTCAAATGGTGTTAAATATCGCTTTGTATAGCTATTTGTTTGATAAAAAATTACTTTCCTTCTTTCAATCGACCAATCATGAATTGTGCCCGACAAATCGCCATGAAGAAGCAACAAAAGGCACAGCAGCACAAGGAAATGGTGGCGACTGGTTGGGCATCACAGAGTTCCGGGCAGGTTGTCGAAGTTGCGCAGGCGGGACAAGAGGCGCCAACTCCGACTGTACAGAGTGGAGGGACGACCAGTAGCTCGCCTCAACCAAAAAGAAAGGCCATCGAAGTTATGGTCGAGGCCTCAACAAAGAAGGCCACGATCGAAATGGGGAAAAAGCAACTGGAAGAAGCGTATCCCTTTTTCCTCGGGACTGAATGTGTAACCTCCTTGCATTCCCTGAGCCCCGATTCGAAGAGAAAGTGGGTGTGTCGAACAGGAGCTTATAAGACATTTTAAATAAGATTAGCTAAACACCCTCTTACATCTAATTAAATTTGATTAAATATAAAAACTAAAAAAAAATGAACAAACAAACAAACAAACAAAGAAAAAAATAAAAATAAAATCCCAACCTTCCCACCCCACCCTACCGATGGCCACGATCGATCGTCGTGGTTAGCAGCTGCACTCAGTCATCGTGAGCTGGCCTGTGCAGCACCATGGCCAGCAGCCGCACTTGACCATGGCTGCCATGGCTGTGGGGTGGGGTGCGGTGCGGTGGAGGTATATATACATATGTATATATGTGTTATATATATATATATTTATATATATACATGCTATAAATGTTTATATATTATCAATGCATATATATATATGTATAAAGATACATATTATTATTTTCTAAATTTTAGAAAATATAATTTTACTAGTAATATTATAACATTTATAAGTAACTTATGTACTAATTTAGTAGAATGAAGATGAAAATTTTAACTATTTATTACTATCTAAAAATTTTTGATAAAAAATTATCAATTTTAAGTAGAATTTTGAAATTTTTTAGTTTAAGCACATTCTTATTTTTTATTTTATATTTGTGTTAAATATTTTGTGTCATTATTACATTTAGTGTCTTTTTATTAAGAGAATAAGAGTAAAAGTGTAAGAGAATAAAGAGAGGAGTAATCTAATAAATTGTTAGTAAAGTATTCCATCAATAGTGTTTTGAGAGTGGAATTAGTAAATGCTTATGAATGGCGCAAATTTAAAAATTCTTTTTGAATGATTGAGATCTTCTATCCTAATGTCAGACCAAAACAAGCGTCATTGACTGTAAACATCCCTGAGAATCTAATATATATTTCTCAACACTTAATTATCACCTAAAAGTTTTATGGTTTGGTCATCCTTTCATGGGTTGGAAAACATAAAGCTTCAAAAGAGATCCAAATTTCAAAACAAGGCCCTGATCGGTAAGAAACAGCAGAATCTATTAAACATCGGACAACAAATCCTAGAATCTGCACTTTGCCCAAGTAGTGATACGCTGTTTTTCTGTAGCTATGATTCTTCAAAAAAGCCAGCCCATTACCCATACCTAACAGTTGAGCTCGTGGATCTTGACCACAAGTTCAATGAGCTTTGGCAGAAATTTTGTGAGTTATATTGAGTTGAATTGGGGTGGCCCGAGCTTTTGACTTTGAGTGTGAATGGGCCATGCTAATCTAGTTGGTGATTTAATGGTTTGAATTGGGCTAGAAGAGGCCCAAATTGAAAAGTGGCAGATTCCAGTCAAACAAATGGCCCAGTTAGAGGACAATACAAGATAAATTGTGAAAGCTGTCCAAATTTGAGTGGAATTGGGAATTAGGTCATTTGGTTAAGGAAATAGATTTCTATTTCCGACGAGCAGAGAACTAGACAAGGGAGGGAGCAAGAGAGAAGAGTAGAATTGCTTCTCTTACTCTCTCCATCTCTGTGTTTTCTTGTATTCCACTCTGGTTTAGTTTCCAGAGGTTTGAAGGTGAAGAGAGAAGCCAAAGAGGAAAGTTCAAAGGACTACATATGCATGCTCCGAAAGACAAAAACTGAAATAAAGAGATATCTAAAAACTTGGTCTCAAGTGCACGACAACTGTGCGTGATGCATCTAGAACACTCATGCAGTATTCCGTTATGGTTCATGATTTGCAAGAATGTTTGCGGGAACTAAAATCAAAGCCATCATTTTCAATTTCATTACAATGTTGTGGAACGGTCTTGACCTTTCCGCTATTTTATCATTTAAAGTACTCTAAAATTTTCAATAAAATTCTTAAAAATTTTAATATGTATAAAAATACTCACTAACGTTTATATTAGGTGTTTAGCATAATTTTGAGTGCTATAAATTGATATAATAAATTATATAAGCTTTGTTACAATACTAATGATAATGTTTTATAAATTCTCCATTCAACTTATAAAGTAAATTCTCCATTGAAAAAATATTCTACATCACAATGAAAGTAAAATTAATATAATGAAATTACATTATTAATAATATCAAGTATAGTACAATAATGTACAAAGACGCTATTAAATTCATTAGAGTATTGTGATAAAATATATTTAGATAAAAATATTCTAAAAACTAATTGCAATGGTTTTCAACTTTTTGGAATGTAATAATTAATTAAAACTTTTATATTCATTCTATATAGTAATATTAACTTATATAAATATATTATAGTTTTACTAATAAGATTTATACTTTTTAAATTTAAATAAAAAATAAAATATTTTAAAAATATCAATTTTATATATTTTTCTTCTCTCTTTGTAAATCTTAAATAAATTTTCAAACAATTAAAAATATAAATTTTAAAATTATTACATAAATTGCAAACATTATATTTTAGATTAATATAAATTTAATATTTAAATGTAGTTACTATAAAAGTATATAAATATTTAATTGCTAATATATTTCATACTTAGAAACTAAAAGACGCACATAAAATTCAACTTTAAATGAATAAAACAGGAAATTAAAGTAACATATCTAAATTGACAAAATAAAAATAAAAGAAAAATAAAAAAAAAAGGAAAGAAGAGTAGAAGTCATCTTCTTCAAAAAGAAGTCTATGTGAAAAGTCAACGCCCAATACCTCATTGCCCCCATCCTAGCCCACCCTTTTTGCCGCCGCCACCTACCGCCACCACCCTCTTCCAACTTTTGGCATCTCACATGCCTTGATTAAGGGAAGATGTTTCATCATATGGATTTGGAGAATACCTTAATTCCCAATTATTCTTCTCAAATTCATACCTCTTCCTCCTGAACTTTCTTTTGTAATCTTTCTTCTCCGTTCCAATCGGCATTTCATTTAAAAAAGGCACGAAATTTCAATAAATCGGATTATTGCGGTGTTCTGTCCAATTTATTGGTCTGGCACGCCTGTGGCAAGTCCATAGTTGTTAGTGACAGGAACAACGAAATGTTGACGTCCGTTCCAATTTCGAAACTCCCTTTTGGCTGATAAATCGGTGTTCCGGCGAATCATGATTATGTTTTGCTAAAATAAAAGTGATTGGCAAAATATAGACAAACGTGCACCTATTTTGGCTTCAAAATGTCAAAATAATTTTTTTTTTCAAAATATCATCTTTTTTTCTTCATTTTTCCAAAAATATGTACATATATATATATATGTCATGTATATTTTATTATCTATACTATTATAAGAGGGGAGCTCTTTTTGTATCTAAAATGGACATTATATTTAGTCCTTCAACATAATTGTCCTTTATTTTTTTTAAATTTAAAAATACAATGTGATACAGAGGATAAAATTGAAAATTATGAACATTTTAGGTAATTGTGATACTAATTTTTTTTTTTTTTTCAAATTTAACCTCACAAGCACTTATAAGTGCACTACTTAATAAGGTCTTTAATTGTAAATATGATGGATGTCGAATCTAACAAAAATAAATTCATACTCTAAAAATATGATTTATAATCAGTGGTCAATAGGGTCGTATTCCACAGGGACTGGTAAATTTTATTTTTTTTCAAACTTATTAATAAAATAGAAAAGAGGAGGGAATTTTTATGAAATGAAAAACCTAAAATTTTAAAAGTAAAATAAGTCAAATAAGAAATCAATGAGAATGAAATATATTCTAAGGTAAAATCTCAGTTGGATTCACAAAATATAAAATGAAAGTCAAAATCCAACTATTAAGTACTTTTACTTAAAACCCACAATTAAACATTTTTACTATTAATCATAAGGGAAAATTATACGAATTAAATGACAAAAATGCAACTTAACAAAATATCATAAATATTATCTAAAAATAATAAAAATATATCTATATTTTTTGCATTGACATATTTACATGCATCATATTTCTTAAAAAGCAATGTTTAAATCTGTTTGGTAATATATTTATGATGTTTACAAGCAATATTTTTTTATTATATTATTTTGCTCATTATTTTAATCTAATTTTTAAAAAACATAGTTTTGGGAATTTATTTTCATGTAGATTAATAATCTATTCTTTTCATTCCTTTTAATTAATTAAAGTTATTTTAACATAGTAATATTTTGAATAGTATAATTTATAATTTTTTATCGAATTCTTTGATCGCCACCATTCTTTTATGGAGTCAATATGCGTTTTTATAATTGGATAATAAACTATAATTTTTTAACTATTAAAAAGAAAAACTTCTTTTATATAAAAGAAATGTGTGTGAAACCGTGTGCATAGGTTGCTATTTATCCATAAAAAAATACTACAAAATTCTATTTTCAACTCAAGCACCTAATTTAACCGTTACATTAAAAAATATCTCCTCTTAAAATATAAACAGATACATCAAAACTTCCCAAAATATTTTATACCTATTTCTCCTAGATATAAACAAAATTTCATTACATTTCCTAGTACTACACATTTACCAACCCCACTTTCAAAATTTATTTTCCCAATATATATAAAAACAAGAACATCCCCAAAATACAACCAAACATTCCCTTAGGGAGTGTTCGGACATATGTTCATTTTTCTCCAAAATGCTAAAATAAGCTTTCCTAAAACACCCTCTTCTATCCTTCATTATCTCCAAAATTTCCCCACTTTTTCATATGTACATGTATATATATATATATAACACTTAAATTCTTAAATATGATTTTTTTTTTAAAATATACGAATGTCATCATTTAAGTCAAGATTTAAATGATAGAAAGGAAAATAATGATAAAAAAAATTGATAGAGAATTTAAAAGTAACGCATTTGAAATTCCTAGGGTCTCCATTAATTGTTAGGAAAATTGGAGAACTAGAAAAGTAATCAGATAGAATTTAATTGCAAAAATTAGGAACTCGGCGAGGCCAATGTGGGATAGGAGTTAATTGAAAATTTTGGGGTAAATGTGAGGCACTAAAAATGCTGAAGGGCTGAAACGAAAAGCTGAGGAGAATTTTGGGGCCAAACTATGGTTTTCCAAAACTTAAAAATATAAAAGAAGCCTCCCCTTCATTTCATCCAATTTCCACATGCAAATCCCAGTTCACCTGGCTGCTGCCGGAAGACCATAAACTAACCAGACCATTCACTTCATCTCGCCACAACGAACACAATGGTACCAAAATTGGACAAAACTAACTAGTAGAAGGCCAGAAAAATCGAGATCAAGGAAGAGCAAGGTGGATGGCGATGGCCGCGGTGGTTTTGATGGCCGAAGTTTGTGGCTGAAGCGTGGTTCGTGACAGGTTTGTCGAATAGAAGGATTTGGTAGCTTCAATTTCCAGTTTTGGTCATTGGTGAAGGGGTGATTTGGAAAAGGGCATGGCGGTGGCCGACGAGGTAGACGGTTTTTAGAAAAATTGGTTGGGAGGATGGTGACAAACTTAAAATTCACCGAGGGCTTTGGTTGAGCGTGAAGAAGCGCACAATTTGGTGGTATCACAACCTACTTCCGGCAGCGGTGCGTGGCGGCGCTCTGGTGGCTTCTGGACAGTATCTTCAGAATGACGACCCAGACGCATGCGTAGTGAATTCTGATTACGGATTGACTCCAAAATTGGTTAAGTTGGTAAATTTTGATTAGACTGTTAACTGTTCCCTAATTGAATTTAATTAAGGTGTTAAGCTAATTTCCTATGTATTTTAATTTAATTGAACCAAAGTTTATGATTATGGATCGGAATGATTGAACGTGAATTTAGCATAAAGTGATATGAGGACCCAAATTGTTAATTAAGAGCTAATAATCATGAATTAAGCTAATTAGTATAATTAGAAAGTATAAATTATGTAACGTTGTAAGGATTAGCTGTTAATAGGAAAATATGGAAAATTCATACAGATAGACCAGGCAAAATAGTACCCATACCCACGGGTACCCGTGGATACTAAAAAATTTAGGGGTAATGGGCCTTATATTTTCAATCCAATAAAATGCGGGCAATTTTACCCGTACTCAAATTATCCACCTTTTTTTGGCCCAATCCATGGGTACCCACGGGTTACCCGTATATATATATATATATTTATGTTTTTAAAATTTTTAATTTAACTTTTAATTTTTGAATTTTACAAATAAAAAAATTACAACATACTAATACCATAGAGCAATACCCTAAATACAAATTTGTGTATAACATAAAACCCTTCTCAAATAGCAACCACCTGATAAATAATTTGTTGTGTATATTTTCATGGATGTAACATCTTCTTATACAAAGACAATAATATTTGAGTGATATTTAAACTTTTAATTCAAAATTTTTTTGACATGATGAGATTGAAATTTGAACTTTTAAATGTAATGTACTTTAAATTTGATGTATTTTGAATACTTAAGTTGTAAGTATTAAACAGATTTCAAAAAATAAAAAGGTTGTGAGTATTAAACTACAACGTTATTAATATGCTTTAATTACTTATTCAATTTAATAAATTCGTTGTCTTTTTTTAATTTTATTTAGTTAATATTTTAGTAACATCATGTAAGTTGCAAGGTGGATATTAATTTACCTTTTAAATATTAAAAAAAATTAAAAAATATTACAGGTACCCGTGGGTTACCCATTACCCATGAGGATGTCATGGGTAATGGGTCCACTATCTTGTATCTAACAAAAAATAGGTAAATTTACTCAACTCGTCATTACCCATCATTGGGTTACCCATGGGTACCAAGTTGCCAGGTCTACATACAAATAGCCTAGGTTTATCAGTCATGGACTTAAACTATTAAGTTAAATATTGTTGGTAAGAGAATAAAATAGTTACTCGGAGTTGATAAACTCTTCGTTGATATTATTTAATTGTAGTGGACCTTTAATTACCTATTCAAGCACACGAACTAGATCAAAAATTAGATAAGTAAAATGTTCCAGAAGAAATAAGGAATTCATAACATTAAAACATGCAAGTGTTGTAATAACTATTAAAGGAGTACTATATAAATGTAATGATACTTATATGCGTTTTATTGAAATAGGTGGTGAGGACCCAAATCTCCCAGAGCAATAGGGCATCAATAGTATTATTGTTGAGACTTAAGGTGAGGTTATAGTTCTTGCTATAGTTGGGAAAAGATCATATTTTCTATTCATGAATTTTGACTTATTCGCACATGTTTTTCCTATTTGCAATCATTTTGATGTTTAGGGTCTTCTGTTGAGTTTTGATAAATTCTTGTCCCTTGTATTCCTGGCCTTGCTGGCTAGTCCTGTGAATGATTATTGATTTTACTAATGTCTTTGATACGGTCTTGCCAACCACTGCTCTGATCCTTTTTCTGAGATCATTATTCTACATTGTCATTGGATTGGTCTTGCTGATCAATTGCTTTGTCATTATCTAAATTTGCTCATCTTGATATTATATTGTTCCATTGTTGGTACTATATTATGTCACCTTTGGGGATGCCATTGGGATGTTCCTTACCCGTAGGAATGCCATGGGAAGTTGGGCTCAGGACTAGGGCTGGAAAGACAATTAGGTGGAACAGATCAACGGTGGCTCGTCTCCTGGCTAGTACCCACTCATCATCCCGACTCGTAGTTGGAGGTAGTTAGCTTTCTATGGGTGGCGGGATCGACATGTAGTTGACCATGCCACACATGTTAATTTTATTCGAGTCGAGCACTCAGAATTTGGAGAGATAAGGTTTTCGATGTGATATGTTCTAGTTATGATATATTTCGATTATGATATGTTTTGATTATTGATATGTTTCGGGGAGCCATAAGGTTGGAATGTGCCAATAGTTCCATTTAAGCTTTTGAAATTTGATTTCTACTTTGTTAACCATTACTGTGTTGTATATCGACGGTTGTATGCACCTGATGTTCGATCTCATCTTCTATCAATGTCTTATTATATGCGTTTTGGTTCCTTCGATTATTTTCATTGAGTCTTTGCCTTATATTGGTTGTATAAAAAATCTTACTAGTTCTTCTCTTATTTTATATGTAAACTAACAGTTATTTGCCTTACTAAGTCATTAAGACTTATACCTCTTTCGTGTTCTCGATTATTTTTCCCAGATAGGACTTGATAGGTAGCATGTGGATTGCAATGGGCTAGGTCAATGTAAATAGTTTTGTTATTGGCTTTCAGCTGTACAGGACCTAGACTTGTTATGTAAAAACTTATATATGTGAGCTTGAACTCTACAATGTTTTGTGTAGATATTTATGCTCATATGATTTTGGTACTGGTGACATTTGTGAACTTTGTTTATCAGTAATGTCATTTAAGTTATTATGAGCAGTATCTCAGGTCAGGTCCCATACTCTGGTTGGGGTACTACAATATATCACATATATTTTATTATTATTCTTATAATTAAAAATTACTCAATTTCATTTACCCCAAAAATTCAATAAAAAATATTGATTTGACTGTTATAATAAAAAATATCTCTTCCGAAAATATTAACAAACATACCACCACTCTTCAAAACAAATTTTCTAACTATTTTCCAAAACATAAATAAATATCCATTATATTTCATAATATTACTTTCATATTCTCCAACCCCGCACTCAAAATTCATTTTTTAAAAACATAAATCATAGTTACCTACAAAATATAAACCAAATATTCCCTTAATTTTCTTAAAGTAATTAATGCACAATAGGACGTAACTCCAAACCTGCAACTGAAGACTCCAACACAATCGCCAAAAAAGACATCAGAAAGAGACTCTAGGGAAACGCTTGCAGTCATCTTCATCCATTCGTACCGGACCGCATCACATCAAATTATTTTTATCAACTTACTATAAAATTACAATTTAAAGAATCATTACAGGCTATTTACGTATATATTAATTGACTTTTAATATAAAACATATAAGTTTAAGTTATGTATAAATTAACTCTTGTATGTATGAAAAATACTTATGTGAAATTTAATACTTTTCTCTTTGTTATTTATGTTTAAAATTTTTTATTTCTCTACAAATAATAAAATAATATCTTCTATTGTACTTACTATCCTAATTATTACACGAAATTAATTGTTCTTTCTAAATTTCTTTTAATTTATTGATGTACTTTTTTGATAAAAAGTAATCCAACAGTTCCATTTTTTCTTCCAACAGTCCATAGACTTGCGGAAACTTCTAAATATTAGTAAACTATTTAACCTGTTCTATTAGATCTAAGTATAAAAAGAAAAAACATTATAATGCGATCATTATTTTTAATTATTTGTTTTGAAGCTTAGATCCTTTTTGATTGTGCACTATTTTCTATCTCAAGTATAATATATTTGAGTTCTTGTAATATAATATTTAAATAAATATAAAAAGAAAATGCTACAACTATTATCACTTCAAAAAAAGGTTATTTTATACTAACAATTTTTGCAAACTGTATATATGTGATATGAGATGACCCAAGCAGCTCGGCCCAAACCAAATTGGACCAAAGATGCAGCGCTAGGCCCAGTCTTACATCCGAGACCCATAAGCGCAATCGATCTCTTTCTCGACCCGCGCTTCTAATATGTTCCCCATAATGATGTCAGGTCGACCTTATCAACTAGAGAGGTTGATACAGTACAATACTCTGCCGTTGCATTAAATGCACTGACAGGCAACATGCCTCCGCATTAATGGCGCATGCCGCCCCATTACCGCCTGACGCAGCAGGCGCTTCAACAGTGTACTACTCAGCCTTATAACCTGGGAAGATGGCCACCTGGAATGGCATAGGGAGGGGAGTTGACCAATTGCCCCTCATGCAAGGACAAATGCTCTCTCTACACGTCAAGGGCATCACCGACAAATCCCCAAGTAGAGAAGGCTATAAATACCCCCATTCCAACCTTCTAAAGGTATGCTCTCATATATACAAAAAGCTCATACTTTGCTGCTCTTATTATCTAGTCGACCCGTATTGACTTGAGCGTCGGAGGGCCTAAGCCGAGGGCTTCTCGGCTAGCCTGATGTTTGCTAGTGATTGCAGGATTCAACCCACCTATACAAGCATATCGACTAGAGAGGTCGAGTTTCACATAATCTTCTAGTTTATCCAACATCTGACGGGTTAAACCCTCATCAATATGTGTTAAATTTTTCATAATATAATAATAAATTAAAAATGATTATTTATTTTTCTATATATTACTATAACATATTAATAATTTTAATGCAATTTTAGATAAATGAAAAGAAAAGTCATGATAAAATGATAGCAATAGGATTACAGAGTGGCAATTGTGGAATTTAAAATGGTACTTATTTGTTGCATAAATTGTATTTATGAGTATCATAAGATATATTGAGGGTATTTTAAGAACATTACTTGAAGGCACACCAAAAGGGTTGGTGCTTTATTAAAAAATATAAATAATGGAAAATTTTGAAACTATCTAATGTGCATATATAAGAAAAACTTTCTTTGTTTATTTATTTTTTTTAAAAAAAATATTATCTCAAAATTTTGATAAACCACCCAAACCCTCCTAGATTAAATATATTCGATTTTATATTTACAAAATTATAATTTAAAATTCTCTTTGTCTTTGGCAATGTTGTAGATTACAATTCAATTTGAAATTAATAAAAAGAATGTTTAACATTGTAATCACTAATCACTTATACTAACTTTCCGTATAACAAATTGATTTGGTGGGGGCTCCGTATTTTTGTGAAATTTTTGATTTAGAAAGTAAGGAGTTTCTAATTATAAAAAATACTATAACTATTAATTAGTTAAACTAAACTGATTGCTTAACTTTATAAATTATAAAATGTCCATTTTAGAGAAAAATAATATCTACATCACTCGTATTATATATTCTTCCTTAAAAATATTAATTTTTAACTTAATAGTTTTTCTTTTAACATTAATTATTGTTTTTCTAAATTTATCCTTTACATTGATAACAAAAATGTAACAATTCATCTTTTTGGTGTAGTCATATAATACGTTAGGATCCAGCACATTTAGTTAGTGGCATTTTATATTTTAATGTCATAAATTTAGTGGCATTTCATTGATAAAAGACAAATAAAATTACGACACTTATTTGAAAATGTTAGCATACATATAATTTAAAGACATGTATGTAGTGCCACTATTTTCTTGAGAAAGAATGACACTTACATTTACTTTTAGTGTCACTTAAAAAAAATGTCATGAAGTATTAGTGATATTAACTTAATAATGACATTTATAACCTAGTGATACAGAAAAACTGTATAGTGATAGTTACAAAAATGCCATTTATAGTTAATTTTAGTGTCACTTATAAAAATGTCATGAAGTATTAGTGGCATTAACTTAATACTGGCATTTGTAACCCAGTGACACAGAAAAACTGTATAGTGACAGTTATAAAAATGTCACTATACAATAATATTTAATGGCATTTGTTTAATAAGTGACACATACAATAGTGATATTTAATTAAAAATGACAACATAATTATATTTTAAAGGCACTTAACCAGTGTCACTAATTGCTTTCAAATACTACTACATTTGAAATATATATATATATAGATATACAAAATATTTAGTGAAAATAACATTATTTCATTTTATAGTTTAGTTTGGTAAATTTAATAAATTTAAATAAATATATTTAACGAGTGTCACTAATTTTGTTTTCATATTTTTAAAAAGTATCAAAATTAAACATATTTGTCAATTTCTTCTCTTCACCTGTACATTATAACTTTACCCTTTTTGTTTTCTCTATAGATCTCCAATTATATTATTTCTTCCATCTTCATTTTTAGTCTATTTGAATTTTAAATGTGTTATTTTATAAAATAATTCTAAGTAAAAGCAGTTAAATAACTAAGAAGATATATTTTCACATACAAATAAATAAATGTTAGTCCTATTTAATCTCTAAATTTAATATTTGTGACATTCACTAGTTGAACATTTAAAATTTCTAAAAGTCAATTATTTATTTACTTCCTTTCACCATTTAATCTAAAATAAATTTTAATAATTTATTTAAATTATTAGATAATTTTTTTTTAGATTATAATATAATGGTAAAAAAGAAAAAAGAAATGTAAATTGAAAAGAGAAAAGTCAAAAAGCAATAAAGAAAAGATAAGCACTAACACCATTTCTTAGCACACATGCATTTCGTCCCAAACCCACAGCACATTCTAACCGAATCTTCCGTTTCCTTTTCCCATTTTTTTTTTTTTTTTTTTTTTTTTGTCTTTTGTTAATTTTGTTTATAATTGGAAAATCCAAACAATTTGATCATTAATTCTGTGTAACGGTGCAAATTACATGCCAACATTCCATTTGATGCTTTCTAAAGCATATAAGTACAAATCAATTAATAAGTATTAGATCTATCTTTCCTTAAAACTCAATCATCAAGCATGGTAATATGAAAAATTCTCTAAACATTGAAAAATATTAGAGGGAGATCACTCAAATTATTAGAGGATAAAAAAATTGGAGGGAAAGCATATCTAGGGCTTTTTAAGAAAGAAACCCTCAAACTCATAGTGCATCAGCTATTTCCTGAAGGTATGGGTATTTCATTTTATAGTTATGTTATTAGTTTTTATTTTTTTTAATTTATTCTTTCCTCCAATCTACTTCAACAAGCTTCAACTACGGTTACTTTCAACAAAATTCCAAGGTAAAAAACTTACATCTAGCCTCCTTATTCATATTTTATAGATATAAATGGATCCCTACATGAAATTTCGTTTAAGTGAGAATGCCAGTTGTGAATCAAAAACGAAACTGAATGTTGATTGTGTTACAGGTACATGTACTTTATATTTTAGATCAATTTTAATTTTGGACTTTTTTGTTTTATGAATAGCAAATTATTTTTATTTTTGGTTATTTTAATTGTATATGATAATGATTACTTTTTTATACTGTTTGTCATACTTGTGCAGATTTCGAAGGATGTAGATGCTCGGCTTTATGGATGATTCAAATGCTTCACTTCAAACTTTAGATTCTCACCTTTATTTTTGATTTAGATGCTTTCTACACATTTGTAAACATACATTAGTATTCTATCTTTCTGACAGAGCTACTTATAATTTTGTTTGTTTACTCATTCGGAACATGGGTTTGATAAGTGATGTTTCTAAGAAGGTCATTTTTATTTATATGAAGCAAAATCAATTATTATGATGGTTTCTTTTAAATATTTGTCTATAACTAGATTGATACGATTAGTGATTAAAATGAATAATATAATATTCTAATGTACATTTATATTTATGATTATGGTGACACATTAAAATGTCAAATTAATCATTTATATCATACTTTGAAATGTCAGTAAATAATTCTTTTGTGACATTTGTAAGGTAACTATATTTTAAAAAAAAAATGACAAGTTGAAGTGTCACGAGGAGTAGTTTTTTATGACATTTTTAAATGCAATAATTTATATATGTTGTGTTATTTTAAAGTGCCAACAAAATTAAATTTTATAGCATTTTAAGATGCCATTAATGTACTATTTTGTGGCAAATTAACATGTCATTTAAAAAATCTTTTTGTGACATTTTAATACATCATTTACTATAATTATGGTGGCATGAAAATATGTCACTAAAAGGAACTTTTTATGACATTTTAATATGCTAGTTATTACATTTTTTATGGCATGTTATAATGTCATTTCATAAAACTTTTGTGGCATTTTAATATGTTACTCTATGCAAATCTTGTGACATGTTAGTTTGACATTTTTTAAATAAATCGTGGCATTTAGGTATGACAGTTAATGCATTTCTTGTGACATTTCAATATGTCATTTATTCTATTTCTTGTTGCATTTTCTTAATGCCACAAAAGGATAAAATAGTGGCATTTTTACCTTTAGCTACACCTACCTAGATTGCACTTTTAAAAAATGCCATTATATGTAAAAATGTCACTATAATACTATATAAGTGGCATTTTTTAATGCCTCTAATGTACCATTTTGTTGTAGTGTAGGTGGAAGTGATGCATTATTATGCCCAGTGAGATTCCGTAGAAGTTCATCACGCTCCAAGTGAATATGTCATGGTTTGCTCTCAAGTAACTTATTAATACCTTTTCCATGTTTGGATCCCAACGGGCTCCAACCTTAATGGTTCTCATCAGATCATCGGGGTTGACTTCAACCACTTTGAGCTCTTTCCTAGCTCCAAATGCAGCCTCTCTTTCCTGTCTTTTTCAGCTGGTCGTCTCTTGATGGAGAGAGTGATGACCTTGACATCGTGGAGTGGGCTTTTCCCCTTGTCTCTAAAGTTATTTTGGTGAGACCCCATGTGGCTGCCTTGGCTCATGGGAGGATATTTTCCTTATTCAAGGTATTAGCATAACATTGCATGGCCATGCGTTAGTCACCAATCACTTTCGAGGTTTGTAGAGAGTCGAGAACTTCATCTTCATGTGATAGGAAGATACTATCACCCAGAAGACATGATGGAGAGGTTATACGTTAATGGGGCTTTTACTACCATAAACTTGACCATCTTCTAATTAATCCTTTAAGTATAGGAGCACAGGGATAGGGATAAAGAGAAGGAGATTTCCTTAAGGGCCTCTACGGTCTCTTCAGTAAATCCTACCAAGTGGGTGGTGATCTTTTGGAGCTATACATTGTCTACTCCTATTAGAAGAAATACATCATAGAATATGATGTCTGCGGAACTTTCATTGTCTACCAGGATCCTTTTTTATCCAGAAGTTGATGAGGGAGGTTGAGATTACTAGTGCATCATTATGTTCACCCCGTGTTGCTTCTAAATCATCTTCTCTGAAGGTGATGTCAACTTCGGAGATGCACTAACATACCTAGAGAGTCAGTTTAGAAGAGTAGGCTTGAATTTACCTCGCAGCTCTAGTGAGGGCTTTTCACGTATTAGAAGAGGTTCCTCCTTTAGGTCCACCGAAGATCATCGAGATGACCTTTATAATAGATGGGTTGTTGATCCTTTGTTGCTATGGTATCTTTCGACCACCCAACTATCATTTGAGAGATTGTTGATTGTCTTTGGTATTCAGTGGAGGAACTACTTTTTGGGGTTATCCTCCCTCTTGATGATGAACTCCTTGAGGTATCCTTGCTAGATCAACTTCTCAATCTCATCTTTTAGATTATGGCACCCTTCGATCGTATGCCCCCTATCATAATGGAAGTGGCAGTACTTTTTGGACTTCTTATCTTTTTGTATTGTTTGCTATCTTGCAAGGCCTTTTGACCAAACTTTGTTGCTTAGCGACGATGAGTATCTCCATCCTCAAAGCATTAAGAGAGGTGTATTTGGAGAATCCTGTCGAGGGATTATGATGATGATTATCCCACTTTTCCCACACATTAGCTCTTCTTCTCGCGCTTTTCGCTTATGGTTGTCTACTGGGATTGCTATCTTCTTGATCAGAACATCTATCTCATCTCGTACAAAATGTTTCCCAAGGATGGCAGGCGACTTCCTTGCAATGGATTTCTTAAACTTGTAGTATCTCAAGTTTTACCAAATGATGTTAGGCAAAAGCTCTTGGTTGAGATGGGGAATATTGTAGACTACTAGGACAAAGTAGTTGATGTATTCCCTCAAGCCTTCACCCTCATTTTGCTTGATAGTGAACATGTAGGTTGTAGTTTTGGGGTACTTGCAGTTGATGAAAAAAATTATGAAGGAAATATTCTGTCAGTTATTCCCACCCAGCAATGGGATGGACATCGGATTGAACCAAGCTAAGGTTTGCTTAGTTAACATCATGCAAAATATCTTATAGGCCTCGCTTAGGTCATATAGCTCTATGTGGGCCAAAAAGTTGTATAAGTGTTCTTGAGGCTTACCAATACCATCAAAATTGGGGAGGTTCATGACCTTTATGCAATGAAAAAGTGACTTAGTTAGAATGGCAAGGCAAAATAGGTTGGGCTTGGGGAGGGCGATAGCAAGAAGGAGGTAGTCATCTCCTTCGTTAAGCATGCATTCGAGGATCATAGCGTGGAGGGTGGTTTCAGTGATAGTTGATCATCACTGAGACACGTTGGTTCAAAGAGAGGACTGAGTGTTCACTTGTTCAGGTGGAGGAAGAGCTGCAATTCTCTAGCCTTTGCTCAATTCTATGGGGATAGTGATGCTTCTGAGCGCATATGAGAGGATTAGAATGGCTCCTATAAACAATGTTCTACGACTTACTAAGTTATTGCTTTCATTGCTACTTGTGCTAAGGCGTCTCCAAAAATTCCATCAGGGCTTCCTGGGTGATTTGTAAAATTAGTCCTCCAAGATGCAGAGTTTGTGGTTAGGCTTAAAACTTCGGTATTGGGGGCACCTCGCGCGATTGTTAAGCTACTGGTGGGGGTTGCATCTCTGCTTGGTTACTCGTGGCATTCTTCCCTTGGAGTGTCATTGGGATGCTAGACTCTCGAGTTATGGATCTTATCTGCATTCTTAGCATTCCATTAGTTATAAAAGCTTTTTCTACAGATGACACCAAAATGTGTTATAAAAATTTGGGCTTGAGGATCTTTTAGAAAATAGTAAAGTTGTGGGTTTTTGCTTTATGAGCACTTGCTTGAGAGAGTGCTTCAAGCTAGTTAAATGTCATTCGATGGCCCTTTTTGATGTTATTTTTGATATTTATATTAACTTAGTTCTTAATGGACTTGATCCATGAGGTTTAGCGGTCCATTTTAAAAGCTCAATGGCCTATCTCAATAAATTATATTTATTTTTTATCATAATTTTATTTAAATACTCCTAAAATATAAGTGAAGTATATCACATCATAACTTATAATAGTCAATACAATTATATTGGCTAAATATAGGAAGGTGTAAGTGACCCATATCTAGAGAAATTTATATGATAACGTTATAATATGATTTCATTACTTGTGCATCAAACGATTTACAATTTATTTTGACACTATCATGAGTGAGCAACATTGGAATTCTCCATCAATCAAGCGAAGCCACCTACAATATTTTGTGGCAATTAGTATTGGACTAAATGTAGTCATTGCTGGCCATTAATTCTAGGGGATGTGGTTTGTTGACACATGCAACTTTTTCTAGTTTTATAGATATTTTAGTCCAAATATATTATATTGTTCCTTTTTTTTTTTTTTTTTTTTGTTGGGCTGAACACCCAAAAATAAGATTATGTTTCCTAAAGTCTTTTCCCCCCCTTTTTTCCAAAATACTATCCTCTCACTGTGTGGAGAAAAGTTTATTTTTATATATAACTAAATTAGGGTTTTTTCTAACAAACAAGTTTTTGTTAAATATATTTTAGTAGTTCAACTTGAATATTTGGTTCTCCATCACTTCCTAGTTGCTCTAATATGGTTGGATTATGATACTGTCGGTCCTAACTCCTAAGACATAGGTTAGGTTTAGGTATTTTGGAAAGAGACACTTGTTCTACCCATAAGTTTTTCTTTCTTTCATTTAAGGTTGTAAATGACATGAAATAGTTCGTGAACAGTTCAGCTTTGATCCGATAAAATATTAAACTCAATTCATGTTTTTTTTGTTCAAACTGAATTGAACTAAGGTTCGTCAGTTAAATGAGTTGATCCGAACTTAATAATATTCGACTCGAGAAGCTTGTGAGCCTAAATAAGTTTCATATATATATATATTGATATGGGATAACCCAACAGGCTCAATCTAATAACGCTTGTTCGGAGCAAAGATACGATGCGAGACAGCCCAATTACCTATCAGGTCCAACTGGCCATGGGCCGACCACGCAATCGACCAGGTTTGACGTTACTAGGCTCTATCTACCAGTGTGAGTATCAGCATTCGCTCCTGTCAACCGGAGTATGGTCAACCGTGACTGAGGAAGTTCTTTTCAGTGCTTAGTCGGAGAGACATTTGAATATGACAGAGTGCCATCCTATTGACCAGAGACTAAGCAAATGTCTCAATGGCAAGTGCTAATCTCGACGGGGGAGGTCGATCAAGCATGACAGCTTCTCTATCGCATTGAATGATTTGACAAGTGGTATGCCTCTGCATTAATGGTGCATGCCACCACCTATTAGGCCCAATTGGCCATTGGCTGACCATGCAATCAACCAGGTTCGACGTTACTGGGCTCTATCTACTAGCGTGAGTATCGGCATTTACTCCAGTCAACCCGAGTATGGTCGACCATGACTGAGGAAGTTCTTTTCAGTGCTCAGGTGGAGAGGCATTTGAATATGACAGAGTGCCATCCTGTCAACCAGAGACTAAGCAGATGTCTCAATGGCAAGTGCTAATCTTGACGAGAGAGGTCGGTCAAGCACGACAACTTCTTTATCGCATTGAATGATTTGACAAGTAGTATGCCTTTGCATTAATGGCGCATGCCGCCACATGTACCATCCTTTCAACTGCACTAGGCTAGTGTGCACCTCTAGTGTACGACCTTGTCCTAGGTAGTTGGAGGCAGAACTACCTGAAATAGTACATAAGTTGGAGAAGACTTAAAGATCCTCAAGCGAGGACAAAGACCCTTTCTGTGCAACGAAGGCATCTTAGACATATCAATCACACCAAGAAGTCTATAATACCCTATTGCCAACCTTCAACAAGGTATGCTCATTATCACTCAAAGCCCTCACTCTGCTGCTCTGCATTCTAGTCGATAATATACTAACTTGAGCGTCGGAGTGCATTAGCTGAGGGCCCCTCAGCAAGCTTAACATTTGTTGTTGGTTGCAGGACTCGACCATGTTACATCATCAAGCACTTCTATCGATTAGTCATCTGGTCGATTGGACTAGACTCTAGCCCAATACCTTCCTAAGCTATTTGGACCATCATCATTTGGCACCATCTATAGGAAACTTGAGTCTATAATCGAGAAAAATGGTTAGCACGATGTGAGCCGTTTCTGAAAGGGAGGAGTGCAGTAAGTTCCCAACCCCTCCCCATCGACCCTAACAAGAACCAAATGTGGCTGGACCCAGCTTCCAGCCAGAACATGTGGTCACTCTAACTATGCCCTAGCTTATACAGTTGATAAGCGAGCAGATATTTGCCTAAATGTTTGCCCAACTATTAGTTGTCCTTAATAGACACAATAACTAGCTCAGACTAGTTGCTAGTCCCATTCCCTAGCCTTCTCAGTACGAGTAGAGGCCTCTAAGAGAAGAGAGGGACTGACCAAAAGTTAGGCGACCACCCACCTAACGAGAGGACAGCCCCGGGTAGCTCCTAAGAGAAGAAGCCCAACCTAACCTTCGAAAAGAAGTTGTAGATTCAGTAGAACATCGTGCTCAACCCCTTCAAGCATCGCAGCACGATAGGGTCAAGTGCTAGAGACCTCAGATGAATAGAAAATATCCCAGACTGATCAAGAAAAATATGAGGAAATATCTCACCAAGTGCAGTAATTGAGCAGGTGACTGAAAGAGATTTCGAAGAGGAACTTTGAGAGGAACCCCCACTATGATGGCACTTCTCGACTTTGTCGGGAGCAGGAGTCCCCATTTATGCAAGAGATAATTGATGAGCACATTGCTGTCGATGCCAAGATTCCTACTGGGTTACCCAGATATGATGGCTCATCAGATTTGAATGAGCACCTACTATAATTTGAGCACATAATATAGTTGCATGGGCACAACGAGTATATCCACGCTAAGGTGCTGGTCACCACGTTCCAAGGAATTGCACTCAATTGGTCTGTGAAATTGGATTCAGCAGTGATCTACTCGTACGACGAACTATGTGACAATTTCTTCCACCAGTTTGCTAGTCGAAGGAAAGCGAAGCTCCCTTATACCTACTTGAATACTGTTAGACAGAATTAAGGAAAGTCTCTTCACGACTTTTTCACCAGATTCAACACTGAGGTTCTAAAGATTGATAGTCCCCGAATTGAGTTCCTGGTCGATGTGCTTTTTCTGGGCTTTCGCCATAAAGAATGCATCAACGCTTTGGTCAGAGAGCGACCCAGAATGATGGAGGAGCTGCTCGACATCATGGAGAGGCACATGACACAAGAGAAAATGAACAAGTTCAAATATGGCAATCCAGACAGCGAGAAAAAAAAGGGAAAAGAGAAAGATGACAGACAACATAAAGATAGTCATCGATCTCCAATCAAGCATTTTCATAACTATACTCCCCTCAACACTGCCAGAAAGGAGGTGTTGTTTGCTATTCAGCATGACAACCTCCTTAAAAAGCTTAGGAAGCTGACCGAGACTGAAGCCATGAGAAGATCCAAGAAGTAATGTCACTTCTATAGGCAGAAAGGCCATAACACAGAGGACTGTTTCTATTTTCATGAAGAGATTGAAAGACTCATTCAACAAGGGCACTTGAAGAAGTTTGTCATTGAAAAAGCTAGGCAAGAGATGGGCATAACTGGCCAGACTCCCTGTAGAGAAAGGTCGGTTAGCCATAGAAAGGAAGATAAAGGAAAAACCTGCTTATGATCTTCGCCCACCCATCAAAGGAGTAATCAACACCATCACAAGAGACCTAATGGGGGAGGGGATTCGAAGTCAGCTAAAAGGCAGAATAAAAAGAGGTTGGAATCGACCAAATCTTTTTTGGTCGAAACAATCTTTCAGTTTTCAACTAGCTCAGAACTAATCTCTTTCTCTAACATCGATCTCTCACATATCAAGAATCAAAGGGCTAACAACAAGTTGGATTGCCCCCTTGTGGTATTTGTTGAGATAGCCAACTTCGAAGTTAGAAAGGTATTGGTCGACAATGGTAGCTTCGCAAATATAATTTTTTTGTCGATATTGAAGAGAATGGACATGGGGAAGCTAAAATTTGAACTCGTGCGCACCCCACTGGTAGAATTCGGGGGACCAGAGATCATCCCAGAAGGATCCATAAAATAGAAAAAGAACAGAATTACTTAATCGACCTTAGCTATACATTCTCAATATTGCGAGCATTTGACATGAAGCTTAACCCTAACAAGTGTATCTTTGGGGTGCGATGGGGCAAATTTTTTGGCTACATGGTCAGGCAAAGAGCTATCGAAGCAAACTCACAAAAAATCCAAGCCATTTTTGACATTACACCTCATTGAACAGTCAGAGACACTTAGTGCCTGGTTGGGAAAATCATAGCTCTGGGGTGATTCATTGCCCGACTATCCGACAATATCTTGCCATTCTTCAAAATCCTCAAAAATTCGAGGAAATTAGGTTTCTAATGGACAGAACAATACGACCAGTCCCTGGACGAGTTAAAGCAATACCTTTTGGCTCCACTGATGTTAGCTAAACCTGAGGTTGGAGAAGTTTTGCATGTTTATTTGCAATCTCATCAACAGTTCAGTTTTGGTATCGACTAGAAATAACACCTATTGACTTATCTACTACAACAACAAAGTATTGCAGGACTCGGAGCATAACTATTTGGAGATCAAAAAATTCTCTCTCATGTTGGTCATTGCAATTAGGAAATTGAGACCTTATTTCCTACTCACTCAATTGTGGTCTTGACAAATCAACCACTAAAGCAGGTGCTATCGAAGCTAGATACGTCTGGAAGATTAACAAAATGGGCAATCAAGCTGGGCAAATTCGACATTATGTTTTAGCCCTGAACTGCTATAAAAGTCCAAGTGTTATCTAATTTTGTCACGAGAGACTTGACCTACCTAATCAGAATGATCGTGACTCCTTTATGTGGACTTTGTATATCGATGATTCGGAAACTTCCTAAATGAGAGGAATTGGCATTTCCCTACGGTCTCCAAAAGCTGAGGAATATGACTTTGGGTTCAAACTCTACTATCCTGTTACCAACAATGAAACAGAATATGAGGCCCTCCTTGCTGGCATGAGGATGGCGGTAGATAAGGGAATCGAGCAACTGATAGCTATCACTAATACCTAGTTGGTCGCAAAATAGATCGAAAGGAACTTTGAGGCCAAGCAAACTACGATGAGTAAGTATATGGCTGAGGTTAAAAGGCTACAACAATAATTTAGAAAGCTCATCCTCAGCCAAGTTTCTCGATTAGAGAATGAATGCGCCGACATGCTGTCCAGATTTGCGAGCTCGACAAAAAGAACCAGAGACAGAACTATTACCTTTCTCGTTGCCAACAAACCGACCATAGGTGGTCTTGGCTAAAATTGGGTAGGGCAGATTAGAGACGCCCCCTCCTCCTCGTAGGACAAGATAAAAGCTTATTTGGGGAAGGGTAAAGTTCCTGAGGATAAAAGCCAAGCACACAGGCTCAGACGTCAAACAGCCAAGTTTGCCCTCGATGAACATGCTCAGCTTTATAGGAGATCAATTTTTGGACCACCGTTGAGATAGTTGACACCAGAACAAGCTCATAGGGTCTTACATAAAGTCCACTAAGGCATTTGTGGCAACCACTCTAGAGGATGATCTCTGGTCCACAAAGTATTAGATATGGGTATTTTTTGCCAACTTTACTGAAGGATGCCATCGACTTCGCCAGAAAATGCCCATCTTGCCAAGTCCACTCGAACATACCTCACCAACCAACGTCAACGTTGGTGCCCGTTTATATCACATGGCTGTTCGACCAGTGGGGAATCGAAATAGTCAATTTTTTCCTGAAAACCACATGCCAACAAAAATTCATAATTGTTGCGATCAAGTACTTTACGAAGTAGGTCGAAGCAGAAGTAGGACCCTAAGATAACCGACGTGGCCATCAAGAGTTTTGTGTGGAAAACAATATCTACGATTTCGGTTTGTCCTAAGTATTAATATCTGATAAGGGGATGCACTTCCAAAGTAGGAGCATGAGGAGCTGGTGCGAGAGCCTACGGATTTGACAACAGTTCACTTCAGTTGGAAACCTACAAGCTAATGGTCAAACAGAAGTCACGAACAAAACTGTCCTGGACTACCTCAATGCTTGACCGGAAGGAACCAGAATGAGCTGGGCAGACGACCTCCTTGGGGTTCTTTGGGCATATAGGACCACCCCCTAAATAGCAATCTACCACAGTCCTTACAGTTTGGTCTACGGGTCAGAAGCAGTCATTCCAATAGAACCGATACAACACACTACTTGAGTAATCCACTACAACCCGATCAAAAATAACTCTAAAAGAGAACTTGACCTTGAGACCGTCGATAAGTTACATCAGCAAGCAAGCATACACAACAATGCAACAATACAGGTTGAAGATGACCCATTATTACAATAAAGGAGTCCGACCAAGAAACTTCAAAGTGGGGGACCTTATCCTCAAGAAAGTTGAAATGTTAAAGAATGTGGGGAAACTTAATCCAAAATAGGAAGGTCCTTACTCGGTGGTTAAATTAGTAAAGCACAACACCTACTGACTTGCAGATATAATTGGTAACAAGCTCCCTCGGCCATGGAATGTGGTGAACTTAAGAAAGTTTTATGTGTAAAGAGACAAAGGTCACCACTCGACTGTACTTAAGTATCATTCTAAAATCAATAAAAACTATCTATATTTCTGCAGCTATTCGTTCGCACCAACAACTAAGGCTTCTAGCCCAAATAAAAAATGAGTTGATCATTGTAAGTCGACCTCGTAGTTGACCTTAAACTGGTTTCACATCACAAACTAAGGCTTCTAGCCCAAGTCAACAAACGACTTCATCGCTTAAGGTCGACCCCATTGTCGATCTCACACAGACTTCAAGCTATAGGCTAAGGCTTCTTAGCCGACTTTGATACATGAGTCGAACCCACAGTCGACCTCAAAATGATTTCAACAATAAACTATGGCTCTAAGCTCATATTAACGAACAAACTAATTGCACGAAGTTAACTATTACGAACGCAACTAGAAATCGACCTCATAGTTAAAGATAAGGTTGCACAAATAATGCACATATTGCAATTGCAACATTGAGCGTAAAGTTGATTAATTTAACGCATTCAACTACTAAGTTTAATCATCTGATCATGGAGAATACAATTTAAATTGACCCAGAAGTCGATGACAAATAATATTGCAACACTCATTTTAAAATGAGTTAACTTAATGTGAATGTCTTGGATTGATTCCATTATTTTTGCGCCAGTCGATTTCTAAACCGACCGCGGACTTGTCCAATGCCTTTGTTATAGGACCGCGTTGCGTGATTTCTTATTTGAGATTAAATTATTTATTTATTCATCATTTGTTGATGTAAGGAATCGACAAAAATGAAAAACATTTAAAAAAACAAAATTGAGTACACATCGATGAACAGAAAACCTTATTCATTAAGTTGGAGTAAATTCGATTACACAATTGCCAAAGTTTTACATAAGACATGCTTCGATGCCTCGCAGGGAAAACAAAACAAAAACAGATAAAATAATGATAAAATTAGACTCAACTCAAAGCAGGCCATTCAGCTCCTAACCCCTCGCTGACAACCTCATTAACCACATGATCAAATTCATAGCCAGAAGACACTGGCACCACGATCTGAGGCCCTTCTACCTCTTGTTCATGAATGGGCGCAACCGTAGGAGTTAGCTGGTAACTCTAGTTGGTTAAGAGGCCCTTACTTCTTTAGGCAAAAATGCATGTTCAACGGGAAAAAACAAGGCAACCACATAGAATTTGCCCTCTTTAATCTTGAATGTAAAGTCATTGGCAAAGGCATATTCCTTAGCTACCTCAACCACTTAGGGTGAGGAGCAACAACCACTTTGGACACTGGTGGATTCTCTTTGACTGGAGGCTCATCAGGATACTCCTTGAGCTGCTCAGTGCGAAGCAGATTGATGCGCTCTCTATCCTCAGACCGATTCTGATAGCACAGAAATTCGAGCTGTTTCATGGCTTTTTCGAAAGCCTTATTCGCATTGTCTAGGGAGAATACAATGCTCGCATTCTGGAACTGTGAGCACAACATGAACTGCTGCATAGCCTGCCATCAACTGCTAGGACGTACACTGGAAAACACATCCTCAGCATACTTGGTTGCGCTGCTGTATCCGTGCGTTCGACTAATATTATGTGATGCTTCATCCTCTAGCTTGGCCTTTCGCAGCTACTCATCTGGTTTATTTTTTTCGGCCACAGCTACCAGGAGCTCATCATCTTTGGCCTTGAGCTTTTTGTCGAGCTGCTCAATTCTCAACTACCGAGATTCTAACTTGGTCTTGGCTATCTCAGCATCACCTTGCTTTTTCTAAAGCTCCTCACGGTTGCCAAGGGCTAGCTCAGACCTGCAATACATATGGTATCCCATCTGGCTCCCTTGGAACATTAATAAAAACAAGTTCAGTTGACGAAATCAAACTCGAGCAATGCAACAATAAACACTCGACCAAATACTTTACCATATTTACATGGTAGGCAAATGCTTGCAGCATATTCTGCTAGCTTAGCTCAAGTAACCTTTTTTGGTTGGAATGAATAGCCCGGTCATTATAACCTTCAACGGGGCTCCTCCAATTGACCCTACCAACATCATCGAGTGTGAATCATGGATCTCTAGTTCGGTCCTAAATCGCAAAGAGGGAAGGCTGGGAAGCGAGAAGTACTTGTTGTCGAAGTGATCCCCAAACAAAGATCCCCCCATCGGGCTAGTCATGGTTACAACATTACCTTTTCCCTTCTCGGCTACTGTCTTCTTTCAAGCAGGGCTTCCCTGCTCAACTGTGGGCCTCCTTCGATGAGGAATAAGCCCGCCGAGCTCAACCAGAGCTGCATGAGTGATAATAGGAGGAGGTAGAACAACTAGTAGTGCTGGTAGCAGAGGGGCATCCTAACCGGCGGCCTGTCGTTGAGTGGACACTTGTCGTCGCTCTTAAAGCCTCTATTAATGGGCAATGGTTTGTTGACGTGTAGTTTATGACTTCTTCTCGATCTACAAGGGAAGAATGGAGTTAACATAAGTCGACCAGAAAGATTAGTAATTCAGTACAAAAAGAATTAATAAGAACATCTACCTAGTCGATCGTCCGTGGGCAAATTGAGTTGAGTAGGCGATAAGCCTACCAGTACCAAATTTCTCTCCTCGACATACCCCGAGGCCTCCATTTTCCCAAACTTTATTAAATACCTGATAAAGGTGTTGGGCTAGGTCGGGGTTTCGTTCCCAGGGAGGTTGATATAACCTCTCATCCAGCCTTTAGGTATATTAAATCTGACCCCATCTGGAGATTAAGCAAAGAAGTAACGGGTTTTCCAATTCTAGCCAAATAAGGAAGTGGAGGTCACTATAAACTTTCGACGAGGATGGGCCGTGAAGTAATAAAAGCCTTACTCTTCGGTACTTCCTGACTTCTTAGACATGGGAAGATGAAACAGGTTACTAAAGTTCGCAAAGGTTGGGGGCTGATTGTGAACATGCATAAGGACTATGAAACTATGTAAGGTCGAGAAGCAGTTTGGCAATAATTGGGTAATGCAAACCTGGAGGCCTATAATAAGGTCGATTATTGGTTGGGCAATTGGAAACCTAAACCCACATCTAAGGGCATCCTCGAAAATAGTGATGTAGCCGATAGGAGGTCAATGCATTTTATCATTAGGCTAGGGGACAATTAATTTAAATTCCCGAGGAATATGGTACAACTGCCTCATAAGGTCGAGATCCTCCTGGGTCACTTTCGATATAATCTCATTATAGTAGTCGGAGGTGACCAGCCGACCATAGGAAGCGGGTGGTTGACTCTGCCTAGCCTTAGCCCCAACACCAATACGATTATCACTAGAAAGGCTAGAGGTCAAGCTATCACTACAGGAACTACTAGTCTCACTAGTCGAGTCACTCTCCTCCCTAATCGGAATCCGACCCGACCTAGTCGCCTTGCTATTACTCCCTTGACTACCATTATTGCTAAAAACACTCAACATGACTGGTAAAATTATACGATCGAGATACAACAAAGGGTTTTGAAGGACTTACACAGTTTGAGAGTTTAAAGTAGTAAACACAGTGAAATGGTTGATTCAACCTCAGGAATGCTGTAAAAGTGAAAATGAGGATTTTTACCATGTTTATATATAGGCCTCAGAGCGTGGTAACCTTAACAACTGCAATTATTATGCAGCCATCGCTTGATGCTTCACGTGACCCAGTGTAACAACTGCATTAAATACACTGAGACCCTAGTCGAAATCCAAAATCAGAACATTACCAACACGAGCGTATTCAATTTCTACAAATCAGCTACTCTCCATCCCTTCTCATTGATTATCTCGATCAAAACTTGAAAGTGAGGAAGTCTTATGATATAGAATAGCCCAACAGGCCCAATTCAATAATGCTCAACTGGAGCCAATACACGATACGAGACAACCCAATTACCTATTGTGCCTAATTGACCGTGGGTCGACCACGCAATTGGCTAGGTTTGATGTCATTGGGCTGTATCTACCAGCAGGAGTATCAGCATTGGCTCTTATCGACCAGAGTATGGTTTACCGTGATCAAGAAAGTTCTTTTCAGTGCTCAATCGGAGAGACATTTGAATATGACAGAGTGCCATCCTGTCGACTAGAGTCTATGCAGATGTCTCGCGGGTAAGTGCTAATCTCGACGGGGGAGGCCGATAAAGCACGACAACTTTTCTGCTGCATTGAATTCTCTAACAAGTGGTATGCCTTTGTATTAATGGTGCATGCCACCACCTGTACCATCCTTTCAGCCACGCCAAGTTAATGCGCACTTCCAGTGTACCACCTTATCCTAGGTAGCTGAAGACAATGCCACCTGGAATAGTACACAAGTTGGAGAAGAATTAAAGGTCCTCAAGTAAGGACAAAGGCCTTTTCTGTGCAACGAGGGTATCTTAGACATATCAATCACACAAGGAATGCTATAAATACCCCATTGCCAGCTTTCAACAAGGTATGCTCATTATCACTCAAAGCCCTCACTCTGCTGCTCTACATCCTAGTTGATAATATACTAAATTGAGCATCGGAATGCCTTAACTGAGAGCCCCTCGACAAGCATGACGTTGACTGTTGATTACAGGATTCGACCCTGTTACATCATCAACCACTTCTATCGACTAGGCATTTGGTCGATTGGATTGGATTCTAGCTCAATACTTTCCTAAGCTATTTACACCCTCATCATATATATATATAGTTACAACTCAAACTTACATAATAAGGCCCATAAAGATAATTTGTAACGATAATGTAGGATTATATTTTTATGATGTTGTTTGTTGTGTGGATTACAAATTTATAAATATAGATTTTGTTTTGAGTATAAATAAGTTCAAATTAATCGAGCTTATACGAGCTTGCACTCATTCAAGCCTATACGAATAGAGTTTTTTCTACTTTTCTATGATAGGCTTTATTGAACCGAACTGAGCGTGTACCTTCGTCTATTTTAATGAAAACTTGAGCTAGACTCGACCAAGTAGATTTCGAGTCCAAACTCATGAGTTAATGGATAAACCGAGCATGAACTTTCTAAATTTAGGTTCAACTCAATTTGTTTACACCTTTATTCGCATGAAATAATTTGAGATATAAATTAGTAAAAACATTTTTTGACAAAATTATCCAATTCCAATATGGCCTCCAGTGTAGTGGTGTTTAGACCCTACGCCACTAGATAAATCTTTTTTACTAAAAAGGTCAAACATTAATTATCACACATCACTATCAGTCACCCCAACGAGAAATTATTACATAACCAAAACACAGCCAATCGTCAACAATGTTCATGCTAATTAAAGAAAAATGGTTTCTAATTAGTAAAATTTGGGAGGGTGGCCCCTGGCTCACAAGCTTTGGCAGCAGCGGTGGGCTCCACAGCAGGCGACGGCGCCACCGGCTCGCCCAGCAGCTCCGCCGGCAGATCCGGTATGCCCTTCAAGTAGAAAGTGTAGAACAACTTGAAAGGGAAAACGATCTGGTGGAGCTTCACTTGGCCGTACACTCCCTCGAATACGCCGGATCCGCCAGTCACAGCCAAATACGTGTCCTCGTAGGTCAAATATGGTCCCTGCACCGCGATATGGCCGTAGTCCCCGAAGTAGAAACTGTAGATGGCCTCGTAACGGTCACCTTTCTTCTCCGGTTCGTTCTTGATCAGCACACATATGCCGGCCGTGATTCCAACCCGTTTCTTCAGGTCCCCAGTATAAACCTGGAAAAACACAAATTAAGAGAGATATTTTCGGCTTATAGAGCCAGCTGGAGGACTGAAAGTACTAGTTTTTCACATCATCAGTAATATTGTAGCTAGTTTTGAAAAAGGTGTACCTTGTTGGTGAAAGGGACGAGATCGCCGAGGGAATTGACACTTTTCTGGCTCAATCGAAGGTAAGCGGGGCTGCCACGGTCGCGCTCGTTGATCTCGTACACAAACAGTTCTTGAACTTTAGCTGAAAGCCGAGAAAAAGTTAAGTGTGATTAGATAAAACTAGGAAATTAGAAGTAAGGACTTTCTGAAGAATCAGAAATGAATTGATCAGTATAATTGAAGTGAAGCACCTACAGGATTTTGAATCTGATGATGGATCGCTCTGGGCCTTGCATGAGACTGATGATCCTGTGGGCTTGTTGTCAATGGAAACTTTAAGTGGTTGAGAGATCAAAGGGTACTGGTTAGAGTATGGGCCAAATGGAAGCTGCTTCTGGGCAAAGAAAGTGGTGGAGGCGGCGGTAGTCGCTGGCAGCTTAGCTGAAGAAGAATAGAGGCTGGCCTTGAGAATGGCAGAGGCAGATGAAGTAGCCATTAATTGATGATTCTTGAATTTATATAGGCAGTCTGGTGGTGTGTGAGTTTGTAAAGGGCTAAAGGCTGTATATATAAGTCTGCAACAGTGCTTGAATATGTGATGATTGAGCTGCTCTGAGAAGGTGATGGTGGTGTATATTGCATGTATATATATAGCATGGAAAATGAATGAATTGAGAATGGAAATATTTGCAGTGGGTTCAATCTGAAATTGTATTAAATGACTTTGGATTTTTTATTTTTATTTTGTATTTTATTTTTTATTTTAATTTATTGAATATATGTCAAGTATATGTGATATCAAATTAATTATTTATATAAAAAATATTTAATACACTTTATTAGTATTTATATAATAAAATAATAAATGAAATAAAAGATCTAGACTATGAAATGTGCGATTTTGATGTCCGGTGGACGGTGCTAGCGCACCCGGGGGGGGGGGGGGGGGGGGGGGGCGCAATGCGTAACTCCTTAAAAGTATTGGCCACAATTAGAATATGAACATGGTACCCGCACACATAGAACATGCGTTCCATGTGGTATTTAGAGTATGTGGAGTCTTAGAGATAAAAGTGGAAAAAGAAAATTTTCTACTTGATGATGATAGATATAAAGCGCAAATTTTAATTTTTAGCTTTTAATGCAATTATATAGGAAATGAATCGTGCTTAATATAATTGATTTTACAATTTAAAATGAGGACTATATTAAATTACATACCAAATAGTAGTTATTATATGATTATCTGGGTTGGACTAATTAACCATTCTACATGATATGGCCTTACAAAGTTTAAAAATTATGAGAAAAATTAAGAAATAAATTCTAAAATTAACTGAAAAATAATATTTTGATCAGATTAATGCACTTTCTCTGCTTTCTTGAACAATTTGTTATTGAAAGTCAAACCTTTTTCCCCCCTTGAAATCATAACTTATAAATTACAATTTAGAGAGTTCCATCTCTTAGTAATCACGCTAATACTTACATAAATTAAAAAAATTACTAAAAATAGTTAAATATATACTTTAAACATGAATATATGTTATTTAGAAGAATCGAATTGTGGTGTGAAATTAAATTTTTTTTTCATAAAAAAAGTCAGTTACTTGAGCAAAAATTAGAAACATTTCATTCTATGTCTACATCATGGCATGTCCATGTACATAATTGTGTCCGCACACTATATATGGCCGTGGTGTTTGTCAATGGACGGAGAAAGGGAAAAGAGGGAGCACTAGTGAGGCTTGTTGGTGAGTCAGTCCAGCCTAATTTAATTTAATACGTACTTTTGTTCATATATGCACGTGGAATTAATGGTAATTTGGAGCTTGTGGTCTGTGCGGATGGGTACGGAGTTGACCAACCTAATTCAGCGGCCTCTCAACTGCCCGCATTGTGATGAAGGCAGGGTTGAACACACTGATCCAATGTGGTACACAGCCCTAATTAAGTTAGAACTCGGAAAAAGTACCTAAAATTAAAGGCGGTTTGAAATTTAAGCTTGTTGGTTTTCGTTTCAAACTATATTTTTTCTGTCGGCGCTATTTGTTCTTAGATGTTTTTACTAAAAATATAATGAGTTTTTGTTTATAACTTTAAAATCCTACTTCATACTTTTGATAACTCGAGAGTGGAGTTAGAATCCTTTCAAAAAGTCAATGAGTTAAGAAGTTTTTTTCTTCAAAAAGCGTTTGTAGAGAATTGGAGATTAAAATTTTTAAGAAATAATTTTTTCCTCCCCATTTTGATTATGAAAATTAATATTTATAATGATTAAATATTTAGTGGGCTTGGACCTAATTAGGTCTTGATGTCAATTTTGATGAGTTTAATTAATTGGGCTTACTGGCCTTTTACTCAATTATTATTTGTTTAATTGGATCTTTTTGGTTAATTTTTATTTTTTTACCTTTAAAATCTTATTTTGTTACATCACTACTATATCATTTTATTATCATATTAATTAAATTTAAATTTAATTTAGTAAAAACTATTCGCTAGTATTCTAATTTCAAGCTCAAGCTTGCATAAAATACAATTTAAGTCAATTCTCTAGGGCTCGTTTGGTTTTATTTTCATTTTCAGTTTTTATTTTTATTATTTTCAAAATTTGAAAAGTTAGTGAAAATGAGCTGAAAATGAGTTTGTATTTGGATATATTGTTGAAAAAATAACTATTATATTAGGTTTAGTAAGTTATAAGTGGAGAGAGATAGAAATAATAATATCAAAAGAGAAGATATGTAGGTTATTGGGAGAAGATATATATGTTATTGGAAAATGTACTTTGAGAATGAAAATGAAAATGATGTCGGATGAAAAATGTTTAAAAAATCATGTATTTTTATTTTTAAATAATAAAAAATGTGAAAATAAGGTGTGAAAATGAAATCAAACTGGCCTTTAGCTTGCAACCCACTTTGGTTCTTGCACCAACCAAATTGTATAAACACAACTTTATTGCTGGAGAAAGATATTCTGGCTACTGAGAAAGATATTCTGGCTAGGAGTAGCCGGAAATAATTTTCTTTTATAAATAAAGTGCTATTTTTCTAAATTACTGAGAAATGGGAGGATAAGTAGAAATGTTCCTCACAAGTGTAAAATGTGTTAAAAAATGTACTTTAGGCTTAACTCACCCCAAAGTTAGTTCGAAAGGTGATGATTGTCCAAAATAATATATAAAGACTATAATTTATTTATTTTACCGATGTGTGATCTAACACACCCTGCACACGTCCAAGAATAAATATTTAGAACATGGAATAATATAAAATGGATGACCCAACGACATTGATAGCCCAATATTAAAAACGGGTGGCTCTGATACCATGTTAGAAAATGGATCTTAAGTTTAACTTACTCCAAAAATTAATTTGAGGGTGAGAATTATTTAAAATTATATATAGAGATTACAATTTATTTATTTTTTTGTATGTAGAACCTAACAAAATAAATAATTACAAAGCACACTCCATCATCAGCAGAAAATGTAGCTCCATCTGCACGCATAAATTAAATTGCAACCTAAACTATCTTGTTGGTTCGTATGCGGCAAAATTACATAGCCTGGGCTGTTCCCCACACAAAATAAAGCTCTCAAGACAAGATTGGTTTGGACATCTCAAACTTAGGGTGTGATTGCTTTTGTTTCCATTTCTCATTTCTCATTTCTTATTTCTTAGAGGAAATAATGAAGTTTTTTTTGTTTGTGAGGTAGAATTTTTTTTTATAAGATAGTGATTATTTATAAGATAAAAGTGTAATGGATACAGTTGATCTGACATGTGAGAGAAAATAAGGTGGTAATTATTTGTGAGAATTTTTGTAAGAAAAAAGTTGTGAGAATGCGTTTGGTTGTGAGATTTTTTTTTTAGTGAAATTTGTGAAGTGGTGATTGATTGTGAGAATTTTTATGAGAAAATTTTAAGAGACGGTGATTGGTTATGAGTTTTTTTATGTAAGCAAATTTATATATTATTTATATATACAATATTGTAGAATAAATTAACATTAATTTATTATTATCTAAAATTTTCTGTATATTATAATGAAATTTAATATTGAATAAATTTATTATTTTATTTGATTAAAATTTGTAAATTTTCTATGAGAATTTAATAATTTATATATTGCATATATAGATTCATGTATATTCGATAAACATATATTAAGTATTTAGTAATAAAGTAAATATTGCATATATACTAAATATTTGTTAAATATATTTAATATATTCCTATATTTTTCATTAAACATTAATTAATTATTTATTAATATATATTAAAAATAAATTCTTTATGTATATCGATTAAATATATATTAAATATCATAAAATATATTAAATATTACACATAATGGACAAATTCATTAACTATATTAAATATTAACTATATACTACATATTTGTTAAATACATTTAAAATTGTACTATAATTTATCCGTTAACATATTGTTATTTATTTATTAATATATATTAAATATATATTCTTTATGCGTATTCATGAAATATATCTAAAATATTTAATCAGATATTAAATATTAAATATGTACTATAAATTCCTTAACTATATTTAAAATACTATTATTTTTTAAATAGTCAAACAATAGTCCTTATTTCTTTATAAAAATTAAATTTAATATATTCGTATTATTATTTATAAAATATAATATATAAATGTTAGATTTTTTTATTGATCTTGTATTACATTCTTCCACCATATGTATTAATTTTTTTATTTCAAAAAGAGTTATAATGATAATGTTATTATAGATACAAAATTATGTATTAATATATAAATCGAGCACTAGTGGAAATTTCCAATCTCATTAAGTGGGATAGAAATACGTGCTTTGAGGATTGGTTGTGAGAAATTCTCTCATTCTCAATCATAGCTACATTTTTTCTTTATGTATAGGTACACACATTTCTTTGACTGACAGGTAAGCCATGTAATTAGAACAAAAGATATTGCACGATTGAATAGAGACATTCTTATGTGTCACATAATAACTAACAATCCACATCGTAGTTGAAATACATATGTTTTAGTATTACATAATGTAAACAGCAACAATGATAAAATCAAAATAAATGAAGTCCAATCCATAGGAAAGTCAGAAACATAATAATAAGCATTCATACATCTTCCAGCCTGAATATCATGACCTAGTCATCTATCCATCCCCCACATCCACCTAGAGGAGGAGCGTCGGCTAGGGCTGACCTTCTAGTGCTGTCATACGTACCATCATATGAGTAATTGATCTCTGTGCTTTCCTATGAGTCACTCAATTGAATAACTTGTGTCGGTTGCGGAAGATTACGTAAAGGACCACGTGGAACATGTGGTGGCGGTGCAACCACTGGTGGGACATGTGGCGAAAGGACGAGTTCGTTCTCAGAGTCTGATATGACGATAGGTAAGACAACCTCTCCCTGACGGCCATCAAAATTGGCAGCTCGTGCATAAGTGAAAATGTAGCCCAGCCGGATGTACAATGGCTCTCCCATGATGCGAAAATGTCACTGCCTGGTGGTCTCCTGAAAATGTTAAGAAAAATTAAATGAATAACACCTTATTGGAGTGTTAAGATGGTGATACACATGCACTACCTTATAACATATTTTTATTTATATGTATGTATGATGGTATAATTACATATAATAAGATCAAAATACATACATGCTGAATGTGTCCCAATACTGCATGTCAACCATCACTACATTAGTAGTTGGTTTGTGGTGCACCCCTGGAATCTTTGTGAACTGAATAAATGCGTAATATCGATGGCGTAGCTGTCCAATCTTAATCCTAACCATATCAGCCGTGACATCTCTCCCAAACTGTCTTGACAACTGTACTGAAATATCAGCGCACAAAGACAACATGACATCACGGTCGGATAGGTCGTGCGGACTCACAGCAATCGTAACGAGATGCATCAAGTCCGTCTTCTCTGCCTCCATCTAGAATGAATCATGAAAAAACTCCTCCAACCACTGGTTACGCGTACGTGCGGCATACCTGAAATGCACTACTGCATACATTATGGCAACATCACAATATTTGTAAACAATGATATGTGAAACAAAAGAAGCAAGTGTGGTTGCCTATGACAATGAAGAAAGAGTATGTACAATACATTACTAATAGTCGATAATATAAGTAACATTGTGCCCCACACATACCCTAGTCACAAAAAAGCCGAAAAAAGCTTCTCATAGTACATACGCATAACATCATTAGTCGTATCATATGTGCAAACTCTCTTATCGTTATTTACTGTATAGTACAAAAGCATCACCAACGAGAGCCAACAATATGAAGTAGTAAGAAGATGAACATTATTATAAGAAAGACAAACAAAATGCATGTGCATCCACAGCATGCGCATATCATCCACCCAAGTGGAGTAGGAAGATGACGATGTACATGTCTAGTATCGCCAATTGATGTGGATGGGTGGGTCTGACTCGTAGACTTGGAACCCTCATGTAAATTTGCAGGTACGTAAAATAAATCGGCAAATGATGTATGCATATATGATGCAATCGTAAGTAAATGTGAGTGAGAGGGTTGAGACCGATGTTCCCAATCCTCTGCCCAAATGAAGCTACCTCGTTGGTTTCCACGTAAAGGATATGTGTAGAACCAATGACCATAATTCCTATCCATCCTCACCATTAACAACATCATCGGGCCTCCGCCGTAAGAGCACATGGGATATAGTGCAGGTGCCATGGTAGCTGATTCAAATTACAATTGAACTTCACAAGAAATGAGTTGTTTTATCGCAACATCATCAACGTATTACAATATCATTAAATATAAACATATATAAACACATCATATTCAGAACAAACATAGACCATGATCACCAATCACATTACCAAACATGCAAATCATCGAAATTAAATCCAGGAATAACATAAGGTATCCATCACACATTAAAAAAGTAAGCTACATAACAATATTTAAGTTCTAGCGTATATCTTCATGGAAGCTTCAACAGAAGTCCAGGGCAAGTAAATGATGTCTAAGTGCATCTAGAATCATTCCATATCTATTGGGCGATAGAGTCACGCAGCACATTCTGCTCCCAAATGGCTTCCAGAGACATATCAACAATTCTCTCTTGTGCGGATGCTTGGGCATCCTCATCCATGTAGTCCGGGTTAGCGTACTCATCAAAGATATCATCCTATACATTGTGTATACACAAAAAAATGTGCAGGACGCAACAAGCGAGGACAATTTTAGATTGCCTGGACACGAGGTATTTAGGCATCATGCCTCGAACAATTGAGAATCGCTTCTTCAAAATGCCAAAGCATCAGCAATTGAACATTTCTCTCAGTGTACACGGTCCACGATTTGCCCCAGACCATTCGGGGATATGATAGTGTTCAGCCCTAAATGGTGACATGAAACTAGGAAAGTTCGTGTATCCGAAATCTACCACATAGCATTTGCCTACAAATAATTTATACTTATCCTGCATTGAATAATAATATAAGATATACTAACTATCCGGTTCAAGGTAGACAATGTAAAATCGCCTGCATGCGGGCAAGGAAAATTGTACTCTGGGATGGAAAGTGAATCAAGGAAAACTCGAGAGTTGTTGGTGCTACCCTCCTAACTAGCAAGGACGAATGTGAACATAAGATTGAAATGACATGTTGCCATGATATTTTGTGTGACAAAAGCCTTTCTACATCAGTATGCACCATGTTCATTTGTGGCCACCCATGTCGGTACAATGGTGCCGTCAATTTCCCCCATGCAATCCTATTGGCAAATATGGTAGAAGAAGTCACATAACTACATAGTTAACATCCAACATTACAAAAAAAGTGCATACGTACCTTAAAGTATGGATACAAGTTTGTGTTGTGTTGTATGCAGTCCGACACTGAATTAAACTCTGGAGTTCGTATACACTCGGGTGCTAATCCACATAGTGCATCATACACAAGCTTCACATGGCATGATATAGTCGTAGTGGAATGCTGAAATCTCTCGGCACTATTTCTATGGCGGTGGTGCATGGCAACCGTTTGAATAAATACAGCAATACTCTCTTCAATCACGAGCCAACTACGTTGGTGTTCAGCAATTAGGCCACAGTCTCTTATCTTACCATAGAGGGTACGAAATGTATGTTTACTCATCTTCAATTGTTCAAAGAATCGGCATTCGTGTCCCTAGAATAACTTAGTCAACCAATCCATGCCTCGATACCATGAATCCCTTAATGGTATTCTTAATTGGTTCGCAAATAAGTGGGGAACGCTTAGTACAAGTATAGAAAACCCCCAAATGAACGGTTTAGATTTCTTTGAGCATCGCTAGTATTTTCATTATGCATGTCATCGAACACATCGTCAACGACATCGTCCACTACATCATTAGGTACACCTCCAATGTTTTCGCCATCCACTCCTACCAAATTTTTAGGAAATCCAATGAAAATTTTTACAATGTCAGTCGAGGCAGGTAGTTAATTACTGTCACTCAAAAAAAGGTAAGCAAACTAATTAAAGATGGATGATATTATGGATAAAACGAGTATGTACATAGTAAAATCCTACGATATGTAAGGTCCTCCAATTTCATCAGGGCTGTATAGAATAAGTCATCAGGTAGGTCGCGAATCTCGATCAATTTTTGAACACTTATCGCCACTGTTGTCACAGAGGTAGGATCACTTTGTGAGACAATAGCCTCATTAGCTCGAGTGAAAGAGTGCATGGCAGATATAACCATCGGATCTTGACCTTTTTTTTGGTACGAGGACATGGAGGTAGAGGAAGTCGGCCTAGAATGAGGGCGGGGGACCTGGGAAATCGGAGGTGATGAATACTTGGTGCCATCAAAATCATCTCCTATGTCTAAGGCGGCCTCAGAACCAGCCCCTACATAGTCATCCTCTCGGTTGCATCGTTCACCCCGAGGGAATATGTCTTGGGTTGACGCCCTCGCCATCCGACCTGTGGCAGTAGTAGGCGCATAAATAGTTGTAAGCTCTCTGTAGTGGCGCAATAGCTTTGTTCGAAGCGATGTGTCTCTAGGATGAGCCTACATTTGAAGATAAAGTTTAGTGATGGTGATGTTAACTTAAAAGTGTACGAATAATCTCTTCGAGCAGTGGTGAAATATATACAAACAAACACACATGCCGCTATCCACCGTGCCCAACACTCCTCTAAGGCCGTCGGGACCATGTTCTTGTCATCCTACCCAAAGCCCGTATCTGTGGTAAGTAATGTTTGGTACCTCTTCCACTTCTCTTTCAACCTCTGACTTTTTCCTTGCAATTACCTGACTGAATATGTGTGCCCCGGGCACGCCATTTCCTTATTTACCATCATGTAAATCCACTGGGAAGGGGTGAATTTCACTCTGTACACTCCACCCTTTATCACTTCATCATACATAAGCATGATAAAGGCTGTTTCATTTGCCTAGTCCACACAGCATCGTCACCATGGCTATGTTGACTATGTTGTGAACTTGATTCCATCTAAATGCAAGGAGATATTCTTTATTGCAGTTGCAAGCAATGGGAAAATGAAAACTACTGCGGCAGCTTACTAATATTGTATTTAAATAATATGACGAAGTACAAACAACACAACCATGATAAGGTGTTAATAAACAAATTGTGACATAATAGTGAACCAAATGACATTTGACAAAAAATTGGACTTTATAGCATATAATGTAATAATGCCCTATTGTGGTGACATATTAACCTCCATTGCCTAATTATATTTCAATTTTTTCACGCATGTTTGATACTAATTATGTTACAATGGTTGTGTACGTAAACAAACGATGTAAATTAAATTTGAATATGCAAATAAAATTTATTTTATTACTATATTTATTGTTACTAATATATATTACATTTGTATTACGTAATACATAGTACTAATGTACTCGTTTAATTTTTTTTTAATACTTTGGTCGGCAAGTTTAAGTATCTATTCTTCATGTATATTAATTATATATATGTATGTACATGAAATATTTATTCACATATTTAAGTTACATAAATATTATTTATTTGTTAATAGATTTCACATACAATGAATAGTTAATAAATGGTAATTGTTACATATTTAATGTACATTAAATAATTACTCAAAATTAAATATTAGATATATTTTAAATATTCGTTTAATATATGTAATTCTGATTGACATCTTCATCTTCATAAATTTGTAATAGTTTATTAATTCTTTTTAAATTTTTATTCACATTTTCATTATTAAACGACATATTCAATATATTTAACCATGCACATAATACCATTAAATATTTATACGAAAAAAAAAATAGTTCATTAAATATTAACATATATGAAAGTTCGACTCACTTAAGAAAATAATAAATGTATATATGTAGGTATATATATATATATACCTATTAAATAAATCAATTTATTTACAATAGTTTGATTTATCCACAATAAAATTGTCGCTAAATTATTAATTGATAGTTATTACATGTTCATGGACTTTTATTAAATATATATCAAGTATATTGTAATATATTAAATATTACACATATAATACTAATTTACAAATTATTTTCCATATTACATATGTATTATACATTCTTGAAGTGTGTTGAAGATAGTATTATATTTAATTGATTTTTAAATAGTCATAAAATAATTTATTATTTCTTTACACATATTAAATATAATGTAATAAGTTAAAATACTATAATATATATATATATATATATATATATTACATTCCACTTTCCGAGTTGGTATCTTTTTAGTGCAATAAATTGTTGCACTATATTTATTAATATTTTTATTTGAAAGAAATTTATGATGATATTGTTTAAGAGCAAATCGAGTTTCTAAAAGTTTGTAAAAATTATGTGATATAGTTAAAGTATGCATATATCATTCTATTGAAAAACAATAAATATTTATTTTACTCCATACTATTTTAAATTGCAATCATATTATTGAAATGTACAAATCTGTAAACATAATGCCTTGGTAAATTTCAATCAATATCATACACTACAATTTTCTCCTCATCAGGCATTTACGAGAAAAAAAGTAAAATGTTACAACAACGGTCTAAGTACGTTTACATGTAGCATCTACTTGTCTGAGATAGTGTCTAAAATTATTTATCATAGTATATTTTTAAATGTCCGATTCGGATTATAGTGGAACACAAATATATAGTTGTGTCCACTTATGTTAAAAATCCAAATCGATATTAATATTTGTCACCCCCACTTAGGTTGACTACAATTATAATTTGTAGCCAACAATGCACAATATGCATTAACCTAATGCAATACATAGCTAAGGACCGAATGCAAACTGGACCGTGTAACAGTGTAAAGACATGAATGACATGGACATGAATCAAATGCAAACCAGATAAAACAATAACCAATATACCCAATCTAGGAAGCCTTATACTATAGATATATCAATCAAGACATATCTACAAGAATCAGGCCAGTGGGAATCATTATCCCCCAATTTGCACGTATGTCCTAAAGGTGACTACGGGGGAATGCTTAGTTCTCCACTCATGGCCGGGAAGCCCCAAGTGTGGCCCCTTGTCTAATGTAGTGTATGCATGGTCAAATAATTAAATTAAAATAGAAACACAATATATATACTAACTAGATCCAATTTGTCACCAATATAAAACTAAAAAAAATTAATTAAAAAAGATAAATAACATAACTACAACTTAAGTATGGTACACCTAAGAATCGAAACATACAAGCAAAGCTAGTTAACCCATAGGAAAGTAAAATGATAAAATAATTTATAAGATGCATATAACATCTCACAAACAAAAGTACGAACATTAACAAATATAAAAGAAGAATTTAATTGTTACGATCAACATACCTTAAAATGAACAAATACGCGATTGCAAAGGGCATAGCATATCAGAATCTCTCAGATCGAGCCCACATGGGATGTCATAGTTCACAAATTGCAATGTCAAAAGAAAAAACAGTCGGTTTTGCTAATCTTTTAACATAAAACCTCGAACCAAATGATTTAAGTACACGAATCTACTAATATATCATGTGGTATAAAGCGAAAAACCAATACTCATAACATTGAAAATGCTAACATCCCTTCTTTCCCCAACCAATACAATGGAATGGACAAGCAAGATCCCAATTTCTCACAACATGTAGAAACTTCATGCCATCAACATCTGATATGCTAAGCAAGTGTACCTCAAACCATACAATTCAATGATTCTCATTTTTCATCCCATATACACATCGACATAAAGTTTACCTCATATAATGGACTAACATGTATCAACTCATTACGTAGGTACCTAAATCGATAAGAAATCTCAATCTCCCACATACACACACACTCGCAGAACTGCTGCAAACAAATACCCAAGTCTATGACCGAGTTTTCCCCCCATATACACAAACACATAACCAATATACTATGTATTACTCCAAGAATGGTGAAAACAATTTCCTAAGTCTATAACAATGGACTTGCATCCCTTATGCGCACACACAGAACCATTCCCAACCAAAAAAAAAGATCTAGAAATATTAACAGGATTAGCTAAGTCAATGCCTAGTAACTCTCTAATCAAATACCCAATCACACCAACTTTCACATACATTAACTGCAAGAAATTTGTCTTTCATTTAACTAGGTCCGTTCACATAGCTAAGTGATATCTAAAGTTTTCAAACATCAACATAGAGGCGCAGACATAAGCAACATATCTACCACCATGTTCAAGCCCTTTAATGCAAAACTAGTGTAAGTGTATTTCTTCTCAGAAAAAACCAACAATAAGTCAGTAAAACAACTTCTGCCCAAAAGAAGGCCTATTGTTCATATGTAATTTACATAGGCTGTGCTTACATAGGTGAGAATTTAAAAAAATTCCTCCACATAACTCAACTGAAAACTGAAAATAGTTAGAACACTAATTTAAATTAGGTTGTGCTTCCTTACGGTATAATAAATCCATATTCTTCAACATAAATCAACACAAAAATAGAAAACATAGGCCAAGTTCAGTGAGTCTATCTTCATAATCCAAAACCTCAGGCAACCATATTTCAGAACAAAACCAACAGAAGACCAAGGAAATACCTTCAAGCGTTTCGGGGGAGGGGCAGAGCAGAAGCTTTCGGATGAGGCGATAGAGGATGCCACCGAACTATTCAAATAGTCGATGGAATGTCGTGTGTGTGTGTGAGATGTGGTGAAGGCGTGTGTGTGTGTGACCCATGGTGTATGTATATACACAAATGATCAATGCAAATAGACAAACAAAATGTTGTATGATTCAAGCCCTAGACCCTATTTTGCGCAATTAACAGTGGGAGTGACAAGCCCTCTCAATTCTATTTCAAGATTCCCCCCAGATTTTTGCCCTTTTTCTCAGAGAATCTCTTTCAATCAGCCATTTAATTTCAGCTTTTCAAAGGAAAATTGAAGACATCATGAGAGGGTAGGCGAGACTGAGAGAGGGCCGAGAAGAATCACACTAAGAAGAGACAGAGGGAGCACACAAGATTTCTCTACTTTTTCTCGATCAAATTTTTTTTTCAGAGATCGAAATAGAGGCAAGATGAGAGCACGAGAGAGGGCCCCCTATTTTTTGAGAATTTTCTGGAGCGAGGGGGAGAAGCGAGAAGAGAGAACAATGAAAGAACCCTCATTTTTTTCTCATTTTTCAGATGCCGAGGAAGAGGGGGAGGGGGAGATGGGACAACACGTGAAGGGGGCAGCAATTATGTGGAGTGGGAGTTTTTCCCACAAACAACCACGCGTTTACCTCAAAAACGTGTTTTTGATGGCTTGCTTGTGAGAAAATTCTCACAAGCAAGCACAACCTTATAGCTTGAAAAAAATATAATTATTTTGAAAAGGGATAAACCTTATATATATATATATGTCAGAGATACTGGGGCTGTGTTCTCCTCCATTTTTTCAGGATATTTTTCAACTCCCAAAATATACTCAAAATACCTACACATTCTCCAATCCTTCTTCCAAAATACAAAAAATTTATACCCAAAACAATCTCAAAATACTCTATACCCTATAAACTACACCTTCCTCACCTACCCTTTCACTTTCTCACTCTACCTTTCACATTAATGATTCATTTATTACTATCTTACTTCATTTATCTATAATATATATATATATATATATAGAAAAAATATAATTTTACTAGTTATAAAATTCTAAAACTTGCGTTTAAAAATTTAATTAATTAATTGTCCGAAAAAAATAATTAAATTTAATCAAACATTGTTTATATTATTACTAAATAATTTATTTAGTAGATAAAGTATTAAATTAATTAATTAATTAAACTACTTACTAATTAAATAATGTATTTATTTATATTTAATATTTAATGTATTAATTAAATGTTTCATATATTCATTTAGTAAATAGTTTAAGATGTTTTAATTTGATATAATAGAGAAATTAATCTTCTTCTTCTTCTTCTTCAAAAAAAAAAAAATCTTCATTAAATGTTAATCTTTATATTTATTTAAAATTATAATAACAAATTTAATTATTATTTAATAATATATTAAGTTTAATAAATTAATATTAATAGAATTAAAATAATTATCAATAAAATTAATTAAATTTAAGTAAAAATTATTTGATTGTTTACTAAGTAATTTATTTATAAATAATGTATTAATTAAATAATGAGGTAAAGTAATTAAATAACTTATTAAATTAATTAAATTAATTAAATTAATTTATTTAATTATTTAAATACTTTTTTTTATTTATTAATTATGTTTTATATTTCATTCACGTATAGCTAAATATTATGTTTATTTGTTTAATAAATAATTTAAGATGATTTAATTTCATATAATATAAAATTATTTATTTTTTTAACTTGATTAATTTTTGTAAGTATTACAAATATAAATTATTAAATAAATTATTTTATTTAAATCAATAATTAAGTTTTATTTGTACATAAATAAAAAATAATAAATAGTTAAATAATTATATTCTAATTAATAATTAGTAATTAGTTTATAATTAATGTACAATAATTAATTTTTTTATATAAGTCAATATTAACAATTATGACATAAATATGGCATTAGCCAATTTTTTATAATTAAGATATAATTATGATTTCATAAATAATTAAAATATATTAATAAGTATTTTTTTCCAAGTAATACATCATTTGCTAATGTTAAATTTATAAAAAAAATATTAATTTCATAGTTGAATTAATTACACATCATTTTATTACAATCATATATCAATCATTACACACACATATATATACACACAAATACATATCATCCAACTATAAATATATATATACATACATTACATAAAAAAATCACTTTCACCCGCAAACACAACAAAAATTCAACTAATTTGACCTTTACAGTAAAGTTTGTCCCTTTCCAAAACAAAAAGAAACAACCACCTCATTTTCAATTCATTTTTCTTATTTTCTCAAAACAAAAAAAAAAAAACACTTGGCACGTTTTCCAAATTTTCTCCTAAAAATCCATTCTCCCAAAACATTTTTCAGAAAATGCAGAAAACACAAGAAAACAGCCCCTGCGTTTCGTAACAGAAGTTTTTTGTTTTTTTTCAAAACTTAAGTTATTACAAATTTGGAAAAAAAAATTACCCTACCCAACCTCCAATTAATTACTCATTCTTCCCTTTATATAAAGCTAGGGAAGTTCGACCTATAAAAAAAATAAAAAAAAAACAAAAAAAACTAGGGGAGTTCGTTTATATTCACCTTCTTTAACTCTCCAAAACACAAAAAAGTCAACATGCCACTATTAAAGCAATATTTTTCCTAAAAACACCCCCTTTTGAAACATATAAAACTATATATGTCATAATAATATTACTATTATTAATAAGTGCCAATGCGCGTGCGCACAGTAGTGTAGCGCATGAGATGTGATTTCCAATTTATTTTTTTTATATTGGGTTGCAATAATATGACATCATTTTGTTTAAATTGCTGCTTTGAGTGATTATTCTGCATGCATTATTTGTTGTATGGATTTTGTCTATTTGTTAATAATTGTAGGGGCCCACAATAGTTGGTAAGAAGAAAATAGGTTGCTTTCTTTATTTTCCACTCCTTTTTTTTTCCTGCTGATTTCTTTTGAAAACGGCATCATTTTATACTCCTTGTTTTTGTTTTTTAAAAAGGCTGCTTTAAGTGGTTGTACTGCATGTATTGTGTGTTGTTCTAATTTTGTTTTTTTCGTGAATAATTATAGGGGCCTACTGTAGAAGGTAAGAAGAAAATAGGATGAATTTTCTTTTCTTTTTTTCTTTTTTTTTTGTGTGTTTCTGATTTGACTTGAAAACAACATTGTTTTTCTGCCTTTAATTAAGTTTTTAAAACAAAAAATAAATGGTGTGATTTTTCGCAAAGAGTAAAACACTTGCGTTTTTATTTAAGGTTTGGGGTTACAGGTTTCGAAGCGATGCCATTTTGGTGAGAGGAAAAAAACGTGGAGGATTATGTGATGTCATTTAAAGATGGATTTTATTAAATTATTTAGCATTTTTGGTGCATATTTTTTTGTTTGTGTGCATCTGATTTCTTTTTATTTGCATAATTTTTTTCCTCATAAATATTTGACTTCTCTTTGCTATATTGAAAGGATGGTTCTCTCTTAGGATTTAAGGTTTTCATTTGTTTTCACAATCACTGCAGTCGTTACTCAATTTCAGCTGCAATATAAGTTTTTTAGGTTTTTTTATTGATGTGTTAGGGTTAGATATGCTTAGAGTGAGATTTACCATGGTTTATATTTTTATGTTAAAGTTTGCTCTTGTTTCTTTACTTCTGATTCATCTTTGGTTAACGCCTAATAAGATAGGTTTAGTAGACTTTTTTTTTACTGGTTGAGGAAAAAGGGTTTTGTGTGTGTTCTTTCATTGGAAAGGTAGGTGTTTGGGAGGGGTTTTCTGGCATTGCTTTTTCCCTGTAAAACTTTCTTCAAGATTTTTATTTTCTTTCATAGTTTCTCTATTTTTTGACATGTTTTTAAAATTTACTTAGACTATTGTGGTGGCTATTTGGTGGGTAATAGTTTTTGGGTTTATTTTTTTGCTTTGAGTTATGGGTTAAAACATTGTGATTCATCTTTGGTTGGTATCTGGTAAAGTAACCTTATTAGACATTTTCATCAGCTGGTTAAGAAAAAGGGTTTTGTGTGTGTGGTTTGACTGTAAAGGTGAGTGCTTTGGTGGGGTTTTATAATGTGGGTTCCTTTCGCAGTTACTTTCCAGATTCATATTTTGTTTGATAGTGTATGTGTTTCTTAGTTGTTTTTTTTTTGTGCATTTATTTGAATTATGGTGAAGCCTTTTAGGAGGTAACTGTTTTATGCTTTGGTTTTCATTTTGTGTATTCTATGTTTGGTATATACTGAAAAGAAGGTTTTTGCATTTTTAATTGTGGTTTAGATCTTGGAGTTTAGGGAAGGGTTTTTGGAGCTACTTTTTTGTGAGTTAGACTGCTTTAAATTTTTATTTTCTGTTTGATTGTTGCCACGGTGTTTTTGAGTGGATTGCTTACATTTAGTTAGCTTCTGATGGTTTTTGTTTTTACAAATCATTGTTTTTCAGGTTATTTTTCTTTTGGGATTATGGGTTTAGCATTTTTCTTTTCTTTTTCTTTTTCTTTTTCTTTTTTTTTTTTGTATAATATATGTAAGTTTTTAATGTATGTTTTTATTTAGTATCTGTAGTTGTGCTTATTGGTTTGGTGTTTGCAATGGATTTAGGAGAAATAGTGTCGGATTCTTTAGATAAAGGTGAGGATTCTAAATAAAAAAAAATTATATAGTATATTAAAGTGCCCATACGCATTTTTCTTGATTTTTGTTCAGGAATCCGATTCCATTGTTTAGAGGCTTTTCAGAAGAGTTAAGAGAGCAATACAGTAGGACGTATCATGGAGAGATTCGATTAATAGTGAAACTAGAGAAAGGGAATACTAGGGGGATGAGATTGGGGGCGCACAAGAGAGAGAGAGAGCACTATGTGCGCTCAGACTGCTTCTGAGCCAAAACTATTCAAATGTGCCAAAGACCCAAAAGTGGGCTCACAACCAAACAAACCTTCTTAAGTAAAACGTATTTCAAAGACAAAAGAATGGGAGAATAGCCTACAGGCAATCACAGCCGAAACTAACCAAATTCATTTGAAGAAATACAAGTTTATATAATTCATGTCGAGAAAGATGAGCATTGTCATTATGGTTCCTAATTGAGCAATTTTTGTTTTACTGCGTTGGGTTCTCACCCATAAATTTGTTGCTGGCCTTGTTTGACAGGGGTGTGTGCTAACTTAATTGAAGCAATTGTTGTCTCATTTTCAGAAGGTATGCCTCATCACATTAGTTTCATTGAAGATTACTTTAAATTTATGTGATGCCATGTTTCTTCATGAACACAACTCTGTCCCTGTTTTGATGCTTTTTTGTTTGGTTTAATTGAGAAAGTATCTGTGCTCTTCCCCTTCTTGTGTGTTGGCTTTGAAGTCACTACACTAGTGAAGGATCCACGCTGGGGTTTCTTGGTCGTGAGTCGAGAAGTAAGTTATTCCCCCATGAAATTGTCTAGGACATTTTTCAAACCACTTAATTGGATTATGTATTCCATTTGTGTTGTTTACACATTTTGGTACCATATGTGCTGAAGAACAATGGCAGCAAGTTTGTATTTGGTTCGGTACAAATTTGTATTTGTATCTGAATATTAAAAGGGGTGACTCAAATAAATTTGACTTGGGTTTTTTGTAAGGGGTACTATTGTAATATGTTTTTCCTATTACACCATACCATACATTTAAGCAATTAAATATGTCCATACAATATGATGTGCTTTGGAGAATATGAAAAAACCAAATTGAAGCCAAGATTAATTGATTAAAGAATTGGGGTTAAATAATTAAACCTTAAATTATGGTAGTGAGGATTGAGAGGACAATATTATTTATGTGACTAAACATGTTGAGTGAAGAACTAAATTACGAAATATTATATATATATATATATATATTTTCCCTTAAGTGGACCGAATATATATGGGTAGGACAAGCAAATATGTGAAGATGAAATGCATATTTGGGTGTGAAATTGTTAGAAAAACAAAATATTTAATAGCAAAGTTCATTACCCCTAAAAAGGGGGGTTACTCCCATTCCGTTTACTCCTTTTGAGGGAACAATTAAAAAAAAATAAAAATGATATATAAGACAGAGTCATTTAATGGGACTATTCAAACAAAAATGTCAAGTATTAATTTAGTTAGAAAATTTTAACAAAAGAATTGGTTGTGATGTACCAAAATTTTTTGTACATAAAACTGTTTTTGCAAAGTATTAATAGTATAATACAAATTTTTGTGTAGAAAAAAAAATAAGGAAGTACAATTGTAATTTATTTATTATGAATATTCAATTAAGAATGAGAAATAGTAATTTATTTAGAAATTTTATAGAAGTATTACTAGTGCAATACTAATTTTTTCACTACGGATTTTCATATAATTGTGTAAACTACTAATTTTTGAAGTATTGGACTTACATTATCAAAACAATTGAATCCTCACATTCCGTTTAGTTGTTTGAGGGAAAAGAAAAGAATTTTTTTTGTAGAACTCTAATTTATTTATTAGGACTATTCAAATAAAAATGTCAACTAATAAATTATTTACAAATTTTAGCAAATTTTTTGTAGTGTAATAGTAATTTATCTACTAGGAATTTTCACATGATAACGCAAGCTAACAACTTTGGAGTAGGAAATTTCGTTACCAAATAAATGGCATACTCCCATTGCATTTATTTGTTTTACGGGGAAAAAAAGGATGTGCACTACTAATGTGTTTATTAACAATATTCAAATAACAATGTAAAATAGTACTTTATCTAGAAGTTTTAACAAATTACTAGTAGTGTAGTACAAAGCTTTTTGTACTACCTAGTAAAGGTCTAAGTTAAATAACATATTCCATAAGATTTGTTCTTTCTTTAATAGTAATACTTTCACTTGGAAACTTTGAAATTTTAAAAATGTTATAAATTTGATGATTGCTTAGGCCCCATTTGTTTTTATTTTCAAGTCCCATTTTTATATTTTCTACTATTTCAAAATTGAAACACATAATTTTTTACACATTTTCACCCAATGTATTTTTTTTTTTCATTCTCAAAACACATTATCTAATAATCTATATATTTTCTCTCAAAAGCAGTAAAAGCAGGAGTAAATAGATACTGGTATTTATAGAGGTTCAACAATCCTACATCCTCTACCTAAACTTTCACTTAGGATTTTTAAACCTATCAAATTAATAAGCGTATAGATAATAACAGTAATTTGATAGTAATAAACAATAAGGGATCGAAAACACCATAGCAGGGTGAAAATCAGCTCTTCACAAAGAGCTACATTGAAATCCCAAACAGGATAAGGCAGATTCCAGAGCACTGTGAAACCAACTGTGTTGACAAGCTCGAGCGAACTTCAGCTAGATTCACTTGCACAACTTTTGTGGATTGATGTACGAGTTGCTGCCACTCTGTACAGCAAGCTCTAGTCTCTTCTTCTAGACTAAAACCAGGAATACTGCAGAAGATTCAAGACAGTACCACTCTACTAGTATCTTCACCTAGAGGTCTTTAAAGCAACCAAGTGCCGACTTGTTCTCTTCACGGGGTCCCTCGAGAGCCGGTACAACTCCCGTCCCTTTTCACCACTAGGTCCTTTGAGACACAAACTGTCTTGTCCTCGTCTCCCCAAGGTTCGTCAAAGGCAAGTTCCACTTGACCTTATTCGCTACAAGGTTCCTCAAAAACACACATAGAGCAAGGAATTAGCAACAATTAAGCACAAATTGTCTATGAGAATATCGCACAACTCCTCAAGACACTTAACAAATTTCTCTCCTGACTTGGTGATTCGCTCTTAGAATGCTGCATATCTTTCAATATATAGATGTACTACCAATAGCTACAAGTTCCAGTTTGGTAAGTGATCGTTAGATACAAATAAGGAAACAACCCATAAGGCAAGGAGCCGTTAGAGTCATGATTAAAGTATAATTGCGGACTCAACTAATGATGCGGCAAAATTGGTCTTCTTTCCTATTAAATAAAGATATGAATTTTAAGCTAGAATCCTTAAGTGATCATATTATATAAGGAAAGTTAATTCCAGCTCATGCTGACAGATTCCAGCAGATAAATAAGGAAAGAATAGTTTAAAATAATTATGGCAACTAAATCAGACAAATATATTTAGTAAGCTAGAAATGCAAGATTTAGAGCCAAGAAGAATAGACTTTTCTTGTATGAAAGATATCATAATCCAGTTATTTATGGAAAGCAAATTCTAGACGAGATTTATAAATTCTTAGCAAATTATTTGAAGGTAATTTAATATGTTCATGCAGAAAAATGCTCTTTCCTTAAAGTATTAAAAGGTTATCAATTTGGAAGAAGATAATATAAAAAAGAAAGGAGCCATTAGTCAATCATTCCATATGTTACATTCATTAAATCTAGTCATGATGAGCACATGTTTATATTCAAGATCAACATCATGATTTTCCTTCCATAAATAAAAGATGTGATATCCTAATTCTAATATAAAGATATGCTATCAAAATTAATATAAGGGAAGATAAGTTCCAGACAGCACAAAATAATTTTCGGATAACATAAGGCAAGTTCTAGCAGATTTTTGGGAATAATTCACATTAATTATGCCACAAATATTGTCATAATCAAAACTCCAAAACTTATGCAAAATCATCAAAGGGTTAACAATTAAAGTAGATTTAGCGTACATGATCAGAAAACTAAGAAGCAAATGATTCACTATAGTTTTGCTTGATTTCATATTCTCAGGCACAACGTTTCTTATGTCTAAGTTCATCTTCATGTTGGCTACACAATATTCATAGAAATTAAATAATTTAGAAATAATTAAATAGACATAAAATAGTCATTATTATCTCATCGCAATTAAATAGCACATATCTATGAGCTTTAATCAATATATCATTGTTCGAAATAACTACTTCACCTTTCCACAATGCATGGCCCGACATAAAAAATATATCTAAACTTGGTGTGTTCACTACATATCTGACATCATTACGACTTGGCCTTGTTTCGACTTGTTCCTTGAAATATAAAGAACAAAATGCCAAACATTCTTCCACTAAATAGCCCTCAACAATCGACCCTCTGGTCAACATTTGTTCCGCACATACAATTTCAAAGTGCTTAAGTATCTAAGAAAATGAAAATATCTAAATGTTACTATTATGTATACAGATATATAATATGAAACAAGAAACAAGATTATCCTTGAAAAGTGTTAGAATGAAGACAATTATTATGAAAAATATGACCAAAATAGTTACCTTTCTATGGGATACATCCAATGGTAATGTATTGGTCCAGTTAACTTTGGCTCAGTAACCAAATGAATTGTCAAATGTACTGTAATATAAAAAAATCGTAGAGGAAATATTTTCTCAAGCTGACAAAGTATAAGAGCAATTTCTTATTCCATTCAATCTAAATCAGTATGATAGAGGCTTTTAGATCATAAGTCTCTAAAGTAACCACATAAACAAATCAAGGCTAAACGTATTGACTTGGTAACAAGTTGCGCAAAGCAATCGGAAGCAATTGTTGCATCAAAACATAGTTATCATACTCTTAAGGCCAAAAATCTTGATTGGCTTAAGATAACACACCTTGCTGCATTTGTAGCACAACCATATGGCACTTTAATGCATTTTAAAACCTTGCAGAGTATTTCCTTCTCAATCTTATTCAATGCAAAAGAAGATGGTGGCAACCATTCTCTACCAGTCTCATAAAAAAAAGGCCAAAGTCCTGGTCTTATGCCCGTATCTCTCATATGTAACCGTGCACTATGGTTGTCCTTTGACTTATCACTATCCAATAATGTATACAATACCTTATCACATACATTTTTCTCAATGTGCATAACATCAATATTATGGCATAACAAGTTTTTTTCCCAATAAGGTAAAGTACAAAAAATACTTTTCTTTTTCCAATTGAAAGGTAAATCTAAATTACCCACCTTTTTACCAAATCTGTTATCAAAATCCTTTATCTCATCTAATATTTTAGAGCCCTTCAAATAAGGAGGTGCTTTTCTATGCTCTTCAATGCCATCAAAAGATCCGTTATCTTTTTGATAACGATGACTTTTTGATAAGAAAATACGGTGGCATATATAACAAAACTTAAGAGAGTTGCATAGCTATTCAGAGTTAGTATACTTTTCACAAACTATGCAAGCATATTTTCCTTTAGTACTCCAACCCCATATATTTGCAAAACTAGGAACATCACTTGTAGTCCATAATAATGCTGCATGCATTTGGAAATTCTGTTTTAATGTAGCATCATATGTATTTATCCCCTCATACCACATTTCCTTCAATTTTGCTATTAATGGTTGCAAATACATATCAAGATCATTACTAGGCTCATTAGGACTAGGTATAAGTAAAGACAACATAAAGAAAGCTTTTATCATACAATCACCTAGTGGCAAATTACATGGCATTAGGATCACAAGCTATGTGCTATGGGCAATACTCATTGCTTTAAATAGATTAAAACCATCATATGCCAAACCCAGCCTAACATTGCGAGGGTCTTTTGCAAAATTTGGATGGTAGTAATCAAAACTTTGCCAAGCTGGAGAATCTGTAGGGTGCCTCATGAAACTATCTTTAGTGTATTTTTCTTCATGCCACCTCATAAGCGATGCAATTTTAGAATTCATAAATAGTCTCTGCAGCCTTGACTTTAAAGGAAAATGCCACAGAACCTTGGTTGTAACCTTCTTAGCTTTCTTAGGTTTCTTAGAAGAATTATTGCGTTGAGTAGCATTAGGTTGTTGCTCTTCTGGTGGCACTATCCATCATGGTTCTTCGCAAGTATCACATTTCATCTTGCTTCCATTCAAACCCTAATATAACATATAGTCATTTTGGCATACATCAATTTTCCTATAATTTAACCCCAAATCTCTTATTATTTTTCTGGTCTCATAATATTTTTCTGGGAAGTTGTGCACCCTCTGGAAATGATTCTTTCAACAAATTTAGCATCATAGTGAAGGAAGAATCACTCCAATTACCAAGGCATTTGATCTGCAACATTCTAACAATGAAACGTCTAGGATAGAGTTCTTGCTCTATATCCTACATAAGCTTATAAAATTTTTCAGCTTCTTCGCTAGGCTTGCATATTAAATGCATCATGTAGCATCCCTTGAATGTCATCATATGTATGTAGTTTATCATATTCATAAGATACAGATCCTTCGATCGTGAATAACTCTCTATGAAGCATCCATTTAGTATATCCATCTAAAAATCCATCCCAAAGAAGATGTCTTTCTACAACTTCACGTGTTTTGCTCAATCCATTTTTACATTTCTTACAAGGACACAAGATCATTCTATCATCTAAATTTGCAAAAGCAAAGTTCAAGAAAATTTTCACCCCATCCCAATATTCTTTACTAGGTCTTGGGAGACTCATCCAACTCTTATCCATGTTGATCTTTTACAATAAACAAACACTTGTTTCTTACTTAAATGAGAAAGAGTATTCCAAAAAACTATGTTAGTATTTGAAGATAGTAATAACATTTACTTACAACTATTGAACGTTCAAAGAAATTAGAAGTGAATTTAAGCGATATATTTCTTGAGAAAATTTATAGATATTTAAGTCGAATACATAAACTTCAATACTTAACGGAATTACTTATACAAAAGATATAATTTGAATTTTTACTATTTACTTATCATAGTATCAAGAGAAGAGTGAATGTAGCAAAGACACTAAAATCTATGGAAAATTAGTTTAAAGATACTCTTTAAGTCATCAACTTCATCACTTAATTGACATAATCGGACTTACTTAGGGAATAAAATTAGGGATGGCAATGGGTCAGGTTTGGCAAAACCTAAGACCCGCCTCGTCAAGATTTTTGCGGACCCGAGACTTGCCCCGAACCCTTATTTAGCGGGTTGGACCTATTAGACCCATTTAAAATGTTTAAGAAAATTAAAAATATTTCTTTTAAAAAAAATAATATTACCATAACTTCATATTATGAGAAATAATATTATTAACAAAAAAATTATTATTTAAATATTTATATATGCATGTTTTAGTCTTTAAAAAAATGATAAATTGCAAACATTATTATTACTTATGTATACATATTGAATGTATAAGTTATTTATTATGAAAATATTATTATTTTTATATAGAACATATATGTAATATCCACATTTTTTTCATATATATATATATGAATACACACCACATAAAATATACACATAATAAATAAAATTAATATATATATAGTATCTAGCGGGGCGGGGCGGGGCTGACGGGTCCAGGTTTAAAAATTAAAACCCGAGAGCCACCACAAGACCCTTTTATACTTTCAAAACCCACCCCAAGCGGAGCAGGTTCAGGGTAGGTCTGAGTCTTACTCGAATTCATTGCCATTCCTAGATAAAATATCTATGTATTTACAAATGTATCGTTATTATATATAAATAAAAAATATACATTAACCTAATTTTTGTAAGACTATAAATTATTTACATAAGAATATATATATATATTGACCCATAAATATTTTCAATGTATTTATTTAAATTTTTATGATGAGTAAAAGAAAATAAGATTGAAGGAAAAAGAAAATAATATAGGATTCCAATTCAATTTCCTATTAATTCTTGTATGCTAATCATCTCCTTATAGCTACTAAGCAAAAAACAATTTTAGAATCTTAATAACATGGATTTATTATCATATCAAATATTAATTTGGATCTAAGGATGCACAGACCACATTTCATGACAAATTTCAGGTTCGTTTGGTTTTATTTTCATTTTTCATCATTTCTAAAATTTAAAAAGTTAGTTAGTAGAATTGGGCTAAAAATGAGTTTGTATTTAAATAGATTATTGGAAAAGTAATGATTATGTTGGTTGTAATAGGTTGTAGGTGAAGAGAGATAGAAATAATGGCATAGAGAGAGAAGATATATAAGTTATTGGGAGAATATATATATAGATTATTGGATAATGTGTTTTGAAAATAAAAATAAAAATGATGTTGGGTGAAAATGTGTAAAAGTGATGTGTTTCATTTTTGGAATAGTAAAAAATGTGAAAATTGGCTTTGAAAATGAAACAAAATGGGTCCTTAGCCATCAAACAATTAATTAAGGTTTGAGTAACCTATTCAATAATGACTAGAAAAGTGAAGAAAATTCAGCCAACATTTGAAAATATGCTTGAAAATTTTTTAAAATATTAAGCATTTGACTATATATACTCACCTGATTATATGATCCAATATCAAAGTACTAGTACTTGATTGAAAACAAATCTAGAAAATGTTAGCAGCTTCAACCTACAAATGACCATGAGAATAAGAATAAAGACTCAATAAAATATAATAATTCTCACACAAAGAATGTAAAAGTGCGAAGCAAAACTGAAGTAGTCAACAGTGGCACTAAATGTTGCTTTGTTATAATCAGTTTCATAGAGAGATTTTATAAACTATAGCCAAGAACTTGTGCTTTTTACAGCCAACATCAAGGATAATATTTCATATGACAGAGATGGTGCAACTCCTGAAAAGATCACTGTAGCAACAGAGATAGGAAAAGCAATAAGTAAAATTAATAGAATTGAGTTAATCAACCTAGCTACTGTACTCTATTTTGCTTCAGTTTTCTCTCTACTCTGTGTTTGGCATTAGTACTTTTCACTGGTTATATTTTCTTGAAATAGAGATATGTTCAAGGTAGATACGATCACACCCCTCTTTCTTCCATTGGTTATAGGAACTGGATGCTATTTCTTCAAGTTCAAAGGAATGGCACCAGGTTATCTCTCTTGGTTCTTTTTCTTGGAAGTAGAATTTGATGTTGTTAGGATTTGACTCGGTTTTCGAGAGATCAAGTTTGACTAGAATTAGGACTCCTTCTTGTATTGGGTTTCCTAGTTCTAGGTAAAGTAGTCAAACAATTTTCTATTATAAATATAGGACTTTATTTGATTACTTCAGAAGAAAAAGAGAGGACACTCGTGGAACTCATGATGTGATACTCATAGGGTAGTTATTGTGAGTATGAGTGGGGCAATACAAAGGGGTGGAGTGAGTATTTCTTTGGTAGTTATGTTAGTGGTTGTACAAGGGTTTTTTTTGGCTTGAGTTTGGGCATGTCAAATTCAAGGGTTGGCTTGTACTGGTCTATCATAATTGAAGAAAGAAAACTCCCGTGGAGGTAGGCGGAATTTGCCGAACCACGTAAATCTGTGTCTGTTTTATTTTTCTATCTGTCGGGTATTAATTTTGTCATTAAATTTGTGAGTGTGATTTGTGAATTCCTGATAAATTAAATCTCATGCCTAAATTATTTCCGCTGTGCTTCAACAAACTGGTATCGGAGCAGGTTGGATCAGATGTCAGGAATGAAGTACGAGGTAGAGAAATTCGATAGGAAGAACGACTTTGGGCTGTGGAAAATGAAGGTTCACGCCCTCCTGTGTCAACAAGGATTATAGAGAACGTTAAAGGGCAGAGATTTCTTACCGGAAACGCTGAAGGACGAGGAGAAGGATGAGTTCATGGCGAAGGCTTACGGTACTCTGGTGTTATCATTGGCGAATAACGTACTGAGAGAGGTCGCCACGGAAAGTACGCCAGCAGATTTATGGAAGAAGCTGGAGAGTCTATATATGACGAAGTCCCTGACAAATCGGCTGTATTTGAAACAGCGACTATACACATTGAGAATGAAGGAAGGTACATCTATTACTCAACATATTGATTTTTTCAATAAGGTGATTCTGGATCTTGCTAGTATAGATGTCAAAATTGATGATGAGGATCAAGCTTTAATTCTCTTGTGTTCTCTGCCAAAATCTTTTGAGCACTTGGTTACTACTTTGTTGTACGGGAGAGATACGATTTCAATGGAGGATGTGAAGGCCTCATTGAATTCCAACGAGTTGAGAAAACATGTCCTGGGCAGCAACGATGGTGAAAGTGGAGAAGGATTGGTGGCAAGAGGGAGACCAAGAGAAAGGGGAAGGAATAGAAGCCGATCGAAGTCCTGAACGAAGCCTAGAAATGGTGACAAATGTTTTAGGTGCGGTGGAAAGGGGCATTGGAGACGGAGTTGTCCGGAACGAGGAAAGGCGAAGGATGCAGATGAAACTTCTGATCAGAAACGGGATGATGTCGCAGGAATTGTTGAGGATGAGTCTGATGGTGGGCTTGTTCTCAACGTTGCTGAAACTTTACTAAGCTCTGAATGGATTTTGGATAGTGGCTGCTTCTACCACATGTGCCCAAGAGAAGATTGGTTTACCACATACCAAAAAATTGATGGTGGTAAGGTGCTTATGGGAAATGATGCTTCTTTCAGGGTTGTAGGAATTGGCTCAGTTTGTATCAGGATGCATGATGGGATAGTAAGGACCCTAACAGATGTGCGTCATGTTCCAGATCTGAAGAAAAATCTGATATCGCTAGATACTCTGGACAAGAATGGTTGTGAGTACAGAGCTCGAGATGGAGTTCTGCGGGTTTCCAAAGGTGCACTGCTTATCATGAAGGGAGAAAAACGAAACGGCCTTTACATATTGCAGGGAAACACGGTTTCTGGTACTGCAGCGGTTTCTTCGTCAGTCAATAATACTACGAGACTCTGGCATATGCGACTTGGGCATATGAGTGAGAGGGGAATGTCAGAACTGAGCAAACGAGGTTTACTTTGCGGAGAGAAGACTGGAGAACTGGATTTCTGCGAGCAGTGTGTGCTAGGCAGGCAACATAGGGTGAAATTCGGTACTGCAGTTCATAGGACCAAAGGTACCTTGGATTACATTCACTCAGATCTTTGGGGGCCTTCTCAGGTTCCTTCAAAAGGAGGTGCAAGGTACATGCTGACATTCATAGATGATTTCTCATGGAAAGTATGGGTGTACATGCTGAAGCATAAGGATGAGGTGTTTGTCAACTTCAAGCAATGGAAGACCTTAATTGAGAAGCAGACAGGAAAGGAGATCAAGCGCTTGAGGACTGACAACGGATTGGAGTTCTGCAACAAGGAATTTCAGGAATTCTGTGAGAAGGCAGGAATTGTGAGGCATCGCACAGTTGTACATACACCACAGCAGAATGGAGTTGCAGAACGGATGAACAGGACTATCTTGGAAAGAGCTAGATGCATGCTCTTTAACGCCGGATTGTCCAAGGATTTTTGGGCAGAAGCAATTAACACTGCTTGTTATTTGGTGAATAGGTCACCATCAACCGCTTTGGACTGTAAGACACTAATGGAAGTTTGGTCTGGGTCTCCTACTGATTACTCAAATCTAAGAGTATTTGGGTGTCCAGCCTATGCTCATGTCCGGGATGGGAAGCTTGAGCCAAGGGCTAGGAAGTGCATATTTCTAGGCTATGCAGATGGAGTCAAAGGTTATCGTTTGTGGTGTAATGATGACAAGGTGTAATGATGACAAGGGCTCCAAGATGATTATCAACAAGGACGTGACATTCGATGAGTCTGCAATGATGAAGAAGGTAGAGCAGCAGGAAAGGGGTCAACAGGGCGTTAAGGAGAAGGTGGAGATTCATATTGATCCTCCACAAGTTTCAAAGGGGAAACAGAAGGTGGTAGATGAAGCTGGTGAGAGCACATTACCACCTAATCAACAGCAGGAAAATGAACCACTACAAAATTATCGCTTGGCTCGCGATAGGGAGAGGAGGCAGATCAAACCACCACAACGGTATGCTTACTCAGATTTGGTAGCTTATGCTTTGAGTTCAGCTGAGGAGTTTGTAGGAGATGATCCAGTCTCATACAAAGAGGCAATTTCCAGGCCAGATTCTGATAAATGGGTTGCAACTATGAGTGAAGAGATGGAGTCTCTACACAAAAATAGCACATGGGAGCTGGTTGATGTACCTAAAGGACAGAAAATTGTAGGTTGCAAATGGATCTACAAGAAGAAAGAAGGAATTCCTGGTGTGGAAGATGCTAGATACAAGGCGCGATTGGTTGCTAAGGATTTTACTCAGAGAGAGGGAGTTGACTTTCATGAAGTATTCTCCCCAGTTGTAAAACATACTTCCATTCGTGTTTTACTTGCCATGGTTGCTCTATTTGATATGGAACTGGAGCAAATGGATGTGAAAACAGCATTTTTGCATGGTGAGTTGGAGGAACAAATCTTCATGAGTCAACCAGAAGGATTCGTTATTTCCGGGAAACAAAATCAAGCATGTCTTTTGAAGAGGTCATTATATGGCTTGAAGCAGTCTCCCAGGCAGTGGTATAAAAAGTTTGATACTTTTATTACCAAGATAGGATATACTAGAAGCAAATTTGATTGTTGTGTATATTACAAAATTTGTAGTGATAGCCTTATCGTATATTTGCTGTTGTATGTTGATGATATGTTGATTGCCTCTAGAAACATATCTGAGATCAACCAATTAAAAGCTCAGTTAAGTGAAGAATTTGAGATTAAGGATTTGGGCGGTGCAAAGAAGATTCTGGGCATGGAGATCATCCGGGATAGACACACAGGATTGTTGTACTTGTCTCAACAACATTACATTGAGAAAGTACTTGAGCGATTTGGGATGAATAAGTCCAAGCCAGTTAGTACGCCACTTGCAGCTCATTTCAGGCTCTCATCAGATCTATCACCGAGTACTGAGGAAGAGGTGGAACACATGTCAAATGTGCCATATGCTAGTGCAGTGGGTAGCTTGATGTACGCCATGGTGTGCACTAGGCCAGACATTTCACATGCAGTTAGTGTTGTGAGCAGGTATATGCACAAGCCAGGAAAGACTCATTGGCTGGCTGTGAAATGGATCATGAGGTATCTGAGAGGCTCTGCAGGCAGATGTTTGAGGTATAGTCAATCGAATTCTACTACAAGAATTCTTGGCTATGTGGATGCAGACTATGCAGGAGATTTGGAAAGCAGAAGGTCCATGACGGGCTATGTGTTTTGTGTATCAAGTTGTACGGTTAGCTGGAAGGCGACTTTGCAGTCATCAGTTGCATTGTCCACAACAGAAGCTGAGTACATGGCTTTAGCTGAAGGCGTTAAAGAAGGCATTTGGCTAAAGGGGCTGATCGATGATATGGGTATGACTTCTGAGATCACTAAGGTATTTTGTGACAGTCAGAGTGCCATACACTTGTCAAAGAATCAAGCATTTCATGAGAGAACAAAACACATAGATGTGAGGTATCACTTTGTTCGGGATATGGCTTCCCAAGGAGTCACGTTGGTTGACAAAGTTGGGACTAAGGATAATCCGGCAGACATGTTGACTAAGGTTGTTCCAGGAATCAAATTCGAGCATTGCTTGGATTTGATTAATATTTGCAGACTCATATAACAGGCTCTATTGGGGGCAGGGACAAAGAAGATGAATGGGAATTTCAAGTCAAGGTGGAGAATTGTTGATTTTGCCTTGAAATTGAGGTAAATTTGACAAGGAGACCAAGTTTGACTAGAATTAGGACTCCTTCTTGTATTAGGTTTCCTAATTCTAGGTAAAGTAGTCAAGTAATTTTTTGACTATAAATATTAGTTTTTTCTTTCGAAAAAAAATCATCACGAACATAACACAAGGGCTTCTATACTGCTTTTGAGTAATTCTCTCAAGACAGAGTTTAGAACGAGGGTGTTAGGTGTTTTCGTGAGATTTGTGGGATTCAAGTTTGTACTTGCACTTTGATTTGAGATCAATAAAATTCCTTTTCTTTGTCGGGTGGATTAGGCATATCGCCGAACCACGTTAAATCTTGTTGTCACTTTACATTGAATTACTTTACTATTATTTCATTGTTTCCGCAATAGATCCTCCTGGGTTTCAACAGATGTCTATTTACCTGTTCGCACCCTCCTGTTGGATTTTCTGCATTGATGTTAAACTCATCAAACTAACCAAGGAATTTGAATTAATCTTAAACTCGTTGAACTAACCCAAAAAATGGCATCTTCTCCTTCATTATTCACATATTATCATATAGAATATTGTCTGTATATATGGATATATAGATTCATTAGCATGTTGTAAATCAATAGCCAACTCCCAAAATATCCATATGTTTCTTCTTTTCCTAGTTCTTAAACTTGTTTCCTGCCTGGAAATTTAATTTATTGAGGGAAGGCAACTAAAAAAAAGGAATAAAGGACATAATGATGAGTTTGGTTATGTCCAAATAGAGATAGGACTTCAAATTCATGCAAGAAAATTAGCCATCAACTTGGGGCAAAAACCTAGACTTGAGAAACAGATTTTATTCCTACCAAGTAATCGAAGTATCAAGAATTGATCAAAAATTTAGAGATATTATCCCATTATTCAAAGGCCACAATGATGGGGAACAATCTTGGAGTTGGCCATTCTCTTGCAGCCGAAAAAGTCGAGCAAGAAGACATTTTTTGATGCGCCGATGTTTAGGTTATCAAAAAGGGCAGACTACTTTTTTCTTTCTTTAATCTTTGCACATAGTTGGTGATATACACTCATATAGAAGGCTGGCACCTACCTTGGAATGTTTTTTTTCTCCAACCCCATTTTGTTAGAATGTGCAAATAAGAGCATATAATTATCCACAATAATTATCGGCCCACCGTGGCACCCACTTTGCTCACTTATGTTTTATATATAACAAGAGCAAATAATTTTCCATAATAAATATATATCTGAACAAGCCAAAAGGATCACTTATACCTATTTCAAATTTTCTGACACACACTTTAAACTAGTGAAGGATCCTCAAGGGGTATAGTCCAACCTCATATGCTTTCAAGAAATACATGATAACAAGGTAAAAAAAAAAGTTGAGAACAAACACAAGAAAAATACTACAATATAATCTAACTTGGTATCTAGTCAAAGAATATCATTAAGAAATGAAATTACAACATCATAATGCAAACCAAATGGAAAATAAAAATAACCAACATTAATCAATATAGCCATAAATTCTCACCTTTCTTGTTTTTTAGCCTCTCTAGCATAGATCATAGAAAACTCTCCCACTTCATTTTTGGTTCCCCTGCACAAATTCATCTTAACATATTTAATTTATAATAACAATATCAACATAAATTCCTATTATCTTCTAAATACTCGAGCAACTACACAAATATAAAGGATTTCTACAACTTCTATATTAACTTCTACAAGTCTTTATAAAACTTTATATTTGTCAAAATTTCTAAAGAACTTTATACCAAAACTATTTAAATATTAAATGAAATACTAAAATTCTTAGCTTATGTGAAAAGATGAAATTGTGAGGCATTTTCTTGAACGGAGGGCTGTGGAAAAATCTTAGTCCACTGACCACTAAGCTTAAGCAGAATACAACCTTTTTTCCCACTTGCGGGAATTCTATTGAAGGACCACTTCTTGCAGTACTCATTATTCACCACCATTTTCCATGAGATGGATTCATACATGTACTATTCTTTGCATCTTATAAGGGTCAATTAATGATGTATCACTAAGACATGATTTAGTAATGTTTGAATCAACTAACCCTTCAGCACTTGAGGAAAATAATATCATTAATAGTAATAAACAGAAGAGGATAGATAAGATAGAATTTCATTACAACCTGAATCAGTAAATTTATATGGTCAGTTGGGTGAAAAAAAGACCCTTTGTTAGGAAGCTCAAAAATCATACTATAAAGGGAGGAATTTTTTAGTTTGATTTGCTAATTTTGAACAAAAAGAAGAAGAAATTGATGTCTATGCTAGAGCTAAAAGCTTAAAGCAGGCCATATTGAATCTAAGAATATTATACACGTAATGCCATTTGTTAATTCCTACTAAATCAGTTAGGCCAACAAACCCATGAAAATATATATAAGAGAAAAAAAAAAGAAAAAAAGAAAAACAACCCTGGATTATGATAATTTTTTCAGCATAATTTTACTATATACAAACTTCAAACAAGAAATACAATTATTTTCTCTACTTTAAAAGAAATTTAGAGAATCATATCTTTAACTGTGAAAATATACTCTGAGGTAGCAGTAACTTCTTCAAGAACCCTCCAAGCAAAAGGAAAAGAGCAATTTGATAGAAATAGTTCTATACAAGAAGATAAACCAAAAAATCGACTAAATTAGTCTAGAATACCTATTCTTCCTTTACACACAAAACCTAGAATCCGTTTTCCAAACACATGGAATCGAGGGAAAAATATACCAAATTTTGCTACATAGCTCTCCGACGATGTCGATTTTGAAAATAGGGTGAATCGTTATCTTTGAATAAGGTCTAGATTTGGAATAGAAACCGATTTTTTTCTTTGAAGGTCGGGTGTGTATGAGGAGTATTTGGGCATGTATTGTCAAGTGAGGGAGAAGGGAAGAAATTAGCGCCAGACTTGGTGAAATTTTGGGAAATAGGCGTCAAATATGCCATAATATCTACTCTTTTATGTTTATATATATCAAATATTATGATGCTTTAAAAAAGTTGCCTCTATAATAATATATTAACAAAAGTATCATGATAAAATATAAATACTACATAAAAATGAGTAAAATATGTTAATGAGACACTTTTCAAGAAGTGTCATAATAAAAAAATAAATTATTAAGTATTGAGACATTTTTGTAACAAGTGTCTCAATAAAGAAGATATTGGGACTTTTTTCAAACAATGTCACTTATAATGTGTCTCAATAAGTTATTTTTCTAGTAGTGAGAGGGGGAGGGGAACGAATATGTAAAAACTAATTATATATATATAGAATGAAGGATGGAATTTAATTAAATTCCTATAATTGACCTCAACCCTACCCCGGCGGCGAATTGACGGAAAACAACTGAAAACCTGTAAAATAACATCATAGTAAGATTCCTCTAACTGAGAAGAGTATAACCATACCAATATTGACAAAAAAAACAACCTAGAAATTGGATGGAAAATGAGACTGACGGCAAGGGCGGCGAGTTTAGTGGTTTTGTTGCTTCCAACAGCATAACAAGGTTGGAAACATAGGGGTTCTATTGGAATCTAATGGGGCAAGGAGTTGGTGGTTTCAATTTGATGATTTGACCGGCTGTGGATTAGAGTTTTGCGATAGTTTTAGCTCAATTCGCCGATAAGAAGGCGGCAGAAAGGGAAATTTATTAACGGTTTTGTTGGGCTCACTAAAGCGCACTCGGCGGTGGTGTCAATTTCTACCTCCAGCGGCAGTGGGTGGCGATAGCTCTTGGGCATTCAACACATATTTAAATTCTGGACACATCTGGATTGTTTTAGACTTGAGATTGGATCCTGAATCAATCCAATTTGGGTAAATTTCATAATCAAATTTTAATTAGATTAATTTGGTGAATGTAATTGGAATTTCATATCAAAGCATAATCATAATATGAACTAAGATTGTTAAACTACAAATTGACTTAAGTTATGAATTAATCTTATAACGGTCAAATAAAAACTAAATAATAAAATTCAAACTAATGAAATCAGGGAAGATGGATTTAGCTCATGACGTAAGTTAGAAGTGTTATGGTTAAATCATCTCAAGATTCCGGACTAGGAAGATCAAATCTTTTATGCAAAATGTTTTTATAGCATAAAGGTGACTAGAGTGAGTTGTCTATGAATGGGCTTGATAATTTGAGGGATTAAGTCGCTCTAGACTTGTAAAGAGACACTTGAACATTAAGAATAAGGGTATTGGATAATTAAGAGTAAATGATGATTGAGCCTGAATTATGCTAAACTCATTTACTATTATGATTATTGTAAAGTTAAACCAAATCGACTCGAATAGGTTATCAAAATTGATGTTAGGACATCGAGTGAGACTTTAACTTGAGTACTGACTCGTTGGGTTAAGAATAGTTAGATCTACTATCTTGGAGACCTGTGTGTGATGTGAAAATTAAAGAAACTATGACTAGACCAAAACGGATTAATTAAGAAACCCCATAAAGATAAGTATACTTAGATTTAGAAATCAGAAATCAATACAACGTTAGTCTAAGTTATCTTATTCCAAACTTTGAATTGATTAGGAAAACAAGGACATGAACCCTCCAAAAAACTAAGAAGCTATTTATGCGACTATCAAGTGAGTTTGTACTAGATTCCTTTGCTGCGGAAAGATCATATATATTTGCTATATCTTTGTTGCTTGACTTTGGTTGTGTCGACATTCAATAATTGTTAATTGTTTGTCTTGTGCTATTCTTTGGCTCTTGTGTTGTATCTGAAAATTTGTCTAAATTGTTCTTCTTGCCTGTAATTCTGGAGCCACCATTATTTAAAATTCAAGTCTGTGTTGAAATGAATTTTTATCTTCTGTACATATATTAGCAAATATATCGTTAATATTTGATTTGAATTCTTGTGTTAATCTTTAAAGTCTATTTGTGCTTCCATTCTTCCTTACCACATGATTCTTAAGCCATTGTTATTCGAATTTCCCTATTAATCTTGAGGTGTTGAATTCCTGGCTCGAACGATTCAATCGATTCATGTTTACACAAGTTTTTGGAAAGTAAACTGCTTGTGAAATTCACCTCATATCGCCCCTAGCACTAATTATAGTACCAGTTTGATTATGATTTATGTTATTTTACTTGAAATTTGGTGATTGTGTGTGAAAACTGAAAAATGGATTTTGAAATATATTTTCCATTATCGCCATGACTGTCACCTTGAAATGAGTCTGATGTTAGTTAACTATTTACTGTTTATCACGGCAAAATGACTTGTTAATTGAAATGTTGTTGGATGCTCTGATACTGCACTAATTATTAAATACACTTAGGGGGTAAGCCTTGGGATCAGCTTCGAGAGATGGCTGGGCGGGACGAACCGACAGTGATTGATCTTTCGGCTAATACCCTACTGATTACAATCTGGCCTCATAGCCAGTTGGAGGTAGTTGTCTATGAGTGGGATAAGGCTTGCGGCTAGCCATGCCTACTGACTGATTAACTGTCCGAGCCGATCACTGGGAATTGGAGGGATAAGAATTTTCGTGTTTTTGAAAGTGGAAAGATAAGGTCGGAGAATTGCCAATAGCTTATTTCAAAATTACTCTGACTTGCTTTGATATTTGGATCTTGAGCGTTCTATGAAAATCAATTTACTGTCTGAAAACCATGTCAATCATTTTGTCTCTCTTAAAATTTAACAATTTCATTGACAAATGGCTCTAAATTTTGTGAAGTCTCATCACTAGTATGGGACGGTGTTGAGACGGATCGCTTAAGGCTTTTAAATTAGTCTTGTTGATGAAAAATTATGGATGTAGATTTTCATTTCTATTTTTGGGAAATGGAACCTCCTTCTTAAATTAAAAAGATTATATAAAATAACTATTTCTATTTGGACACATGATTAGCATAAGAATACATTTAAGTCAGTCATCAACACTCCAACTCACTAAGTCATTTGGACTTACAATTTTTGTATCATTTCTTTTTGTTCTTTACCCCAGGTAGGAACAAGTGAGGGCAAGAGACCGTACCACAAGATATATGAGGTAATAACTTTCACGAATATTTAAATATACCAATTGTAGTCTGTTGAGTGATTGATATGGATATGATAGATAGGTTTCAAAAATGTCAAGGGTGATCTATGATATTCCCAGTAGTAAGTTTAACTGTTGATGGATGTCATTTGTGGAAATTAAATATTTTGGGTTTTGAAAGATTAGTTTTCTTTTATCTAGAAAGCTTGTGGTATAGAATGAGTAGCACCTGATCGAGCAGGCACTTCCGAGTCAAGGTGTTACAAAGGTGGTATCAGAGCTTAGGTTTGAAAACCTGAGCTATGCTAGGATATGATCCTTGGAACATCAAAGTTTTGGTTGGTGAAGATTGAGCATGATTATGAGATTTGAATAAGACATGAATTTTTGGGACAATGTTCGATCCAAAAGATGTGAAGGGTTATGGTTGGGCGGCCAACTACTGTATAATATGTAACTTCTAAGGTATTAAGCATGGAACTTTCTATATTTGGGAAAAATAATACTTTTAGGACTTACATTGAGTACGAACTTGTCTGAGAGTACTTTAATTCGTATGTAAGCCTATGATCGTTCTAGATAAAGCTGAATTTGATAAGTAAAATATCTTACTAGATTGTTACTTTGGACATAAGAGTGTACTATGACTTAAATGATAATGACTATTTGGGGAAAAGTGATATGTTGATAACTCGAATCATCTTGGAATACGGAGTATTGGGATTAATAAAGGCTAAGCTTGAGATGAAAAATCTGGATGTGAACTTTTGAGATATTGCTTGATATTAAAAGAGTCAAGGATTGGTGTTGGAGTGGCCAGCCAATATCTAGTCCATTACTCTTGGGATATTTAGCCCGTTACTCTTGGGATATCTAGCGTATGACTTCATTAATGTTTGGTTGAATAATTCTTTAGAGATCATATTACTGCACAAATACATTTGTGATAATAAAATTTGAAAAGTGAAGGATCATTTAGGGATAATCATTTTTTTAACACAAACATATGATGGAGACCCAATGATATGATGCTTCAAAACGTGGTTTGTCATTAAAGAAATTGATCGGTATGATTACATTACGGTGTTTGGAAGGGATACAGGAAATACCAAGGGAACTATTTAAGACGATTAATGACTAACATGTATATACGGTGATGGTTTAAATGTTTGGAGAAACTAGTCTATTGATAGGGAAAGAGAGCACATTAGTATGATTGCAAAATGATAATGGATACAGAAGAAAAGAAGATTGGTTGTAAGAACGGATATACGAGGAAGCCACATTGTGAACTCGAGGAAAAATGAATAATGCTAATCAAGGAATATGAGAGGCATTTGTGACTGGTACTAGAATTTTAAAGGAAAATATAAAGTAAGAGAATGGAAATTGAGGAAAAAGAATTCGGAGGAATTGAATGGGGATGATGAGATAAAAAGGACTATCATTGGAACATTGGTCAAAATGATAGTGCCGAAGGACAGGGACTATTATACCGATGAGATATACTTCATTGTCGAAATTTAAAGATAAAGGATACATAATTGAGAAATAAAGACCAGTACTTGGGAATGAGAAACATCACTCCGACCCTGACAGCGGAATAGGATCTTAAACTATGAAGAGTGAAACAATATAAAGCTCAAATAAGTATATCCATAATAACGACTCGTTATCACACATCCATGTACTAGATGCGATTGAATAAATAATCTTATTGATAATAAAACAGATGCAGCTAGTTTTTCTCATCACAAATTAACAAGATCCATTAGATTAATTGAGAATTCTAATGCTTTTAAGAGTGGGATCATTTATACATACACCGATGAAATTGCAGGTAAAGCCATTTATAGATGGAATTGGATGTATTACACGAACTCTAAGGAATCTTCTACCGCATTCTGATATCTTATACTTTCAGGAATGAAATAGAAACTTTGACGTTGATTTGACAATTAATAAGTTTAATAAAGAAGAATTCCAGTAATCTTAAGAATTAGATAAACATACAGAAGCTCATGTACAAACATAATTGTGTGCTTCGACTTGGATTCAAGAAAATTTGATCTCATGTTCAAGTGTCCTATATTCTACAATAGCATATCAACCTTCGCATTATATGAAAATGTTTTAGGTTGAACATTGCAGGTAAAGTTGATCAAGGCTAGTTTTCTAAAGCTAAAATCGTGGTACACCAGAAATTAATGTGAAAAAAATATTAGTTAGTCTTAGTTATAGGTTAGTTACATCATGGCAGACAATTGCCAATTAACCAAACTAACAAATTGGAACACCAAGATAAGAACACTCTAACTGGAAATGTACTAGAAAAGATAGACGATGATGCCAACTCCTTACGCTAATTTCTTAAATATATTTCTAAGCAAGAAGGCAGATGATAGAATCTGATTGTAAGGAATTGACACTTTTGTGGGTAGTGATAGTGGTGACTAGACTAGTAATTCTAAAAGTATCATAAGATACCTTATGCAAAGCACCTTAGGTATTTAGGTTCCATTCACCGAAGTTTGTGAGGGGATTAGCAATTAGAACATAAAGGCATTGACTAAAGTGTAGAGAAAGGATCATGAGTTATTGATATAGACTTGGGGAACAATAGTAAAAAAATCAAACTAGTCTAACTGGTATGAGACTGAAACTCCTTGGCCACATAAACCATTTAGCTTATTGCAATGATCTATAGTTTATTTAAGGTTGAGCCAAGATAATGATATTATTAGTTAGCAATTGGAGGAAGGGATACATTGAGGATTACCCCCTACTATGATATAACAGCCATGAACTGAAATAATGTTATTAGGATTGATCAATGCTCTTGCAGCATTTACAGATATGATATATAGACGTTCTGATTAGTCTATAATGATCCTGTTAAGGAGATATGATATTCTTGGAGTTGATGAAAATACCTTACTATATTTATGCTTTGTGTTACAAGTACCTAAAGAGATGCAAGTTGTATGTTAAGTTAGTAATTTTAGTATCAATTGGGGAAAGAGGTATATACCTGAGGATATGTAGCCTCATGAGAGATAATAAAATGATTTTACTAGAGTCAAGACTTTAGAAAATCGAAGATAGCCAGGGAATGTATCAGAAGAACGAAGTCTCTTAAAGTATGAAGAAGAATTGGCAATCTAAATATATGGAGAAAGGTATGAAGAGATTTTGTGAAATAAAGAAAAGGATTAGTTGTGTGCCAGTTACTATTCTTTTTACAGAATCTACAAGGATAGTTTTGTGTGTCTGTGCCCTAGGTAATTGCATTTATCTTAAGAAATCTAAGTAGTAGACACTAGATTATTTCGTTTGAGAAATAGGATTCGTTAGTTTGGGTTGCCTTGCTATAACATAGTCATCTTCTGTTAATGGAACTTCTTGGAAAAAATATGGTCATAGTGCATCAAGTTAAGTACCGATATTTGAATCAAAAGGATGAGAACAAATAAAAGCATTGCCAGGAATCTAAATCATGGTTTTTTTTTTTTTAGGGCAAACCAATCCGTTCGTGATACAATAAGATACAAGACATTTAGTATCAGCATTAAGCAAGTTGAGCAACTTATACGAGTGATCCCAAATAATAGAGATTTTGGTTCCAACATTAGCAACTAGAAACTAGTGCTATTAGGGGACAAGAATAGGCCTAAGAAATCAAATTAGGAAGGAATTACAGCAGAATTTTTCTAGAAATGATAAATAGATATGATGACATTCTGAGTTCTTCTGGAATTCAGATGAGAATATGGGGACTAGATTCTTTCAAGGAGATGAGAGTTGTAACACCCCGACCTTTTGGTTTATAAATTGCGAAAGATTGAATTAAAAACTGATAGGTGGATCAAATAAATTATACTTGAAAATTGCTCAAAATTAAATTAACTACTGTTAGGCATAAATATTGAGAATTGAGGGATTTAATTACAAATAAGAAAAGGGCTTGATTGCCCAAAATTATAAAATTTACAGGGCTAATGTGAGAAGATTAAAAGTTTAATGACTTCAAAATAATCAAATTTGGACTTAATTACCTAGAAATACAGATGTTAGGGGTCAATATGTAAGAAATAAAAGTTGGAGGGCTCAATTGAAACCTAGGGATCAAATTGAAGGCGGTTAAAATCTAAGAGTCCCCAATTGAAAATGGCGTAAAAGTTTGGGGGGGGGGGGGAAACCAATATGTGAAAACTAATCTTAGATATATAGAATGAAGGATGGAATTTAATTAAATTCCCAAAATTGACCGCAACAACGAATCATCGGAAAACAACAAGACAACCTAAAAATAACACCGTAGTATGCATAGTCTAGCTTAGAGGAGCATAACCATACCAAGATTGATCAAAACAACTAAGAAATTAGCCAAAATATGAGGCTGATGGCGACGGGCGGCAAGTTTGGTAGTTCTACTGCTGCCAACAGTGGAACGAGGTTGGAATCTAATGGGCAAGGAGTTGTGGTTTCAATTTGATGATTTGGCCGACAGTGGCGAGGTAATTAGAAGTATGTGACGGACGGCGGTGAGTTAGGGTTTTGCGGCAATTTTAGCTTAATTCACCAATGAGGAAGTGGTAGAAAGGGAAATTGATGGAGAGGTTTTGTTGGGCTCGTTGAAGTGCACTTAGTGGTGGTGTTGGTTTCTACCTCCAGCAGTAGCATGTGGCGGCAGCTCTTGGGCAGTTAGCATAGATTTAAATTCTGGACTCATCTAGATTATTTTCGACTTGAGATTGGATCCCGATTTGATCCAATTTGGGTAAATTTTATAATTAAATTTTAATTCAATTAATTTGACGAATGTAATGGGAAATTTGGATCAAAGCATAATCATAATATGAACTAAGATTGTTAAACTAAAAATTGGCTTAAGTTATGGATTAATCTTTATAACTGCAAATGGAAACTAAATTATAAAATTCAAACTAATAAAATTAGGGAAGATTGATTTAGCTCATAACTTAAGTTAGAAGTGTTAGGGTTAAATCGACTCAAGATTCCAGATTACGAAGATAAAATATTTTATGCAAAATGTGTTTATAGCATAAAGGTGACTAAAGTGAGTTGTCTACAAATGGGCTTGATAATTTGAGGGATTAAAGTCGCTCTAGACTTGTAAAGAGATACTTGAATGTTAAGAAGAAGGGTATTGGATAATTAAGAGTAAAAGATGATTAGGCCTGAATTACGCTAAATTCATTTACTATTATGATTATTGTAAAGTTAAACCAAATCAACTAGAATAAGTTATCAGAATTGTTGTTAGGACTTTGAGTGAGACTTTAAGAACTTGAGTACTGATTCGTTGGGTTAAGAACAATTACATCTACTATCTTAGAGACTTGGGTGCGATGTGGAAATTAAGGAAATATGACTAAACCAAAACAAATTAATTAAGAGAATCGATGAAGATATTTAAGTACACTTAGATTTACAAGTCAGAAATCAACACAATGTTGGTCCAAGTTATCTTATTCCAAGCTTTGAATTGATTAGGAAACAAGGACATGGACCCTCCTAACAACTAAGAAGCTACTCATGTGACTATCATGTGAGTTTGTACTAGGTTCCTTTGCTGCGTAAAGAACATATGTATTTGTTATTATATCTTTGTTGCTTAACTTTGGTTGTGTCGAAATTCAATAATTGTTAATTATTCATCTTGTGCTATTATTTGTCTCTTATTGTATCTGACAATTTGTCTGAACTGTTCTTGTCTATAATTCTGGTGCCACCATTATTTAAAATCCAATTTTTATCTTATGTATATATATGAGTAAATATATCATTAATGTTTGATTCTATCTTTGTTGAAGATTGTTGTTCACCTATGCTATTTTGATCTTCGAATTCTTATGTTAATCTTGAAAGTCAGTTTGTGTTTCTGTTCTTCCTTACCACGTGATTCTTAAGCCATTGTTATTTGAATTTCCTTATTAATCTTGAGGTGTTGAATTCGTAGCTGGAACGATTCAATCGATTCATGTTTACACAAGTTTTTGGAAAGTAAATTGCTTGTGACATTTATCTCGCATTGCCCCTAACACTAATTATAGTACCTATTTGATTATGATTTATGTTATTTTACTTGAAATTTGGTGATTGTGTGTGAAAACTGAAAAATGGATTTTGAAATATATTTTCCATTATCGCCATGACTGTCACCTTGAAATGAGTCTGATGTTGGTTAACTATTTACTGTTTATCATGGCAAAATGACTTGTTAATTGAAATGTTGTTGGATGCTCTGATACTACACTGATTATTAAATACCCTTATGGGTAAGCCCTGGGATCGACTTCGAGAGATGGCAGGGTGGGACGGGCCGACAGTAACCAATCTTTCAGCTAATACCCTACTGATTACAATCTGGCCCCATAGCCAGTTGGAGTTAGCTGCCTATGAGTAGGATAAGGCATGCAGCTAGCCATGCCTACTAACTAATCAACTGTCCGAGCCGATCACTTGGGAATTGAAGGGATAAGAATTTTCGTGTTTTTGAAAGTGGAGAGATAAGGTCGGAGAATCTCCAACAGCTTATTTCGAAATTACTCTTATATGCTTTGATATTTGGATCTTGAGCGTTCTATAAAAATCAATTTACTGTTTGAAAACCATGTCAATCATTTTGTCTCTCTCAAAGTTTAACAATTTCACTAACAAAGCGCTCTGTTTAAATTAAAAAGATGATATAAAAATAAATATTTCTATTTCGACACATGATCAACATGAGAATACATTTAAGTCAGTCATCAGCGCTCTAACTCACTAAGTCATTTGAACTTACAATTTGTGTATCGTTTCTTTTTGTTCTTTACCCCATGTAGGAACAAGTGAGGGCAAGAATCTGTACCACATGATATATGATGTAATAACTTTAACGAATATTTAAATATACTAATTGTAGTCTGTTGGGTATTGATATAGATATGATAGGTGCGTTTTGAAAATGTCAAGGGTGATATATGATATTTCCAGTAGTAAGTTTAACTATTGATGGATGTCACTTGTCGAAATTAAATATTTTGGGTTTTGAAAGATTTATTTTTCTTTTGTCCATAAAACTTGTGTTATAGAATGAGTAGCATCTTGGCCAAGCACGCACCTCAAGGCCAGAGTGTCAAATTCTCCATCTATACTTCTTAAATAAAACTAGTTTCTATAATCTCACTGAAATGGTTTTTGTTTTGTAATTTGAATTTCCATTAAAAATTGTTTGCTAGGTACGCTCCATTTCACTGCACCATAATCAAAATTCGATTAATTATTTTCTTAATTATTCCTGTAAATGTAAACACATCTTTATGCAATATAGTAGAAGTAATCAATAGGCATTATTAAAAAAGAGGCATTAAATAAAACATTTTAGTTAAATTAGCATGCAGCCAATTTAGCTCTAAGATAACGCACAGTACTCTAAAATTAATAGAATTAAATATTTGTTGTTGTATGTAAAACCTTATATTTAGAATTTTTAAATTTACAAAATTTTGGGGAAAATGTTTGCATGTTTGATTTGAAGAACAAAATAACTTTCTGAATAATAAGACTGATTTGATTTGGTAAATGCACACGACTAATATATGGATGGGTGTATAGTAACAAATTAACAATTGAAAAATTAAAAATAGGCAATGATAATAGTAGAATTTGGATTGTAAATTACTTTGAAAAAGGTAAACATAGAAGTAACATGGGATTTTCTACCATCCAATCTCATTTGTTTTATTTATTATCATTTGTTTTATTTATTATCATGTAACCACTTTGTATTGTGCCAAGTATTTTTTTTGTTTTTGACAAACAAAATAAAGCAAAATTTAAACAATTACCCCTTTTTAAATTAAATACCCTAAATGTCCTTTTCTTATTTATTTAATTTTTATTCAACATATAATTTTATTTAATATCTCCCAAATTTTATGATAATATCTTTTATTCATATTTTAGTACCCACATATTAATCAACTAAATTATAGTAATTCTAAACTTTACAATTACATATTGTTCTTAAAAATTAATAGAAAAAATTAATCCTTATTAAAAAAATTAAAAAATTCAATTAAAAAAAAATTAAATAACACAACAATCCTTTTTCAAATATGTATTAAAAATATTAAAAATATTTATATGTATATATATACATGTTTATTAGAAACACACATATACATATATAAATCTATATCCCACTTTCTCCCCCAAAAATACATACATATATATAGATATATATATATCCCACCCACCAAAATTCGGTGGCTATGGCCGGACGGGCGGTTCCGCCATGGCTGGGCTGTTCGGGTTGCTGGCCGCTGGCCATGGTTAGCCCGACTACGGCCCGGAAAGGAGCGGCAGGGCTCGGGTGGTCTTGGGGGGGAGGGGTCAATGGGTGGGTGGAAGGGGGGCGGTTATGGGGATTGGGGAAGAAGAAGATTGTTATAGGGATGAAATTTTCCTTTTTTTGTTATTTTGTTTTAAATTTTTTGTTTATTTTATTTTTAGTTAATATATAAAATTGGTAAAATTATTTTACATATGTTTAATCTTATTAATTATATATTTAAAATTATTAAATTATATCATTGAAAAATGATAGCTTTAAATTCTTATTGTTATAATTTTTATTTATTTAATATTTATCAAATAAATTTATTAAATTATTTTAAATATGTTTGTTTTAACATTATTGAGGACATAAATTAAAATTATTAAAATTATACTATTAGGAAGATAGATTTAAATTTTATTTTTAATTTTTAATTTTTATCTTAATCAACAAATAAATTAAATTAAATATGTTACATATTTTAGATATGTTTATTATTTAATATCATAGAATACGTAAAATCAAAACAATTCAAGATTTTTGTTTGTTTTGTTAAAACAAAGGTTATAACTTAAATTAAAAAAAAATGATAAATTAGGCATTTAAAATATAACAAAATAAATATCAAATTATTTGAATGGAACTATATACGTCTTAAAATAAAGATACCATACGATTGAAATTTAGTTGTTTGAAGATCAACGATTGCAAAGTGTCTACATGACAATAGATAAAAACAATGTAATTAGAACTATAAAAAAACTGAAGTAACATGCCTCTTTCGCTATTCTTTCGTTGCCAACGAAGCGCCTGGTTGCTTAGGTTAGAAGCAGCGCTCCTTTTTTCTTTCTTTTGTTGAGTTTGACTTTGAAACTTTTGAGTTTTTTTGAGAACTTTCTTCATTTCTTGGAAACAAAAGAGACAGTGTTCGTTCTGAGATTGATTTGGCGATGCTTCTTCTTTCTTTCTTTCTTTTTTTTTTTTTTTATGTTATTGATGAAGATTGGACTTTGAAAACCATTTGTTTACAATTTAAGGTAATGTAGGGTTGGTAACGACTTGGATTTAAATTGGATCAGTCATATCAGAATTCAAATTTAATTATCAAAATTTATATTCGAATCCGACTCGATATCCTATAGAATCTTAATTAGTGAGTACCATATTCGAATATGATAGATATCCAAAATCCAATAAAAAAATTCGACCCGATTTCATATTTTTTTTCTTTTTTCCTTTTCCTGTTGTATTGTATAAAATATTATATTTATAAAATAAATTTACGTTTTATTTGATTTTTTAATAATTTTTTTATCATATATTGACATAAAAGGTAAATGTTTTGATACCAAATTTTTATATAACATTATATTAATATATAGGTAAGTTTTTATACATTATTAATTTAACATTTTTTTTAGTATGCCACTTAGATGGGATCTTATGTTTCTAATTTGTGCTCCATCTCTTGTTGCACTCATAGATGAGTGCCACGTGTACCATTAATAGATTCGCTTAACAGTGAACTGCAAACGCCGTGTATTGCTTTCTAAAAGAAAAGTCCCCATTCCCAGCAGAATTGAAGGAAAGAAATGGAGAAAGAAAGACCCTCTCTATCTGCAATCGGAAGAGGAAAAAGAAAAAGAAAAAAAAGGAACAAACAAGGAAGAGGAAGATCGGCTCCGCAGCCTCGTCTATGGCATTTAGACCTCTCGGGAAATTTCAGATTGCACTGGACCCTATTGAGGTTCTGATTTAATGCAGTAGTTAATCTCTTTGAGTATGTATTGCAAGAGAAGTAAAGATTGACAGTATAAAAAAGAAATCATATTTTCTGCGTCTGCAGTGATTTTGAAGAGGAGACTAAGATGAATTCCTCATTTTTTTTTCTGTCTTTCTTTCTTTCTTTCTTTCTCCCTGTTGTGGGACAAATAGCAGCAAAAAGAAAATTCTATTTAAGTTGAACGGAATGATAGAAAAAATTCTCTCTTATGTTGCCCTGTCCACCCCCCAAATACTTTTTATAGTGACAACTTGAGCTTTTCATGCAATCTAAAAATAAAATTGAATTAAATACTATATTGTGCTTCGTGGAATCTTGCCTTCTTCTAAGACTTTTCTTTTGGATTCATTTTCTTTTATTGGTTGATTGGGTATAGAGCTTCTATCATTAGATACTCCACTTCCACAAGCGGATAGTACTTTGTCTTAATCTTTCCATGCAGATAAGCTAGTAGTGAGAAGAAAAAAAATGATGTATCATACTTTGAATTTCACGTCCACAACGAGAACCATAACATTTGTTTTAAATTACATACAGATTAAACAATACTTTGTTTTGTAAGATTAATTCCATGTCAACATATGAGTTTCTATTGAAAATAGTCAATGCCCTGAAACAAAAAAGTTTCTACTTTGCTACAGCTAAGTTGTTTTTGCTGGTAAGCTGAGGATCCCATACATTAAAATTGTTGAAAAGAAAAACTTGATGCCCATTTTTTCATCTTTAATCAAAACATAAAAGCCCTCAAATAGTGACCTTAACATTTGCCATCTTCGTAAAATTCCCAAAATAGAACAAAAAATTAAAGAAAAATTGAAATTCACACACGACTATGATTAATCAGAGGAGAATCAAAGGCTTCCTAAGGCATCAACATAAAATAAGGCAATAATTCACATTCAACATGATATTTTTATCCACGTTCAAAATTGAAGCAAAGCTAAAGTTTTTCCAGAAGTCCAAATACCGCCGACGAGTGTCTACTGTGGAGCTGAACTTCCTCGTCCCTTTTTTCTTTTTCCTCTTCCCATTGCAGAAAGAGAGGGTTTTTCTCCATTTCTTTCCTTCCACTGCTGAATTTCCTTCGATTCTGCTGGGAATGGGAACTTTCCTTTTAGAAAGTAATACACACGTAAGGGTGTAAACGGATATTAAACGGATCGGATACACTGTTTCTATATTCGTATTCATTTACCTTTTCGAATATTCGGATACGGATACGAATTTTATGGATATTTAAAAATAATATTCAAATTCGTATCCGTCAGATATTGGTCGGATAATTTGGATATATCCGTATTCGATTATAATTATTAAGATGCATTCATATTTTATTAAATCTATCCGTATTCAAATTATTGTTTTATATTCATATCCGAGGATAATATTTAGATACTTATTAACGAATATCTAAATACGTGAATTTATGAACCTATAACAAATATATATTTTAATTAATAGAAAAAACTATATAATTTCATTAAAATGAAAGTAATCAAACAAATAACATAATTTCTAATTAATAATTGACTTTATAATTGATTATTAGTACTAATTAATAATAATAATAATAATAATAATATTTAAGTATATTAATTATAAAGTCAACCAACAATAATTATATTGATTAACTTTATTCTTCAATTTTTTCTCTATATTACAATAATTTTTTGAATTTATTATTTTTTCTTCCCAATTCTTCAATTATAATTTATATATATATATATATATATACATATATGGATTATAAGATTTTTATTGAAAAATATAAATAATATATTATTTAATAAATATATATTCTGATTGGATGTTAAACGGATCGGATACGCATTTATCATATTCGTATTCATTTATAATCGGATATCTACTAACCGAATACGAGTAATATCCATTTTAAATGGATGCGGATAAGTTTTATATAAATAAATAGGAATGCGAACTGTAAACGAATTTTTGAATATCCATTTCAGCCATATACACACGGCGTTTACACTTCACCGTTCAACTAATCTTTTGATGGTACACGTAGAGTTCATCCATGAGTGCAATAGGAGATGGAGCTCAAATTGGGAACAGAAGATCCTATCCGCTGTCCAATTGAGCGGTTTAAATTTTCTATTTCATTTTCTATTCTATTTTATGAATATATGACACTTGTATTAAATATTTCCTTACAAAAATAATTGATTGAGAAACAGATATATTTGACATAAAATAATAAATTAAAATAGAAGATAAAATAGAGAATAAAATAAAGGATCTAAAATACCAATCGAGTGCCTTAGCTGCGAGAATAATAGTAATGGGTATCATGTAAGGCTTCTCTGATTGCACTCACAACATAGCACTAGTCAACGAATTTTTCAAATTCTAGCTTGCAAGCGACAAGCTAACCAAAGAAATGCCTGCCTATATATATCCGATAGGTTCATAAGAGGGTTCGATGAGCAAGTTGTCTTAGGACTTGTAATAGAAAAATTGTCGTCATAGTTTGTATTCAAGCTTGCACTCCAACTATCATCACAGTTTGTAATTTACAAAAGTTATTAAAATTAATAATCACATTTATAATCAAATGGTCATTAACATCGCGTCTATTGGACAAGTTTTCATCATATCTTGAAATAAAGTTGTCGTCACAGCTTGCAGTTGATAAGTTATAATAAGGTCATTGCTTATATGAATAAGTTGTCCTTACAACTTGGGAATCAAGCATGATTTGTGTAATCAAATTGACACCAAGACTTGTAATGTATGAACTGTCATCAAGCCATAGTTTGTGTGGACAAGCTGTCATCATAGTTGGTATATTTTAGACATCAATATTCAGTCATTGTTATGCAAAGTTATCATCACAAGAAATAGGCTTGTCATTTTCACATTAACATTTGCTTGTTCTAGCGTAAGTTGGCAAAGTGATAATCAAATCACCTGGGCCACCATTTTCAACAATCAAGCTTATTGCTGCAACTCATCCAGAGTCATTCAAATCTTGAATATCTTGTTGCTTACCCTATACCCTCGTTCCTATTAGTTCTGCTAATTATCATACAAGTAGACATTTTCTTGTTCCCAACGTTGAGTAAATCTTCCACCTGAAAAGGCACCACCTAAGAATCTATAGTATGCTAATACTTCAGTATTAAAGCAATTCATATTATTTACGTACATATCGACTATTTTTCTTTGATATTAAATACGTAATTATAAAGCATGAGCTCCTCATAACTTAATTCATCAACCACTCACAGAGCCTGAGGTCTTATTTATATATTAATAGATTATAAACTCTTATTTTAGTAAGAAATTTGGAACATAATATCTTCTTTAACACCATATGATAAAGTAAAAGCTCTTATTTTTCTGCAAGTGACAGTATAGCATGAACTCCCTTATATGATGTGAGTTCTTCTTCATTAGCAAGTTTAGAGAGTGAAGTCTTCTTTATCAATAGAGAATATATAGAACAAAGTTCTTCTTCATTAGCAGGTTATAAAATATGATCTCTTCGTCAATTGGGAATAATGGACTGAGATGTGGTAAGGGCTTCCTCTAGGTTTCTCTGTGGTTGTCCAAATGAGCTTTTCGGTAATTGGTGGTTCTACTATTGTCATGACATAAACGATCGCCTTCTTCATTTCCACCCATTGGCACTTGCATTCTCAAATCTTAGAAACGGTGTTAACGATGCTCACTAATTTTTCGAGCATCATGATTTGTAAGTTGATGAAATTTCCCTTTTTTCTTTTTTTCTTTTTTTGGGTTGGGGGGTTGATAAACCTGTAAAAAATCAGTTGAAATTGAATTTGCTCAACAAGACTTTACTTGTGCTTAAATTAATAACAAGATTGGAAATAAAATTAATAGCAATGTATTAATTAAGTAAAAAAGCACTTAATGAAAAGTATTATTTTTTACATAATAATAAATAAAATAAATCGAGTAGGACTCTAAAAAATCCCAAAGTAAATAACCCTTTTCACCCTATCCATAAAGCTCCGAAATTCAAATTTTAGGAATACATCCACTTTTGATTGCAAGGGCACATGCTCCTCTTTCCGTAACGTGGACCACCCACTTCATGAGGTTTCAGGCTTTCAATGGATTAGATTTTAATTCGAATTCAATCTAAATTCGATTCGAATTTTAAAATTTATATTCAATTATAAATATTCATAATCCAAAATAAGTAAATCGGACATGAAATTAAGTAATTCGATCTGTTAAAGATACAAATCTAAACTTTAATATTTTTTTATTAAATTAATACTCTTATATAATATTAATAAAATTTAAAATAAAATCTATATATTATATTGACATAATATCTATATTTACGTCTATATTATACTATTAATATTGAGTCTTTAGCCTCAAAAATAAGAGGGATACTTATAAAATATCAAATATAATAACATATAATAGTTCATCTATGCATTAATATAATATAAAATAGGGATTTAGTATTCAAATATTTAACTTTTGAAATATAAAATAGGGATTTAGTATTCAAATAGGGATTTAGTATTCAAATATGACATAAATTTACTTTATAAATACAATATTTTTATAAAATTCAAAAGGAAAAAAAAATTAAACCAGATCGATTTTTTTTATCGAATATATATGATACTGACTAACAAAGATCCTATATGATTTCGAATTAAATTCGAATATAAATTTTGATAACTGAATTCAAATTTGAATATGACAGATTCAATTCAGATCCGACTCATTGACAGCCCTACTCAGTTCATTATCCAAACAAACGTCAGACCTTCGGTCTTCAAAATTAATTTCTTGGGCTTGCCCATGCATCTATCCAAGATTTGACCATCATGTTCCATCGCTGGGGTGGTTTGGGTCTGCCTAGGTAGTGGGCTTAACAATATATTGGGCTATCTCAATAATGGCAATCAAGATATTACCTTAATTTGTTAAAGTTCAAACAAACTTTTAACCGGTACAAAGACTACGTTTAAATTTTTTATTTAATTTTCTATTTTATTTCATGAATATTATATATATATTAAATATTTTTTATAAAAATAATTAATTAAAAATTAAATACACTTGACATAAATACAAAAAATTAAAATAATAAATTAAATATAAAATAAAACAAATGATCCAAAATGATAGAGACCAAGTACTTAGCAATGTTCACCTATACAAATGGGATAACATGGGGAGGCATTTCCATATATCAACTGGCCGCGGAATGAGGAATAGGATTGTAAATGGATATTTAAAAATTCGTTTACTATTCACATTCGTATTCATTTATACAAAATTTATTCGCATCCATTTAAAACGGATATTATCCGTATTCGATTAGTAGATATCCAATTATAAATGGATACAGATATGGTAAATGCATATCCAACCCGTTTAATATCAGCTCCGATATATATATATTATAATTAAAGAATTGGGAAGAAAAAAGAATAAATTTAAAAAATTATTATAATATAGAGAAAAAATTGAAGAATAAAGTTAATCACCATAGTTATTGTTGGTTGACTTTATAATTAATATACTTAAATACAATTATTATTATTAATAAGTACTAATAATCAAATATAAAGTCAATTATTAATTAGAAATTATGTTATTTGTTTGATTGCTTTCTTTTTAATGAAATTATACAGTTCCTTCTATTAATTAAAATATGTATTTGTTATAAATTCATAGATTTATATATTTGGATATTTGTAAATAGATATCTAAATAATTATCATCAAATATGAATATAAAAAAATAATTTAAATACGGATAAGTTTAATAAAATATGAATAAATTTGAATAATTATAATCGAATACGGATAAATTTGAATTCGATCAATATCCGACGGATACAAATACGGATATCATTTTTAAATATTCATTATATCTGTATCCGTATCTGAATATTTAAAAAGGTAAACGAATATGAATATGAAAATAATATTTTTAATCCGTTACCTATTTACACCTTTATCGAGAAATATGTGGTGGCGGAGCATTTGCTGGCGGTCCACTTGGAGGCCTAATTGGAGCTATTAGTGTGGACCACCATTACCCCCATGTTCCATTAGCCAAAGAAACTGTGGGAGCCGTGCCCTGGCCTTGATCTTTATTGGGATGGAGGAGCTATGGGGCATGGGCTATGGCATGATGTCATTATCCGGCCTCTAAATTTGGCACGCTATATTTTTTAAAATTGAGCTCAACAGACTTCTCTCTTTGGTCATCTATAGTAACTTGTTGTCTTTAAGGGAAAAATGGGAGTAAGGGACAACCGGACAAGTTGGAATCTGGGTCCGATCAAATTGGATTGCTTAAAGGTAAAGCAGATCCAGTTTTTGGAACCCTTTTGCCTTTTTCATCCAAAAACAAATATGCTTCAAAATAAAGTAAATAAATAAATATTTTCTTTTTCATGTATAAAGTAAATTTGCATACATACTGGAGGATGATGCATTTCTTTTGTTCATTTTCCATAGGAATTAGCAAAATGAAGATTGTTTTTTTTTTTTTCAATTGGAAGTAAAATCAAGATTTCATTTGTAGATTATATATAGTTGAAAGTAAAAATTCTCGTTCATTCCTGATCCGATTGTATCTTCAGAATTAAATTCATTTTTATTTCCTTGTATTATTGGGTTAGTGTTAACTATAGAGAAAATGAATTTAACCTCAAATTTTATTCAATACTAACTTTAGGGTTGTTAATGGATCGGATATTAATCCGAATCTGATATGAATTCAATCCGAATTTAGAATTTTTATCTGATTAAAATATTCAACGGATCTGATCTGATTATATATATCCGTAATCCAAAATAAGTGGATCGGATACAGAATCAAACAATCCAATCCGTTAAAGATCCAAACTCAAACTTTAATATTTTTTTTATTAAATTAATACTCTTATATATAATATTAATAAAGATTTTAAAATAAAATCTATATATTATATTTACCTAATATCAATATTAACATTTATATTATGCTATCAATATTGAGTTTTTAGCCTAAAAAATAAGAGAGATAATGATAAAATGTCAAATATAATAATGTATAATAGTTCATTTATGTATTAATATAATGTGAAATAGGGGTTTAGTATTCAAATATTTAAATTTTGGACTAATATATAATAAAAAGTTGTTAAAAATTCAAATATGATGTAAATTTAATTTATAAATATAATATTTTTATACAATACAAAAGGAGAAGAAGAAGAAGAAGAAGAAGAAGAAGAAGAAGAAAAATATTAAATCGGGTTGGATTTTTTTATCAGATCTTGGATATCCTAGCAAATATTAGATTAGATTCGGATTCGAATATGACTTATTCGATTCAAATGCGAACAACCCTAACTAACTTCATTAAATAATTTAACTTTCAATTAAATCTTAAAATAAATTAATGCATATTACGTTAGAAAGTTACTCAGAGATTCTTTTTTTCTTCCACTCAAAAATTCTTAATTGTATTAATTTTTTTAAAAGGATTTTTTTCTTATTTTTTGTTACATGTTGAAGTTAGATTCATTAATGTGTTTAAGCTATGCATCACATCTTACATAATAAAATTATTCTACTAGGGTAAAATAAAATTGATCTTTTCTGTAGAGGTGCAAGTGAGATAAAATGATTTGCAAATGGGTCAGCTTCAGCTTGATGAGAGTTCAAATTCTGCTCGATTTTTTCGAGCCCAAATCAAGTCACGCCCGAGCTCATTTATCAAGCAACCCGAGTTGAGCTCAATAGTATTCAATTAAAAAGCTCACGAGTTCAAATGAACTTTTTTGTATTACATGTATATAGTTACAATCTAGGCTCATATAATAATAATAATAATAATAGGTTACAATTTGAGCCCATATAATAATAATAATTTATAATTACATATTTTATTTCGAGTATAATCGAGCTCGAGCTAATCCAAGCATGTACGAATTAAGCTTTTCAGCTTTCCTATATCGAGCCTTATTAAACCAAGCCCAAAGTCTATTCCTATTAGTTGAACTCAAAATTGAGTTCAGCTGTTTAAGTTTAACTTAAGCCTGCTAAAATTCGAGTTCAAATCACCCATTTACACTTCTACACTCGTCATTACCTATATGTAATACTGATATATCCTTTACACTTTACAAATCTTCACTTTCCCTCTTAATATCAAACGAATGTTAATTTCTCCGTTAGCGTGTAGTATTAAATTGGAAGAAATGGCCAACTTTCAACTATTACCAGATGTCAAAAATTTGATGACAAAATCTACTCTTTCATCTTATATAATGTACCAAGTATTTTATGCACTTTTTCATCCAAACTAGCCAGAATACTTTGTTTTGTCCATTAACACTGCCAATAATTCATAGTTTATTTCTATCCAAAAGATTGTTCTCAAATTATTATGCTTCTACTTTATCAAAAATTTATCGAATAAAATTTATATGGTAATAAGTTTACAATAAATATATTATTACGTTATTAAATTATACATTGTATAAATTTATAAACTTAAGATTAGTTATTTAAAATCATAAATTTATCTATTAGTTAAATCTCTCAAAAACTTGTAAGTTTACTATCGTTGGATAGTAATGAATTTATTCAATAAATGCGGAATAGTGTAATATAATATATTATTCTCCAATAATTATGTTTTGTAGTTTAACTTAATAATTCCTTTTCATTGTTTAATACCTTAAATATACAAAAAATGTACACATAAACAGACACCCACACCCACCCACCCACACACACACACACACACACATATATATATATATGTGTGTGTGTGTGTATATTTAATTTTATACTTCTTTGTCCCAAATTGAATGCTTTTTGGGATGAAAAAATAATGTCTATTTTACTCAAATTTAAATATTTTTTAAAGTACCATTTCACTTTTATTAAAATTTTCACTTAATTCTTTATCTATCACTACTTAGTAGAAACTGAAAATCTAATCAACTTCCACTTTTAACAATTTTCGTTTAAATTCATTCGCGCGCATGCGTGTGCTCATGGAGATAGGCTAGATATAAATAGATTTTATTTTTAAATGATTCGACTTCATCAATACTATCATTAAGAGAAAGACTTTTCTGCCTCTCAATTGAAAGTTATAATAACAAATTTTAAATATACTAAATTTATTTTCTATTTATTTTATATATTCAATAAAATTCATATATCCAAATAACCATCATTTATTTAAAAAAATTTCTTATCACAAGGTAAGTTCAATATTTTAATTACTTCTGAATTTTTTTCTTTAATAAGATAATAGGCTATGAAATTTTTACTTTATGTGATTGCTATTTTCATAATTATATTAATTATAAATATATATTTTAGATGCATGTCAATTTTTAATATAATAAATGTATAAATATATAGAAATAATATGATTATTCAAAAATATTTTACGTGCACAGGGATTGCGTGCGAAACGCTGATATTAACTATTAAAAAGAAAAAAAAATCCCTCTGTGCTGAAACAATAATTATTTCCTTTATTGCATTATTAAGTTAAACATATTAATTGTTTGACTAATTTATCACAATTTTTTTTTAATTTATATATCACGAACTTTCAAAGCTTAACATTTGGTATTCTATTTAGTCAACTCAACAGTGTTTTTAAAAGATTAACTAAATTAATTATTTATTATTGAAACTCAACATACTTTTATTGAATTTATATAATAATTACCAATGAATTTTAAATAAACAAAAGATATTGAAAGAAATCACCCTAGATATTGCAAATGAACCAAGGAACAAAAATGGAGAAACTTGACGAAAAGATAATATTATAGAAAGGGAAGTCAAACTTTCGCGGTAAGCTAATTATCTCATGATTTAGGGTTTGTTGGTTTATTTCAGTTCAAGGGCAATTCTGGAATTGCATATATAAAGGTTGTTGTTAGAGGGGCATTTAGAGTGATGAATTGTTTATTTTATGATAACTAGTAATTTTGCACATTCGATACATATGTTAAAATTTTTATAGAATAGTAAATAAAAAGTATATTTATTTTTAATATAATATTAATTTTTTAAGTAACATTTGGTATTTATTTAGTTTTTTAGTATAATTCCACAAAAATTATGATAAAATGATAATTATGAGTGTAGAATATGTGGGTTGCAAATGGTGATTTACTACATAACACTACAACAAAAAAGAGATTCTGTTATAGTTTTTTTCCTTACATTTTTATAAAAGTATAACTATAAATATATTTTTGTTACACTTACAAAAAAGTGTGGCCTTAGTTATTATTGCTCAGTTTTGATAATTTTTTTCTCCTAAAAAATGCTGCCGCTTGCTCATGGCGGTAAGTGTAGTGCCATTTTTTGGCTGAAAAATAAATTAAAATTAAAAACTAAAAAACTCTCTCTCCTAAATAGTGCTTTTTCGACTTCTCCCGGCAAAACCCTCAATCCCAGTTCAGAAATCTATTTTGTGCGTCTTCTTCTTGTATAAACCCTCAAAATCCTCACTTCTGTACATCTTCTTCTTGTCAAAACCCTCAAAACCTATTTTGATTTAGCAAAGCTTTAAAAATTTTCATCTCATAACATAGCATAACCGTGTAGATTTCATTCTCCAATATCTCCAAAATTTTTCATTCTTACGAACCCAACTGCAGCTGCGATGAGAGTAGTGGATGGCGACAGCCAAAATTAGGTAGTCTCTCTCTCTCTCTCTCTCTCTCTCTCTCTCTCTATTACTTTTTTCTAGAGTAGATATAGAATACCCTGACATCTCAAAGCCAAATTATGTAGTCCAATATGGAATTTCATCTTGCTTTTTTTTTCTTTAAATGTGAACCATATGGACTTAATAGAAAAAAGAAAAATGGAAACTTCAACATTCCTCTATTGTTTTGTTGCTGAATGACACAAGTCCACAATTAAGAGTTGATTTTCTCCTTTGCTAATATTGTCCCTGTGTTTCTGCTTTTGCTTTACTACTTTTCAACTTGTCTTAGATTCTGAAGGAGATTAGGCAGGATTTAAGTGTGGCCTTGCTCATTTTTTTGTAAGTAATATTATTAAATTATAATTATATGCAATGCCAATTCTTGTTGTTATGCTAGTTACTTCAACTATTAGAGAAATTTTGGCATGTGAGTCCTCTTGTGGTTTGATTTGGCACATAAAATGAATTATGTAACTTGGTTAGTAGCTTTCTTACATCTGAGAAAATTAATTTCATGTTTCCCTCACTGTTTGTTGCAAAAATGCATGTAATTATACCATTACATAATGACACCTACTTAAGTTACATTCTACTTAAGTTAGCTTTTATGGATGTATATGTAACTGAGGACTTTTGCACTTTGGCTTTTTGTTGATTTTAGCTTGAAGGCTCACTTGTTTTGGTTTCATGCGAATGGTTGTGGTTTTTGCTTGGTAGCTATATGATTGCATGGACAAATTCCAGAGATCTTTCATTTTAAACACAAAAAATTCTCTGAGCTGAAGTCTTGAGTTGTCATTGTTTTCTTAAGGCTGACACTAGTTTTCAGGTCCCTCTTTTGTGCTCTTTTTTTTGCTATGATCCAAAATCATATACTAATCCTCACATTTGCATTGGTCCAGTCACAAGCTTCTGAGGTTGTGCAATTGGATGTTTTCTCTTCTCTATTAGCTTTTATTGTAACATGTATAAAGATATAATTGTGTGAACAATATGTATGAGAAGATAATATTTACATTTTTCAGTAATCTAATTTATATTGGTTCAAGATGATCCAAGAGATCCCTCTGAACAAAGTTTCCCATATACCAAAGAGAGACCTACTATTCTCCCTTATCTTTGAATCTATTAATCGTAAGTTTCATGCCCTATACTTAACAAACTTGTTCTGTTTACATGATAAACCTTAATCTACCTGGAATTATAATGTGAAGAAAGAAATTGGATTTCCAGTTAAGTTTGAAAGGTGATCCTTGTCCCTGCTGTTTGTAAATTAAAAAAATTATTTTAGTTCTCATGGCATGTCAGATTTGGTTTTTTGATTTATTAAGTAGGTACTTTTACATATCAGCTTTGAGCTTAAGGCATATGAGAATAATTATTATTGATAAATAATATCTAAAGATCTAAAGAATTCTAACCTTGGCTAAAATATGCAAATTTGTGGTGTTTTGAGATAGATTGATGCTGGTTTACCTTGATGTTGTTGGAGTCAGTTCATTTTGCCATGAATTCTGGCAATTTTGTTTCTCTTAAAAAATGTGGCTGGACTTTTGGAAGCTGATTTGAAAATAGGTTCTGTGATTAGTCTATTTATGCTTAAGTTATTGAACTTATTGCAATTTGGGTGGGTTCTTTTGGGATATTTGTTTCAGTCTAGTTGCTGCTTCTTTTTGTTCATAGGATCTGTTTCTATAGTAATATTTGTTACCCTAGGAGAGACCATTTACCTTCATTTCTTCAATAAATGATGGGAAGCCACCAATTGTCATGAATGTCATAAGACCAGATACAAATCCACCACAGGTTGTGATGCTCTCTGTGTGACAACAACTCTTTTGAATAGCAATTCTCTGGTTATCTTGCACTTCTGTTGGTTTCAGTAACTACAAATTTATGCAAGACTTTTCTTGCAGCAAAATTTGGGGAAAAAACAACAACAACAACTATAACATACTAGTTCAAGAATTGTCTTTTCTTGTTGCTCTTCTTCCCTTTTTGTTCATTTAAATGCATTTTAGAGTTGACTCTATCATTTTATGGTGGCTTGGATTTTCATATATTAATGCATACTTTCTAAACATTTTGACAGATTTTTTTATATGTTTGGCCCAAATGCAGAGAACATTTAGACACATTGGATAACAAGGTGCTCCATAGTCCTGACATAAACCAGAGATAGATATATTGTTGGCATTTCTACGTATCTATGGTTAATTCATTTCCTTTATTCTTTCATTTTTTGCATTGGTTTATTTCCTTAGCTTTCTATTTTATTATTTGAAGTATATGTGTTGAATAATATGTTGCATATGTGGTCCTTTTTTATGTGAAGTTCTCAAGGCTTGCAAATGGTATGTGTTGTGATGTAGTCTTAAGGACACCTCTATTTTAAATTAATTATCCTTTTGATTCTTGCTTTTCCTTTCTTTGTCCCAATATTTGAGATATGATGATACGTGTCAATAATTATTTTTGTAATAGTATTAATTGGAAATTGGAGGGTTATGACTTCTTAACTGAAGAACATAAACATTGAAGGATTTAAGAATTAACTTTAATGTAGCTATGAAAGCATTATCCTCTGTCATTTGCTTAAAATTGTTATCCAAAGCTTCTTAATCAACAGAGAAACTGTATTATGTCCCTTCTTGTCTGTATACAGGATTACAATGAAGCTAGAAATCTTTCGTATGCTGAATTCTCCAACTTAATTGATGCATTTGGCAATCAACTGGTTGCTACTAAGGTTAGCATCTGGAATTTTAGTGTCATTCCATTTGCTATATGAGTTTTTTAGACGAGTAGTGTGCATGATTTATTGCTACATTTGGTTGCACCATGTAGATAAAAAACTACTTCCCTTACTATTAAGTGTCCTTCACATTTTCTAATTTGCTCAACTTGACATGTGGGAAGGGCTTGCTCTCCTAGTGACTCTGCTAGGTCTTGATCTCATCCTGTGCTATACTGCCTTCTTAGGGAGGCAATTCAGAATCTTGAAATCCTCTTAATATTTTTGTCCTTGGGGGCCAAATAGAATAGGAGTATCTTTTCTTATATTTTGTTCAATTCACCTATTGATTAAGAGAAATGCTCTCTGTAATGGTCAGAGGACACTCAGATAAAAATTGTTGCTTCCCTAGTCATGTACATCATTTATAGAATTATGCCATTCCTAAAAGTGACCTCCATTTTGAATTGGAAAAAGTGCTATTTAAGGAATTCAAAATCATAAACATTTATTTCTTAAATATTTATGCCAGAAATTCAAGCAATCAGAGATAGATACATTCTAAGAAGATATATCTATTAAGTTGAATCACTATCTTCTTTTTGTTTGTCACTATATTCTTTTTTCGTTTCAAGAACTATAAGATCCACATGTTCTAGGGGACAGATGCTTGAGTGTGTATCTATCATTATTGGCAAATGCATAGATACTATTTTTAATAAAAAATTATAAGTTTATAATTGGTTTCATCATTCTATGTTCTTGTTAAATGCTTTTCCAATAAAAGACTTATATGTCTGTAAGTAGTTTTTTCATGCTGTCTTTGGCAAAAGTTTTCCTTGAAAAAGAAAAAATTATATGTTTGTAAATCATTTTTCCTTCTCTGCATGTTTGTAAGTGGTTTCTTTCTTCTATGTTTTTGAAAAAATATTTTTCTGAAAACAAATATGTTTGTAAGTGGTTTCTTACATGTTTTTGAAAAATCTTTTTTTTTTTAAATATGTTTATACTACACATCTTATATATATATATATATATATATATTTCTAATTAATATATTATAAAATATTTCGTTGAGCTTATAACCTCAGTTAATTAATCTTCTTTTCCCCCTTTCTTGAGTTTAGAAGTTTCTAATATCTTGCTTTAAGCTTATATGTGTTATTTTAAAAAAAATTATGAATAATCAATAAGAATATTTTATAAATTTCTTAAAATACTTTAAAAAACTTACAATCGCATGCCAAAAAGGGAAGGAAGGTTTGTCTAAGGGGGTAAAGAATTTTCTGTTGATATAATATGATGTTGTTGCTCAATCCATGGGGACTGCTGCTACAGATTATTTTTTGAACTGAAATTTGCGCCCAACAGGATTCGTTCCCTACTCAATATTGGGATTTAGATTTGACTCCAGCTCTATACTTTTTTTGCTACTGCTGGGTTTCGAACCTTGCACCATGTGGAGAGCCTCAATTAATTGTCGAAATTCGGGGGACGGCAGATTCGAACCCTGGTTGATTTTCTTCCTTTTGGCGCCTGAAGTTGGAGGAATATTGCTGAACTTGGGGCTCAATCCTACTACCTTTTAGTGTCTGGGTTCAATTCATGGGCTCCAAAGCTGATTTTGGGTCGGCCTCTTTTCTCTTGAGCCAGGCAACATGCAATTTCTTTTACTGTAATGAATTGGGCTGTTAACAAGTTTGGGCACAATTTCATTTTGCTTGGTAGATTATCTTTGCACTTGTTCTTTATTTTATTTTATTTTGTGCTTAGAAAAGTGTAAAGGAAGTATACACTTCCTTGTTTAATTGAGCTCAAACTTTCTCGGTGTGTAATTCAGTAATTCTCCTTTTGATCTATAATATTCCTGAACCTATTCCAAGTTAAAAAAAAAAACTGTGTACATAACATTTAAACTTTTGTCACTAATGAAATATTTAAAGTACATAGAGACAAGAAAATCATTGATTGAGAAAAGGGCATAAATCGTTTGAAACAAGAAAAAAATTAATGAAAAGAGTTTCTAAAGATATACAATAGTTAACAGTGCTTTTGCTTCTCCATTCGTAGTTTTAATCTTACACTAACAATTTTTCAAGATATTAATGATTCTTTCTTGTGTTTTCTTTATCATAGATGGTGAGAACTCGAAACTTGGAACAAGCATTGTTAGAAGAATCCTTGAGTCATGAGTTGGAAAATTCTCAATCCAATGGTACCTCAATTTCGAGTAAGTTACAAAATTATTGGTAGTTGAACTTTTAGATATTTTCTGTACAAATAGTTGCTGACTTGTATGATATATTAATTGTACAATTTGTTTTTGTTCAAATTGCATTATAGGTTATATCTAAATTCTTATTAGTTGTTCATAATAACTTTTATATATTATATGAAGTTCTCTTCATTGATGTCAATTTCATGAATTTTTCTAACTATTGTTATATATCTTTTTTGTGCGAGTGAACCAGCTTAGCAAAGTTCAGTGGACTCATTACTTTTAGTTGGTCTAAGATTATGAAATTCTACATATTGATAGTAATTCGTGTGCCTTCAATGGATAAGAGTTGGATGAACCTTTCTAGGACAAGCAATACATACAAAGTTGGAGTGAACCGATTCCTAGATTTTGCATTTAGAAACTCAAATATTCCAGGAATGATACCGTGCCCTTGCAAAAAGTGAAAGAATGGAATATGTAGAAAAAGAGAAGTTGTACAAGAACATTTAATTTGTAAAGGTTTCATAAGAGGCTATACCCAGTGGGTGGCGCATGGTGAACTTCATGTCAATAGTTCAGCTTCAACCCATTTTTGCAGTAGTGGTCATGCATCAGATGACATGCAAGGTCTATTAAATGATGCATTTGGGAGGCTTAATGAAGATTATGCCATAAATGATCCGGGACACTCTGAAAATGGAAGGCCTAGTGCTGAGGTCAAAAGATTTTACAAGTTGATAGAAGATTCTCAACAAGACCTATACCCAGGCTGTAAAAAGTTCTCCAAGCTTTCATTTCTCATAAGAATGCTTCACATTAAGTATCTTGGAAATTGGACAGACAAGTCTTTTAATATGCTGATTGATTTGTTAAATGAAGCCTTCCCTGAAGGTGTCCAACTACCAAAGTCTTGGTATAACGCAAAGAAGCTGTTAAAAGAATTAGGAATGAATTATGAAAAAATTAATGCTTGTCAAAATGATTGTATGTTATATTGGGGGCCTGATGAGTGGAGAAATGAATGTAAAACATGTCATCAATCAAGGTGGGTTGATAAAATAGGAGGCAAAAGTGTTCCATTCAAGTCTTTGTGGCATTTTCCTTTGAAACTGAGATTACAACGAATGTTCATGTCATCGAAAATAGCATCTTTCATGACATGGCATGCTAAAAATTGTTCTAAGGATGGTAATGTAAGACATCCGGTTGATTCTCTTGCCTGGCATAATTTTGACTATAAGAATATTGAATTTGCAAAAGACCATCGCAATGTCAGACTGGGGTTGGCTTCAGATGGATTTAACCCATTCAGAACCATGAATGTTAATCATAGTACATGGCCTGTGGTTATGATACCGTATAACCTACTTCCTTGGATGTGCATGAAAAAATCTAACTTTATGTTATCATTGCTTATTCCTGGCTTGACTCAACCTGGAAATGATATTGATGTGTACCTGCAGCCTTTGATAGGAGAGTTGAAATAATTATGGGATGTTGGTGTGGTGACATATGATGCAGCAAGAAAGCAAAATTTTCTCATGCGGGCTGCATTAATGTGGACCATCAGTGACTTTCTTGCACATGCGTATTTGTCTGGTCATACTACTACGGGTTGTTATGCTTGTCTACTTTGCCACAAAGAAGTATCATCTTTACGATTGCACTTTTCTAAAAAAGAGTGCTACATGGGCCAGTTTTTTGCCTTATAATTATCCCTACCGAAAGGATTCAAGGTCCTTTGATGGTATGGAAGAATTAAGACATGCTCCTCCTCTATTAATAGGTTCTATGGTACTTGATGAGTTGAAGTATTGTGATCCAATTCAATTTGGAAAGCTAGTGACAGGTAATCCTGAAATGCCTAATGGTTGGAGAAAACAAAGTATATTTTTTGAGCTACCACATTGGAAAGATAATTTGGTTCGTCATAATCTCTATGTCATGCATGTTGAGAAGAACATATGTGACAGTCTTGGAACTTTGTTGGGTTTACTAGGAAAATCAAAAGATCATTTGTGCGCCCGTATGGATCTGCAAGACATGGGCATTAGACCAAGTCTTTATCCAAAAGAAGGGGAGTCCAATAAAACTTTTTTACTTGCGGCCTCATTTACAATGAATAAAAAAGAAAAAGAGATATTCTTCAAAGTCCTAAAGAAAGTACAGGTTCCAGATGGATATTCATCTAACATATCGAGATGTGTTAAGTTGAAGACACTCAAAATTTTTGGGTTGAAAAGTCATGATAATCATATCTTAATGCAACAACTACTTCCACTAGCTTTGAGAAAAGTTTTGCCAAAATCGGTGCGCTCTCCTCTGATTCGATTATGTAGATACTTTAGAGATTTATGTTCTAAAGTTCTTCAGCCTGGGCCTTTGATCAAAATGGAAAGGAATATTGCAGAGGTATTATGCCAACTTGAAATGATCTTTCCACCTTCATTTTTTGATATTATGGTGCATTTATCTATTCATTTGGCTATCGAAGCTAGAATTGCAGGCCATGTTCATTATCGTTGGATGTATCTAATTGAAAGGAACATGTGAGGTTTATTTATTAGTAGTACTCTATTCTATTTCTTCTTATGATTTCATTTTAATAATAGAAAATTCTTGATCTCATTAGGTATTTGTCTACTCTAAAATCATATGTTCGAAACAGAAGTCACCCAGAGGGTTCAATTGCAGAAGGTTATATAGTAGATGAATGTCTCACATTTTGTTCTATGTATTTATCTAATAATATTGAGACAAGATTCAATCGGACTGGAAGGAATGATTTTGTTAATGAAAGTCCTAGAGAAGGGTTTGATATCTTTTCAATTCCAGGAAGGACAGTTGGAAAGATAAACACTATAAGATTGGATGAGAACATATTAGAACAAGCACATAGATATGTATTGTTCAATTGCAAAGACATCGAGCAATATGTCAAGTAAGTTGTCTTAATACATGATTATTTGGTTTGACCAAGTGATTTGTCATAAATATAGTTTGATATTTGTAGTGAACATAAGACAATAATTATCAATGGGAATCCTTCTGTATCAAAGCATGAAATCCATCGTACCTATAGTGAAACCTTTGCATCTTGGTTTAGAGACTATGTAAGTTGTTAGTGGGGTTAGCTTTTTAATATTTTGATATGTTGAATTACTTTAAGTTAAAGGATTCATGTTCTTTTTTTTTTCTTTTTTTATTTATTGTTTTTTATAGGTTAAAGGCATGCAATTGGATGTCAATGATGTCATTTCTAGAGATTTGAAGTTGTTAGCTAAAGGGCCTAATATGATTAGAAAACGATTTAGTGGATTCATAGTCAATGGATTCAGATTTCACACAAAAGATCATGAAAAAGGCAAAAAGACTCAAAATAGTAGGCTTACGGTAAGAACATGGACTTCAAGTTTTGCAAGTAGGAAAGATAATCATCCTATATTGAGCGAGTTGAATTACTATGGAGTTGTAAAGGATATGCTTGAGTTAGATTACTTAGATGGGCGAAAAGTTGTGTTGTTTGATTGTGATTGGGTTTCAAAAGGTTCGAGATTGAAGCAAGATAATAAAGGATTTACACTAACCAACTTCACAAATGTCAAACGTCATAACGATCCTTTCATCCTTCCTTCCCAAGCAAAACAGATTTTCTATGTTGAAGACCCTGTGGAGAACAAGTGGAAGCTTGTGCTGAAAGTAATAGCTAGAGATTACTATGACATGGAAGAAAAGAAAGAGTCTGAGATGGAACAATGGGGTACAACACAACTATCTGATGACGGCGAAGATGTTGTTTTGGTGAGGGAGGACATTGGTGGAACCAAAGTTGATATGCCATTATCAAAGATCCAAGAGTTGATACGACAGAGGAAAGAATTAGAGATGTTATAGCGGATGAAGGCCGCTAATATAACATGATTTCTGAAGTTATCAATAGTTGTTAGCTTTTGTTTGGTATTTAATTTGAACTTGAATCATGTAATGGGAATCCTATTTTATGAGCTCAAGTTTGAAATTATCTTTATGCAATTTCATCCGTTTCAATTTTAAGTATTCTCGAATTAAATTTTGAAACTAAGAGCCTTTATTTAGATTTCATTTGTTCCAATCTATTTATCTTTTTTAGAACTAAATGAGGTGATGTTACTTATGACTTATTTTTTGTGATTGCAACAGAGAGGACTCAAACTAAGCATCCCAATAATAGAAACACATTACCTCAGGCTAACTAGGGAGAGGAAGAACAGGAGCATCAATCACATAATTCTCCATCAAATGAAGTTGAAACAAGTAAGCTCCTAATCTAAATGTAGTTTTAGATCTAATAGCAATACATATACCAAAAACTTGCATTATTAATAGGATTTAGATTTATGTTATTAATAACAAGGAAAGAGTAAACTAAATATGTTGCCCAAAACATCTAATGTTGGATAATGTGGGCCAAAATTGTTTAGTTCAAGTTGTCAAAGCTTTTTGTCTATTGTATTTAATATGATATATCATATATCAAATGTAGAAATAAATTACCTTATATTAAAAAATATATTATTATTAAATACAAGTGTGAGTACATAAATATATAAATATAATGCATATTTTACTAGAAATAATAAAATACTAGATATATAGTCTGAATATACAATATATTTATACATAGATAAGTTTATGTAATATTCTAATGCACTTAATAATAAGATATACGAACTTGATAATCTAAAAACTTTAATAAACATTATTTAGTAATATAAAAATGTTAATTTATTCCAAAACTGATAAGTTTTTTTTTTTTTTATCACAAAATCAGTGTAAAGGTTGAGTGGCTATTCCTTTTATTTGGAAATTAAAAGAGTTGTCCATGATGAACCATAAGGTGGAGTAGTCAAAGTTTGCAGGCAAATGATAGCATTAGCATTAATTATATAGTTTTTTCACTAACTGACAGCTTCTTGTGTGAAATGCTGACTTTAAATAATGTTAATAAATTCAGCCACAAAGTGGCCAAGCCCCCTTTCATTTCAAGGCTAGGAATTCACTACTAGATGGGCTTTTTTACTTGTTGAAATCTCTATTGCAATCCATAATTGACTTAAAGACAGTGGCATTATGTGCAAGACTTGAGTTGGTTTTGTTGTACCAATCTATATCTAATCTATTCTTTGATAGTAATAATATAATGATATATACTTAGTATATCATTCTTGACTTGATCATTGTAATAGTTGGCTTGCAAATATTTATATCATTATATTTTCAAATAGGTGAAGAAAGCAAACAAAAAGGCACAAGAGGACCTACTTTGATGCCAAAAATTGGGCTATTTACAAAAATATAGTGAAAAAAAACAACTTTTACAAAACTTCTGCATTTTTGCAAATTTTACAAAATTATGGTAAGGCGTGGATGTAGCCACGCCTTTAAGTATCTGAATTAATTTTTTTTAATAAACAAAGAAGAGGCGCGGCACCCAGCCACGCCTCTTTGCGAAATCTTTTCCTTTTTTTTTTTTTTTTGCCAAGGCCACGCCCTGCATGGGAATGTAAAATATAGCACAAGAGGCATGGCTTCAGGCCACGTCTCTTATGCGGATTTTTTTTTTTTTTTTAAGAAAATCAAGAAGAAAACAATGCCAAGCCATGCCTCTTGGGGTTTATAAATTCCAACATTCATTTTTTTAGAGAAACATAGTGATTGCTAGTGTTGTGAGAGAGCAATTATTGGAGAAAAGGAAGATAGAGAAAAAGTATTTTAATTTAATTTGTTTATTTTAGTTTTACATGATATTGTGATTCGAAAGTTAATTTTAATATTTAGCTTGAATAATTTGAAATTGATTAGATATGACATTAATATTAGTCGATATTTATGGTCTTTCCTTTCTGGTTATTAGTTCATACAAAAGTAAAAAGAAAATAAAAGCGTATTATGAAGTATCAATTTTTACATTAGTGGTTATTAAGTAATTGAAGTGCTAATAATTTTATATTAATTGTTAATAATATTTATATTAAGTTAGAAATTTAAAATTACATAATAAAATTAATCCATATTAAATGAAATTTTTAAAAAAATATATAAATATTATATATATTTAAAAAATTATGTTTGTTATAAATTATGTGTATCACATTTTACAAATTAATTATATATATTAAATATATTATAATTATATTAATTATATTATAATAATAACATACCTTCAAATTACAAGAATCGCTTATGATTAGAATGTGTGATAATTCTTGAATAATGTATTAATATATAAAATCATATACTGCGGTTTCACATGCCTATTTTGGCCAAGGTGCTAATATTACAAGCATTCCTTCATGAGTTAATATTTACATCAATTGAAGTAAATACAGAGTATAGTAAATTTATAGAAACATACTTCAATCACTTGCATTTTATAAAATAGTACATTTATAAAAAAAATTCAAAACTTATACTACTTTTTTTTGGCTCATTTTAAATATTTAAAAAAAATAGTTAATTAAATTTTAAATATAAAATAAAATATTATATATCAAATTACACACAATATTAGGGTATTGGGCTGACATCAGCCAATCAAACATCTTCTAAAAGAAAATTTCAACCACCATCAAAATAAAATAAAATAAATTCTATGCAAGCTTCTTTGTTTCTTAATATATATATATATACATATATACATTCAGCATAAGAGGCATGAGGCCACGCCTCTTGTGGTATTTAAATTCCCATGCAAGAGAGGCCACGCCTCTTGGCAATTTTAAAAAAAAAAAATCTCAAAGAGCAGCCACGCCTCTTCTTTGTTTATTAAAAAAAATAAAATCCAGATAGTTAAAGGCATGGCTGCAAGCCACGCCTTACCATAGTTTTGTAAAACTTTCAGAAATGCAGTAGTTTTGTAAAAGTTGATTTTTTTCACTATATTTTTTTAAATACCCCCCAAAAATTTGGGTTTACTTCCTAGACAAAAGCTTCAAATTGAGTGCAATGAACATGGTCAGGTAGTCCATAACCATCGTTCAGAGTATGTTAATTTTTTAGGTGTGTTGGCTAGGATTGGCACGTATTGTCCAATTGACATTTTTTGATTGGCGAAAAGTGCCACAATCTAACAAAAATGAGCTACTAGGCAATAGTAAAGGTAATTTACTACACAATTTCTAAACATTTATTTATTTAAATTTTCGGTTATTGTTCTTCATTATTACATTCAAATGCTAACACTTCAAATGTAGTTAAAATTTGTATGTCCTCCTGGAATTGATACGGATATCTTGGAAACAATTGGAACCAATTGGAGGAACTGGCAGAAAGAGTTGAAAGAAAAGTACTTTGATCCTAACTTACCATTGGAAGATCTAATAGACATACCAGAGACTAGGGTCATTCGAGAGCAATATAAAAGACTTGTCATGTTTTGGTTATCCGAAAAGGGAAAGGTAAAGTATAAGATAATATTTTTTCACATATTAATAGTCATTTGTTTTTGAATTAATATAATTATTTTTACATTTTTCAGAAAGCAAGCATGAGGGGAAAGGAAAGTAGAAAGAAAAAGACACTAAATCACACTACGGGAAGAAAGTCTTTTGCCCAAGTTCGAGCAGATGAGGTTAGGATTACAACTTTATCTTAAAGAAATATAGAGTATGATGTTAATATATTTTGAATTAGGAAAAAAAAAAGGGACATCGTATTTCTCGAGCAGATATATTCAACTTGTGTTATCCAGTGGAAAAAGGGGGAGATGCTGGGCAACTAAGGGTAAGAGCTATAAAACATAAACTTAAACTCAAATTTTAAAGTTGAGTGGAATATAATCAATTTGACTTTTACTTTATAGGATCGGATGCAAGCAATCACTAATGAACTTGGAGAATTAGAAGATGTTGTTTCCCGAGATGATGTTTATGCCAAAGTTATTGGCCCAGAGAAGCCTGGACGAGTACGAATGCTTGGTCGAGGGGTGACACAAAAAGATGTATTTGAGGAGATACCTTCTCGTAAAAGTTGCTTTCGAATGATTCAAACACTTCAAGAAAGGTTAGATAAACCTAAGCAGAACAAAAATAAAGTTAATGTAACTAGTGGCCCGTCGTCCTCTTCCTACGAAGCCTATGAAGATAGAAACTCAACCCCAATTTCAAATAATAACCTTTAACCTCTTCGGGTAAGTAACAAATTTAAAGATTGAGTATCTGCAAATATAAAGTTGATAGTAGATACTTAAAATATAATCATTTCCATAAATTGCATACAAAATTTTTGTTATAAATAATGTTGCTTTTGGAAGATTATGACTTATTACTTGTAAATTTAATTCTAGGTTAACTGTTCAGTTTCGCTTTTAAGTATCATGGATCGAAATGAAATTGTGGCCAAGGGATATTTGAAAAGCATGGATCCTAGCACAGAGGTTGGTGGACAAGTGCTGGGGAAAAATTATTATGAAGTTCACTTAAATGTGGCAGTGAAGGGAGATGCGGATTTAGTGAGACCTTACATGCACTTTAGCACCATTGTAGATGCTCAAGGTCTATATGTTGCTTGGCCAATACCATTGGTAAGTTCTCTGAAATATGAATATTTTCTATTTTACTAGAGAAATATCTTTTATTTCTTTATTTCATTTTACATTTGACTCTACCTAGAATAAGTTGTAAGATATGCATATTTGCTCTTCTTTTTTATGGAACTTTGATTGTTAGTTATGTTATTGGAGTCTTCTTTTGTCTTGATATTGCTTTAATAATTAGATGGTAAATGAGCCATGTTGATGTTGTTTATACATTCAAAATTTGTTTCTACTTTTGTTACTTTCACATTTTATATGTTAAGAATAGTGACATAGTGTCTGTGGCATTGTTATGATAAAAATGAATTTGAGATGTTTAAATTTGATACTCTTTCAATTACTAGATGTGATCATGTTTCCTATATAATGATTTTGTTTCTGTGGAACTTTGAAAGAGTACAGTTGGCAAAAATATGATGATTATCAATCTTATTTTTGATATATTTCTTATTGTAGCTTGTGGAACTTGAATGTATCAGTTGCAACTTGATAATCAATTTCATTTTGTGGGAAATATGAACATGTTAGTGTTCTATGGCAGTTGGGGATAAGAATGAGAAAGTTAGGCATAGTAAGTTGTTTTAAATTTCATTTTTTTGGTTTACATAGTTATTTTTGCAACATGTTTAACTTGTATTTTTCTGCTTTGCATACAGGTGGTTCGAGATGGTAATGATTAATATGATGAAATTGGTTCTTCTAGATAAATGAGCGCATGTGCGGTTTTATTTGAATGGTCCATCTTCAACCACTAGATTATTTTGTCTAGCATATTGGGCTATTAAGTCAGATGTTGGATTAATTACTTTTTTATGGTATTTTCAAGTAGCTTTTTGTGGATAGCTCCTATTTGGATGAAATGGATGGATTGTTTTGATTAATTTGGTTTGAATGAACGATGTAAACACTATATTTTTGGTTTGAATGCAAAGTTAGTGTTACAATCAAAAAGTGTAAGAATATATATCTATTTTTGCACTTTAATGTGTGGTAAAATTTTGTGTAACAATAGATGTCTACTATTGCACTTTCATATGTGGTGAAAGTTCACAACATTGTAGGACTATATCCTATTGTTACACTTTGAAATGAAGCAATTTGGTTTTTATTAATAAGTTAAAATCAGGTGATTTTTATTTTATGCTACACTTAATAAGTATAATAATATATGTCTTACGTTACGTATTAAAACATAAGTAATCAGACTTCTAGTGATAAATTAAAATGTAACGATTTCTATTTTATGTTACACTTAGAAAGTGTGATAATATAGGTCTAATATTACGGTTTATAATGTAATTTTAAGTTTTTAATTAATTTTTCAAATTATTAAACCACAAGGGTAAGTGTGGTGTCAGATTTCTATTCTTACATTTGTGCATGAAATAATAGCTTTTACAAGCACCACGCTTATAAGTGTGGTGTGAGGAATAGACCACGGTGGACGGCGCCACGCTTATAAGAACTGTAGTGTATGATTAAGTGTGGCAGTAGGCTATTTATTGTTACACATCAAAATGTGGTTATATCCTATTTTTGTTGTAGTGTAAGTTGTAGTTATGAGGATTAAAGGAAAAAAAAAAAAAAAAAAGAAGACATTTTAGATGCATAACACAAAAACATGTTATTAATAGTATGAATATTGTTAATTTGTTGTCTAAAGGTGTCCATATGTAATTGACCATCAAAATTCAAAGGAAAAAAATAAAATAAAATTGATAGAGTATCTTTTACAACAAGTCTATAGATCCAATTATTAAATTAAGAAGATCAATCTTACAATAAATCAATAGAATACAAATATCAAATCAAAGAAGACGGAAGTACAAACACTCCACAAGACCACAACCAAGAGGCACATATAAGGTGCATACAAAGACGTCCATTCGGGTCGAACACGAGATATCCCACATAATAGGGGAGACTTGATGCTATTGGACAAATAATAATAATAATAATAATAGTTTTTGAATTAACTGTATTTGTTGTCTAAAGGTTACTGTTATAGGGGTAAGTCTTGTATATGGGATAAGTAGGAGTTAACTCTATGTACCCTTTAATATGATTAGTTAGCTACTAATTTAACAATATATATTAGACTTATTAGATAAATTAACTTTAAACTAAAAATTAATTTTTAAACTAAATAGCTAAAGACCTATGAAATTATAATATTTCAAACTTGTACTAATAATATTAATCACTATTTCTAATCATTACCGTTGTCAATTTGCATTGTTCCTTGCCAAAATAATATCCTTTGATAAAACTAATCTTTTATTTATTAAAATGTTATATTGTTTATTAAGATGATAGTGATAAAGCTGGTTTTACTTTTATTCAAATAAAACATGTAAATATTTCTGTTGTTTTAATCTACATAAATTCTTACGTTTAAAAGTGATTAATGGCTTCTTTTTAATTTGCCCATTCTTTTTGGGTATTTTTATTTGCACTCCAAAATTTATTATTGACACTCCGTTCTAAATTTTTATGTTAGGTTATTGATCAAAATATCCACTAGCTTTTCAAATCTATTTATATTAATTTGCAAGTCAAATATACCATTTAATATAATAATTGATGATGTCAATTTTGGTAGGACGAGCTTCTCGATTTCGACCAGAAGATAAGGATCAACCAAAAAGATAGATTTGGATGACGTGGGTTGAATCCTGCAGCCAATGAACAAATGTTAGGCTAGTCGAGAGGGTCCTCGGCTAAGGCCTTCTAATGCTTAAGTCAATTTTTTGACCTAAAAGTAATTTAGCAGAGTAATGGCTTAGAAAGCATGTAGAAACATACTTTTATCTCTAAAAGATGGGGTATTTATAGTGTTTGCTAAGGGGTAAAAAGACAGGTTTCTCCCTAATACACTCCAGATCTTGATTTCTATGAATAGGGATAACTTAGGTCTTTTCGACCTAGTCCGGAGCTTTATAAATGGCTGGCTAGCAGGAGAAGGAGTCCTTACCATCATTAATACAGAGATGATCTACCATCAAGCCATTTAATGCAGACAGGATGGTGGTTGAGATGTATTTAATATGGATGCGACAGGTAGCAAAGGCTGCCATTAATACTTCTACAGTGCAGCCTACTATTATTGATCTCTAGAGGTCAGGAAAATTCGACCTCCTAGGTCGATTTTGACTTCCTAAAATGTTGTCGCTCATGGGCCTCATACTCAGTTTTATTGGGCCTGCTATTGGGCTTGCACCTTTATTAGGTTCATGGGCTTACCCATATCATGAGCCCCCCCACTCCGTAGTCTTACTGTATGGGGATTGGAGTGAGGAGTAGCATCTTACTTTGGCATGAAATCGACCAAAATTTTGCTTTGTAGATGGACAAAAATTACAGAGGCGGGAAAAATGTTGTTAAATTTGGACCAGGGTTCCGGAGGTGGGGAACCATTTTAGGAGGTTACACGAATATTTATGCACAAATGACTAGTGGTTACGCATTTATTAGTCGATTATCGGTCAAAATAACCAGTTGAAATTCTGGGCTTTGCCTATAAATAAAGGTTTTCACAACTCATTTTTCACTTTTACCGCATCGAATTGAGGTCGAGTCGTGAGCATTTCTAGTCGAGTTTGAGCAATCTTCAAACTTTAATTTCCTACAGACATTTTCGTAAGCCTTCCTCTTCTTTTGTTTTAGCTTTTTTGCCAATTTATCTTTATAATATGTCAACCTGGAGTTCCATTTTGGAGGTTACTCAGTTAGTAGGTGCCTCAACTAGCAGGGTAAGTTCAAGTGAGTCACTAAGTGGGAGGTCAGGATCTCCTAATCAACCTGAAGTGGGTGTAGTAGAAGGAGTGTTAGAAGTCGATGAGGGAGTGGGCCTTTCTAGCCCTATTGTTGATAAAGCCAATCACCCTCTAAGCCCGCAATAGAGGAGGAGGTTCTACTCCGAGATCGAGGGGTAGGCTCTTTACTATCGCTCACTATAGTGAGATTGTGTCTATGGTGTCCTCGAGCAAACTTAGGTCAATAAGGTCAAAATATCATATTCTGAGTAAGTTTGGGTTGACTAAACTGAGGGCGGGAGACAAAATGCATACTCTAACTTACGGATATATAACTATCTTTGAGGATGCCCTAAAGTGTTTCCCCTAGTTGAGTCAATAATCGACATGCTAATAGGTCTTCAAGTTTGCATAACCGAGCTTCTACCTAATTGTTTCTCCCTTCTAGGTAGCTTTATTATCTTGATCGTAATTTATGATCAACCCCCTCCTTGGTCGAATTTTAGTCATCAATTTCATCTTCCAATGTCTCAAAAATCGGGTCATGCAAAGGAGTCAAGATTTTACTACTTAACTGCTCGACCCTATAGAAAAATCTTTAGAAACCCATCCTCCTCTCATGGCCAAAACTGAAAAGAAAGATACTTCTATGTCTGATCACCCAGTGGGGTCGGATTTAACATTCCAAGATGGTGGATGATGGGTAGGGTCGATATGAACTCTGATGAAAATTTATCGTAGAACAACATTTTTATTCGTGATCTTCTTGAGTTTGATGAGATGGATGCCTCCGAATTTATAAAAGAGAGAAACTTGGTCCTGGCAGGACTGTCGACCACCTCATTGAGACTGCATGCTAATGCACGCTAAAGTAGAGATAGCTTACCGAACTGATCTGATTTGTTATTGTTATTTGTGAATTGTTCTGATCGAAATGTGTTTATTTCTGTAGGTCAACCAGTCATAAACCGGGAAGACTAATTGCAATATAGAAATAACATAAAGCTCAAGAGCGTGGTGAGGCCACATCTGCTAGTCGGGGGGCTGTGCAACCTACAACTGGGGTTAAGCAGGTGCCTCAACCTACTTCGTTGCCTATTGCTTAGAGTACAGGAGCGACAACCTTGTTCCTCAACAAAAGAGGAAAGCGACTAAAGTCGAGGCGCATGACGCAGTTAAGAAGAGCCCAGCTAATAAAGGAAAGAAAAAGGTTACAAATGCCAATGCAGCTGCTTATGTGATGCTCTCTCCCATAGCGTGTATGCAACCTTCCAACCTTTCTTGAACTTTATTTTGGCCCGAAGGTTGGGGTATCAAATATTATAACAATGATGGGTACCAGTTTGACCTCGGTAACCCCTTTAGCCGTGATTACTGCTAGTCTATTCCAAAAGGACTAGGTTGAGATGTTTAATCATGAACAGTTGGATGCTCTAAAAGCCTTTTCCTACCATGCGAATATGGTAAAGTTTCTTGTCGAACTTTCTATATTATTTTTTGTGCACCTATCTTTTTATGATATATTTAATTTTCGTTGGTCGGGCAATGGGGATACAACCTCCACCGGAGATATGAGCTTAGCGAGACTAATCGCCAAAGGCTGGAAGAGAAATGCGAGCAACTAGAGAATTAACAAAACGGCCAGATAAAGACAAAGGTTGCATCATTGGAGTCGAGAGTTGTTGAGCTAACCAAGCAACTTGAAGAAAAAGATGCCAAACTATTGGCTACAGTCCAAGGCAGGAGCCAAGAAGAGGACCAATTGAAGAAGTCGCTAAACTCAATCCAAGTAGCTTCGCTCTCAGGTCGAGCCCAGGTATACGATAACTACTTGCGCTATACTAGGGACAAGTTCTTCAATTTGAAAGGAGGTCGTGCAGCAGTTTATGCTCAGCTCGGTATTTACCGACGCATTGTAAGGATTATGCTAAGGGAGCATTCAAAAAGACAATGAAACAGTTTGAGTTCCTTGGCTATAAGTTTCGACCAGAGGACAAGTCTCAGCTCAATGTCATGAAGAGCGAGCATCTTGAAGCATTCAACGAGAAGGCTCATGTTGAAGAGATTGTTGTGGTTGTTGTTCCTTCTCTTCCCGGGGTCGTTGCGGTAGGGGAAGAATTCTCTTTTGCTGGCGATTTTGCCTTTGATATAAAGAACAATGAGTTGAATATTGCAGATTATTTCCCTGCTGAGGAATGTAGTTTTTTTATGAAAGAAGCCAGGCCGTCTCGACCAGCGGTAACACCTCAATCTAGACTTGGGCAAGAGGTCGAGGGCTCGCCACTAGATGTTGGCCTTAACACAACCGATGAGCTCGACAAAGCTATCGACGAGGTTGCTGCGGATGCTGCTGCTCGATAAGGAGAGGGCGTTGGTTCCAGCTAAAGGCTTATTTTTTAACTTTTGTTTGAACTTTGTAAAGCCGTTAGGGCATTTGAATTGTGTTGTTTTTTATAAGATTCCAATGTTAAAATACATTTCTTCAGTCAAATTTACTTTGATTTTTGGCAATTTATGCATATTATTCTATGTGTATCATGCTAGCTGGTCTTGTCTAGAAGATCAACTTAAGTATGCCAAGATAATTTTGAATATTTAAGTTGAGTTTCATTGGTAACATTAACCTAACAGTTCGACTTAATCATGTAGCTTAATTTGACATGTGTGAGGTTGATTTGACCTTCAATCAGTAATTGAATCGTAACTAAATTTGATCACGCGACTACGGGATCAACTATATCTTTCATCAATGATGGAACAAATTTGATCATGCGACTATGGGGTCGACTTGATCTTTCATTAATAATTGAATCATAAGCAAATTTGATCATACGACTACAAGGTCGACTTGATCTTTTATTAGTAACTGATTTGAGAATAGATTTGATCATGCGGCTATGGGGTCGCAGTATTATATACATTAGGAGAACGTGTCCCCCTTGTACAATCGGGTCTCAATTTATACATAAAATTTCTTTAGATTAATTGCATTCCATGGTCTGGGTAACTTATTTCCACTCATGTCGCTAGTCGGTAAGAGTTATACTTTGCTACTTTCATTGCAGAGTGTGGGCCTTCCCACTTTGAGTCGAGTTTGCTAACATTCTTTGAGACTTCGACTTTCTTAAAAACCAGGTCACTAACTTTGAAACATATGGCTTAACACATTTATCATAATGTTTGGCCATGATTGTCCTGTATCTTTGCATTTTAGTGAAAGCTTACTGTTGGAGCTCGTCAATTGTCTCAAGGTTGAATTCTCTTTCTACTTTATTTTTGATCAAGTTGTAATGTATATGTATGTTAGATTATTTCTACAGGAATGACTACTTCAGAACCATAGACCAAACTGTATGGACTTTGCCCCGTGGTGATTCTTGGATGGTCTAATAGGCCAAAAGGACTCTTGGGATGTCATCTACCAAGCTTGCTCTAAAACCTTCTAGTAGAGTTTTCATGTGATCCAGAACGATTCTATTGGTGACCTCTGTTTGACCATTTGCCTGAGGATTTCTGACCGAATTGAAATGCTGCCTGATCCCAAGGCTTTCACACCAGTCTCTGGTCCTCTTATTTTGGAATTGGGTGCCATTGTCAGATATGATCACTTTAGTAAGACCAAACCGACATATGATATTTTTCCATAACAAACTCCTTATTGCGGTATCGGTTATCTTGGTACGGCTTTTGTCTCAACCTATTCAGTGAAATATTCTACCGCTACTAGCATGTACTTCCTTTGACCTGTAGTTTTTGGGAAAGACCCGACTATGTTGACCCCCTACTGGTTGAAAGGCCAAGTGATTTGCACCAGGATGAGGTTTGCAACTGGTTGATGAGAGATGTTGGCATGCACTTGGCAAGATGGCACTTTCGTGCAAAATTGACCGCATCCTTGTGCAAGATTGGCCAAAAATATCCATACCTGATGACCTTGTGAGCTAATGCGCGCCCTCCCGAGTGGTTTCCACAAATGCCATTGTGAATCCCTTATAAGACCTCTTGTCCTTGGCTTGATGTCAAACACTTTAATAGGGAGCCTGAGATAGATCTTTCATATAACTAGCCAAACTTATCTAGAGCAAATTTTGCTAAGCAACCCCTTAACCTACGGGCTACCGCTTGTCCAGTGGCAATTTTCCTTCTTTGGGATAGGACTTTATTTCATCAATCCAACTTTGGCTCATCTCCTCGATGGCCAAGACCTGACTCTAGTAGAGGTCACCTATAGCCAACCTATTCGAGACCAAAAAGGTAATTGTCCTTTCCTTAGTGCCTTCTGTTGAGCTAGCAAACTTGGAAAGTGCATCTGCTCTTTCATTTTCCAAACTGGGCACCTGACTGAGTGTGAAAATTTTGAACCATTGCTCAAACCTCTTGATCTCTGCTAAGTTGGTGTTCATGGTCATTTTCCTTGCTTGGAATTTTCCTCCAAATTGCTCTGCAACCAGCTGCGAGTCCATAATAGTTGCTAAATGCTCTACCCCCTATCAAAGGCCATCCTCATTACCGCAATAAAGGCTTCGTATTCAGCTTCTTTATTTGTGACTGGATAGTTGAGCTTGATTGCAAAATTATACTCCTCAGCTTGAGAAGAACGCAAGGAAATACTTGCTTCTTCCCCGATGCTTATGGCTAATCCGTCAATATGCAAGGACCAAACTTGTTGTTTTTGCTCAACTACTGTGGGGAGGTCAACATGCTATGCCACAAAATTAGCTAATACTTGGGCTTTTATAGCGGTAGGGAACTGAAACTTGACATCAAATTCTCCCAACTCAATGGCCTATTTGGTCAACCTTCCCGATATCAGGCTTTGAGAGCACTTGCTTTAATGATTGATTTATCAAAACAATAATAGCACGTGACAAGAAATAAGGCCTTAACTTGCATATTGCTATGATCAAAGTAAGTGCAAATTTTTTGATCTCCAAATAGTTATGCTTAAGGCCTTGCAGGACCTTATTAATATAGTTTATTGGCTTATGCGAATTATGTTGAGTAGATACCAAAATTGAACTAACCGCTGCTGATGAGACTGCCAAGTATAAACTTAATACTTCCCCGATTAAAGGCTTTATGAGTAACGACAGCCCAATTAGGTATTGTTTGAGTTCGACCAGATCTGGTCGCATTTTTCTGTCCACTAGAACTTTCCCATATTCCTGAGGACCTGAAAGAATAGTATACTCTTATATGCTAACCGAGCAATAAATCTTCCTAGAGCAATGATTCTTTCGACTAGCCTTTGCACGTCTTTCACTATCTTTAGCAGTGAGATATCTTGAATTGATTGGATTTTTTGGGTATTAGCCTCAATGCCTTTCTGGATGACCATATAGCCCAAGAATTTTCCACCTCTCACTCCAAATATGCATTTGTCTAGGTTAAGCTTCATGTCGAATGCCCTTAATAACTCATTTTCTGTTTTAACAATCATATCATCTACATAAACTTCCATGGATCGACCAATCTCATTCTTGAACATGAAATTAACCAGTCTTTGGTAAGTTGCTCCAGCATTTTTTAATCCAGACGGCATTGCCAGAAAATATATACACCGTTTGGAACCACAAAAGTAGTTTTATCTCTATTTTGGGGGGCCATGAAAATTTGGTAATATCCTTGAAAAACATCCATCATACTCAAGAGGTCACGACCTGCTTAGAGTCAACTGATATATCTATTCAAGGGAGTGGATACAAGTCCTTAGGGCATGCTTTATTAAGATCGGTAAAATCGTTACACATTATCCATTTGCCCTTATTTTTAGGGACAAGGACTACATTACAAAGCTAACTAGTATACTAAATCTCAACCATGTAACCTGCCTCTAAAAGCTTGTTGACCTCTTCTTCAATGATCTGGCACCTTTCGACGTTGAAAGTTCTGGTTTTTTGTTTGATCGGCTTGAAAAATGGGTCAACATTGAGATAGTAGACGATGATATGGGGGTCAATTCCTCAGAGGTTAGCTATTTTCCATGTGAAGACATCAATATTCCTCCTAAGAAATTCGACCAGCATGCACTCCATGTTGTGTCCCACGGTTGTCCCTATCTTTGTTGTCTTATCAGGGTTTCCAGGTTCGAGTTTTATTGTTTTGAATTATTTAGTTGGCTCGACTCTAGTGTCTTCCTTCTTTCTCTTCTTGCTAGCTTGTCCCTCATCGGGTTCCATTATTAGGTTGTCCTTCGAGGTTTTCAATTTTGGTCGAGTTTTTTGTTTATTTGCCTCTACCGAGATGGTGTAACAATGCCATGCTTCTTTTATGTTGCATAGCAACTCCCCTATACTAGCTGCTATCGGGAACTTGACCTTTATGTGATATGTTAATACTATGGCCCTAAAGTCATTAAGTGTTGGTCTCCCGATTATGGTGTTGTAAGCAAAAGATGCGTCAACAACCAGGTAATTGATCATGAAGATGCTCCTTTTTGGTGCTTCTCCAAAAGATGTGGACAAGTTTATGAATCCAACTAGCACAATTTCTGACCGCCCAAAACTGACCAGATGGGTACGAATTGGCTCAAACTTTAATTTTCCCAACTTCTTTCTCCCCAACATTGACAAGAACATTATGTTTACAGAGATGCCATTATCGACTAGGATCTTTCTGACCTCAAAGTTGGCTATTTCTATTGTAACCACCAGAGGCCAATCCAATTTGCTCTTCACCCCTTGTCCTCTCAACTGAGAGAAGTTGGAATCATAAAAAGATAAGAGGTCGGCACTAGTGGAGAGCTGGTAAATTGTCTTAGCTTGCATTGACTTAGTCAATTCAAGATATCTCTGTGCCTGTCTTTTTGCCGATTTAGAGTCCCCCTAGTTGGTCCTTCTGCAATAATATAAATAGCGCCTCTAAATAGGGGATGTTCCTCTTCGACCTTCTGCTTTCCCTTGCCTACGTTTCTTGGGCTGACTGACCGTTCTCTGCGAAGAGTTTGGTCGATCTAAGCCATTACTTTTTGGGCTTTCTAATCGATGTATTTCTGAGGTGACCTTGTTGGATGAGTCATTCAATCTCATCTTGTAGGTTAAAGCAATCCTCAGTGTTATGGCCTTTCTGCTTATGAAAATGGCAATATTTTTTAGACTTTTTCACAGCTTCAGTCTCGTTGAACTTCCTTAGTCTTTTCAAAAGATTATCATTCTATATTGCGAACATGACCTCTTTCCTCATAATGTTGAGTGTAGCATAGTTGTGAAACCTCTTTATTGGAGATCAGTGACCTTCTTTCTGGTGCATGTCATCTTTCTCCTTGCCTTTCTTCTTGTCACCCTCTCCACCACCATACTCCATCTTGTTCATCTATTCTTGGTCATGTACCTTTCCATGAGGTTGTCACAGTCTCTCCCTGACCAAAGCATTGGCACATTCCTTATGTCTCAATCCCAGGAAAAAGACATCGATCAAAAATTCGATTCAAGGGTTACCAATCTTCAGCACCTCAATGTTAAACTTAGAGAAGAAATTCCAAAGAGATTACCTTGATTCTGCTTGACTGTGTAGAGGTAAGTATGTGGCAGCTTCGCTTTTCTTTTGCTGGCAAATTGATGAAGGAATTTGTCACAGAGCTAGTCATAGGAAAATATAAAAGTAGGTTCTAACTTCACAAACCATTCTAGCGTTATGCCCTGGAAAGTGGAGACCAACATTTTAGCATGAATATGGTCATTATAGTCATGTAGCTACATCATGTGTTTAGATTGTACCAAGTGTTCATTAGGGTCGTTGACCCATCATATCTGGGTAATCCGATCGAGAATCGCGATGCATTCATCAATAATTTCCTGGATGAATGGGGATTCCATCACTCGTCGAAATCTGTGGGTGTTGTCAAGCTGAACTCTTTCAATATTTCTCCTTGAGATTTCCTCTAATCATCTATTTAATTGTTGGACTTGGTGTGATACTTCCTCCAACTCATCTATGTCTGCTTCAAATAAGTTTCTACTAGGTTAAGGTCTCTGGCGCTCAAGCCACTCGCACTGTTGAGCTCGATTGGATTGAGCAAAGTGTTCTATTGAATCTGCTACCTCATCTTTAGGGGTGTTTGAATCCAATTCAATCCAAAAAAAATCGATGAACCAATCCAAAAAATCAAAAACTGATCAAAATCCAACTTTTTTTGATTGAATTGCATTTGTTTACTAAAAATAGTTGGAATTGGATCAATTTTTAATTTTAATCTCAAAAACCGATCCAATCCAAATTGAACCGAAATTTATATACTAATAATATAAAAAATATATATCTTAATTATAAAATACAAAAATAAATTAAAATAACTAAATCTAGGATTTTTTTTTTTCACTTTCAAAAATCAAATATATAGGAATAATTATTGTGGACTTATAATTTTATAGTTGTGTGTTCTTACATAACTTAACTTAATTTCACAAGATTAGTGTGATATGATAGCTAAATGAAATTAGTTTAATTATCAATAGTAACTTGTCAAATATTTCAATTAAAATTTTAAATTAAAAAATCAAATTAATCAATCCAATCCAAATCGATTTAAAATAGATTGGATTAGATCGGATTTACAATAAAAATCTAATCAATCCAATATATATTATATAATTTGGATCAATTAGCTTTTCGTCCCAAAATCGATCCAAACTGAACCGCGAACACCCCTACTCCTCTCAGGGTTGATAATGTGTCTCTTCACAGGGAAAACTACCAGGACTCAAATCCTATTCACTAAGGTTGTGATGAGTTTCATTTCTAATTATGTCTTCCTATGGTGGTCTCTCTTCATGATGGAAAGGTTGCGGTATGGCACTAGCTGTAGCTACTGGTTGGTTGTTATGCCTTTGTAAGGTGATAGGCAACTATACAGAGAGTTGAGTGGATATCTAATCACTGATCATCTGTATAAGCTGAGGAACGATCAAGGTGACCGTCTATTCTGACTGGGATCTTAGATCCTTAGCTAGCTGGTCTGGCTATAGTTGTGGCGATAGTAGGGAAAGTAGTGGTGATCTGTGGTCACTCTATCTTTCAGAAGTGGTTCGCCTAGGGTTTGCCATTTTTCAGCTGTGGATTCCACGTCACATAGATGGCGCCAAATGATGGTGTCAATTTTGGTAGGATGAGCTTCTCAATTTCGACTAGAAGATAAGGATCGACCAGAAAGATAAATTTGGACGACGTGGGTTGAATCCTGCAGTCGGTGAACAAACGGTAGGCTAGCCGAGAGGGTCCTCAACTAAGACCCTCCTATGCTTAGGTCAACTTTTCAACCTAAAAGTAATTTGGCAAAGTAATGGCTTAGAAAGCATATAAAAACGTACCTTTATAGTGTTTGCTAAGGAGTAAAAAGACAAGTTTTTCCTTGATACACTCCAGATCTTGACTTCTATGAGCAGGGGTAACTTAGGTCTTTTCAACCTCTAGAGCCTTACAAATGGCCAACTGGTCGGAAAAGGGAGTCCTTACCATCATTAATGCGAAGGTGATGCGCCGTCAAGCCATTTAATGCAGATAGGATGTTGGTTGAGACGCATTTAATGCGAATGCGATAGGTGACAAGGCCATTAATGCTTCTGTGGCCTGTTATTATCGACCTCTAGAGGTTGGGAAAACTCTACCTCCTAGGTCAATTTGGACTTCCTGAATGTTGTCACTCATGGGCCTCATAATTAGTTTTATTGGTCCTGCTACTAGGCCTGCATCTTTATTAGGTTCGTGGGCTTACCCATATCAATCATTATCACTTTTAATTTTGTTAGTCATGAAAATATTTCATCTTAACTTGTCTAACTTAATATAAAATAACAATAGAATTGACAAATGGGTACCCATGGATAACCCAAGAATGAATAGTGATGGGTTGGATAAATTTATCTGTAGGTAGAATTATACATTTTTTATTGAATGCAAGATAGTGGGCTCAAGTCATAAGTAATGAGTAACTCACAGGTACCAGTAGGTTTAATTTTTTTTATACTTGATAGTAAATTAATATGTATTTTTTAATTAACATAATATTTTTCAAATATTACCTAAATAAAACTAATAAAACAAGCTACAAATTTTAAATATTACAATGAACAAATACTTAAAATATGTCAAGTATTTTAGTTTGAAAAGTACAACTTAAGTGTGTAAACATCTATCGATTTTAAATTATATTACATTTCGAAGTTCACATTTAAATTCCATTATATGTCAAAAAAAATTTGAACTACAAATTTAAATACGACTTGAATATTGTTGTTATCATAGAAAAATGTATTATACCTTCTAAATTAGTTGTAAGAATTAGATAAAAAATTAATATAAATATATCTATTGTTATTCATGGATTACCCGTGGGTACCCATGGGTTGAATCAAAACTGGCAGGTAAATATGGTGGGTAAAATTGCACACATTTTATAGGGTGGAGAAAATGAGGCCTATTATTTGCATTTTTTTGGGTACCCACGAGTACGAGTGATTTTTTGCCAGGTGTAAATAACAAGGTGCAGTGCTCTTTTCTTCTTTTATTTCACTTTTCGAAATGAAATAAATTTACACAACAGTCTATATGAAGTAAAACAAGATCCAACTTTGGGGTGTAAAAATATATTATTTTGCAATGATGTTATCATTTTCCTATTAAAGTTCATAGTCATGTTTTCAGTTAAATGATTAATTTAGTTATGGGATAATTTATTCATTTTTATGTGTTCTATCAAGTTTGACATAGAATAGACCAAAGCTAGGAATGAATCAAGATTATATTTAATAGGACAATAAATAATACACTAAGGGCATAATTGTCCAATAATTTAAATTAAATGATATCTTAAAAATAAAGGGATATAATGATCAATTCCTATAAACTAAAAATCAATTGGAATGTCAATAACAAATTTTGAAATGCAAACAATAATACTCTTCTTTTTATGCATATAAAAATATTTACTACACGCGTATTTTTTTGCTTTCTAGCTTAATTATGTTTGTAATTACTTCATTGAGGATATTTTGGTCCAACGATATTTTCATTAATTTACGAGCGTATTAAAAACTTTTTAAGTAGAAAAAGTAATTGATATCAACTTGATTTAAAGGGGAAAGTAAATCTTTTCCTAATATTTATATTGTAATTCATAACTTTTATTAAAATTTAAATTAGTTATATCAAAAAAATAAATCTACTTAGTGTTCCCATAAGTTCGAATTCAATCAAATTTGCATTATAATTTGTTTGTCACTATCCAAAATATTTTTTGTCAATTCTCAAAATTTAAACAAACAAAGCATTACATTTTTCAACTCTACTTTCCAAAACATATAAAGTTATTTACAAAATAGACCTGACTATTCATCTTAAAGAACAATTCCCCAATGGACATATACATATATATACACACATATACTAATCATTCCATATATGCACACATTCATAATTAATATAAAAAGATTTATTTCATCCCACCAACCCAGCAAAAATTGATTAATATGATATTTAAAGTAAAATTTATTTCTTCTCAAAACACTTTCAAACAAACAATTTTCTACTAAAATATTTTTTATCTTACTCCAAAACAAAAACAAGCAATCATCACATGCCCAAGACCAACTTCCCAATATACCTTACCCGAAACATTTTCCAAAATTCACCCATTTTGCATCAAAAAAAACAAAGCCAAAGTTGTTGAGGTGGTGAAGAAATGCATTTTGACGTGCGATAATAGACTCATCAGAAAAAGAAAAGGAAAAAAGGACATGGGATTCCTATAGGGCTTTGCAGGCCAAAAATGCTTGCACAGTTGCACTGATTACTACAAGCAAGCTAGAACTAGAAGTCGCATTTTAGTTCAAATGTGGAAATAGGATGTTCAAAAAGTGCGCATGGGCATTAAATTCCAACGCCCGAGGGGGAGGGACTGGTAATTGGCACGCATCACATAGAAAGACACTGTAGAGACTGAGGCCCCGCGCCCCCCCACCGGACCAAACACTGAATGGGTTTCCCTCACAACAGATCCGAGAAATGCGTTGATGCGTCCCGCCAGGCGCCAGCCCCTCTGGGAATTCCAGGCCGTACGCGCTTTATCTCTTACGCGTACTGCACGCGTCTCGGTTCCAGTTAACATTTTCACTCTATCTGCTGATTTGGTATTCCGGATTTTGTGCCTATTAACTAAATATTGTGCTACTAGTTTGTTTGGAAAATATATGGTTGAATCTGTAACATTTTTATAATATTTATAAAAGTGGTTGACAAAGAAAAATTATTAGATATTATAATGTCATAACTTCTTTTAAGAACAAATAAGTCCTAATTTTTTAAAATGGAATTTAATTATTTTTTATTTTGAACTGTAATTCTTTTTATTTTAATAATAAAATTTAAAATTATCATAGCTATTATTTTATAAAATTAATAATATTATTTTATCACAACACTTTTAGATATTAGTAGGGTCTTAATAAAGCAAGTAAATTGCAAAAATAGAACTGTATTTATGGCCGATTCGTAATGTAGAACATGAATTTTAGATGATATTAAAATAGGGTCAAAACTCATTCAAAATCGAGAAAGGACGGTGACCACCGAAAAGTATAGTCAACACCAATGATTCCTTGTACGGTGCCTGCGCCGGTGTTCCACACATGCACCATGCAAATAATCACTAGTGCTGACTGTGTTTTTGATAGGCGCTGTTCTTTTTTTATTATTATTATTTTTAATGAGTTGTAGTCCTATTAAAACGTGAAATGATCATAGTTACGGTCCTAATTTTACAACTTAAAAAACTTTATAATTTGCTAATTCACGCGTTAATAAATGATAAATCAATGCTATAGAATTCCGTAGGCAAGATGGGGGACAATTAGTCTAATATGGTGGTATGGGCAACGGCAGCGTCAGCGACAAAAAGAGCAGCATTGGCAGCTATAGCCGATAAAAGGTTGACGGTTCGCTTGAGAAAGAGATCTCGGTGGCAATGGCATCACTGTAAACCAACAGAATCAGTTTTAACAAAGAGAAATTATAAGGACAACAAAAAGAGTGATGAATGTTTCTACTTTCTACACTGGCATTAACAAATCAAGAGGACTCAAATGAACCCAATTAAAATTTCTAAGGCCATTTTCAACCCAAGATTTATTTCCAGGTCCATTTTTTTTGCCATATCGGCAAAAAAAGTATCCCGAAAATATAAAATTTCAAATAGCATTTTCCTTTTCTAACCCAAAATTCTATTTTTTATATTATTTTAATGTACATAAATATTATTTTAATATATTTACACTATTCTATTTATTTTTTATATTTATATTAATTATTAATTAATTTCAATGTCTAAAAAAATAAAGTTTTGTGTGGAAAAAAATTGGTGGTATTAAACCATATTTATACAAAAAAAAAAAAAAAAACACTAATGGCTAATTTTTTAAATCTTCCTTACAAAATTTTTTAACAATAACCAATAAGTCAAAAAAATATAATTTTACACTTAAAATTTTTGAAATATATGATATAATTTTTTTTGAAATATATGAACTAAAATGTATCAAATATATAATTTTATGTATAAATATAGAAAAAATTAAAATTTACTTACAAATTAATATAATTTTTTAAATTTGTTATATTAATTAAGCTAAATCAAATAAAATAGAAAGAAAAAAAATATACTAATAATATGGACCCTTGGGCAAAGTTCCATCTTTGAAACTTTGACCACCCCAAGTGTTATTTTGGGTCCAAATTTTAAAAATAATATTTCATTTGGCATTGGATTGAAGATGGCCTAAGGATTGAGAGCTCCTCAAAAGTATACCTCCCCACAAAAAAAAAAAACTTATGATTTTTAGGCATTCACCTATGAATACATATTCTTCTTCTTTATCATTATTATTGTTTTTAGATTCCTACATCGGTTAAATAATGAGTAATGATCTATATATATAATTTTGGATGATTCTCATATTTTGAGCTAATTTTTTAGATGAGTTGGGCCCAATATCCATTTTTTTTATAATAATAATTATTGATTCTTTTTGAATGAATTAAAGAAAATGTACTTTTGATATTTTGATCATCTAATTTAATTTGTATTGAAGTCGTAGAAGAGTTCTAATCATCCAATCGAAGACGAATTACTATTCCCTCACCAATTTAAATCCTCAACATCAAGAAACACATTAGAGACTTTATTAATAGCAATATTAATATAAAAAAGGGCGAACGGGAGAAATGCAACCAAACTCTTAGCGACCTTGTAAATTTTTTCTCTATAAAAGATCAATGGATGAGCGATTATATATGTCTTTCTTGCTAATGCATCAATGAATTCAATTTTATTTTTTTTATCTATTACAATTTGTAACTAATTTTGTCGCACTAAAACAATATTGATTCAGACAACATCAATTCATATATCCAAGAATAGAATTAATTGTATTTAAATAAGGTTATGGCGGTAGAAACCAGAAGACGATAGGAGTCAAAGTAATAGACAAGTAGTATTAATGATTGGGAGGGACGTGGTACCACGCTCTTCAAAAATGAAAAACCCCACCAAAAGACAAATGTGGAGTGGGATTCAACCTCCCACCCCCCAACAATTTCACAGCTCATTTTAACTTGGCATCTTTATACAGTACTGTACACTCACTACTCCTACTCCTACAACCCCCACTGTCCCGTCATTTCCACCACAATTCTGACTCATCACTCTGCCACCACCCACCCACCCACAGCCACCGTTCACCACTCAGTACTAACCTGGCCCCCGCTCCCTCCCCTTTCACCCTTTTTCTTTTACCACCCCCGCCCCCCCCCCCCCTACCTACACTTGTGATTATTAGCACCTCAATCCTCTCTCTCTCTCTCTCTCTCTCTCTCTCAGTATATAATCTTATCTCCCCTTGCTTCAGCCCTAACACATAAAGCAACAGTAAACAGTACCTCCATATCATCTTTCACTCTTCTTTTGATTCTAGAACAGCAAAATTGTCAATGGAGGCATAATCGTAACAGTTGGGCGGGTATCTGGGAATTTGCAACACAAAGATATATGTTTAAACATGGTGGTCTTGTTCGTGGTATTGGTTAGGAGATGAAGGAGCGTCAGAGGTGGCAACCGGAAGAAGACGCCCTCCTTCGCGCCTATGTCAAGCAATACGGTCCCAAGGAATGGAACCTCATCTCCCAACGCATGGGCAAACCCCTCGACAGGGACCCTAAATCCTGTCTCGAGCGTTGGAAAAACTACCTCAAGCCTGGCATCAAGAAGGGCTCTTTGACTCCCGAGGAGCAAAATCTCGTGATTTCGCTCCAGGCAAAGTACGGCAACAAGTGGAAGAAGATTGCCGCCGAGGTCCCCGGCCGCACAGCCAAGCGTCTAGGCAAGTGGTGGGAGGTTTTCAAGGAGAAGCAGCTCAAGCAGCTCCATAAATCGCAGAAGAATCACCTGGATTACGGCACTCCACCGGGTGTCTCTGCCTTGGCAGGCGGTGGGTCGCCGGAAAAATCTGCGCAGGGAAAGTACGACCATATTTTGGAGACCTTTGCGGAGAAGTACGTGCAGCCCAAACTTTTTTCTTTTCAGTCCCCGACCAATGTGATCATGCCCGCTAACCTTTCGCTACCCGAACGCGCGCCGGTCCTTTCACTCGGTTCGGCTCCGATTACAGAATCGGCGAATGCCGCTTGCACATCAGGCGCGGCGCTCCCGCCTTGGATGAACATGAACACTACCCCCACCACGACGTCGTCTTTAACCTCCTCCTGCTCCTCCACTCCGTCCCCTTCCGTAAGCCTGACGCTCTCACCTTCCGAGCCGTCTGTCCTAGACCCCATTCACCCAGAAACCGGGATACCACCTCGATTCGTCCCGGTTCAACAGCTGAGCATCCTGATTCAGCACTGCAAGGAGCTGGAAGAAGGAAAAGAAAACTGGCTGCGGCACAAGAAGGAGGCCACCTGGCGGCTGAACCGTTTGGAGCAACAGCTGGAGTCGGAAAAGGCGCGGCGGAGGAGAGAGAAAATGGAGGAAATAGAAGCGAAGATAAGGTGCTTGAGAGAGGAGGAAATGGCTTTTGTGAGCAGAATTGAAGGGGAGTACAGAGAGCAACTGAACGCGTTGGAGAGGGATGCCGAAGCTAAAGAGGCAAAGTTAATGGAAGCATGGTGCAGTAATCACGTGAAGCTGGCGAAGCTGCTTCAACAGATTGGGGTCCACGCCCATGGCTTCGGTGGCCTCCCTTCTACATGAGAAAAAAAAGACTAGCTGTGGCCTCTATGCCTTTTTCCGTCTCTTTTCTTTCTTTCCGTTACTATTCATTTGCGTTTTCGATTATATTGCATGCCTTCTCCTACAACTTGTGATGAAATATAGTTGTGCTATGTTAAAACTTAAAATTAAATTGCATTTATATATGCTCGTATCCGCACTAATCATGTCACAATTACAATAATATTCATTATATAATTAATTAAAGGATAAATGGCACTTCATCCCCAAATTTAATTATTTTGGCACATTACCCCCTAAAAATATTTAAAGCCACTTCACCTCTCAACTTAAAGTCACCGAGTTGAGTCACCAGATCACTTTGCCCCTCAAATACAATTTCGAAAGATCTTATAACCGAAGAAAATGGTATTCTTGTCGTTTTCATTTCTCCCCATGAATAACTATAGCAATACCCCTGCAACCAAGGCAGAATTGCTTAGCCACCTATTAGACACAGTTTAGGAAAAATAAAGTGCATTTTATATCAAAGAACAATGAAAAGGTTGGTGGTAAGGCATCAAAGTGGTGCACTCTATGGAGGTGAGTATGGATAGTGCCCCATGCCTGAGGAAAGTGGACCACCGAGCTTGCATGTTGCTAGTTCAAGTTTTATGTATACCCAAACAAAACAATCGGAGGAAAAAACTAGTGGAATCATTATAGTTACTTAATGACATAGTAAGAAATCTAATACAAATGAAATATATTCAAGATAATATGGGTCATAGCAGACTTCATTGTATTCTGACAATAATCACATTTAGTTAACCTCAAATGTATCCACTTTAGAGACAAAAAACTAATGGCTAAAAAACAATATCTCCAACAATAGATGTAGAATACAAAAATAAGCCCAGTATACAAATTTGTTCCAACTCATTTTTCAAAAGTTTGCATCCATGTGAAGTGTAAAGATGCATCTCTTGTCTAAAGCGATTCAGTCAACATTGGAGTCGATTTTGGAAGAAGATTTGAAACTTGACATGGAGTCAACATCTAAAACAAACATTCTTCAGCTTGTTTTGGATAATTACAATAACCAAATCAAATGAGAAAATAAAAACCTTGAAGTTACCTATTCAATAAAAGTAGGTATATTGGTGGATAGTGTAGCTGAGAGAATGTTCTTTCTTCTGACCTACAATCCAAATATGAAAACAAAGAAAAGTTTTTATAATTAAGTATATACTCTGAAGAATTATTCCAATAATTATGAAAAACTTACTGGAAGCTTCTGCAACTTAGAATTTTTTGCCATTGCTCTTGCATTTCAATACTTGGAATTGAAGCCTCTTTCAGCAAAGATTGTTAATTCATCCAATGCCAATTCATTGCAATCTTGTCCTATACTTGCTTCAGAATTTCTACAACCTCTCTTGTTATGCCATGTTTCTTTGCAAACTGAACATTTATTATGAGCACCCTTTCTTTGTAATCTTTTTGTGTCCTTTCCTACAGGTGATTCATCACGCAGTCTTTTTTTTTTTTTTTTGCTTTTTAGCCCTTCCAAGTTGTTTCTGCTCCTCAGGATGTTGTAGAGGTGTCAAACCAATTTCTCCAATTTTCAAGTCCAACTCCATTAAGTAAATGGTTATAAGCTTTCAAATAATACTCTTTCTTGTAGAAATCTACTACAAAGTCTTCAGGCGAATAATGTATATATGACATACTTGCCACATCATGCATGCATCGTATGCTTGTGAGATCCCACCTCCTGCAACTATAAGATCTGTCACCTAAATGAACTATGAACTTCTTTTGGTAGATACCAAAATCTTCAAATTATTCATGCCCATTCCATTCCAATATGTAAGCCATGGCACATCTCTTTGTTTCATCCAGTATCTTTTGAATCTTTGGACAAAGAATACCTCCCTTCTTAAGCATGTATTCCCTTTGTTGGTGGATTCTTTTCATGAGCACAACTCTAATCATTTCAAGCATAACAATGATAAGCTTGTCTCTTGCAGATAGAATCATGCCATTAAAACTCTCACACAAGTTATTCAACAAAACATCACATTTAAGCTATGTGCTAAAATGCGATTTGGACCAATTTTGCGGTGGTTTAGCAGCCAACCATTCAAAAGCCTTATAATCTATGCTCAATAATTGCTCCATCATAGAATTGAAATCACACACTCTAGTTGCAGTAGCTGCCATCCACATCATTTCTTTTAACTTAAAACCTCTGTGCAATAACTTGAAATTACTATAGAGGTGCATGATACAAAATCTATGCTCAACATTAGGTAAAAGCCTCTCAATTGCATCCACAAATCCTTTCTGCTTATCTGATATTATTGTGTAAGCAAAGTTGTTATTAATATTTAAGTCATGAATAAGTAAATCTATAAACCACAACCAAGACTCCATTTTCTCTTTCTCAACTATAGTATATGCAAATGGAAACATACAATTGCTTCCATCTATTCCAACAGCCACCAAAAGTACTCCACCACTAGGTCCTTTAAGATGGCAACCATCTAAACATATCACTGGTCTACAACCCTCTAAAAACCCTTTTCTCAAAGCTCCACAGCATATATACAGCCTCTTAAACTTCACCACATTTGGGCCATAATGCTTGCATTTAATCTTTATAGTTGTCTCAGGATTTTTTGTTTTACAATCTTTGACATAATCCCATAATCTTGCAAATTTCTTTGTCTCCGTGACTCCGTCCCACTAGCTTGTTGCAATCCTTTTCTTTTTGCCTTGTACATTTGGTATTTCGAAAATTAAAGTTGACATTTTTGTTGAGCTACAATCATCATTGAGTTCACTAGCCAACTTGGATTGGTCCTTATATAAGCATGATATTTCTTAGCCAAAAATTTGAAATTAGCATGAGAAACTCTACCTTACCTACTACAACTATGTTCAGAATTAAGAGTCTTAATTTGCAAGGTTTTCTCTCCATGTTTGTAAGATGCAGATATTCTCCATCCACATTTTTCATCTTTACACTCAACTTGTACCTTACTAGGATCATTTTTAACAAACTTAATAACTCTCTCATGCTTCATTAAGTGTCTTCTTACAGCTTTTGTAAACATATCTGTAGATGTAAAATAAAGTCCAATCTGGAACTTAGGATCATCCATATCTATTTTAGGATTGAAAACATATAGATAAGCAGGGAGATGCTTTGTTCTAGATACATCTAATTCTGTATATCTTTGAGGAAGATGATCAGGTGCAAACAAGTTTTGATTAATTTGATCCATATTAGACCCTTCCCACTCAACATCATTGCCAATATTTTGATCAAACATGTCATCATCAATGTCAAAGTCATTATCATGAAAATTTTCTGAATAATCAGAGTTATCTCCAAATGATTGTTCCTCACTTTCCTTAGTTTTTGAGACCAATTCATTGGTGAAGATAATTGATTCCACATTATCATGATTAGTGCTAATTTGCACCTTGCCGTGTTTATCAAATTCAAATTCATTATCAGAATCATTCGCTTCTATATCTTTACAATAATCAACACTATCATCCCGTTGTGTATTATTATTGGCATCTTCATATTCAAAATTATCTCTAACTTTATAGAATGTTTCCAAGTCCAGATGCTCTACAAATACACCTACTACTCTATCACTACAAAATTCTCCAAGTATAGTGTATGATTATCTTCTATCATTTCTTTCAAGGCATGACAATCATCACAACGACCTATACTGTAACAGTACCTCAATGCCACAAAGTTATCACCTAATTTGTGATGCCCAAGCAAAATCGACATAGAATCTAACTTTTTTATTGACATTTCATCCAAATTGCAATAATCAAAATGATTTAATTTTCCCCCTAAGATAACAGCTTATGCCAAGGTTAAGAAATTTACCTCCATGGTTCATTCTAATAATGAAATCCCTAGAATTTCCTACAAAATGAAAACAAATATGGATGAATTTCAAGCATTGACCAACAAATAAATTATTACAACTATCAGTATAACTTTTTTTAGATTGATAGATGGGAACACTTACATTGCATGAGTTTCAAGCCTAGTAACTATTTATTGGCCATTAACAAATAAATTATTAGGACTTGGGACCACAAGCAGGAACTATAAAAGCAATATGACATGTTTACATCATTTTATACTTGTTTTTGAAGAATCATTCAGTAGAAGTAAAATAGCTTTGTGAATAGATATAAAATTATAGCATAAAAAATTTTCTTGTACTCACCATATGCTAGAGCTTGAGTATGATCAGGGATGTCATAATTTTCTTCCCTCAATTTCCAACCCATATTGTATTTCAAACCTAACTAGCTCTGATTTGAGAAAAAGAAAACGATTAGATCATTTTCTTGAACACATAAATGGTAGATAGTCTTTTTTTTAGCGGGAAAAAGTGGAGAAAAATAAAAATGACAAGAATAACATTTTCTCCTATCATAGGATGTGCCTGAAATTGTATTTGGGGCGAAAGTATTCCTGTCACTCTAAGTTGAGGGGTAAAGTGGTTTTAAGTTATCTTTAGGGGGTAATGTGCCAAAAAGATTAAATTTGGGGAAGTGAAGTGCCATTTACCCTTAATTAAATTTGATCAAATTCGATTAGCAAAAAGTTTTCCATAGAATTTGGTGAAAATTTCTCATTCGCTTTGTCTAAACTAAGTAATCATTAATATAAATGGGAACATGTAAATTTAAGTTGATTTACACTCATTTTGGGTCCTCTATTCAGGATTTTTACAAATAACCCCCATGTGTTAAAAAAAATGGGCAAATTACCTCCATGTAAAAAAGAAATAGACAAAGAACACCCTCATATTTTAAAAGATCATGCAACAACCCCCCATGAGAGCGTGGGGTTCTTATTAACAAATAGAACCCCAAAATTAAATAAAATAATAATTTAGCAACTATAACATAAAAATCACGAAATTTAAATATATTAAAATTAAATTCTAAAATTATGAAATTTTCGGGGTGTTAAAAACCTTTCCCTCTAAAAGAATCTAGTCCCCAGATTCTCACCTGAATGTTGGAAGAGCTCGGGATATTGCTGGCGCATGAGATCTTCTGACTCCCACGTGGCTGCTTCCACATTATGATTGCGCCACAGTATTTTCACTTGGGGAATCCTCCGATTCGTAAGCTCCTGAAATTTTCGATCCAAGATACGAACAGGTTGTTCTTCTTATGTTAGATCACCTTTCAATTGCATGAGCTCGGGCGATATGATATGGGAAGGATCGGGATAATATTTTTGGAGTTGAGACACATGAAAGACATCATGTATCCCAGTCAGGTTTTGAGGCAGTACAAGACAATAAGCCACCGGTCCAACTTTCTCCTTATTTCATAGGGTCCCACATACCTCGGATTCAGCTTTCCGCCTTTGCCAATTCTTTTGATCCCTTTCCTCGGGGATACCTTGAGGAACACTCGATCACCCACTTCAAACTCCAAATCCTTTCTTCGCTTATCTGCGTAACTTTTCTGTTGGTCCTGAGCAGCTTTCATTTGCTGTTTAAGAACTTTTACCTTCTCGACGGTCTCTTGAATCAGTTTTGGCTTCACAATTCTCGAAGACACGTCAACGGTACCTTTGTACTCTACTAGATCCCAATACAATGGAGATTGGCACTTTCATCCATACAGTGCTTCGTACGGTGCCATCTGGATAACATATTGATAGTTGTTGTTGTAGGCAAACTCAACTAGAGGCAGATGTTGGGTCCAACCTCCTCCGAAATCCAGAACACAAGCTCGCAACATGTCCTCCAAAATCCGAATGACCCTTTCTGACTGACCGTCAATCTGAGGATAAGCAATTGAGCTAAACTGTAACTTTGTTCCCAAATGTCTCTGCAAACTTTTCCAAAGTCTCGATGTGAACTTTGGGCCCCAATCATATACAATACTGATTGGAATCCCATGTAACCTGACGATCTCCTTAATATATAACTCTGCCAGTTTCTCAACCTTGTAATCTGTCTCGACTGGTAGAAAATGTGCAGACTTTGTCAAACGATCCACTATCACCCAGATACTGTCATAACCTCCTCTGGCTTTCGGTAGATCGGTCACTTGTTCCCATTTCCAGTCAGAGATGGGAAGTGGCTGCAACAACACTGATGGTCATTGGTGCTCCACTTTCACTAACTGACAGGTTAGACATTTCTGCACGAAATTTGCTACATCTTTCTTTATCCCATTCCACCCGAACTATTTCTTTAAATCCTAATACATCTTTGTCCCGCCCGGATGTATTGCATATCTCGTTCTATGTGCCTCTTCTAGTAATCTTCTTTTCATTTCTTCCGGCACACAAATTCTTTTGCGAAATAGCAACGTGCCTTGACCATCAATGCTATACTCGGTTCCTTCATAACCTCCAACCAATTCTCTTTGTTTCAACATCCACCTATCTCTAGCTTGGGCCTATCGAATCTCATTATATAATTCAGGCTGTACTTTCACTTCTGCAACCCAAACTCATTGTTTTAATCGTAGCACAGCACCCATACTCGATCCTTTAGATGTTTCTATCCCTTGCAGATGAGCCATTCCTGTCTTTCAGCTCAAGGCATCAGCTACCACATTTGTTTTTCTCGGATGGTAGGCAATAGAGAAGTCATAATCTTCTAGCAACTCCACCCATCTACGCTACCTCATGTTCAACACACATCCTAGCCCTTTATATGAAGCATATATGCATACCACAAAGTCATTTAACCCGTCTGGAGGGCTGAAACTAGAGTTGTAGTTGGGCAATTCTTCAACTGTTGAAAGCTCTTCTCACATTCTCATTCTAATCAAACAACTGGTCTTTCTAAGTTAACTTGGTCAAGGGACCAGCTATTTTGGACAAATCTTAGACAAATCTCCGATAATATCCGGCCAATCCAAGAAAGCTCCGAACTTCGATAACATATCCAAGTCTCTTCTAATTGACAATCACTTCTACTTTAGAGAGGTCCACTTCTAGCCTGCCTCAAGTGATTACGTGACCCAATAAAGTTACCTTCTCAATCCAAAATTCGCACTTACTAAACTTAGCATACATCTGATGCTCTTTCAGAGTTTTTAAAACTATGTGTAGGTGCTTTCAGTGCTCTTCTTTGGATTTAGAGAATACTAGGATGTCGTCGATAAAAATGACCACGAACTGGTCCAAGTACAACCTGAAAATTCAGTGCATCAAGTCTATGAATGCCGCCATGGCGTTGGTTAGACCAAACGGCATTACTACAAACTCAAAGTGACTATACCGAGAATTGAAAGCTGTCTTAGGGATATCCTCTTCTTTCATCTTCAATTGATAATATCCCTGTCTTCAGTCCAGCTTGGAGAAAATTCTTAACCCTTGCAATAGGTCAAATAACTCTTCAACATGTAGGAGAAGGTACTTATTTTTTATAGTGACCTTGTTCAATTCTCGATAGTCGATGCACATCCTTATAGTTAGAAGTTCTGTCAAGTACTACTACGCCAAGTACACATACAAAATCTCATCACGACACCAAATCATCTATCATAACCCTACTCATCAGTAATGTCTAATGCAGTGTCATGCCACTGATCAAAATCATCCCACATCCAATTCGGGTCTACATCATCGTCGTCCTCGTCCTCAATCACTAACGGTACTACCAATGGGGATTAAAGGATATGATCTGCATCTGGATCTCTGCAGCTTCTTCTGGGTCCTCCTCAGCATCCTCATCTGGGTCCACTTTTGGATCCTCTTCAGCATTCTCGTTGGGGTTTTCTTTTGGATCTTCATCCATCTGTGCCTCCTGTGCATGCTCGGGCTCTGGGGTTGGGTGAATCCCTGAGGTTCCGACTCCAACATCAATCCCTATGTCGACTCCTATGACTTGGTTAATAGACCTACCATAATAGGCTATCATCTGGCTAATCTCGTCCATCACGGGGTGGGGTACCTTGACAATCCTCTGATAATCTGCCTCCAACTCCCAGAATGTCGTTCCATCTGCTCCCTTATGGTATGAAGTCCTGTTACCTGCGTCTCTGCTATGCTAATCCGCAAGCATTCTCGTTCCACATCCCCCATGAGTTGATTTGTGAGATAATCTCTAGCTTCGATCATCGACCTCAGTTGGTATGCCTATGCTTTTTCACGTATCAGTGCCTTACGATTATCATTGATCTTGTCTTCCAGTGATTGACACAGCTTCAATAATCTCGCATTTTCCTTCTCTAAGAGACTGATCATAGTATCCAAAGATTCCTAGCTTGGCCTCGCTGCAGGCTCCTTGCCTTTGTCACAGTTGTTAGCTATCCTGCTACAATCACAAGGTTCACAAAAGTCTATTTTGTTAATATCACACAATAAAATCTATATCCTATTGTCCTGGGTCATATAAGAATCCACAATGCTTAAACACTTAAAGTTCAACCTAAGTAATCCAAACAACCAAGCTAGCTATAAATCTCATTACTGTTCAACACCTAGGTCATCGCTAACCCAGGCTCTGATACCACCTCTGTAGTGCCCCTACTCGGGATAGCACCTGAGCTGAGGCACCACTCTGATTCACACTTAAATCTCATACATAATTCTAACAATAGGCCCATCAGAAATTTTTTCCAAAATTTTCAAAGATAGCAACAAGCTTCAACCTAAGCACATCTTACAAAGGTACAAATTTCAAGCCATCACAAGTTCATCATTCATCGATTCATACCTATTACAATTCATAAGCTCAAGTCAAACATCTCACAACATCTCCAAGTCTCACTAAACATAAAAGTGATCCATACACAAGTTTAAGCACCTATTCTATTACAAAACATATTTACATCCTTCCAAGCCTAAAGTACAAGATCATCACCAAAACCTGTCTGAAAATGTCGAGAGATATTGGGGGTAAGTCCAAAGACTTAGTGAGGGATAACTTAAGAATAACAGAAGAGATCTATCGAGGAAGGTTCAACTCAACTGATCATCAAATAAATATACAGAAATGACAGATTCAGAATCAAACAGTAAACATAGCAAAACAGGAAATGTTCCTGCCTTATTGCTCCAAGACGGACTTCTGATAGACAGAATTCGAATAGGCAAAACAAACCCAAAGCATATGCATTCCAAGAAAACTACAGACATGTATTGCAGAATCACCTTTTTCCGGTCAGCCAAACAGTTTACCGCCGTATAGCGCACCGCTAATACCTAGGGGAGAGTCCCTAGCATACCACCGACACCGAGGGGAAAGGCCCTAGTGTATCGTTGACACTAAGGGGAAAGTCCCTAGCGTGCCTTATATAACCAAACATTTCGCCCGGATTGGCCCTTGGCCCACATTTTCTCCGTACACATAACACAATTCACAACCGTTTGTACAGATGCCCAGGGGAAAGTCTCTAGCGCACCACCAGTTCCCAAAACAGAACGAAACATAACAGAACAAAAATGTCGTCAAGGCAACATGATAGCAACTAATAGATTTAGATAAGCCAACATGGCCAAATAAAGTTGTACAGATAATAGATATGCCGGCGAGGCAACATAGAATGGTACAGATTAGTACAGATACGAGACAAACAAACAGACAACTGAGATACAAATAACAGATAAGGTTCTGGGCGCTAGAACAGATAGAACATAATCGATATCAAAGGCAACCCTCACAGGGGTGTTCAAATCAGATAACAAATAGCAAATTAGAATTCCAACACATTTCATATTTCAAACAGACATAGTACGGTATAGAAACAGAAAACCCACACAAAGCTTATCATAATATCAGATAAATAGAAAAGTTGCCAGATTGGCAGACCCTCACCTCTTGTAGTTAATGCAAATCAACCACAACCCTCAATCTACCGATCAACATGACCTACTTCTTCGTCACCTAGTCAAAAGAATATTTCCAAACTTAAATTCCTATTCGACTCTAGTAACCTTCTAGAATTGTACCATAAGTATTCTAACATTTCTAGCTTATAAATCAACATGGTGATATAGGTTCATCGGTAGTATCTACACAAGTATTCCAATATATCAATTATTCTAGAATTTATCAAGACATTCTATATCGGTCCCATAAATGTCATGATATCCCATTCTTAACTACAAAAGCGTATCATATCATTATCCTAATCAATCCTTACCAAATAGTCCAAATTCTACAATTAATTATTCTTAGTCAAATGCCACTTAGTCTCATTACATAATTCTTAATACCATTATTAAATCCAAATTTTTGACATTTTGCATGATGTGTTCGGGTCCACTATCAATATTCTTTGCATGGGAATCTTGCATTTTACACCTCTATATATACATATCACTTATCCATTTCATCAATCTTGGCATGAAATACAAAGTCTCCAAAGTAAGGTATACTAGATACATATACATATATATATATATCAAATACAACCAAATAAATCAAAGTTTGCCACCAAAGTTCCGAAACCACAAACCGATGACAAAGGTGCGTTCGTTGTATCAAGGAGGTGAAACTGCCTCTCCGTCGTCACCGCGCCACCACCGCCGGAAAATTTCAACGCCACCACCAATCTACTCCTTTCGAGCTCCTGAATCCAATGTTGCCTTCGATTTATTGTTTCGAGGCCTGTATCTTCGTCTACAGAGCTCAACAGCCCAAAATCTTCATTTCCTCCGTCGTGCTCTAATCTCCGTTTCTCGTCGTCTCCGCCGCGCCAAACCCACATGCAACATCGTATTCTACTTCTCCATGCCGAGGGCTACCCAAACTACCCCTCAAAAGTCCAAATCGTCTCCGAAAATACCAAACCCACTTGGCCGCCGTGGAAAGGCCTCAATCTCTCACTCTCGCAGTGGCTCACCGGGGTTTCAGCTGCATATGTGTGGAGGAAGGTGGTCAGAAGGTTGAGAAGGGTTGTTTGAAGGTGTTGGTTTGGTGGTTGGTGGTCGCTGGTGAAAGGGTCACCGGGGGGGAATGGTGCTCGTGGGAGAAGGAGAAAAGGAAGAAGAAAGGAAAAGAAAAGAAGGAAAAAAGAAAGGAAAAAGAAAGAAGAAACAAATATGCTGCCCGTTTTTGGTTTTAAAATTCAAATTTTCATTTATTGCAATTTAGTCCTCCAAGTTCCAATCAGCCCCCCAATTAGACCCTACAAATTTTTAAAATTACAATTTAAACCCTATTGACCAAGACCCTCACATGCAAACCTCATCATTTTCAAAAAGTGTTCAATCAAGTTTTAATAAATTTCGAATTGACCCCAAGCTTTTAAAATTTATAAAATAAAGTTTTCTTATTAACAAATTGACCCCCCAAAATTAAATAAAATAATAATTTAGCAACTATAACATAAAAATCATGAAATTTAAATATATTAAAATTAAATTCTATAAATTATGAAATTTTTGGGGTGTTACAATTTATGTCAAGTTTTTTTATTCCTAATTTATTTTTATAGAGAAATATTTAAAACACATGGGATATATTCATAAAACAAAATAGAACTATAGAAGATGAAATATAAATTGAAATAGTAGTCAATATCCTCTATTCCATTTTCTATTTTATTTCATAAATATGTGTCATATCTATTAAATATTTTTATATAAAAATAATTAATTGAAGATCATGTAAATTGTAAATTTGACTATTGATTAATTCAGTCAAACCAACTTTAGTGGACCTATAATTTTCCATAAATGTGGTTATAATGGAGTTAATTAGTATTAATGTTGGATGCAGTCACATCCTACAATGAGAAACTGAATTGAAGTGTTTTTATTTTTAATTTTTATTTTCATTATTTTAAAAATGTGAAAAAATAGTTATGAGATATGACTTAAAAATAAAATGTATTTGAATAAATTGTTTGAAAGTAATGATTGTATAAGTTTGAAAAATAATAATGTATTTGGACAAGAAAAAAAATTTGCATGAAAAATCTTGCAATTTCAAATTGTATGATTTGATATATGGCCGGTGATTATGATTAATATAGTTTTTTTTTTTTTTTACGCTATGAGTAATATAGTTTAGTTATGCTAGTACTTATATTAAATATGTAGTTGGTGATTGATATTTGTAATATTCTATTATTAAATTAATGGTACGTTGGAGTATAGGTGTGATAGGTTTTGAAAATAGAGACAGAAGAATATTTTCTAGCTTTAGAAATATATTTTTAAAATAAAAATAAAATATATTGAATGAAAATATGAATATATTGATACGTTTCAAATTTAAAATAGTATAAATATGAAAAGGAGGGTCGAAAATAAAACCAAACACAGTCAATCAGTCATTTTTCAGACCTATTCTCAAGACTTATTGAGGTTATAAACATGGTTGTTGGATTTGAACAGTGGTTATATAGATCATAATGTGAGTCCAGCTGAAATTTCCATGAATTTACGCATTTTTCTTGCTCGGTTAAGGAATCTAGACTCCAAAGGAGCTATCTTAAGATACAATTTTTTAATATATTTTCAGTTTTCTAAGAGAAAAGCACGTTTAATTTGGAATATTTTCAGAAGTTATATTTTAAAAGACAACCAGATTTCAGTACATTTTATAGTTTACATTCTCGTCGAAAATTATAAACTATTTTTTAAGAAATAGTGTGCAAGTAAATCAAATATGTTTTATCAACATGATATGTTAAATCAATCAATTAACTTAATATTTCAAACTTTATGACTTATTCAACTAAACTTTTATATCACATATTTTTTTTAATTATTTTCAAATATCTTAAGAAATTATTTTCAAAAATAATAATGGAAAATCAAAGAACGTGGAAAGTTAGTATCATACACCTCAACCGGCACACACGGTTCACCCTTTCTTCAGCAAATAAGAGGATTGGAACAACGTGGAAAGTTAGTAATTAATTTTTTTTTAATTTGGACAAAGATACTATGTCATTCAATTGTATGTTGTCACTTAAATAATTTTTCTTTCGATAATATTTTAGCCTTCAAATTGGACACTGCATCATTTAAAGGTAATTCTATTGAATATGTTGTGGGAGAATTTTCACGTTGCATCCTCGACTTCAAAATTATCAAAAATAACATGATGTTGTGAAATTCTGTAATAACTTCTGGCCAGTTAACTTATAAATAATGTTGTGTGAAATTAACATTATTACTTAATAATTCAAACACAATGTGATATTTGAATTTATTTTGGTGTATATTTCAGTTGATTTTTTTTTCATTTTTTCAAAGAAAGTGTTTTAGAAGATTCTTTGATGGTTGTGCGAAAATGAAATGCACCAAGTTAGTAAGTTGCAAATTTTGATTAATTAAATTGATATATGTTTTAGATTAGATATTTTATTTTGAGAAAAAATATATTCAATCCATTTAATTTGAACGTTTAATAAAGGGCGTCTTTGATAACCATTTTTTTTCTTTAAATGAGATATATAATATTGAAAATGGTGTAGCACTTTGAAAATAAAATTTATTTTATAAAAATATTCAGATAAGAGTCTCCATAAAAAAAAAAAAAAAAAACCACAATTTCAGTGTAAAAATTAAAATATCTTTTTACAAATGAATTCGAACTTGCCCATCATCTTATGTTCAATTTGTCCCTAGTTTTGAATTTTAATTTCCATGATAAAATATATTTTTTACAATAACAATAATTAATCGAACTAGAATACTCGCGAATCATCTTATAATAGATAGTGACTACAAATATACATCATATAATAAAGTCGAAAACACTAAATACATTGTGAAGAATGAACTAGTCCCAAGTCGAATAAAATTTAAAAAAGATTAAAACAAAAATACAATTTTAGTGCAATTGATTACTTTCATATTTAAAATTTATCATCTATCGGATTAATTTGACAATTTATTGTAGCGCCCCTTCCATCAGGTGCCTACTTCAGGTTGATGTGCTAATTTGATCATAACTTAATAATTCAAAAGCAAAACACGTACCTTAAAAATATTCAATTTAGATAGCTGCATCATCCCAATATGCACATGATATTTACAAACGAGAAGATAGTCTAAATCCTACGCAGCCAATATTACATTTCCAATTTCAAAAGTCTTGCACAACTAACCAAAGGTGCTATCTATTCAAGCTTCAAGCATAACATCAAAAGATAACGACAGAGGTAAACCGAAAAGACTAATCCCGAGGCACATGGATACACACACACACACACACAATGAGATAATGTCAAGCTTACTAAACTATTTACAGAAGGTACCCAAAAGTCTAAGCATAAGATTTAGATGCAACCTAGTCAAGTTCATAAAATATACATACATAAGCACCTAGTCTATTACAAAATTTTGGACACCCGTCACTGGGCAAGCCTCGAGCCCTCAATTATCCATTTGATCTTGTCTGGGAAGGAAATAAGAAATAACAGGAGCGGTAAGTTCTAAAGACTTAGTGAGAGAGAATACGACAAGTAGTCAAATGAAAAACTAGTGAAAGTAAATCTATCAATAAGCAAAATATTGATTAGCAGGAATTCAAGTAACAAGATAGGTAATAGCAGTGACATGATGTAATGATACAATATAAGAGATGCCATATAAAATTCAGCATAGTGTTGGCATATCATAATTTTGTATTAACCTCAAACCATCAATTCTCCCCCTCATATAGATATTTATCAAAACAATTCAACACCAAGTTCATCTGTTCATGTGGAAATGATTATTGAGGGGATATAAATATTGCAATTCGTCATCTTGATGATATTTATTAGAAAATTTTAACACAAAATTTATCGATTTCTCTGTAATTAAAAATAGTTGGAGTTTTTATTTTCACCATCACTTTCAATCAAATAACATACACCAAAAGCACATGATCATGAATCAAATGCATACACAAGTTTCTTTAATTTAGTTCTCGCTTAAAAAAATATGAAGATGATTAATGAAATTAGAATGTTAACCTTTGCAACACCTAAATTTTGTTGCTGTTGTGATTTAACTGGTAGAGAAATCCGTTGAGGGCTTGGGTTGTTTCGGTGAGGAGAATATTATAATTAGCCCTAAAAATTCATGGAAATTTTCACAAAACATAAGGACTGTAATCAAATGTTTCGAGGTCCAAGCTCTACTTGAAAACATCACAATTTTAGACTTAAGAAATGTTGATTACTAAATGATTTATTTTATAGAATACTATCGATTTAATTTAAGAAAAATTTTAATATAACAGGAAAAATATTCCAAGGAGAGACCAGAAATGAACGTAAACGCGTGAAAACTCCGACAAAAATCCGATTGGGAGTAGCTAAAAGCATATATGGCGGTCTTATAATATATCAAGGTAGCTAATTAGTATTTACAAAATATTTATGATTTCTCATACAGAATTTAAATGTAAATAGTACAAAGTCGTTGTAGTATAGTGGTGAGTATTCCCGCCTGTCACGCGGGCGACCCGGGTTCGATCCCCGGCAACGGCGTTGTGGATATTTTGTTTTTGCTATACAGAACAGGGACTTGGGTCGTAAGGCATTAGCTTTTTGTTTTGAAGTGGATTAGTGGACTTATGATCTACATGCAGAAAGAAAGCAAAATCAATTGACCTCTTTCTGGATGACCAGTACAAGGCCCACGTGCACAATCCCATGGAGGACTCTTCATTTTTGTTGTACGAAGTTAAGGTCGACACTACAAATGAGTGGAATTTCGATAGAAGAAGAAAGGGTGAATTGCATTTTACCCCCCTTGTGTTATTCATAAGTTGCAAACCCCCCAAGAAAAATAAATAGACAACGAATCCCTCATGCTTTTAAAAAAATAGCTCACTGTCTGCTTTCATTTATTTGGTTATATTTTTTCATTGTAAGGATTATATTGCCCCCGTCTTAATACTACCTAATAAATCTTGTTTTACCTTGGTCAACCATTATTCTAGAGAACAAAAAATATGATTGGAAAAAATTGAAGTCTATACACCATAAATTTATTTATAAATATATTATATTATATAATATGCATATATATAATACATATATACACATTTATATATTAAAAGGTATATATATATATATGAAATATTTACTAGACTTCACCCACCCCAGCCTCCACCCCCACAGCCGTCATCCATTGGAAACCGACGGCCACGGCTAGCCTTAAGAACCGACGGTACATGACCATCGGAAATATATATATATTTATCTATATATATGTAGAAGGTATATATATATATATATATAATTTAATAAAAGAAAGCCATAGGCGGCCAGCCATGGTGGCTGCTGGCCGTACCTGGCCAAATCCAGATCTGGCTAGGTACGGCCAGCTCGCGGGCTGCCATGGCAGCCATGTTTTAGGGCGGGGGTTGAGGGGGTAGTAGGAATTGTTTGGGGGGTATAAGGGGGATGGATTGGGGATGGCGGGCTGCCATGGCAGCCATCTTTTCAAGGAGGTGGCGGGGGTTGGGGTGTGGATGGGGATTGGTTGGGGGTATAGGCGGGGGCATGGGTTGGTGGTAGGGGTGGAAATTTCATATACATATATGTATTTATAAATGTATATGTAATTTTATAAATAATAAATATTATTAAATATATATAAATATGTTATGAATAATTATATATATGCATGTATATAATTTTTTGTAAATATTATATAGTATTTGTTTTATATAAATATGTTATATATTTTATAAATATGAAATTGTTTAGTTTTGTATAAATATTAAATAGTATTTAATTTATATAAGTATGTTATATATTTTGAAAATATAAAATTATTTAATTTTAGATTAAATAAAAGAAATATATATTATATTTATATAGATATGTTATAAATAATTTTATATACATATATATTATGCATATATATATTTATATAATTTTTTACATGTATATAATTATATATATATGTTATGAATAATTTTATATATATGCATATATTTTTTTTGTAAATACTATATAGTATTTGTTTTATATAAATATGTTATATATTTTATAAATATGAAATTATTTAGTTTTGATAATTATATATATGTATGTATATATAATTGTATAAATATTTAATAGTATTTAATATACATAAGTATGTTATATATTTCAAAAATATAACACTATTTAATTTTAGATTAAATAAAAGAAATATATATTATATGTATATAGATATGTTATAAATAATTTTATATACATATAATATATTATACATATATTTATTTATATGATTTTTTATATGTATATAATTTTATATATGTGTATGTGTACTTAGCAAAAAAGGGCAAAATAGACATTTAAGTATAAAAACATTCAAAACCAGCCACATTTCAAGTGCGTGTATCACACTGTAACACGGAGGGGGGTAATTTGCTATTTTTTTAAAAGCATGAGGGGGTTCGTTGCCTATTTATTTTTCTTAGGGGGTTTTTTGCAACTTATAAATAATACAGGGGGGTAAAATATAATTCACCCAAAAAGAAAAGGCAAAAGTAAACCCATATAATAGAATTTGAGTACCCAAAATTCAAAAGTAAATTATTACATAATTTTAAATTAATGTCCCAGAAGTACAGCTCTTCTTTTTTGGCTGTGAGCAATGTAGTGCCCAGGTCATTTAGCCAATGAGTTGATAGGGAGCCTCCAACTTGATCTTGCTGTTGTGACTTGTGTGTTGTCTAAATTAAGAGCTAACATCTTTCAAGATTTGCTTCAAAATAAAATTGGTGTAAGCAAGGATATGAAATTTAGAGCTCTGCACAAAGCAAAAGAATTCCAGCGTACTTGAATCGCTTCTATTCTTGATTTTCTGGATTGTGGCCAAGGGAGATGAAGGGTAAACTATGATAAGTCACTTTCCCCCCCAAAAAAAATAAAATAAAATAAAAAAGGAGAACTCCAAGTATCGAAATTGATACAAGTTAAGGATGTCAAAGTTCAATCCAACCCAACAATCCGATTATGGCATGTCCCAAAAAAATTAGGTTTGCATTAAAAATTTTTGGGTTTGGGTCAAATCGGATCAATACTTGAAATTGACTTGAGAAACAAAATAAAGTTGGGTTGATTTCGAGTCAACTCATTAAACTTGAAAACAACAAGCTGGTGATTCTATAACCCAATACACCTGATCCAATTCAACCTAACCCGACCCACCTAAAAATAATTGGGATAATATATATTATATATAAAACATCTAGTCTTTTTTGGTATGTTTTAATTTTTCTATAATGTATGCATTATTATTTTACATTAATAAGTTAATTTTCTTTTCTCTTTTCTTATATTTTTTTCTATGATTGTTTACTATTTTTTCTTTTTTCTTCTATTTTATTTTTTTTCTTTTACTCATTATAAAAATTAAATAAATATATTAAAGATTATAGTAATATATAAGAAAATAAATTAATGCTTTATTTATTTGTACTCCAAAATTTTAGTATGGGCATCGAGTATGCAAAACTGCTAATTATAAAATAAAAGCTCAACACTCAAATTCAAATTCAATTATCCAAACGGATCAAACTTCTTAACCAGAGAAGAATATATTCTTTTGCTCTAAACAAAGCCTTGGCCGCCGACACCATTGCTAGTCTGCTATTGTTATTGCCACAACCATCACTGCCACCCAACGCCACTATTGCACTGCTTGGTAAGTGACTTGAGTTCATTATCATTTTATATCAATAACGCTTAATTAATTAATTTTAATATTAATTTGAATACTGATTGAATCTAATTATTGATTCTATTGGTTGAAATTTTGAATCTGAAATAATATAAGTTTAAAACATGCAGACTGAAATTTGTAAATATAAAAAATTAAATATATTAATCATGTTTATCAGGTTGGGTCGAGTTTATTGGATTATTAAATAACTTAATTAAAAACCAGGCCAACCAAACCCGACTCGATCTTTTATGAGTCAAATTAAGATTGAACCTTTTGCGTTTAAAATTAAGTTGAATTAAATTCAAATTTAATATTTTTATATTATATTCATATCTCAACTTAATTTGAATCCACCCAACTCATTCGAATTGATACCCTTCTTAGAAGTTGTGGACAATTTTCCTTCTTCTTCTTCTTTTTGTTTTTAATAAATAAATAATGCCAATCAATTTGCAACGTCACTTTTTTAGACACTAGGGTTTGGTATTTAGTAGGAGGATGAATGATGACACAGATAAAATGGTCCATTTACACCATGTTCGATTATGTTATGGATTAAAAAAATAATATCGAACACGTTGATTTGGTGTAAAATTTTGGATTATTTAATGCGTTGGTGTGGATGTGGAAATAAAATACATTTTGAACTAAATTCTTTATCAAATTGCCCTTATATAAGTATGGAGGTCAATAGAATTAGTTTTGTTATATGCAAGTACATTTGCTTCTTTCATTTTACTCCCACTTATTGATAAAATTAATATTCTAATTTTTTAGCATCAGAATATTGCTTTTTCTTAAGAACAATTACATAGACACCCCTTTGAAATTTGCTCATTGATACTTCTAGCTGTAAGTAATTCAACTAGAATAATACATGATCAGACTGTTGAAAAAAGATAGGGAATGTTTGGTTATGTTTTTGTTTGATTTTATTATGTATTTATTATGTATTTTGGGAGAATGAATTATTGAAGAATGTGAAAGTTATTTTTTGGTATGTTTGTTTATGTTTTGAGGGAGATATTTTTTACTGTAGCAGTCAAATCAATGATTTTCTGTTGCATTTTTGAGTTGAAAATGAAATTGAGTGAATTTTTTTAATGTTAGAATAATAATAGAATATAATATATGTATATATTATATATATTGAAGAATGTGTGTTTTGGAGGAAAAATAAAAATATATTTGGTTATGTTTTTCCAAAATAATATCCATAGAAATTTTAAAAATGAACTCGATGAATAATTTAAATTAACAAATATTACCGAGCTACTGAGCCCATCACCTAAATAGCTCGGTTAATGAGTTGAAAATAAGCCTATTAGGCTAGAGCACAACTAAGTAGGCTTCTCTGGCCATAATTGATGGAAAATGAGAAATAGTTTAGCAACGATACATGCTATTTTTTATTTTTTAGGGGGCCACTAACTATAGTCTATCTAGATGAGCACTAACTATGCACATTTCACTTGCCAATTTCACAATCCAATATAATGGGCAATTGACCTAAATTCTCCACAACAAATTATCTGCAAAGCAGTGATTGGATAGAGAGGATGAACGTACTATATTTATGTCACTAGGTTTTGGTAAGTTAGAAGAATTGTGTGGATTTGCTTGATATGGCCCTAATATTGTTACAACTTGCATAGGTTCAGTTGCAGGCATGAGTTTGTTTGATCTAATTTAAAGAGAACAACTAATAATACTCTATGAGATTGTAGTGTAGCGAACCACAGTCGAGTGTGCAAGGGTGAAGCAACAGTTGCTCGATAAGGCTAAAAGTAGTTTGGCTAAAAAAATATGTGGATGGCCTGTGCAGTTCATTTTGAGGAAAATTATTGTTAAATCTCACTCCACAAATTTAGAAAAGATTAGTTTTAAAATAGTGCATTGTTGGTTGGTCCGAATTCCGAAATAGAGTAGCCCTTTTGGGGATGAAATTAGACAGCGTAAGGACCATGCAAGATCAATTGGTAGCTTCATCTAACTTCTAAGGATAAGTTGTTGAGACAAGGTGGATATAATTCCTCAAGCTTTCAATACATTGTGTTGTCAAATAGAACTTTTTTGTTAAGTCTATTATAAGGGATAAGGTTGTGCGGATTTTTTTGGACTTGGAATTCACCAAGTATATATGGAATAGTAAGATCCACGATATATTATTGGCTGTGGTATAAACTGAACCATTTTGTGTTTTTACATCTCATTCATTTAAGAATTTTGTGAGACTGATGATGACTCAAGAGTCGTGCTACACTGTATTTGGACTTCAAGAAAACCAGTAAGTTAAATATAGTCTTTCAGGCAGTGAAAGGGATATTAACAAACAAGATAAGTTCACGAAAAGAACAAGACAGCCTGCCTACCTACCAGATTTTTAGCATTTCATGCGTGTAAAACAATAGACATACTTGCACGAGGACTCCTTTATATAATTGGAGGGCCAAAACAGAGCATTCACATTCATCGCCCCTGCGGTCAAAATTTGCACCAACTGTAATCAAGCATACAAAGTCCCCAAAGGACCCAATAATATAAACACCATTTCATTAATTCTGCAGTGTCAATCACGCTCACAAGGGAAATTCAAAAAAGAAAAAACAATCAACATGTATTGCAAGAACATCTGGCTTTCGACTATAGTGAAATGTCAACCAGAGCTATGATCGAGTAGAAAAATTCATTCCATGGCATAATCAACCCACATCTGGCTAAGCCATCATTTTCATAAATATTGATAGTTGTCGACCTTGGGTATTGTAGCATTGGACCAGCAAAACAGTAAACCATGATCTATTCACAAATGAACAGAGCACAATCTAGAATGCCAAGGCTGAAACAAGTAAAATCCACTTTCGGCATTCAAGAACTATGATACAGTTACACAATCTCATCTTTGATAATCTGAAATAATTTCTCAAACGCTCGATATGATCAAACTATATGATCAATGAGAAACAAATGGTTTCTATGAGTAATTGAGTATCGTAGTTCCTCCATAAGACACAAAGAGAAAGACACTGAAAATAATAGATCAATTATCCCTGTTTGCAATGTAATTAGCTAGAGCAATGAGTGGAGCAGCCTTATTGAGATCAAATCCAACAAGCTGCTCCTGAGCTTCCCTGTTCAATTTGGCAGCAAATTCTCTTGATTTCTGAATGCCAAGAAGCTTTGGGTATGTGGTTTTATCAGCCACTAAGTCCTTGCCAGCAGTCTTCCCCAATTCCTGAGAAGACTTTGTGACATCAAGAATATCATCCACCACCTGAAACAAGAGCCCAATAGACCTTGCAAACTTCCTCAACTTAGCAACTTCTTCATCATTTCCACCACCTAAAATGGCCCCCAAGACCACTGACGCCTCCAATAGAGCTGCAGTCTTGTGCAGATGAATGAATTCCAAATGGTCCACCCCAACTTCAGGCATCCCCTCCGAACATATATCGACCACTTGCCCAGCCACCAGCCCTTCCGAACCAATACACTTAGCCAATTCGCCAACCACTCTAACAATCCTTTCAGAAGGAACCCCTTTTGTGGCAGTAGCCACATGCTCAAAGGAAAAGGCCAGAAGTGCATCACCAGCCAAAACAGACACATCCTCGCCAAAAATCCTGTGGTTTGTGGGCTTTCCCCTCCGCAGATCATCATTATCCATGCAGGGCAAATCGTCGTGCATCAAAGACATGGTGTGGATCATCTCAACAGCGCAAGCCGCCGGCATGGCGGTGGATTCTTCGCCGCCCACAAGTTCACAGGCAGCAATACACAGCATGGGCCTCACTCTTTTACCCCCCGCAAGAAGAGAATACCTCATAGACTCGTGAATCTTCAAAGGCTCCCTCAGCGAGACCGCCTCTTCCAGGGCCTTGTTCACAGACTTGGCCCTCTCAAGCATGTAACTCTTGAAGTCGAAGGTGGGAGGAGTTGAAAAGCTGGGAACTTTCTCACTGCTCTTGTTCTCTTCTTTCTGCTCTTTGGTGAGGATTGCTGATATGGTGGCTGAGGAACAATTAATGGGCTTTCTTGGGGGTTTTGAAAAACAAGCAGAAATGGGCAGTTTGTTTTTGAGTGGGTGTGGAAGAATAAAGGGCGTGGATCTGAATCTGCTGCCCTCAACATCTTTCACAGAACTTGTTTGTGACCATGTTGCAACAGGATTCACGAGGGCACTCATTCTTGCCAAAAATATAAACAAAAAAAGTACTCCCTGCAAATTTGCTTTCACGCGTAGAAAAGCAGAGTGAGTGGATGGAGAAGACAGTAGCCGAAGAGTCAAGAAAAGATATAACAGGAGGATGTCAGAGTACTGGACAATCCGCTGTTGATGCCAAATCAAGAAAGCTCCATTTCTTCGCTGCTTATGTTTATGGCGGAGAGAATTAGGTGATTTATGTGATGTGCGCCCACGATTAGAGGATTTTGGAGTGGGATAGTTCGGATCTGATTGGTTGAACTTGAGCCAAATACTTTACTATTCTTCTGGGTATAAAATTTGATGGGCGAGGGCGTAATAATAAAATATTGTTTGATTTATGTGATGTGCGCCCACGATTAGGGGATTTTGGAGTGGGAAAGTTCGGATCTGATTGGTTGAACTTGAGCCAAATACTTTACTATTCTTCTGGGTATAAAATTTGATGGGGGAGGGCGAGGAGGGCCATCTTATAGAGCAACATCGGGATACCGTTGACAATGACACTACTGATTGCATTCTGGCCTTGTGTTTACCTCGCATTGTCTATACTGGTATTTGATTTGTTTTATTTATTATTAATTAATCATTTTGTATTGTGTCAAGTGTATATTTATTTTAATAAATAAAATAAAATAAATTTTAAATAATTATTTATTTTTAAATCAAATAACTGAAATATCCTTTTTAATTAATTTAACATCTAATTTTGTTTAACATTTCCTATATTTCCTAATAATATCTTTTTTATATTTTTTGTACCCATCTTATTGATCAATCTCAAAATAATAAAAATCCCAAAATTTAGATAATATATATTTCATATTCTAACTAAATATTTTCTAAAAACATAATTAAATCAAGTAATTTATTAATAAATTGTACGATTAAATTTATCATTAAGAAAACTATGTCTTCATTTGTTTTTGAATTTTCATTTTGCAAAATAAAATTAACAGGAATACAAACAAAATAAAAGTAATAAGTTTTGAAAATTAATTTATATATTTATGTATATACATACACATAGATGTAAGTAAACATACATAATATATATTATTAAATGCATAAATATATACAAATATAATACATATATATATATATACAGACACCTAACCTCGCCCCCCGTTCCCCCCACCCCAACCCATCCCTAATTGCGGTAGGCGGCCGACTGGCCAAGGCCAACGGTTTCCTGGTCTTGTCTCTGGCCAGCAAATGGCCAAGAATAGCACGAATAGCCGCTGGCCGGCGATCGCTTGGGGGGAGGGGTGTTGTTTTGCGGGGAAAGGGAAAGGGAGTGGTGAGTTGCGACGGCGGAGGAAGGTGGGCATTAGAAAGAACGAGAGATTAGGACGAGTGAGATTAGGGAGGAAGAGGAAATTAGGAGATAGTTCAGTTTTATTGAGCCAAATTTTTATTAAAACAAAGGATACTTTTGAGATAATAAAATTTTGAACAAAGGATAAATTAGAAATGTAAAATAGAACAATACGAAAATCGAATAGTTTAATTAAAATTATATTTATTTTTAAGACAAATTCATCTTAAAATTGATATTTACTCATTTGTAAATCAATGATAACAAAATATTTGCATGACAACATAAAAAAATAATAAGTTAGGATGATAGAAAACCCTGTTTACCTTCTTCTATCTTATAAGATATATATATATATAATTATAATTATAATGTAAATATAATTTTCTTAACAGAGTGAATCTCTATGTATAATATAATATAAAATAAAATATATTAATGATTATCAATAGTATAATTCTCAGTGTGAAATTCATATTTGAAGTTTAATAAATTTTTAATATACATAAAATATAATATAAGATAAGATATAGTTTTCTTAGTACGGTGAATCTGGTCTCCCACACGTTACCCTTATCTCCGGATCATTAATAAATTTTTAATTATTCTTTTATACTTGTAGTAAAAGTTTTTGTGGCACTCCCGTTGTCTGGAGTCTGATTGTTGCTGAAGCAACATTCGCTCTGTAACATAAAACAGAAGATGTTTGACTAATTAAAGCAATTTTAACTTAATTGTAAAGTATGAAAATTTTGAGATTTTTATTATAAAAAAATGACTCTTATTAATTATCATAGCAAATACTCATTTATTCCATAGTAAATTTTTACTTTTATTTTTCACTAAATCTCATAATTTTTTACTTATGTTTTATATTGTGAATTAAAGTTTAACAAATCTCATAGAAATTTGATTTTTATTTTTTGTTTATTCATAAAAAAATTTTAAAAATGCGTATCACATAATTTTGATATTTTGTCTTTTTTTTTTCAATATGGATATATATTTTCAAAAATAATGTTTAACTAAAATAAATGAAAAGTTAAATTTAATATATTTGATATTTTTTATACTTTTTTATAAAATAGACAATTAAATATTTTTTAAATGGAGCAAAAATTAAATTCCAACTGCAATTTTTTTTTAAGATTATCATGCATTTTAAATTAATCGAATTAATTAAAAATGATAAAAATAACTGAATCAAGTTTTGGTTAATGATTTTTTATTTCATAAAAATAATAAATTTGCATTTCGTTAAAAATGAAAATTTTAATTACCATCAAATGATTCAAAATTTTGTTTGGCCAATTAGGTTCCAATATTAAAATGAGAAAAAAAAATTGATCTCACTTCTCATTATGGAACTGAAAAATTACTTTAGGAATATTCATATTCCTATAATTAAAAATAATTGAAGACTAAATTTTGGGATGTAATAGTAAACAATTTTCTATTCATAATATATATTAGTATATAATTTAATTATAAATCTTATCCTTTTCTTTTCTAATAAGATATGTACTTTTTAGATTAAGACAAAATTAAAATATATTAATTAATTCTTAGATTATTATTATCCTTTATAAATTTAAAAATAAAATTTAGATAAATTACATATATAATATTTAAAATTTATTACATAAAAAAACAAACTTAATATATTTTAAACTAATATAATAGTATTTAAATTATCTATAATAATGTTAAATAAATATTCAATTCTTAATAAATTTCATATTTTCAAAAATTTTAAATGCACATCTTGATACAATTTTAAATGGAAAAAAGGGGGAAAAAAACTTCAAGTAATAAATTAATATTGAGAAAGCATAAAAAAATAAAAAGAAAAAAAAAAACAAAAACTTAAACAAACAAGAATTGGTACACCAAAACCTCTTAGCCTATCCCACTCCAATCCCAGCACGAAACCAAAAGATATTCTATATCCTATAGACCAAGAAATAGTCTTGCATCCAAACACATCTTGATCCACATCTAGTGTTTTAAAGTCAAGGAAATGGAATTTTGTCCCTCGGCAATCGCAGGCCTAATTTCTTAACGTTTTGGATAGTTTAGTAACTCCTGGAGGCGGTTAGGCGTGCTAGGTCGCTACAATGATAAAGTTGAATAGCGGTAGACATAGGTTGATGATAGCATTGAGAAGTTGAATCAGTTGAAGTATGTGCAATTTAATACTTTTAATAATTGTCTAATTAAATTCAAATTAAACTTAATTTATATTTATGTATGATTCAAATTGGAAGCAATATTTCATTGGACTAAGTAACTGAATTCATATAAGGTCTTTAAATCATGCTACCTGCTATGACCTGAAACCACAACAAGGTCACTAGAGTCATTGGAGAAAACTCTTTGACGCTCAAATCAGATCAATAAATCGAGGAAATGTAATAAATGTAGCTGTAATAAAATAAAGGTTTAGAAAACCAATATTTGCAAATTGTGGATTTTTAGACTATTTATAGCTACACATGACCAATATTCATTGGAATACTGGATGAGGTGGCAACATCTTAACTATCCACATAAGAATTAATCTAATAGTCCAGAATCATTTGAATTGGGTTTGAGTACTCGAGTCGAGTGGACCAAGTCGAGAACAATGGGGACTTTGCTTGTTTTGGTTGCTTTTGCCTATTTTGGGCTTTCTCTCTCCATATTGGGATTCCGCAATCAATGTATATAAATTTGTAATATAATTTTCTTGCTTCTTAGTTCTTATCTTTTGTCTGATAGATATGATCATTTTGGCATATATATATTTTAGTTATTAGGATAGGTTTAATCTTGACATTAGAGGGAAAAAAAACTTTCTTCGATTTGATTTTGAAGGAAAAGAAGTGCAAAATATTCGTACTTATACAGTTGTTAGTCCATTAAGTTGTATCTATTTCTTCACACTGTGAGCCCGTTGAACATTCTCCAAAGTCCAATAAATTTAAAGTTAAATGATTCATTGACTTCAAATGCCCCAATTTCAATCCCAAAGATACTTTTGAACAATGTGCCTGAAAACACATGGGCTAGGCTTTTAGTCAGCATTCACCTTTATTGCTTGTTTTGTACTATTACACGTGATTGTGAATGAGGGCATGAGAATCGCCAACCGTGTGATTGCGATGTCTAGTCAACATTTATTACATCTTTTAATTTTATTACACGTGAAATTGGGGCATAAAACTCCAACTTTGAGAATGCCATACGTAGATGTCATGCATATGACACATTGTTTTATTAATTAATTTAAGAGGCGATTTCTATATGTGTAGCATTGTAACATTTAATTTCCAATATTTAAATTAATAGTTGGCTCTAATATAATTTGTTATGTCTAAAATCCACATTGTGCAATTTAAAATTTAACAGCTAAAAACTTCAAAAAGGATATTTCAATAATATGTAAACTCTTTATCCAAATCAATAAATTAATTGTTCAATCTTTCTATTTCATTTTATATGTGGAATAAGACATCACATTTTTTTTTCATGATACTAGATTATAATAAATATAAGTATAACCCAATGAAAAACAATTAGATCCAAACCTCTTCTTTTTATTTTTCTTACCCTTTGCTTACTAAGTTTCTAATTCCAGAAAATAGCACTCTGACACTAAACAGAAAAAAAAAGTTCATCGCTAGGGAGAAAAAAAAAAAGAAAAAAGAAAAGAGGTCCTCTAGCCAGGGACATATCCAAACTAAATTCAAGGGACCAAAATTATAAAATATAAAAGTTCAAATATAAAGTCTAAAAGCACACTTTATTTTAGATTATTTTCAATTGAAAGATACAAAAATAACATATTTTATGATGCATATAACAAATGCAAAATTAAGGAATAAAGATAATAATATATACAATTTTAAGTAAACAGAAGAGATAAATACATGTCAAAGATAAAGAAAAATTCAAAAAATACTTTTTTTTCTTTTTTATAAATGTTCACTTACTTTTGTCTTTTTGTTTCAATCTTTTTAAAGTCAAAAAAGAGGGGTCTTAATTGTTTTGTAAGTTCCTATAATGTTGTTAACATTTTCTTTGGCTAGATCCCTATAAATATGTTTTCAAACAAATAAAATAAAAGTGTTTTAATGGACCTAACCTAATTATAAATTATTTGACTGTAAATGTGAGCCTAAAAATTTATTTTAGATTTTCTAAAATTAAAATAGATAAAGAATTAATAAAAATTATTGCTAAATTTTTAAAAATATATATAAACTAGAAATTATTATAAAAATTAAATATATATATATATATATCTATATATCCATATAAACTAGAATTATTACAAAAATTGTAAAAATATATAGTCTAACTATTCGTATATATATGGAGGGCCGCTGGTTGTCCCCCGTGCATCCATCGTTGCCTCTAAGCAACATTAAACCGCATATCAGCATCCAGATATAATCTAACTATGCATATATCTACGTTATGAAAAAAATTTCCTTATCCAATCCAAATAGTCATAATCTTAACGAAAATAAAATTAATCCTTATCTATACATGAACTTCTCTTAAACGATGCGAGCCACCTAATAATTCAATGCTCCATTATCAAGCTCCGAAAACTCACAAGGTCCGATTTAGCGTTTATATATGTTCCATTAGCTTGTCAAAACAATTTCAAATGAAATCAAAGATAAGCCAATTTAGCATCACTTTTAAATTGTACCTAAATATAGATAGCATAAAATGTCCCGATACATGCCCTGAAAAGCGCCCTATCAGACCAAAGTTATAAAAGGGTAAGGACAACACAAACCCAATAAAAATAATTGGCCCGTGATTCATGCTCACAAAACAAGTCAAACAAACAATATTAAAAAATAAAGAAAAGGAGACAGAGAAAAATAAGGCCCCGTTTATTTTCATTCTCAAACTCTATTTTCATATTTTTTATTATTTAAAAATAAAAATATATCATTTTTTATACATTTTCACCCAACGCATTTTTATTTTTATTTTCAAAACACATTTTTTCAATAATTTATATATATTCTTCCAATAACTTATATATCTTCTCTCTCTATTTCATTATTACTATCTCTCTACAACTTGCAAACTTCGGCATTTTTATACTCCAAAATTCAATAATTAAATAAAAAAATTGAGTTTAAATTGACAAATAATGTAAGAACATTTTAGTGTGTAGAACGGGTCTATCCACATTGGAAAAAAGGGTGCAGGTGTGTAAATAAAATAATTAATTTTTTTTTAATGTACCTTGATGGACACACCCCTAGAGCTATGATTTGAGCTCCTAATTCTTTTAGTGGAGCTGTGGCTATTCATTATAAGAGTAATTTATGGAATTTTATCTTATAGTTGTGTCCTTGAAAGAAAGAATTATGATTTTAATAAAAAATTGTGTCTTATCAACAAAATTGCATTACACAACTATAAATAAGAATGTCTAGAACCCAACCAAAGACAAGAGAAGAAAAAAGCACACTAGCATTTGTTTGAGCACTACACTAAGCAACTTCACATCACTATTCATTTCATAAAAGAGTTTCAAGTCAATTTGGTTTGCCGTTCTGGTCAATTGGAGTGTTGTCTTTGATCGAAAAGAGTTGTTATTTCTTGGGGGGCTGTTTATTAGTGACCTTCGGTACCACATAGGGATAAATAAAGCTATAAAGACACTGTTGGAGCAACATTCATCGGCTCAAGTTTTTCTATTATTGCATTTAATACATTCAAGTAGAATTTCTTACTCTCTTATTTGATATTGTTTTCTGCAAATGCAGTCTAAGTATTAAATTTTTATGCTTCGCATACATTTCATATGTTTTATATGTTAAACTAAAATTGATTATTAAATCTCTAATTTCTGTGCACAAGTATGCACACACCTATTATTTCCTAACAGCTTTGAGGCTTTATTTTCGTCTCTTATGCATCTTATACTTGTATACAACTCTGACATATATGGTAGACCTTTCCATGCTGTAATATTTGTGCAAACTAATTTATTTATTCCATTTAGAAAACAATCCTATTAACCGAGTCTACAATCTGGACTATAGGATTTTCATAATCAGCCATGTAAGGTCCTGTTTTCTTGTTTAACTATTCAAAAGACAAACATATTCATGAGGTTTATTAGACTTTAATATGATCAAAATAATTTTGGTGAGTTCGAAAATTATTGGTTAAGTTATGTTATATGTGCATATATCTTAAGTTATAATGGTCTGATTTATAAAAATGTAGTCAATTTTTTGTTTACTGCTTGATATTAAATCTGTCATATTCGAAAATCTAATATTATGCGGAACAAGGATTCTGTTGGTTATTGATTTACATAAGCTTTGCTAGTCTAGAAAATTTTAGTCATAACATCCTGATTGTGATAAGGCAATTTTCACCCTACTTGAAAGTTTAATTTCATATATACTATTCTGACTATTGAAAGGCAATTTGCAAGTTTAATTAGTTTCTTAAACTCTGTTTCTCATGATCTTCTAGAAATAGCAACCTGACATTAAAGGTGCTAGCCAGGTTGGTTGTGATATTTGTTTCTTTGCAATTCAATTTAGAATAAGGTTAATTTTTGTGATAAACTTGTTTTTACTAATACATTCACACAACCCCCCCCCCCCCCCCCACAAAAATAAAATAAAATAAAATAAAATAAAATATCATGGCTACAATCACTGAGGAAATTAATGTTGCGAATATTGAGTCCAATATTAGTGACATTGGTAATGGTCGGACAACTCCAATTGATCCTACACCTATTACGGTGGGGCGAGTTGAGAATTCCAAAAAATTCAACGAGCATGAGGAGATGAATCCTAATATCAATGAGGTGGACAAATTACCCGATGAGGTAGTTGATATGAATTTGTTTACAATGGTTTCGAGGTCAATTTAGCTGAGAATCCCAATCAATGGTGGGTGGACACAAGGGCCACTTGACACGTGTGTGCTAATAGAAATATGTTTGCAACCTATAAGGAGGTTAAGGATGAAAATTAGTATATGAGAAATTCCCCAAACTCCAAAGTGCACGGAGTTGGCAAAGTAATATTAAAAATGACCTCCGGAAAAGAGTTGGCTCCAAACAATGTGCTTCACATGCTGAAGATTAGAAGGAATTTAGTGTCAAGGTCACTGTTAATGGATTTTAAATGGTCTTTGAGTCCGACAAGTTTGCACTTAATAAAAATGGAATACTTGTCGGTAAAAGTTATTTATGTGATGATCTTTTTAAGATGAATGTAATGACTATCATATCAAAATATGTACCAAGTGCCGATTCTAATAGTAAAATAAATTCTTCCAATTTGCTTGAGTCGTCTGATTTATGGCATCATATGTTAGGACATGTTAATTACAAGTCAATCTCCAAACTTGTAAACTTTGGCCTGTTACCAAAATTAAATTTTAACTTAAAAGTCAATTGGGAAAATCACTGAACCATTAGATTTAATTCACATTGATATATGTGGTCTAAAAATGGTACAATCTAGAGGTGAAAAGAAATATTTTATAACTTTTATTTATGATTGTACTAAGCATTGCTATGTTTATTTACTTTCAAGTAAAGATGAGGCTTTAGAAGTATTTAAACAATGTAAAAGTGAGGTTGATAATCAACTTGGGAGGAAAATAAAAACTCTTCGAAGTGATAGAGGAGGAGAATATGTTTACCCCTTTGAAGAGTTTTGTGCAAAACATGGAATAGTCCATGAAGTGTGTAACATCCTAAACCGTAAAATATAAGTGTGAGAAGACAATAAAAATTTAAGTTGTAGTATGTGACGATTAAGACTAAAAGAAACTAGATTAACTAAAGCATTTAGGGAAGACAAAATAATAAGGAAATGGTTTAGGACTTGATTAAAGTAAATTTAAAACAATTGAGGGCTCTAGTAGGTATTGTGAAATTTGGAGGACTAGAAAATTAATTAAACTGGGCTTGATTGTCAAGATTTCAAAATTTAGGAGGGCTAATGTGTAACAAATAGAAATTAAGGGACCTAAGCAGAATGCGGGGGCCAAACTGTAAGGTGGTTAAAGGCTAAAGGACCTTTGTGAAAGCGGTGCAAAACCTTGGGGTCAGATTGCAATTAGGCAAAAGATGGTTTATATATATGTGAATGACTAAGTTTTGTCTAATTCTCTAAAACATACCTAGACCATCCTAAGCTCGGTTCTTCCTCATTTCACTTCAAAATCAAAATCTAATCCGATAGAAACCTTCCTTACCTCACGGTGATCACTCCCATACCAAAAACTTCCCAAAAAAATTGAAGAAAATGGGATAAATTGATGGCCGACGGTGAAGGTGGACAATGCTAATGGGTTGTTGGGTTTTGTTGGCTGAAACTCAAAATTGGTAGGTAGGTTGTGTTGGGTTTGACGTGGGGAACGTGGTGGTGGGTTCAATTTGAAGTTTGGTGACCAGAAGAGGGAGAATCAACAACAAGAAGGGGGCGACAGTGCACGGTGGTGAGAGGGTGGCGTTGAGCATAATTTACCGGCAAGGAAAGTGGGAAAAGAGAAATTGACAGAGGGGTTTGGTTGGGCTCGTAGAGGTGCGTCTTTTGGGTGGGTTAGTTTGAGTTTCGGAGGTGGATGGTGGCGCTCTAGTGACCACAATACAGTAGCTTGGAAGTTCAATTTCGAATGCAATTATACTGAAATTAGACTTGGAATTGGACTCGAACCCAATCCAATTGGTTAAATTTCGATTTAATCTATTGATTTGCCTTAAATTTGGTTTGATTGAAGCCTAAACTAATTTGGGATTTGCATTGGACCTTAATTTAGATAGAATAATACTATTGGTAAGACTTTAATTACAAGATTTTAATTATAAATTTAAGTGTTGACTTTGGATTGGTACAGACTTAGTTAAAATAGTTGAACTGAATTGGCTCCATCAAAAAGGTTAAAATTTATAAACTTACAATAATAATTAATTTAGAAACTTAATTAGTTGAATTGAATGAATTAACAGTACGTCCACTAAACGGTAATTGCATCCTTGTTTGGCCATTGCTTATAAAACATAAAATAAAGGAACATCCCTAAAATACTATACGCGATATAAATTAATATAAAGAATGTAATGCTAATAGAATTAGTCATCTTATAGTATGTTTTAAATAAAAATAGGTGACGAGGACACGGGCGAGATAGGTGCATAGGAAGTTGTCGTCGCACAATAATTATCAGTTGAGTTTGTATTAGATTTCTTTGATGGGGAAAGAACATATATAATTGTTATTATACCCTTGTTGTTTGATCTTGTTTGTGTTGAGATTCAATAGTTGTTGTTTGTTTGTTCTATATTGTTTCTCAACTCTTATGTCGATTGACAGTCTATTTGAGCTATTGTGCTTGCCAGTAATTCTTAAGTCGTTATTAATCAAGCCTGACGTGAATTCCTAACATATATATACATATTAGTAATTATATCACCATTGCTCGATCTTTCCCTTGTTGAAAATACTCGTTCGCCTATGCCATATAGAACTTTGATTCCTTTGATGCTCTTTACAGTCTATTTAGGTTCCTTTTTAGTGATTCTTGAACTAGCCCTACATGAACTTCTTACTTGTCTTAAATTGTTGAATTCTAGAACCAAATATAATGTTTACACAAGCTTTGATGAAATAAACCATTTGTGATATTTTACCACACATTGCTCTTTTACACTGCTTGTGATTCCTATTCATTATGATACATGCTATTTTACTTGAAATTGGCGATTGTGTTGGGAAAACTAAAAATAGATTTCAAAACATGTCTTCCATTATCGTCATGATTGTTATTTGGAAATAAGCCTGATGTTGATTATCTGATTACTGTTTATCATGACAAAATGACATATTAAGTGAAATGTTACTTGATGCTTATAATTGTACTAATGACTGAATACCCTTAGGGTGGGGCCCTAGGATCGGCTTTGGGAAATGGACTGGGCAGGACGGACTGACAGCGATCGATCTCCTGCTAATACCCTTCTTAGTACATCTAGTTTCATAGTCAACTGGAGGTAGTTGGCTATAAAGGGATGAGGCATGCATCTGGCCACGTATACTGTTTTGTTAACTGTCTGAACTGATCACTCGAAAATGGAGGGATAAGGATTTTTGTGATTTTCAAAAGTAGAAGGACAAGGTAGGAGAACCACCAATAATGAGTTTTGCTAAAGTATTATTGATTTATTATCAACTACAGTGTGTATATTCTCTGTTGATTAAATACTTAGTATTTGTGTTAGTCCTTTGTTAACCACTCATTAAGTCACTTGGACTTATAGTTCTGTATTCTTTCATCTTGTTCTTTTCTAGATAAGGACCTGTAGGAGCCATATGGAAGTAGTCTCGGCAGTACATATTGTATATAATTTTGCCTGATGTAAATATATAGCATTGGAAACTTCAGAGGCTTTCTTGTATTATAGTGTGCTTTGATAGCGTCTCTTTTGGATGTAATAGTTTTGTACATGTTTGAAACACTAATAATCTATGCTTATGAAGAACTCTTTTCCTTCAATATGTTTGGGTTTCATTTGAGTGATTTGAATTACATAATTACTAGTGATGGCGCACCGACTGGAGACACACACCTCTGGCTCTAAGGCGCTACAAAGTGACAGCTCCATATGCATCTCAATCAAATGGCATTGCAAAGGGTAAAAATAGAACTTTGAAAGAAATGATGAATGCTTTGTTAATAAATGCAAGAGCGCCTCAAAACATGTGGGGAAAGACAGTGTTATCTACAAACCATATACTTAATAAGTTACTTCATAAGAAACTAGAAAGTGAACCACGAACTTTCACTGAGGCTATGACAATGCCAGAAGCTCCATTATAGAGACAAGCAGTAAATAGCAAAATTGAGTCCATCATGTGAAACCACACGTGGGAATTGGTGGATCTTCTCCTGAAAATAAACCCTTAGGATGTAAATAGAGTTTCAAGAGGAAAATGAAAGCAGATGGTATAATAGATAAATATAAGACTAGATTAGTAGTCAATGGATATAGACAAAAGGAAGGTCTTGATTACTTTCACACTTATTCGCCAGTGACTAGAATAACATCCATTAGGTTATTGATTGCATTTGCAGCTATCAATAATCTTGAGATTTATCCAATGGATGTTAAACAGCTTTTTTTAAATGTTGATTTAGACAAAGAAATCTATATAGAACAACCAGAAAGATTTATTTTTCTAGAACAAGAGAAAAAGGTTTGTAAGTTAGTGAAATTATTATATGGCTTAAAATAAACACCTAAACAATGGCACGTAAAATTTGATCAAGTCATGCTTATAAATGGCTTTAGGATCGATGAGTGCGATAAATTTTGTATATCAAGTTTATCGCTTCTGAGTATGTCATTACTAATTATGGGAAGCAACAATGATGTAATCAAAGAGAAGAAAAAGTTGTTGAGTAGCAATTTTGATATGAAAGTTATGGGAGTAGCGGATGTGATCCTCGGAATAAAAATTATTAAAACATCTCATGAGCTAGCGCTAACACAGTCTCACTATACTGAGAAATGTTACGAAAATTCTTGAGTCAAGAAAATAGCCCAGCAAAAACTCCCGTAGATGTGAATCAACGGCTTACCAAAAATAAAGGTAAAGCAAAGGCTTAATTGGATTATGCTTGTATAATTCGCAGCCTCATGTATAACATGAATTGCATGAGAGTCGATATAGCATATGTTGTTGGTAAGCTGAGTAGATATACCAGCAATCCCCATCAAAAGCATTGGATCTCCTTAATTAGAGTCTCAATGTATTTGAAATATACCTTAAGTTATGATTACATTATACAAGATATCCAATTGTAATAGAAGGATACAACGATGCGAATAGGATATCGGACACCAATGAGACCAAGTCCACAAGTGGATATATGTTTACCTTAGGAGGAGAGGCCATTTCTTGGAATACCTCAAAACAAACTTATATAGCAAGGTTTATTGAGGAATCTGAGTTGACAGTGATGGACAAGGCATATGAGGAAGCAGAATGGCTACGCCATTTCTTGGAAGATATTCCTAATTGGCCTAAACATGTGCCAGCAATTTGCATTTTTGCAATAGTCAATCTGTGATTGGAAGGGCACAAAGTAGTATATATAACAGCAAGTCTAGACACATACGTTGTAGACATAATATTGTTAGACAACTGCTTTCTAGTAGAGTTATCTCTATTGACTATGCGAGGTCAAAAAATAATATTGCAAATCTGCTAATAAAGGGCTTAAATAGAGAGCAAGTTGACAAATCGTCGAGGGGAATGGGAATTAAGCCTATAAAATAACTGAAACACAATATACTTATGTGATTGGAGATCCCAAGAAATATGTTCAAAAGAAAAACAAGTTGTTGTGGCTCAACGTGCAAGCACTGTAGGGGACCAAAGCCTCTTCCCATTCCTATGATGAGCAGACAGTGCCACCTGCAAAAGTGTGAGGTTAAGCATTGCTTTTAATGGCTCTTATATCTTGAACTTTCAAGTGGGGGTGTGGTAGGAACCTCTTAATAAGAAGCCACCTATGTGAGTAGGGGTTGGACTAGTCCTATAAGAATTTTAAAGCTGAATTCTCAAAGAGTACTCATGAATCCCAAGAGCTGTTCAGGGCTAAAATGAACATAACAATGGGAACTCAAATTAGTTATTGAGTGGTATTATGTGAAGTTCTATTGTCTTAGTGTACATAAAAGCTGAACAATTCAAGACATCATGTTCACTGGTTGGCGAGTGCATCCGATAGTTCTCACCAGGGAAGGTTCAAAGCCAAAAGCTACCTCTCCTGATGCGATATTGCTCAAGTTGAAGCTCTTTCGTGTCTATTTGCATTCATATTCATAGTTGGAGAGATAATTTTCTTATTCATGTGGGGGATTGTAAAATTCAGTATATTTTTATGCCAAAATTAAATAATTAAATAAGAAAATTGAGTTTAAATTGATAAATAATTTAAGGACATTTTAACGGGTTCAACGAGTCTATCCACGTTGAAAAAAAAGGTGCGGGTGTGTAAATAAAATATTTAAAGTTTATTTTTAATATACCTCGATGGACATATCCCTATAGAAAAGTTAGCTCAAAAGTTAAAGCTATGACTTGAGTTCCTAACTCTTTAGTGGAGTTGTGACTTTTCATTGAAAGAGTAATTCATGGGATTTTATCTTATAGTTTGTGTCCTTAGAATGAAGAATTATGTCTCGTCAACAAAATTGCATTACACAACTATAAATAGGAGTGCCTATAATCCAACCAAAGACAAGAGAAGAAAAGCATACTAGCATTCATTTGAGCACTACACTAAGCACTTTCACATCACTATTTATTTTGTAAAAGAGTTTCAAGTCAATTTGGTTCGCCGTTCTTGTCAATTGGAGTGCTGCCTTTGATCGGGAAGAGTTGTTGTATCTTGGAAGGCTATTTGTCAATGACCTTCGGCACTGTAGAGGGACAAATAAAGCCTTAAAGACATTGTTGGAGCAACATGCATTGGCTCAAGTTTTTCTATTATTGCATTTAACACATTCAAATATGATTTCTTACTCTCTTATCTTATTTGGTATTGTTATGTGCAAATGTAATTTAAGTATTAAATTTTTATGCTTTGCACACCTAGAACATATCATATGTTTTATATGTTAAACTAAATTTGATTCTTAAATTTCTATGTGTTGTGCACAAGTATACAAACACCTATTATTTCCTAACACAACCTACTTAGCCTAGCATAATTATTATTTTTTCTAGCAATCTATCTAAATATAAACTCATTTTCAGCTCATTTTTACTAACTAACTTTCTAAATTTTAAAAATAACAAAAATATAAAATGAGAATGAAAATAAACTTGGTTCAAGTATCAGCTGTCCTATTCATTGTGCTAGAAATTTTTAGGCACGAAAATAAATAAATGGATGTTCAAAAGAAGCAGTTGTTGTAAGTATTTAAAATCTACACCTTTTTTTCATTTAAGTATATATCCGTCTTACTTATTTATGAATTCATGTTGTATTAGGCAATTTAATTGACAAATGTTTTATATACATTTATTTTTTAATTTTATTTTACTTTTTTTCAACCCCACATCTAACTTAGCTAGTTCATGACTTTTCTCCAAGCTTCTCATTTTTTTAAGGGAATCCTTCATCTTCTTCCATGCCTCTCCAATTAAATAAAAAACAAAAAAAGGCTATTACCAATCTCTATGTTCTTCTCAGACAAGAGGGTTAAGAAGTGGGTTAATTGTAATTTACACCCCTCTAAAAATTGATACAAAATTAATACTAGTAAAAATCTTCCTATGATAAAAAAAAAAAAAAGTAGGTACTAAACCTACATGTGAAAAAAAGAAAGAAGTATCCTAACTCCCTCCATTCGAAAGTATAACTCACTTGCTCATTTTGCAACTGGAGGTGTATTTTGACATATCCATTGTCCATTTTACCCTTATTATTGAATATCTAAATGCTGTACAATTTTTTTTCTTATTTTTATCCTTTTTTTTCTCTTCATAAAAAATAAGAGGTAGAGCCAATAAAGATTTCTTTTTTGATTTATCCCTGGCCTCATTCAAGAATTGTTTTTGATCCAATCCCCCCAGGTGGCGTATTTTTTTGAAACAAGGTCCTTGGTAACGCAACATAAAGACTTCTTATTCTTATTTAGAATTCATTTCATTCTTTTCTTTTTTTTTGAAAATTGGATTTTATAGAATAAACCTAAACTAAAACTAAACTAAATGAAGTGAAGTTTGTTAAAGTAGTGTACTTGTACTATAAGCAATGCATCCGAAGCTTAAAAATGAAGTCTTTTTTTGGCCTGAAAAAAAAAAGCTTTTGGTGACTAGTCATAAAAGGCTCGGAATCACCCTTCTGGGTGGAGCTGGGATGGGCCCGAGCCCTAGGATAAGTCGTTCTTGTAACTCCCGATATAGCAGTAAAAGCAAGACGTGTAGGTGGATCAACTCATCAAGTTCCCATTGAAATAGGATTCATACAAGGAAAAGCACTTGCTATTCGTTGGTTATTAGTGGCATCTCGAAAACATCCGGGTCAAAATATGGCTTTCAAATTGAGTTTTGAATTACTGGATGCTGCTAAAGGGAGTGGCGATGCCATACACAAAAAGGAAGAGACTCATAAAATGACAGAGGTAAATAAAGCTTTTGCACATTTTCGTTAATCCATGAACAAGATCTATACATCTCAATCGGAAAAGAAGGAGATGGAATCCCTGAAACAGAACCAAGGCAGTTTGAAACCCTTCTACTTGTGAGCTAAGCTCAGTTTCTTCCTCTTCTAATGGCATTAGCTTCGATTAGCTTCGGTGGAGTTAGCCCTTGCTTCAGAGCGAGAAGAGCAAAGCAAACGAAGCATGCCCAAAAGTAAAACGACCCCTTGGACTGTTACGAAAAACACTATCGGATTTCAAAGTCGCACGATCTAAGTCAAAAATTTCACCCTTTGTTAAAATTATACACAATATCAGATTATTTATTTTATATATTTTCACTTTTAATTCTTAATTTTAATTTCATATATATATATATATATATTCTTATTTCTCTTACTTTCTCTTATTTCAGTGTATTGAACTAACTAATCAAATATTGAATAATTAAGTTTTTTTGTTTAGCTTAGGTTTATTAGTTGAATTAATTTTCATATTATGTTTTACTTGTTAAATTTAGTTACTAAATAGTTTAATATAATAAAATAATAAATAATGTAAAATTAAAGTATAGAAATCAAATTTGCATTTTTTAATTAAATATTTTAAAGAATAAAATCACATTTGTATTTTTTTCATTTATTAATTTTTAATTTGATACTAAGGTATAAAAAATAGTATAATAATTAAATAATAAACAGAAATATATGCATATAAAACTAAAGATTAAGAATTTAAAAGTAATGTATATATGTCTATTTAATTAACAATTTTATACTTAGTATGGTCTTAAAATCAAAATCTAAAGAAAAATCAAAAATTTTATAAGACTAACAATTACATACCAACATAATATTTTAATTAAATTTTCAATTTATCATTATATATTACTAAATCATTTATAAGACTAACAATTAAATATTGAAACTATGAATAACGTAATACTATTTATTTATAAAACTAACAATTAAATATCAATACAGTGAATAATTTAATGTAAAGAACAAAAGTACATTTGCATTCTTTAATTACCAATTTTTGATTTGGTAACTAAAAAATAAAAATTAGTTTAGTAATTAAATAATAAATAGTGTATATATGTGTAAAATCTGAAAATTAAGAATAAAAATAAAAATAAATGTAATTAATAATTTTATATTTGGTATGATTTCAGAACTAAACAAAAAATTAAATATCAAAATAGTATTTTATTTAAACTTTTATTCATACCAAATTCTTTTAAAATATTATATATTAAATCATTTTCTTCCATTTTATTTGTTAAATTGCATTACTTTGAAACCTTTTATATAAGGATACTTTTGTCCTTACAATCAAAAACTATAGGCAAATGGATGCAAGGAGGGGTGAGCTATATTTTTAGAAGCATAGGGAAGTGCAATGCTTATTATTTTCTAGTAGGAGGTTTTCTGGCCATTTTGATTTTTACAGGAAGGTAAAATGCAATTCCCCTTGAGTAGTAAATCTGCAAAACCCCATCGCCAGATTGCTCCTTTCTCTCTCTCTCTCTCTCTACAAAGGCAAATGTTGCTCTTGGTGTTTGATGTGGATCCTTAAAAACTGCATTAAATATTTGGAACCTTGCCTTTTGATATGACAAAAGATAAGTAGAAAATAAGATAGAGTATTTTTATTGTTCTTTATCAAATATGAAAAAAAAAAATAAGTACATTGGAGGCTACAAAAAGGAATTGGAATGAAGGGCTTGGTTCTATATGATAGGGCATGTACTCCTGAAGTAGATCTTGTGGGCCACTAACACTCAATTCTATAATTCTTTACATTGAATTTACACTTGTTACACCTCTTGGGCAACTATTTCCATGAAAAATTTATTAGTTTGCTGTAAGTACATCATATAACCCCCTACTTCTAAGTGAGTGGATTGATTTGAATATTGCGTGAGAGTATAAATTTCATTTTATATTATGAACATCACTGGGTTTTGTAGAGTTGCTTTTAAGGGAGAAATCATGTAAGGCTAAGGTAAAAAATACCTTTTCTCCTTTTAATAAAGTTGTCCACATTTTTTCTTTCCCATAAACTTTGTTTAAATTTGCAATGATGTGATACTGAAACACCACGCCAAGAAACAACATGCCATGGGGGGTCATTGTGCCCTGCCGCCACTTTGTTGCCGACTTGTGCTGGTGTGCCTCAGCTGGCATCCTCACACTATGCTTTCTTTCTCCACTTGCTCGTGCATTATACTTAACATAGGGCCAGTATAAGTAGAGGTCTTGTGGATTTAAGACATCTTGAGGGTGCTTAAATTGAAGTAATTTAGATAATTCCATAACTTCCAGAGTGTTATCTGATTCCTTTGATTGTGATGAACTGAGAAGTTCGACACATACTATAAATTGTAAGTTGCTTGAGAGGCTGGATTTTGATTCATTTGCAGAGGCAACTCGTGAGTCATATATTACCTTCGAGGAGTTTGCAGTGTTTATAATAGGACACAATAGTGCTAGGAGTCCTGTGAGAGATAGAGCTGCTTTAAGATGTAGGGTGATAGAACTAGAGTATTATGATAGTAGCTTGACAAGGGGAAGTTGAGGATGTGAAATGATAGATTCAAATTGTTTACTTCCCACAAGTTTGTCCTTTGTTCAAAAAGAGAGGATTTGTAGGCATCCTAAGGGGTGCTTTTTTGTGTATAGTTCCTTAATTAGTAAGTTCACCATTCCCCCTCATCTTTTGTTGGTAGACATAGTTTCTGACTTCAAGCTTTGCGCCAGTTAGTTCACTTATGTTTCCTTTATCTATGTCTTCATTAAATATTGTCATAAGCTTTAGATGATAGGCTTTCCTTTGAGCATGGAGAGTTTTATATCCTTCTTTAGTGTTAGAAAGGTATTGGCCGACTTATATTTCTATTTCTATCCTCATGTTGGGTGGAAATTATTAGGTGGTTTCATGTCCTTCAAGGATCCTTAGAAGGAGAAATTCTTTTACATAAACGATGATGAAGGGTTCTCTTCTCTAGTACAGGAGCAGCTTACCTAAACTTAGCGGTCCTTGTAGGAAATACCAAAGACTTGGATTGCAGTTTTTAAAGTCTAGTCTTTTTAGAAAGTTATTTGACATTGGGTGTCCTCCCTGTTCATAGTATTTGTTTACTTTTTGCTGGTATTTAAGTTTATGTTCATTTTTTTCCTTATAATTTTGGATCTTGTGTTTTTATTTTTGAATTTTTTATGTTTGTAAAAAGAACAATATCAAGGTTGTCCAAGCAAAGAAGAAGTCCTAAGATTACCATGTTTCTAGTTTTAATCGGCTTCTCTTTAGGAGAGCTAATATTGACGGATGTTCGCATTGTTACCTATTACTAAGAAGGCTTGTGGCTGTTCTTGATATTTTACTTTTAGTTGGGTCAAGGACTTCTCTTTTTCAATTTGAATTGAAAGTTAGGTATAGAGTAATTCTAGGATACTACTGAGAGTTTTATGTGTTGGGAAAAGATAGGGTCAACAAGATAACTAGAGGTATTTTAGCCACTTTAGTGTGGAACAATTTGATAGGCTTATAGCTAGGTTCATGGCTAGTAACTTGTGTTTTCCTTAATGGCCTTATTTGTAGATTCCTAGCATTTTGTCCCCTCTTCCACGAGCAAGCAATTCATCTAAAGGATTTTGGGATATAGCACATGTTTGATTTTATTTATCTTAGCGAGGAGATGAGCCACATTTAGCATAGGAATGAGCTAGCGAAAGAGGACTTTAACGCTCCAAATAAGAAGTATGGTTGCAAGATAGCTAGCAGGAGAAAGTTTCTCAAATCCAAGTAATAAAGATGTTGTCTAACCTTCACGAGGATGCAGTGGAGGAGTTTCAGTCATCCTTTGCTTTTGAGGATATAGTTTTACTTTAGGCTAATGATGTCTATGATCATAAGATTTGCAGCTACCATTAAGTTTTTCTCTAGTTCGAGCATATTTTAGGTGAGGAGTTTATGATGTTGGATCCTCTCGTCTCAGAGATTGAGTAGCAGCTGTATGATGACTACACGGGGGTTGTAGAAAGAAATTTAGCTAGAGTTAAGTCTAGCGAGATTGACTTGGTAGCTCCGCGAGACTTGTTGATTGAGCTTAGCACTTTAGTAGGAACTTTATTTTTGTTGTCTTCTTAGCATTTGAGAGGTTTTTCTCCTCTTTATTTTTTTTTTCTTCTTCTTCATGCGGTATGCCATAGATTCTATATAGTCTTTTATTTTTGCAATAAGTTAGGTTGAATAAAATAGCACGTTTCATTTAGTTAGTCTTAGCTTAATTTTCTCTTCTTTGATTATTTACTTCCTTATCCTTTGTATTTATTAATATTACTAATGTCTAATGTAGTAGCATGGGACCCGTAATTGGTTTTAATTGATCTATCAATGTCTCTTTGGCATATACAATAGACCTGTTATTGGCCTCATTATGGTAACACGGGACTTGGGATTGAATATCCCAACCTCTCGAGGTGTCTTTGGCATTCATGATAGCCACAGAGAGCAATATAGATAGCTTAGAAAAAAGAGAGTTAGTTTATTAATTTGACTGGAGATAGTGTTTGGTTCTGAGTAAGGTACAATCGAAATAACTAACAATAACAAAATTAACATTGTCTCACAAGAAGAATTTCTTCTAGATTGCTACATTCCATATATGTGGCATGAGCTTTACCTTTGGGTTTTGCAGCTCGTAAGTTCCCACATCCACTATCTCTGTAATCTTAAAAATCTTTTTCATTCAACATTTAGCTTCCTTATTTGTCCAGAGGTCTCTACCTTCTTCATCATTGGTCTTTAGGTATTATCCTCATGTGGTCTTTAGCTCTGACACTCGCCCTTTCTTGTTACTCTGCCACCACCATGTCTAGGTTAATGTTGTAGGCTTTCATTATTGTGACTAGGCTAGTATGCCTTCACTCTCTATATTGTCACACCAATTTTAGCAGGAGCTACCATCTCCATGTTATAGACAAAACGAAAGGTGACTCTCTGATAGGTTTGAGTGGTAGTTTGGTAAGCCCAGAGCACTCTTGGGAGCTTATCAACCCATGCTCTCTTTTTGTTTTCTAGTCTTGTCATTAAGTGTAAAGGATGGTATAGTTGGTGACTTTGCATACTTGTTCCCAACAATTTGTATTTTAGAAGTCTGAGTTTTCAATAGTAATTTTACATTGTCTAGTACCTAGATTATTTCTAAATAAAGACTGCCTTTGATGATAGGTAACAACCACCTTCTTCTTAAATAAAAATTGTCTAACATTTTTCATGATTTCGTTTGCTCCTTGAATGAATTATAACTTGTGCATGATATCACTTATTGTGATAAGACCTATGAGACGCTTATTGCAATAAATTCATCATTAACAACAAACTCATATTGGCATAAACCCAGCATCATCTCAACATAAACCCACTATGAAGCCCCCTAAGAGGTATGTGGTTGCCATATATAAGCTCACCATAAAGCCCTTGGGAGTATGTGTTCTCTATTAATGATGGAATCGTCTTGACGAAAACCCATATAAGGCCTTCTAAGAATGTGGTCCCTATACATAAGCCACCGTAAGGACCCCAGGGGGTATGTAGCCATGTCACTGACCACATCATCTCAGCGTAAACTAACTAAAGGCCCCTCAAGGGGTACGTGGTCGCCATGTGTAAGCTCACTATAAGGCCCCCAAGAGGTACGTGGCCATATCACCAAAGCCTACTATCAGGCCTTTAAGGGGTATGTAGCCAACTCATCATAACATCTATGTTAAGACCTCCCAAGCAAGGCTCATAGTCAAACATCACCACAAATTGAATATTTGTGTTAAGGCCTCATCAACTTGAATGGCAAATAAATCCAATCCAAATCACTAACCATTGTAAGACCTCCCAAGCGAGCTGCTTAATTATATTTATGCATCACAATGAACAATTGTGGTAATACCCCTTAAAAGGGGTTCATTGAAACTAAAAATTATGACAAGACTTCCCCAAAGGGGCTAACAACTAAACCTGATAGAGAAAGACTTAAACACTTGCTCCATAGCCATGCTGCATAACAATCAATATTAAGAACATAAGAATACTCAAGGGTTTGGAATGACTAAGTGTCTGAACAAAATTGGACGAAGAAAACCTCCCTAAACAAGATAAGGTAAACTTCAGTAATATCTAAATGTGTGAAGAACATCCTACCAACACATGGCCTCCTGAAGTAAAAATGCAAAAACAAGCCTCCACTTCACTTCTACAAAGTGTAAACATAAAGTGATATGCAAACAGCAAAAGAACTAAAAGAAAAGAGGAAAAACGCAAGCACATCCTTTGTGCATTGACTGACAATCCTCATGAAGAGCAAAGGACAACAATATATCCCGGTCATCCCAATAGATGGGTACTGGTGAAGTGCCATCACCCTTAAAAGGGCGTTAAATAATTCTAACTTTCTTTATAAAGCAAGATGGACTTCAACCTCTCTGTGGCATAATTAGCGTACGCACTTACGTTCGGCCTACACTTAGTCATCACATGATCTTAAATCCACTCCTTACATAAAGTGAAATCAACACAACCCTAAGTCCTTCAAAGAAAATTAATTCCTCCACAGGCATTAAAAAAATAACTTGGAGACTTGAGACTTGATAAAGCTCGTCAAGATGCATTATGAAATAGTCCTCTCTAAGAAAAGCAAGAGTGAGGGCTAGAACTCAAATCCCTACTGGCAATCTCGTAGAGCCTCCCAAGTGTGAATCATGTAAATAAAAATTTCTCTAAGTAATTTTCAGTATATGGACTTTTTATGAACATCCTTAAAAGTTTCTAAAGCATAAACCTTTGTCCTGAGAAACATTTCTAAATTCCTCGAGAAGATAAATTATTCACCATTGCCTAGCTCTAAAACGAATCCTTTCACTAGGAAAATGGGTAACCACATCCACCAAAAGAACAAATGTCAAAGACATTCAACAAAGTTCAAAATGACCTAATAAAAGCTTGACGACCGAACACCTGAGAAGATGCCGGAAGCCTAACTTGGGTGCCAACACCTAACACCCACAAGGGCGCTGAGCGCCCAACCCAGGCACCCAAAAAATGCACCAGCACTTACAACCCAAAAAAAAAGGATTATGATTTATCAAGACTTGTTAAAATTAATTAATTAAGTCAAGATCAAATTAAAAATTAAACTTATCTTATACTGTCAACACAAAAAATAAAAATTTTAAATTAAAAATGTGGGGCTTGATGATATGATAAATAAATTAAGTTCCTAAAGTTTAAAAAGTAAAAACAAATTAAAAATGCCCAGTTAATTAATAATAAATGAATAAAAATATTAGAGAGCTCAATTGACTAAATCTACTAAGATGAGCATCTAAATTCTAATGGAAGCTCACCAAGGAAAAAGACTATAAATACTAAGTAACAAAATCAAAAAAGGGTGAAAAATCATTTTGCAAAAAAATTGAGAGCTTAGACTCTCTTCATTGCATTTTGGAGAAAAGAAAAAAAATGCTAACATTAAAAAAAGATCTTAGCTCTATTTTTCAGCTGCATCAATAAGAAAAATCATTTAAAGAGATTTCGATTTTTATTCATTTTTAAAGTTGATCTTTTAAAAAGAATTCCATTTCACAATTAGTCAATTATAAGTATATAACTTTATTAAAAGTAATATATGCAATTATTTAACATTCATTCAAGATTGTTTCTCATGTTTCACGTTCAAGTTAAAATAATTTTTTCTACATTAAATGTCAAAAATAATTTAAGTGAGATTAATCAAAATAAAATAACAAACTCAATATAAGTATTTACATTTAACTACTACCATATCGAATTTTAAGGAAATAAAATCATGTTTCAAGAAATTATGTTAGTTTTTTGAATTTTTTTCAATCTTTAAAAAAAAATTAAAAAGGTGAACTAGTGGTCAATCAATCAAACCACCACTTATTAAAATAGGTATTAATTGATTTTTATCGATCAGCGGATCAATTAATATTTAATTTTTAAATTTTATTCGAACTAAATTGACTTTCAATTATTGATTCAACCAATCCAATTCACTTCTCAAAAACTGGAGTGGTGTGTTAGTATGCATATGGGTAACAGCTGTTCGCATTCCGAGGATAACTACAAGATGGTACAACCAAAAAGATAATCGGATGTCCATAAATTAAAAATATTGAACTATATACACATATTTCGGCGAAAATAAGGATATCACTATCAAAGCGTTAAAAAAAAAGTTCTTTTCTTATGTCTCCAACACACTCTTATACCTGAATGAAGTTTTATTTTTCTAGATTTTAGAATGTAGAATTCTTTTTATTTGAAATGAGTATAGTAAGAATTGGACCCTAAAATCTCTCCCTAGCTCTACCTTAAACTTTATATTATCATATTAATTAGTTTTTTCGTCTCAAAATTACTATATTAATTAAAAAAATTTAATAACGTCTCTAGGAGCTTCATCACGTGCATGTGATCAGATTCAATGAACCCATCCTTTCTACAAATCTTAATAGTCTACAGTCCGCACCCACCCCCACACGGATTCGCACGGTAGCCGCACGTTAAGGGAAGTCATTGTCTTTTTGGATGTCGCACTTGTAGGTTTTTTCCTATTAATTGGTTAGTGATTCAAATCTCTCATCAATGGTCTTTTTAAGGATTTTATGCCTCGTCCGTGTTATTTTTGAACAAATTTGGGATAACATTTAGAATTTCTTTAGTCTTGTTCAATTTCAATTTTTTATTTTGATACTTTTATATATGTTTTTAATTTGTTATTGATTTTTGTACGAAAATGAAATTTTAATTTTAATTTTTAAAAAAAATATTGACTTGTAGAACTGAAAATACAATTTTATTATGATAAGGATAATGTGTGTATCTCAATATATGTATTTTTTAATTTATATTAATAAAAGATATTGGGATGAAAAGTTATTATTTAATTTATAATAGATTTCATTATTTTCTTTATGTTCCTTCTATCAAATTGTGTTGGAATAAAGAAGAATTATTTGATTTTGTTGTAGAATTCATTATATTGTGAGAATGTAAAGAGAAATTATTAGTTAAATAATTAATGAATTTTAAATTATTTTCAAGTTAATGAAATATCATATTAAATATTAATGATATGAATCCTCCTTTAAGAAAACGGGGTATATAAAATTTGAAAATAATGAAATAGGTATGTAAACAAAAATAAATAGTTTTTTTTTGTGTTGAAAAATAATTTTTTTAAAATCATAAATATATTTATTATTAAATTCTATTCTACGACCAACAAACAAGATGGCCGTGCTAAATGGCTCTTCGAGACTGCGGCATGCTCCGGGTGTTCCCGTTATGGGACAAAGAGACGCGCGGTCTGTTTCAACTTTCAAGCAGTTGTTGGAACTGGGCCCCATGGAACCTCATTTGTTTGCCTCACAAGCGTGGGACTATGTCGGATCCTCCAGTTATGGTTAGCTTGTCCATGGACGATAGTCCACCATCCATTCATCCCCTTTCCCCACCTCACTTTGAACTAAAATTGGAATTGGCATTTTGATGTGTCGTATCGATTGGTTTAGATCTTTTATTTCATTATCTATTTTTTTTTTATTAATATATGATACATGTATTAAATATTTTTTTTATAAAAATAGTTAATTAAAAATCAAATACACTTGGCATATATACAGCAAGTTAGAATAGAAGTTGGGTTGGTGTTCGGATCAGATAGTTTAAATTTGGATAGTTTGAATTGGGCATTTGATTTGTTGAGTAGCCATTAGATATATATATATATATGTGTGTGTGTGTGTGTGTGTGTATTATTTTTTTTTCTTTGACGCTAAAATGAAATATTTATTATAAATAAAAAATCATTACATTAGATAGATATATAGGAACATAGCCTTCCCACATAATATGTTTAGATAAAGAAAGAGTGGCTTTAGGCTCATTGGACTCTTTAGCAATGCAATGAGTCGCCTGATTTGTTAAACGACCAACAAAAATAACACTACAATTTATTTACTCATTTAGAAGAGCATTACAATTTGAAATAACCATCCCAAAGTAAGAAAAATCGACCAAATCATTTGGCATAGCATTCACTACCACTTGTGCATCCAATTCAAAAATAACATTTGATAGCCTTTGATTCTTTACCTACCTGAGTGCTTCTCTAGATGAAATTGCTTATGCTGAAGAAGGATGTACCACTTCTTTGTGTGGAATAGCTAATGCAACATAAATAATATGTAATATAAATAATACAAATATGTACTATTTATATTTATATATAGTATATATTTATTTATATATACTATATATAAATATACTTATTACAATATTATATATATTATATAAAAATATATTTATTTATATATAAGTTAAAGTTGGGTACTCGATTCATGATTTTATTAAATAAAATCCGACCCGATTGAGTAATATCCAATTGAGTCAAGTCGATATCTGAATTACCTGATTCGAATGCCCGCATCTAATGAGAAAACACACCAATAACTGAAAAATATTTATATAATTTTATATAAATTGAACATAAATTGTTCAGATAAAACAGTTCAACACTTAGTAAACAATATTCAAGTTCAATAATAAATATAATATCTATTTAAAGCTTATAAACTATAGAAAAATTATTTACAAATATTAATTGAATACTTGTATTAATAAAAATAAAAAAATTAATAATCTTCAAGAACATTAACCATATCTAAATAGTTATTTCTAAGTATATCACAATTATAAATTAAATAATATTGTGATAAATATAAGATAATGTTTAAATATTTTAAAATAAGTGCATGCATGATATAATAAGATATGTCAAATTAGTTGCATTTTTACCCTCGAATAATTTTTATACATTCATATCTTACCCACATGTTTTTAAAGTCATATGTCACCTGTTTTTATATCTTTGTGCTCACTCTCTCTTTATATTAGAATAAAAATCTATAATTTATTTATACATACTAAATATCAAATATTTTTCAACTTATGACATAACTTTTAATGTTGTTAAACAAAATGATTTTTTTCATGTGTTGATCAGTACTGAATATTACTTAATTTTATATATTAAAAGTCAAAACAATTTTTTTTTTTAAATTTTTTAGCCATGGACACTGCAGATCAACGAGAAATTTGCACGTGCATGACTTGCAACCATTTACCTCATTCTTATTTATTTTTCCACATAATATAATGTAGTTTAAACCTTTAATATAATGAAGAAAAAAAGAAGGGTTAATTAGAAAAAAATCCCTCAACCTACTTTTAATTTAGTGTTCAGTTCTCATTTAAATATTTACACACTAAACTCCCCACTTTTTCACAAAACTTAGGAATCACTCCCCATATCTTTTAGAAAGACTTGTATACCCTTGTAGCTGGAAAAAACAACAAAAATACCTGGAAAATGCGTTATCTCTTAAGAAGAACGCTTTCTTTTTTTATATTTTTGCCTGAAATCGACTTCTCTAAGCGCCAAAACAAAAGGGCGCGAAACTGTTCCTCTGCCACTGACGCGAGAAGAAGAAAAAGAAGAAGTTAAAAAAAAAAAAAAAACAGCAACAAAATTTCTGCCATTTTTCTACGACAATGAAAGGAAAACAACGGCAAGAAGAAGCAAAGTACAAAAAGAAGTGACGAAAGGAACAAAAGTATGTTTTCTACATTTGAAATTTCAAATGTCCGTGATTTTTCAGTGTTACACTGATTTGTTGTCTATTTTCTCATGTTTAGGGTTTTTATTCATTTTTTAGTCGTTAAAGACTTGAACTCATTTGATATATATATATGATTTCTATTGTGAGATGAGAAGTTCTGATTTGTAATTGAAGGTCATGAAAGTTGCACTTCACCTTTTAGGGCTTTATACTTTTTTTTAACTGAAATTATATGGTGAAATTATATTACAAAACTATCTGAATGTGGTAGTGTGTTATCTGTAGTACAGAACATTGAAGCATGCAGTACACATCAGCAAAAGTATAGTATATAATCTGGGTAACATAGAAACAAATATAGTATAAAACATTCAAACTAGCAGTACACTTTAGGCATAAGTGTAGTGTAAAGCATTCAAACTTGCAGTACACGTTAGGGAAAATGTAGTATATAATCTGTATAACTGCAGTACATTTTAGGGGCATCTAGAGTACACTTTAGGCAAAAGCGTAGTATAAAATCTCTGTAGGTGCAGTATATTTTAGAAGTAAATGGAGTATAAAATATTCAAACTAGCAGTACACTTTAGGCATATGTGTACTATAAAGCATTCAAACTTGCAGTACACATTAGGAAAAAGGTAGTATATAATCTGCATAGCTGCAGAACATTTTAGGGCATTTGGAGTACACTTAAGGCAAAAGTGTAGCATAAAATCTATGTAGGTGCAGTACATTTCAGAAACAAATGTAGTATAAAACATTCAAACTGACAGTACACTTTAGGCGTAAGTGTAGTATATAATTTGTGTTGCTGCACTACATTTTAGAAACAAATGTGTGTAGTATAAAGCATTCAAGCTTGCAGTATACATTAGGCAAAAGGTAGTATATATTATGAATAGCTGCAGTACATTTTAGAAGCATATGGAGTACACTTTAGGCAAAAGTGTAGTATAAAATCTCTATAGGTGCAGTACATTTTAGAAGCAATGTAGTATAAAACATTCAAACTGGCAGTACACTTTAGGCATATGTGTAGTATAAAGCATTCAAACTTGCAGTACACATTAGGGAAAATGTAGTATATAATCTGCATAGCTACAGTACATTTTAAGGCATTTGGAGTACACTTTAGGCAAAAGTGTAGCATAAAATCTCTGTAGGTGCAGTACATTTCAGGAACAAATATAGTATAAAACATTCAAACTGACAGTATATTTTAGTCATAAGTGTAGTATATAATCTGTGTTGCTGCAGTGCATTTTAGAAACAAATGTATGTAGTATTTAGCATTCAAGCTTGCAGTATACATTAGGCAAAAGGTAGTATATAATTTGAATAGCTGCAATACATTTTAGAAGCATATGGAGTACACTTTAGGCAAAAGTGTAGTATAAAATCTCTGTAGATGCAGTACATTTTAGAAACAAATGTAGTATAAAACATTCAAACTAATAGTATACTTTAGCCATAAGTGTATGTAGTACATTTTAGAAGCATCTTAGTACATAAACATTCAAGCCTGCATTATACATTAACTGAAAATGTAATATATAATCTTTGTATCTGCAGTACATTTTAGAAGCAACTGAAGTATAAAACCTTTAAGCATGTAGCATACATTAAATGGAACTCTAGTATATAATCTGTGTATCTGCATTATATTTTAGAAGCAACTGTAATATAAAAAATTCAAGCATGAAGTATAGAATAACTGAAAGTGTAGTACACTCTATCTAAAAGGGTTAGTTTATTATCTGTTTATATACTATTTTTTTTTCTCATTGCAGCAAAGCCAAGACATTGTGAGGTCTGTTCTCGTTGCTCCCCCCAATATTTTCAGAGTAAGTTGGAGCTTGTGAAGTCCAAGATGGGGTCCAAACATTTTGATGCATTGAAGAAGACCCCTTTCTATATACACATGGATATGCCTAAGTTAAGTTCAAGCTTCGTTCGGCTTGAAGCTATAGTTAGGAGGTTTGACCTAAAAAAGCTCTCATTTCATTTTGCGGAGGGGGTTGAGGTTCCTTTTTCTGCAGCTGAATTTTCAATGGTTTTAGGGTTGCCACACGTGGGGCAATCTGTTGATATAACATTGAAGTTGAAGTCTTCAACCTTTGACTGCCTATTTTCTGGAAAGCTGCAGAATATAACTAGATCTGAAATAGCAAAAAAACTTGAGAGTATGTATATAAGGATAGTGTGGAGGACTTGAATAATCTTTGTAGGTTGTACATAGTTTTTATTTTTAATTGTATTCTATTTCCAACATCTAATTATTGGACTCCACGATTTCTCTTACCATACTTGGACAATTTGTCTAGAGTTGGTCTGTATACATGGGGCATAGCTGCATACAGTTTTCTTGTGCAAGATATGAAGAACCGTTTAGGAGTAAGTGGAGAAAGAAGAAAGAAGTACATTGATGGGTGTACAGTCGGCTTGATGGTAAGTGTTTGCTTCATTTTTCTAATGACATTGATTATATTTATATTCAAGTGAGTATAATTTTTCGATTTATGAATGACAGGCATGGGTTTATGAATGCATCCCATCACTGGCTTCACCAGTGAGTTTGTTTGAGTTTCCACGCTTTTACCGGTGGAAGGATAGCATACTCCCACAAAATGTAGAGCAGGCAGAGAATAAATTGAAGCAAGTTACAACAGATATGGTAATAATTGTAATAATTCATTATTTGTTTTTTGTATAATAATTTGAATTTGATAATTATTTCCATTATAATAGGTTGTAGCCCTCAACCCTGCTCCAGAGGAGTTAGAATTGGCAGATTTGATTAAGAAATCAGAGGCTGCCAGTACTGCCATCAGTGAAGTCCATGTCTGTGATCATACAATATATGAAGCAATTATTGCAGCGAAAGGTGAAGAAATTAAATCATTGAAAGAAAAAATTGCTTCATTCGAATACATGGCAATGAAGGAATAGGGTGAAGAGGAGCATCTAACTGATGAAGAGACGAATGGGGTGGAGCTTGAGAAGGAAGCTGGTGAGTATGTGCATGAAGGGGAACTTGATTTAGTACATGATGCACAGAAAGACGGGGATGATTCTGAAGACATGTTGGATGAAGAAAGTCAAACCAAACAACGTCATGATCATTTAGATTCCCCCATACCTTTGAAGATAGAACATTATATACCAATTCAAGCGGCTGAGTTTGAGGAATCTGAGATTGAAGTGACAAATATCATGTCCTCGATTGTGACAAATGTGCGCAATCGAGGAGACAGGAAGCCAAAATAGAAATCTCCAGATTTTGTCAGCCCCTCGGGCACCACACCAGCCAAAAGAGGAAGACAAGTGACAAAGACCTATCGTGCTCATCCTCGTGCACGAAAAAAACAAAGAACAAGAAGAGAAGAAGGTGTTGTACACTACTTAATGTTTTATTTTTTTGCTACTTGCATTTCATTTGTAAACTGTCTGTTTGTAATAAATGTTATGATATCTTATACTTGATTGGTTGATATTTGCACTTAATGGATGATGTCTTATACTTCATGTTGGTGATACTTGCACTTATGTGCTGGTCTTTTCTACTTAAATAGTTAACACTTTATACCTATTGTGCTTGAGTTTTGTACTCTATGTTGGTGATATCTGTACTTCTGTGCTTTACACTTTATACCTAATGTGCTTGAGTTTTGTACTCCATATTGGTGATATCTGTACTTCTGTGCTTTGCACTTTATACCTAATATGCTGGAGTTTTGTACACCATGTTGGCGATATCTTTACTTCAAGTGCTGATCTTTTCTACCTCAATAGTTGACACTTTATACCTAATGTGCTTAATTTTTGTACTCCATGTTGGTGATATCTGTACTTAAAGTGCTGATCTTTTCTACCTCAATAGTTGACACTTTATACCTAATGTGCTTGAGTTTTGTACACCATATTAGTGAAGTCTGTACTTCACGTGCTTATCTTTTCTACTTCAATAGTTGACACTTTATACCTATTGTGCTTGAGTTTTGTACTCCATGTTGGTGATATCTGTACTTCATGTGCTTTACACTTTATACCTAATGTGCTGGAGTTTTGTACACCATGTTGGTAATATCTGTACTTCAAGTGCTGATCTTTTCTACTTCAATAGTTGACACTTTATACCTAATGTACTTGAGTTTTGTACACTATATTGGTGATGTCTGTACTTTATGTGCTTATCTTTTCTACTTCAACATTTGACACTTTATACCTAATGTGCTTAATTTTTGTATTCCATGTTGGTGATATCTGTACTTCATGTGCTTATATTTTCTACTTCAATAGTTGATACTTTGTACCTATGTGTTGTGTTTTGTACCCCAAGTGGTAGATGAACCAATTCAGGTGGCAGATGAACCAACCATCCTAAAGACTGAAGTGGCCGATCCCTATAAAGGAATGACTGATTATAGAGGTCTTGCTCTTATTCCAGTAGAAGAGCGAGAAGTCATCGACAACTTTGTCAGAAGAGATAATTTGAGGTAACAAAATTTGCTTATTATTTTTCTATTGGATAAATTGGTATATGAACTAACAATTAACAATTGTGTAGGGTGACTGTATGAGAAGGAGTAAGACAGTTTCTGGACGGACAAAACTTTTGTGAGCTCTTATTTGGAGGAGAACTTACCGGTGACATAGTGGACTGTTACATGTCGATATTATGTAGCCCATCTTTTAGGAAAAAGTGTCACCACAAGGTGTGGTTTACGTCCTCAATAGCGTAGGTATGTGGCAGTTTCCTAACTTAATTTAGTTCATGGTGACAAATGAGTCTAACCATTTGTTTTATACTTCATAGGCTGATATATTAGACCGACTAGAGGAACGCAACATCAAGGATATTACGGATGAAGAATTTGTGGAGTTGAAGCTTAAACTGAACAACTTCACCTGTACAGACTTGGAAGAGCTCACAGTGGATGTTTTAAACGAGTGTTGTTACATAATCCTACCGATTTGCCGGCGCCTAGCATTGGTTCTTGGTTCTCCTCGACTCGTTCTTTCTTATACATGAATTCAATAATGGCCGCCAGATACAAACCGATAGCTATTGCCATTGTAAGTTTGCTTTCTTTCCTATGATTTCTTCATAAATTAGGGAGTCAACAACATATCAATATTTTTGTAGGCTTCATTCTATTCTCGGTACATGAAGCTTTCATTGGGGAGTGGTGTGGATGAACAGATAAAGCTGAGAAAAGGCAGGCAGCAAGTGGGTACAATAGATTGTGGTGTCTATGTATGCCTTTGGGCAGAATGTTTTGCTAGAGACACCCCTGAGTTCTGGAGGGATGCTAGAACAATTGAAATTGATAAATATCGTGCGAAAATGGCATATACAATATTAAGTCATGAAAATGCTAGGATTTGAATCACTTGTATGTAAATACATGTGTAAATTGAAGCATAATTTGTTTATAATATTATTTTATATGTAAGTGTAATTTTCCTTTAATTATTTATAACTTAAATTCAATTAAAACTGGGCAGGGAATTTGAATACAATTTAGGGGAAATGAGGTACAAAACCGCAACAAAGAAAGTATAAAATGTGTGTTGCTGAATAACACTTAAATTCAATTGAAACAAGGCAGGGATCTTGAGTACAATTCACGGGAAACAAAGTACAAATTCAGATAAACAGAGTATAAAATGTGCTTCGTTGAAGTACACTTCAATTCAATTGAAACTGGGCAGCAGATTTGAGTGCATTTTGAGGGCAATGAAGTACAAATCCGCAACAAAGAAAGTATAAAATGTGTCGCTGAATAACACTTAAATTCAATTGAAATAAGACGGGGATCTTGAGTACAATTCATGGGAAACAAAGTACAAATTCAGATAAACAGAGTATAAAATGTGCTTCGATGAAGTACACTTCAATTCAATTGAAACTGGGCTGCAGATTTGAGTGCATTTTGAGGGCAATGAAGTACAAACCCGCAACAAAGAAAGTATAAAATGTGTGTCACTGAATAACACTTAAATTCAATTGAAACAAGGCGGGGATCTTGAGTACAATTCACGGGAAACAAAGTACAAATTTAGATAAATAGAGTATAAAATGTGCTTCGTTGAAGTACACTTCAATTCAATTGAAACTGGGCTGCAGATTTCAGTGCATTTTGAGGGCAATGAGGTACAAACCCGGAACAAAGAAAGTATAAAATGTGTGTCGCTGAAGAACACTTAAATTCAATTGAAACAAGGCGGGGATCTTGAGTACAATTCAAGGGAAACAAAGTACAAATTTAGATAAACAGAGTATAAAATGTGCCTCGTTGAAGTACACTTCAATTCAATTGAAACTGGGCTGTAGATTTGAGTGCATTTTGAGGGCAACGAGGTACAAACTCGGAACAAAGAAAGTATAAAATGTGTGTTGCTGAAGAACACTTAAATTCAATTGAAACAAGGTGAGGATCTTGAATACAATTCAAGGGAAACAAAGTACAATTCAGGGGAACGAAGTACAATTCTGGAGATATGAAGTACAAAATCGGACAATCCAAGTATAAGATTTGTTTTCTTGAAGTACACTTATTCAAATTGAATAATTATTCTCCAATAATTGTAATAACGGGCAAGTACAATAATTTGGGATTGTCGGATCTTGTGAAGTACGAATTTGTACGGATGATAGGGTGGATATCATCATCAAATTCTCAATTCGTTACATCTTTGAAAGCATAAGTATTCTTTCATTACTGCGATTGATAACATTCATCTGTTGAACACCAGTGATTAACAACTTAAAAATTTTAATATTATTTTATTCATATGATAAATATTGGACACATACTTCAATAGTTTGGTTATTAATTACCAAGAATTAAAAATCAAATCTTTGAACAAATCTCAATTCAAAAATATTAGTAAAAATACCAAGATATTAAGTACAAAGTTGTCCAAGTGAGGTGCAAATGCAAAGAAATCAAGTACAATTATCCCGTATTGAGGTACAAAAGTTAACTATGTCTCGGACAACATGCAAGAATACTAATTTCATGCTAAATCACCTGCTTCATTGCCCAAGTGAGGCACAAATACGAAGAAATCAAGTACAATTATCCCGTATTGAGGTACAAAAGTTAACTATGTCTCGAACAACATGCAAGAATGCTAATTTCACACTAAATCACCTGCTTCATTGCCCAAGTGAGGCACAAATGCGAAGAAATCAAGTACAATTATCCCGTATTGAGGTACAAAAGCTAACTATGTCTCAGACAACATGCAAGAATGCTAATTTCATGCTAAATCACTTGCTTCATTGCCCAAGTGAGGCGCAAATGCGAAGAAATCAAGTACAATTATCCCGTATTGAGGTACAAAAGTTAACTATGTCTCGAACAACATGCAAGAATGCTAATTTCACGCTAAATCACCTGCTTCATTGCCCAAGTGAGGCGCAAATACGAAGAAATCAAGTACAATTATCCCGTATTGAGGTACAACAGTTAACTAGTTTACTGATTCTTTGCAAGTTCGAAGATTATGCCCTGTTCTACCACACTTTTTACACTTAATTACACGTTTCTCAATCTGTGATGGAATCCTCTGTGTCCTTCTACGCCCAGGCTGAGATTGACAATCAGGTGCATGAATGACGTCATCATCATATACAGGGAACATTTTCATATCAAACGTAGGAATAGGGTTTATAGCTGCCTGGTATGCTTGTTGATACATCTCAACTCGGTAGTATTGATCGGTGAAGTCATACGGTAAAAGTGACTTTGACTCGATACAAGCACAAGCATGTCTGCATGGTATTTTATCAATCTGCCATGCTCCACATGAACAAACTCTGCTCTGTAAATCTACAGCATACGATTTATCTTGCTCAATCACCTCAAAGCTCCAACCGCTAGACATGACAACTTTTAAGTTACGAGAATGCATATGATTGATTGCCAACTTCTTCTCTTGCTCGGGACATAATTGACCAACCATCTTATGAGATTCTTCTCGTCTATCATGCATCACAACCATTATTTGCATGCGTATGTGATCAACCATGGCTGCAACTGGCATAAATCGGGATGGCTTAACCCAATTATTCAAACTTTCTGCTTGATTATTGTTTATTACCCCCCATCGATCTCCACTGAATAAGGAATTTGCCCAACATGGTAGGTCAGACTGCATAATAAAGTCTCTGGCAAGCGGCATTGACTCCAACATGATGTCTATATGTCGGCTATACTCCTGCCTTGTAGGCGCATATGATGCTTTCATAAAAACAGAACACCAATGTTTCTTGTTATGTAGATGGTACTTCCTTAATACCTGAATTTAAAATAATAGAATAGTAATGTACTTAATGTTATGAAGTAGAGTTTATTTCACATAATTATCTCACAAACAAAGATAGAGTACACTTACTTGTTTCTTAAAGTTATCCACTAAGTATCTCAAGCAATATGCATGGTGGCTACCGGGAAATATCATGGGGAGGGCTTTAAGAAGACCTGGATGTTGATCGGAGAAGAAAGTAAACCTTGATAAGCCAGGTAGATATTCAGAATCTAAGACACTTCTGAGCTTAAAGCAGAACCACTCCTAATTAATATCATTTTCAGAGTCAACAACTGCACATGCTATCGTGAATAAGTCATCATTAGCATCCTTACTGACAGCGCTGAGTAAGACTCATTTGTATTTATTTTTAATATGGGTGCCGTCCAAGAATATCAATGGCCTGCATCCCCTGAGAAAACCAAGAAGGTAGGCACTGAAAGATATAAATAACTGACGAAATTTTCGACTGATTGGGTCAATCTCACAGTCTACAATACTTCCAGGGTTTGTCCTATTCACAGCATCACAGTACCGCCTCAACTTATCATAAGATCCCTTCTCAGCTCCATGGATGTCATGCATAGCTAATTCCGTACCCATCCATGCTTTATGGTACCTAAGTTCCACACTGTATTCTCTGTGAATATCTTTCCGTATGGTAGAGGGCCGATAACATGGCTCTGATCTCAATTTATCCTTCACTACATTAGCAACCCAAGCGAAATCGGCTTTAGGATGTCCCCTTGTCCGAAGATTAGCCTCACCACATGTGTGCTCTAGATTGCATTTCCGAATGCCAAATAATTTATCAGCTTCATGCCTTGATGCATAGATTCTCCATTTGCAATTTTCATCACTGCAAACGGCTATGATTTTTTTGCTGTCATTTTTCTTGTATTTAAACGACCGCAAAGTAGACACTGCATAATTCTTAAGCATAATTCTGAACTCCTCAGCATCCTTGAATGTTTGACCCTCTCCATATACACAATTCCTCCATGCATCAATTGAGTTGCTAATTAAAGCCAATTCATTGTGCGATGTATTGGTCGAACCAATTTCCTCCTCGATTGCATCCCTTGAGGTTGACAAATGAAGTACAATTTTAGGTAAAATAAAGTACAATATGTAGAATAATTCAGCATTATGGTATAATTTCAAATAAACGAAGTACAATTTCAAAACAATAGAAGTATAAAACGCAGCAATTGCAGTACAATTTTTTGGATAATTCATTAGTAGAACACTTGAAAATTAATTAAGAGATTCAGAAAATTGAAGTACAAGCTAAAATAAAATGAAGTACAATTTGAGAACACCTGAAGTACAGAACTTCAATTAAAAGAGTATAGATCTAGATAAAATGATGTATAAAATGAAGTATAATTTTAAGAAACAGAACTAAAAGAAGTGAAGTACAATTTCAGAACACCTGAAGTATAGAACTTCAATGAAAAGAATACAGATTTGGTTGAAATTATGTAAGAATTGAAGTATATGTTCAGAAAATCGAAGTACAATTTTAATAATGTGAAGTACAATTTCGAACACTTGAAGTATAAAACCTTAGCAACTGCAGTATAATTTTTGGATTAATTCATTAGTAGATGCTTCAAAATTAAATAACAAGTTTAGATAATTGAAGTACAAGTTTAGATAAAATGAAGTACAACTTCAGACATTTGAAGTATAGAACTTTAATGAATGGAGTACAAGTTTCGGTAAAATATTAGACAAAATGAAATACAATTTCAGAATACCTGAAGTATAGAACTTCAATGAAAAGAATATACAAATTTAGGTGAAATTATGTAAGAACTGAAATATAAGTTCAAAAAATCAAAATACAATTTTAGATAATCTAAAGTACAATTTCGAAACTCCTGAAATATAAAACTTTAGCTATTGTAGTATAATTTTTTGATAATCCATTCGTAGTCGCTTCTCAATTAAATAATAGATTCAGAAAATTGAAGTACAATTTTAGATAAAGTGAAGTACAATTTCGGACCCTTGAAGTATAGAACTTCAATGAATGGAGTACACGTATAGGTAAAGTGATGTATAAAATGAAGTATAATTTAAAGAAATAGAAATACAATTTTAGACAAAGTGAAGTACAATTTGAGAACACCTAAAGTGTAGAACTTCATTGAAAAGAATATAGATTTAGGTTAAATTATGTAAAAATTGAAGTATAATTTTGAAAAATCTAAGTTCAATTTTATATAAAGTGAAGTACAATTTCAAACAACTGAAGTATAAAACCTTAGCTATTGCAGTATAATTTTTAGATAATACATTAGTAGACGCTTAAAAATTAAATAATAGGTTTAGATAATTAAAGTACAAGTTTAGAAAAAATGAAATACAACTTCAGACATTTGAAGTATAGAACTTTAATGAATGGAGTACAAGTTTCAGGTAAAATGATGTATAAAATGAAGTATGATTTCAAAAAATTGAAGTACAATATTAGATAAAGTGAAATACAATTTTAGAATACCTGAAGTATAGAACTTCAATGAAAAGAATATACAGATTTAGGTGAAATTATTAAGAACTGAAATATAAGTTCAGAAAATCGAAGTACAATTTTAGATAATGTGAAGTTCAATTTTAGAACTCCTGAAGTATAAAACTTTAGCTATTGCAGTATAATTTTTTGATAATCCATTTGTAGTCGCTTCTAAATTAAACAATAGATTTAGATAATTGAAGTACAAGTTCAGATAAAATGAAGTACAACTTCGAACACTTGAAGTATAGAACTTCAATGAATGGAGTACATGTTTAGGTAAAATGAAGTACATTTTGGGAATACCTGAAGTATAGAACTTCAATGACAAGAGTACATATTTAAATAAAATGATGTATAAAATGAAGTATAATTTTAAAAAACAGAAGTACAATTTTTGATTAAATGAAGAATGATTTTCGAATACTTGAAGTATAAAACCTTAGCAATTTCAGTACAAATTAGATAATTTATTAATAGAAAACATGAAAGTCAGATAGTAGATTCAGATAATTGAAGTACAAGTTTATATAAAATGACGTACAATTTAGGACACTTGAAGTATAGAACTTCAATGAAAAGAGTATAGGTTTCTATAAAATGAAGTACAAAACAAAATATAATTTCAGAAAATAAATGTACAATTTTAGATAAAGTGAAGTACAAACTCAAACTCTTGAAGTATAAAGCCCTAGCAACTGCAGTGTATTTTGGATAATCGATAAATATAACCCTTAAAATATAGACCTTCAATAAATAAGTAAAGATTTTGTAAAATAAAGTATAATCTAAAAAAATTGAAGTACAATTTTGAATAAAAAGAAGTACAATTTTTGAACACTTCAGGTATAAATCGTTAGCAATAGCAGTATAACTTTAGATATCAATTAGTAGAACACTTTGAAGTATAAAACTTAAATAATAGAGTACAATTTTAGTGAAATAAAGTACAATTTCAGATAACTGGAGTACAAATTTGTGTAAAATTAAGTACAATTTCTGAACAATTGAAGTATAAAACCTTACCAACTCAGTATAGTTTTGGTTAAATGAATAATTTCAGAAAACATAAAGTATAATTTTGTATAGATTACGTACAATTTGGAAACACTTCAAGTATAAACCTCTACAAGTTGCAGTACAATTTTAGATAATCCTTTAGTAGAGCACTTGAAGTATAAAACTTACATAATAAAGTATAATTTTTGTGATATGAAGTACAATGTTAACTACAATTAAGTATAATGTAGAACGCTACAAGTACAGAAAGATTTTCAAATAAACAGAGTGTAATTTCGGAACACTTCAAGTACAAAACTCTACAAACTGCAGTACAATTTAGATTATGTAGAAGTATTACCTTAAAACATCACTGCTCTTCTTTTCTCTGCTGCTTGATTCATCCTTTTGGTTTACCAGGATGTCAATAATGTTCATCTTCAATGTCAAATGCAGTAAGACCATATTCATGACATTATCGTCATCAATTAAACTCACGTACAATCTTTGATGTGGAGCTATATATTGCAAACTGAAGTGCTCGGCGTTGATTTCACTCCATTTTCTTGCGAGATTAATGTACATATCCATTAAAGTCATACTATCCTTAATTGACATTATATGGAGATGGTCTTTGTAGCGGCAACTCCCCAACACTTGATTGAGCATACTTGCTTCACTACTGGTTGACATTGTCGGAAAAATATAAGAAACTCATAAGCAATTGAGAAGAAGATGAAACCCGAAAATGGTGAAAATAAAAAGAGAAGAAGACAATGCAGCTGTTGGGTTGGTGGTTTTTGGCTCTGACGTTATTCTCGTTCCCGCTGTGGAGCTTGTTGCGTTTTTTCTGTTCTTTCTATTTCTGGTATGATAGGGTTTACTATTTGCTTGTCCGGATGAAGAAGAAGTGAGAAAAAATAAATGAAAAATATTATACTTAAGGGCATTTTTATCAAATCAAGTGAGTGGGGAGTGATCTCTAAACTTTTAACAAAATTAGGGAGTCTTTTGTAACAAAAATCAAGTGAGGACTGATCACAAAAGTGGAAAGTGTGTTTGGTGCTTTTAAATAAGTGTCCTAAAAAAGAAACATAAATACGAGTAGAAAATACGTACTTGGTTTATTTTGCAACAAATATCTAATTGTCCTTTCTTGTAGAATTAAATAAAAAATTATATTTTAAAAGTTATTTTTAATGAAAATTTAAAATTCAAATAATCGCATATAATTCGATCGATTTCTTCAAGGAAATTGAAATAATTCGAGTCATCTTCCACAAAAGGTCCGAAAGATTTTCTTTCAAATTCCAAGCAAGGCATAATGATTTCACTCAAATGTTTTGATTATCTTCTATATCTTTCAACGACTTATAATGATTTTCTACGAATTTTTTTATATATTAAATGTATATATTACTTTGCTTTTGAACTGATTTATCATATTAAAATTTTGATAGTTTAATATGGATAAAAAATTTAAAATACTGTATTTGTAATAAATGAATACATTATTTATTTCCATACTTTGGAACGTAGATATAATACTTCTGGGACGACGGGGGAGATAATAATTAATTATTACTTACAATACATTATGTTGGCAATTGTTAATTAGACAGCAAATTCCAATAAAGCGTGGGGGCATTGTCTCGTGACCACCATGTCCCAGTTCCGTGCCTCCCTTCCCAGCTGCGACTATCGCTCCAAATAAATACACAACAATCAACAGACACGGGGACAAACAGAGTGGCGTCTGGTGAAGGTGTTTTCCGGCGGCGGAGGAAGTAGAATGACGGCGGGTGGTTCATCAACGGGGCGTCTGCCGTCGTGGAAGGAGAGGGAGAACAACAAGAGAAGAGAGAGGAAGAGAAGAGCCATCGCCGCCAAGATTTACAGCGGCCTTCGAGCTAAGGGCAACTACAAGCTCCCTAAACACTGCGATAACAATGAGGTACTCAAGGCCCTTTGTGCCGAAGCTGGTTGGGTTGTTGAAGAAGATGGCACTACTTATCGCAAGGTCAATCAACATCGATTATATATCCCATTTCAATTTTATCCTTTTCATCTCTTAATGTCTCTATTTCTTTCTGTCTTTCTTCTTAATGTATACTGATTTCATCCTGATTTAAGTTATTGGTGGGATTAGTCATCTGTAATTTTTGGTTTTTGATTTATGTTCTTGGATCTAATCTGCACATCAGTGAATTCTTGGAAATATGCCCTTCTGAAATTAGTGATTAGTTAGCTACAGTTATTATGATAGTTAATTTACCAAGAGAGTGACCCTTATTTTGCTCTTTGTTGATTTCATGGGAAAGTGCTATAGAAAAATCTTAAACTTATGCCTATGTTAATTCTACGACGTGCAAAGTTTTCTGTCTGATTTTTTGTTTTCTTTTTATGGTTCCTTACCTATTTGATCATCTGATTTTATGTTTATCCCTTTGCTTTCCTAATTGATCAATTTATTAGATGTTAGCCCAGTTCATGCTTAAAGGTAATTATGCGTAAGGCCCATTTACTGGTGCTTATATATTTATATTTTAATGCCTATATTTTGTTGTGATCTGAAATGAGAGGAACAAAATCGGATAATTAAAAGGTAATCATGTTTCTTGCTGAATTGCTAATGATCAAATGCCTATATCTGTTGATATAAATTATAGAACATGCAAAGTAGTAAAGAGTGTTTCTTCTGGACCCTTTTGGCTCAGCTTCCTGTCATGAAATATAACTTCTTCTTTATGATGATTTCATTTTAATTTCCGGTTCCTTTTGCAAATTTTGCCCAAAATTTGACACACAAGTGTCTGTTTCTGAACAAAATTTTGAATTGGACTTTTTTTCTCCCCTCCAACAATGATGTCTTGTTCATATCCTGTTGTTTAGTCCCACCAGATGCTAACTCTCTGACATACTTTGACTTGCTCAGGGATGTAAGCCACCCGAAGCTGATGCTCCAATGGCTTCGATGAATATCAGTGTGTGTTCATCGATCCAACCAAGCCCAAATTCATCGGCCTTCCCCAGTCCGGCGCCTTCTTATCATGCCAGCCCAACATCATCATCCTTTCCAAGTCCATCGCGCTGTGATGGAAACCGGACCTCCTACATTCTACCTTTCCTTCGAAACTTAGCCGTGCCCTTGTCCCTTCCTCCTCTACGTATGTCCAACAGTGCCCCCGTGACTCCACCCCTTTCATCTCCGACCAGAAGTTCAAAGCCCAAGCCTCAATGGGAATCCATTCCCAATGGTTCATTAAATTCTTTTCTTCACCCTATTTTCGCTGCCTCTGCCCCATCTAGCCCTCCACGCCGTCGATGTTTTGCACCTGCCCCAATTCCAGAATGTGATGAGTCTGATATCTCCATATCTAACTCTGCACGGTGGGTCAGTTTCCAGTCAGGGCCAACCCCAGAAGCTCCCACTTCACCTACTTACAATCTTGTGAAACCTGTGGTAAAGCAAACTTCTATCCAGGGCACATTTGATGCTTGTGGTGAATTTGGATGGGGAGCAGCAGCAAAGAGGGCGCGAGGCCCTGAGTTTGAGTTTGAGAATGGTGCAGTAAAAGCATGGGAAGGTGAAAAAATCCATGAAATTGGAATGGATGATTTGGAGCTCACTCTTGGAAGTGGAAAAGCTCATGCTTAATCTTCTACTGCAGGATATGATTTAATATTAACACAAAGGAAACCTGTGTCTTCATATGTGCAAATTACCTTATTTGCTCGAAAATTGTCGCAGCTGACACCTTGCTTAGAGATCTCTTGTCTGCATCATCTGGTCCCACCAGCTGCATGCTTCTTGTTTCATAAGGAACATTCTTGAATACCGTCTTGGCTCCGCTGATGAGGAGACGATGATTTGGCGGGCTATATAGAATCAAATTCTGTGCTATATCTTCACTTGAGAGAAATAAAAGATTAAAAGACTCCATTTGTCGAAGTGCCTTGTGTGTTTTGATTAAAAGGATTTGAGATTAGGGGTTACAAATTTATAGCAATAAACGTATTTTAGTACTTCAGTTCAGAGCATTCAAGGTTATATGAACTTTAAAATCTTTAATTGATCATTTTGAACAATTTGTCCATGACGATGAAGAATTTTTAATCCATTCAACATTGAGTCATTTGAAATTTTTATTTCCAAATTTAAATTCTTAAATGCAAACACAAACTTAGGTCTTTCTGAATTATTTCTGCATCATTATGATTGGTAAAAATTTTTTGAATCCCATGGCATAAATTAAGACAAATTGTAAACATTTTAAGTTAAAATGTAATGGTGGAAATTAGAAAACCTTTTATATGATACTATATTGGAATATTATATGAAAATTTTGCATATATTAATGTATTACCATACTTGCATCATATATATCAATCATTATTTCTTTACAATTCGAAATACCATACAAAGATGGTAGATATTGAAATAATTAGGATTTATTATTATTATATCTTATAGTCCTATTCATTGTCTAAATGTTCTTTATATTATATTATTTTACTATAAACAAGATCCAAGATTTCACACTTATCACTTTAATTTATATTTTGTTAAATGAGTCATTTAATTTTATTTTACTTAGTAATTCATATCTTAAATAGGTATATTGTGTACCATAGCGAGTTTTAAGCTAGTTATATATGGCTCTATCAGTTGATAGGTGCTCACTTGCACCTTTTGCAATATCATCATCATTTTTTCAGAAGGAAAAAAAAAGGAGAAATAAATTTAAAAGATGCGTATTCACTTTATCTAAAAATGTAAAGATTAGAATAATACAAAGACGAAATTAGGACTAGATAAATAATTTTAAAATACAAAAAAAGAAAAATATATAATTAACTTTCAAAGCTTTACATCATCTCTCTCTCTCTCGTTTCATTCAAATAACAACTTGCAGTCTTTACTCTGTTCTATATATCTAAGAGTGTTTGGTATGGTAGTTCAAAATTTTAATATTTTTTTTGTCATTTTTATGGTCATCAAATCTAGTTTGTACTTATGCAGCTGGGCCTTTAGATTTATAATTGTCAGTCTTTTTGTAAATTTCTCATAAAAATGTCATCACTTTGACTTTAATTTTTTTTTTCTCCATGTTTTTATTCAATAGAAAAAAGTTCTATGATATATATTGTAAGACTCTTTTGGATTTGAATACAAAATCATTATATTGAATTTAATTTGTTTAATAAATAATTTTATGGGAAAAAGAATTTAATAATGGAAGATATTCTTAAAATTTTTGACAATATAATTGTTTTTGTCTGTCCTCACTAACATATAAAGTCATATATTTAGTTTAATGAGTGATCATACACAACAAACGAATAAAATATTTATGACAAAATAATAAGTGACAAAATAAAAATTATGCCTAATGAAATGTAGGTGACAATAATTTTTATTTTGTTACAAAATGGCTGAATAGTGACAAAAATTAATGTTTAAAATTGTCACCGCTAACAATTAGTGACACCCGTATGGTTCAATAGTGACAAAAATTAATATTTAAAGTTGTTACTAACAACTATTAGTGACACTCTTATGAATTATGATGAGTACCTCATAACAATAAAAATTGTGATTAAGTTGTCATTATAGGTGTGTTGCTAATTATTGATAGTAACAACTTAAATACTATTTTTATCACTATTTAGTTTGTAAAAGTCTTAGGGTGAAAAGGATAAAATCTTTTTATGACCTAATATATATAATTAGTGACAATTTTTGCATTTTCACGTATTATTTTATCACTAATTTATTTTTCCTTGTAGTGATGTCCATCTTTTAGAATTAAAATTATTATTAAGATTCACAAAATAAATTTTCAAATTAAGTTAGCATAAACTTCTAACTACATATGTGAAATTTCATGTTCACATGCAAATTTTTTTTGCAAATTTGCTTTCTACCGTACGTATTTGATGAGGGTTCGAATCGTGACACAGGTACTCCGATTTCGATCTATATTGGGCTTAACCTAAAGGTGGATATCTTCCGTTGATGATGTTTGAGAATCTTGCAATCAAAGCAAACGTTAGGCTAGCTGAGTGGCCCTCGGCTTAGGCCCTTTGACGCTCAAGTCAGTATTAAATTCGTCCCCCAATATTGAGCAACGGAGTAAGGTAGTTTGAGAGTGTATCAGTGCATACCTTGTGAGACAAGATAGAGGAGTTTTTATATTCTTCCCCTTGTAGGAAATGACAGGTAAGCCCTTGGCTTACCCTTGGGGTCTTCAGCCTCCTCCAAGGGGCAATTAGTCCATTCCCCCATTTGAATTTTGCCAGCTAGATGTCCTTTCATGCTACAGGACAGGACGGTATACGGTGTGGCGCCTGCCGTGTCAGACAGTGAGTGGATGGCATGCGCCATTAATGCGGTGGCGTGGTGCCAGTCAACGCATTTAATGCGGTGTCAGAGTACTGTGCAGAATTCGACTTCCTATCGGCCTGATGGAGGTCGAATATGGTCGATATTATCCGAGGGCTCTGAGGCGCCCGCCTGGGCCTGGGGGAGACTGGTCGAACAGAGTCGACGTGTCCCATGGGCCCTTGGCCGTTGTCTGAACGTTGGGCCTTTGGGGCCACCGCCTGGTCAAACAGAGTCGACGTATCCCGTGGGCCCTGGGCCGTTGTCTAAACGTTGGGCCTTTGGGGCCACCCTATATCATGTTTTAATATCTAAATAATCAAATTATGCACAAATATTCTGATAATTTTTTATTTACTATCAAATGCATGCACAAGTGAATACATCAGATTATCAGTTAAGGCCCAGGAGTAGAAGAGAAGAGAAGAGACATCTAACAGCATGGAAACCTGACGGTATACCTTAATTCACTAGTGTTGGATCATCCATCAGCTCATAGTCTAATCAAAAAAATAAAGCAATACCTACGTTTGAAGTACGAGGTATACCTTAATTCATACTGCGTGAAAGAAATACTCTTGGCCGCCAGGCTACCGTTGCAATATTTTTACTAAAACGGATCCTTACTTCGTACTTTTTTTTTACTATAAGCAGTCACAAAAATTATTACTCCTTCTGAATTAATGATGGATATATATATCCCATCTAAAATCATGTAATATGTATCTTATACTATTATCCCCGTGTAACGCATATTTTGTTGTCTGCAAATATAGAATTACAAGACAAGAAAATTCGTATAAATAAAATAAAATTGAAATTTATTAATTATGGATACAAGTCCTATTCTAATTCTCTAATTCTTCCCTTCAAAAGATGATTTTGAACCTTTGATGAGCTTCGCAATGAATGCCTTAAACACCATAGATTTCCTTGAATTTGATTTAGAAAATACAATGTCAATTCGAGGGCTTCGTACCATAATCTCGAATCAAATGCCGAAATTGATAAGCTTTGTAGTGAACGTCTTAATTGTCGTGGATCTCCTTAAATTTGATTTGAGAAAAATAATGCTCATTTGAGGGTTTCGCACTGTAATATCGAATCAAACACTAAACTTTAATGAACTCTGCAAATAACGCTTTGAACGCCGTGGATCTCCTTGAATTTAGGTGAGAGAATTGTTGAACTCCTTCAAAGTTTCACTCACTTTCTATAACTTGTGTTGTTGCTATATATAGTGTGAAATGAACTTTGATCTCCCCCTTTATATATATAGATGTTTAATGGGAGACTCCCAAATTGACTTGAACTTCTTTGATGGTTATTTCTTCATTAAGATAATATCAAATATCAAGAGATAATATCGAATATCTTTGATTTGATTGGTCTAAGTACATAGACGTGCCACTGTCATAAATTGGTTAGCCCAAAATTGCTAGGCCACACACCTTGATTTAGTTGGCCACGACACTTCATTTTTGGATCAATATTTTATTTGAGCATAAAATAAATAATAGAGTATTAATTAAAATGAACTATTTATCTTTTGGAATTAAATTTAATAAATCTCAAGATATAGATAGAAAGTTTAAAATTAATAACTAGCATATTATCTTACATGTATCCCTTTCTAATTGGCTTAAAATTTATATGTTTACAAATGCCCCCATTTCAAGGATTGACAAAGAATTTATCGATCATTCACAAAAGAGGAGAGGCTTGAAGTATTTCAAAAAATATCCTTTTCTCTCCATTTTTTCACATACGTCCATGACAAGATCATTCTCAAAGAGTTCCTCAAACTATGATGCCCTCCTACAAACATGCTGCACACCGCCATAAAAAATTATCATCTCTATATGGAAGGCATTGCAAATTTTTGATACGTAGAGATTTTTATGATAAAGCCTTCCTATGTGCCTGTGTACCAAATAGGGATTAAGTTATAATGCAGCTCAAAGTAAATATCCTTTTGAAGGGAACGTCGTATATAGTTTATACTCATGCAGGCCAAGATTAACATGCAGTATATGCTTGTGTGTTAAGGAGCACATTTAACATAGGTAAACATTTTATAATCATGCTAAGGAGTTCACTTGAATTTGATTGGCAATTTATAGTTTACACTCTTATCAAGGAGTACATTGGAAGGCTTTCACTTAAAGATTTTAGATAGTTTATATTTGTATCTAGGAGCATTATTGATAGTTTAAGCTCTTATCAAGGAGTATATGGGAATGTTTTAATTTAAAAAATTTAGATAGTTTACGCTCGTAAATAAGAGCATTATTGATAGTTTAAACTCTTATCTATGAACAATTGGGATTTGGGACGTGAACCTTGAATTTGGAGACTTGAAGACTTGAGTCTTGAATTTGAAGACTTGAAAACTTGAGTCTTGAACTTGGAGACCTAGAAACTTGAGCTTTGAATTGAAAACTTGAAGACTTAAAGACTTGACTTGAGTCTTAGATTTGAAGTCTTGGAGACTTGATCCCTAGATGTGAAGACTTGGAGATTTGATCCTTGGATACAGAGACTTGGACACTTGAGCTTTGACTTGGAGACTTGAGTATTGAATTTGAAGACTTGAAAACTTGAGTCTTAAATTTGAAGACTTGGAGATTTGAGCCTTAGATTTGGAGATTTGGAGACCTGAGTCTTAAACTTTGAAACTTCTAGACCTGTGTTTTGAATTTGGAAATTTGAAAACTTGATTCTTGGACTTGAATTTGCGACTTAAGTTTTGAATTTGAAAAATCGGAGAGTTGGATATTGGATATGGAGACTTGGGGACTTGAGAATTTTAGATAGTTTATGCCCTCATTTGGGAGCGTTATTAACAGTTTAGGCTCTTATCAAGGACCACTTATAATTTGAAGATGAACGTTAATTGCCCCCAACATCTTCATAATCACCAACATCACTTTAGTTTTCTTGTTCTTCAAAATTCATGGTCATTTTAATATTATGTGCACAAGTTATCAAATCTTCAAAAAAAATTGTTGATTTTGCCTTGAAATTTAGGCCAAATTGACGAGAATCAAAAGAAGAATAGAGCAAAGAGTCGAAATGGGCGCACGAGACCGAGCTAGGTAGCAACGACTTGTGCTCGGGTGCAAGGCAAGCTGCGCACAGGCGCAAGCCTCACTAGAACAGTGCATGGAACTGGGCGCACGCAAGGCAACGTATGCCCAGGTGCACATACTACTGGAATCGTGCGACTGGGTGCAAGGATGTCGAACATGGGCGCATGACACGGTAATTCACTGGGCATATGCAGGAATAGCCCGCGCTTGGGCGCAAGGATTGCTCGCCCTGGCGGGGGCGCTATTGGAATACCGCACCCTGGTGCAAGATGTGCGCGCTAGGGCACGCTGTGTGCAGTTTTTTCTGGGCAAATTAGAAGACCTGCACGCCAGGGTGCAAGTTATGAGTGCCTCAGTGTGCGGCGTAGGCCCACGGGCCTTGGGCTTTGATTTTCGAGTATATATATCAATTTTTCTTTTGAGAAAAGAATTACGAACATAACATAAAGGCTTCTTTACTGCTTTTGAGTAATTCTCTCAAGACATAGTTTAGAACGAGGGTGTTAGGTGTTTTTGTGAGATTTGTAGGATTCAAATTTGTACTTGAACTTTGATTTGAAATTAATAAAATTCTTTTTTTTTTCTTTGTTGGGTGGATTAGGCACATCGTCGAAGCACATTAAATCTTGTTGTCACTTTACATTGAATTTCTTTACTGTTATTTCATTATTTTTGGAATAGATCCTCCTGGGTTTTAACAAATTAGTATCAGAGCAGGTTGGATCAGATGTTAGGCATGAAGTACGAGGTAGAGCATTTCGATGGAAAAAATAACTTTAGGCTATGGAAGATGAAGGTTCACGCCTTTTTGTGTCAATAAGGTTTACAGGGAGCGTTAAAGGGTAGAGATTTCTTGCCGAAAATGTTGAAGAATGAGGAGAAGAATGAATTAATGGCAAAGGCTTACGGTACTCTGGTGTTATCATTGGCGGATAACGTACTGAGAGAGGTCGGCATGGAAAGTACGCCAGTAGATTTATGGAAGAAGCTGAAGAGTCTATATATGGCGAAATCCCTAACGAATCGACTGTATTTGAAACAACAATTATACACACTGAGGATGAAGGAAGGTACATCTTTCACTTAGCATATTGATTTTTTCAATAAGGTAATTCTGGATCTTGCTAGTATAGATGTCAAAATTGATGATAAGGATCAAGCCTTAACTCTCTTGCGTTTTCTGCCAAAATCCTTTGAGCACTTGGTTACTACTTTGCTGTACGGGAGAGATACAATTTCAATGGAGGAAGTGAAAACCTCATTGAATTCCAACGAGTTGAGAAAATATGTCCTGGGCAACAACGATGGTGAAAGTGGGGAAGGATTAGTGGCGAAAGGGAGACCGAGAGGCCGATCGAAGTCCCGAACTAAGCCTAAAAATGATGACAAGTGTTTTAAGTGCTGTGGAAAGGGGCATTAGAAACATAATTGTCTAGAACGAGGAAAGGCAAAGGATACATGTGAAACTTCTGATCAGAAACGGGCTGATGTCGCAGGAATTATTGAGGATGAGTCTGATGGTGGGCTTGTTCTTAACGTTACCGAAACTTTACGAAGCTCTAAATGAATTTTGGATAGTGGTTGCTCCTACCACATGCTAGAAATATAATGGTGGCAAAGTGCTTATAGGAAACGATGCTTCTTGCATGGTTGTAGAAATTGGCTCAGTTTGTATCAGAATGCACGATGGGATAGTAAAGACCCTAACAGATGTGCGTCATGTTCCAAATCTAAAGAAAAATCTGATATCGCTGGGTACTCTAGACAAGAATTGTTGTGAGTACAGAGCTCAAGATAGAGTTTTGTGGGTTTCCAAAACCGCATTGCTTATCATGAAGGGAGGTAAGTGGAACGGCCTTTACATATTGCATGGAAACATGGTTTCTAGTACTGCAGTGGTTTCTTTATCAATTAATGATACTACGAGACTGTGGCATATACGGCTTGGGCGTAAGTAAGAAGGGGATGTCAGAACTAAGCAAACGAGGTTTGCTTTGCAGAGAGAAGACTGGAGAGTTGGATTTTTGTGAGTAGTGTGTGCTGGGAAGCAACACAAAGTGAAATTCGATACTACAGTTCATAGGACCAAAGGCACCTTAGATTACATTCACTCAGATCTTTGGGGACCTTCTCAGGTTCCTTCAAAGGGAGGTGCAAGGTATATGCTGACATTCATAGATGATTTCTCACGGAGAGTATGGGTGTACATGTTGAAGCATAAGGTTGAGGTGTTTGTCAACTTCAAGCAATAGAAGACCTTAATTGAGAAGCAGACAGGGAAAGAGATCAAGTGCTTGAGGACTGATAATAGATTGGAGTTCTGCAACAAAGAATTTCAGGAATTCTGCGACAAGGAATTGTGAGGCATCGCATAGTTGTACATACACCACAGTAGAATGGAGTTGCAGAATGGATGAATAAGACTATCTTGGAAATAGCTAGATGCATGCTCTTAAACGCTGGATTGTCCAAGAATTTTTGGGCAAAAGCGATTAACACTGCGTGTTATTTGGTGAATAGGTCACCATCAACTACTTGGACTGCAAGACACGAATGGAAGTTTGGTCCAGGTCTTCTGCTGGTTACTCAAATATGAAAGTATTTGGGTGTCCATCCTATGCTCATCTCCAGGATGGAAGCTTGAGCCAAGGGCGAGGAAGTGCATATTTCTTGGCTATGCAGATGGATTCAAAGGTTATTGTTTGTGGTGTAATGATGACAAGTGCTCCAAGATGATTATCAGTAGGGATGTGACATTTGATGAGTTTGCAATGATAAAGAAGGTAGAGCAGCAGGAAAGCGGTCAACAGGGCATTAAGGAAAATGTGGACATTTATATTGATCTTCCACAAGTTTCAAAGGGAAAACAGAAGGTGGTAGATGAAGTTGGTGAGAGCACATTATCACCTAATCAACAACAGAAAAATGAACCACTACAAAATTATTGCTTGGCTCGCAATGGGGAGAGGAGGTAGATCAAACCACCACAGCGGTTTGCTTACTCAGATCTGGTATCTTATGCTTTGAGTTCAATTGAGGAGTTTGTAGGAGATGATCCAGTCTCATACAAAGAGGCAATTTCTAGGCCAGATTCTAACAAATGGGTTGTAGCTATGAGTGAAGAGATGAAGTCTCTACAGAAGAATAACACATAGGAGCTGGTTGACGTACTCAAAGGGCATAAGATTGTAGGTTGCAAATGGACCTACAAGAAAAATGATGGGATTCCTAAAGTTGAAGATACTAAATGCAAGACGCGATTGGTTGCTAAAGGTTTTACTCAGAGAGAGGGAGTTGACTTTCATGAAGTGTTCTCCCCAGTTGTAAAACATACTTCCATTCGTGCTTTACTTGTTATGGTTGCTTTGTTTGATATGAAGATGGAGCAAATGGATATGAAAACAACATTTCTGCATGGTGAATTGGAGGAACAAATCTACATGAGTCAACCAAAAGGATTTGTTGTTCTCAGGAAATAAAATCGAGCATCTCTTTTGAAGAGGTCATTATATGGCTTGAAACAGTCTCCCAGGCAGTGGTATAAAATGTTTGATACTTTTATTACCAAGATAGGATATACAAGAAGTAAATTTGATTGTTGCGTGTATTATAAAATTTGTAGTGATAGTCTTCTCATATATTTGTTGTTGTACGTTGATGATATGTTGATTGCCACTAGAAACATATTTGAGATCAACTAATTAAAAGCTCAGTTAAGTGAAGAATTTGATATCAAGGATTTGGGTGGTGCAAAGAAGATATTGGGCATGGAGATCATCTGGGACAGACACGCATGATTGTTGCACTTGTCTCAACAGCATTACATTGAGAAAGTACTTGAGTGATTTGGGATGGATAAGTCTAAGCTAGTTAGTACGCCACTTCTAGCTCATTTCAGGCTCTCATCAGATCTATCACCGAGTACTGAAGATGAGGTGGAGCATATATCTAATATGCCCATATGCTAATGTAGTGGTAGCTTAATGCACGCCATGGTGTGCATTGGGCCAAACATTTCACATGCAGTCAGTGTTGTGAGTAGGTATATGCACAAGCCAGGAAAGACGCATTGGCAGGCTGTGAAATCGATCATGAGGTATATAAGAGGCTCTGTAGACAGATGTTTGAGGTATAGTTAATCAAATTCTACTACAAGAATTATTAGCTATGTGGATGCGGATTATGCAGGAGATTTAGACAACAGAAGGTCCATGATGGGCTATGTGTTTTATGTATCAAGTTGTACGATTAGCTGGAAGGCGACTTTGCAGTCATCAGTTGCATTGTCCATAATAGAAGCTGAGTACATGGCTTTGGCTGAAGGCGTCAAGGAAGGCATTTGGCTAAAGGGGCTGATCGATGATATTGGTATGACCTCTGAGATCACTAAGGTATTTTTGTGACAATTAGAGTGCCATATACTTGCTAAAGAATCAAGTATTTCATGAGAGAACAAAGCACATAGATGTGAGGTATCACTTTGTTCGGGATATGGTGTCTTAAGGAGTCATGTTGGTTGACAAGGTTGGGACTAAGGATAATCCGGTAGACATGTTGACTAAGGTTGTTCTAAGAATCAAATTTGAGTATTGCTTGGATTTGGTTAATGTTTGCAGACTCAGATGACAGGCCCTTTGTTGGGGCAAGGATAAAGAAGAAAGATAGTGAATTTCAAGTCAAGGTGGAGGATTGTTGATTTTGTCTTGAAATTTGGGCCAAATTGACGAGAATCAGAGGAAAAATGGAGCAAAACAAAGCAAGGAGTCGAAATGGGCGCACAAGACCAAGCTAGGTAGCAGCAACTTACACCCGGGCGCAAGGCGAGACGCCTACGAGCGCAAGCCTCACTGGAACAATGCATGGAATTGGGCGATGTGCGCCCGGGCGCAAGGCAGCACGCGCCCAGGTGCACATATTATTGGAATCGTAAGCCCGGGCTCAAGGACGTCGCGCTTGAGCGCGCGACACTGTAATCCACTGGACAGATGCAGGAACAGCCTGCGCCCGGGTGCAAGGATTGCGCGCCCTAGCGCGGGCGCTACTGGAATACCTCGCCCTGGCACAAGGTGTGTGCGCCAGGGCGCACGGGGTGCAATTTTTTTTGGGAAAATTAGAAGACCCTGAGCCAGGGCACAAGTCATGTTCGCCCCGGCACGCGGCATAGGCCCACGAGCCTTGGGCTTTGATTTTCAAGTATATATATATATATAAGTTTTTCTTCTGGGAAAAGAATCACGAATATAACATAAGGGTTTCTTTACTGCTTTTGAGTAATGCTCTCAAGATGGAGTTTAGAACGAGGGTATTAGGTGTTTTTGTGAGATTTGTGGGATTCAAATTTGTACTTGCACTTTGATTTGAAATCAATAAAATTCCTTTTTTTTCTTTGTTGGGTGGATTATGTACATCGCCAAACCATGTTAAATCTTGTTATCACTTTATATTGAATTTCTTTACTGTTACTTCATTGTTTCTGCAATAGATCCTCCTGAGTTTCAACAGTTTTTGGTTTGATTCCTTGAAGTATGTAGGAAAGATTTCAATGCATTCCAGGGATACACATCTTAATGGTTGAAGCTTTTGATAATTGATCTTTGTAGTTAAGGATCAAATTTGTGCAGTGATTGATGTAGTCAATGATAGGGTCTTCTTTTTACTGACGAGAGTTGGTGAGTTCAATCATACTGATTGTTCTCTGAGTGCTGTAGAAACAATTGAGGAACTCTTATTCCAGTTGCCTCCAACTATCGATAGAGCCTACTTGCAAAGTACATGCGTTATCATCAACTCTATAAAACGATAATTTTGAAGAGTTATTTTGAAATTTTTGTTATGATTCTACAAAAATAAATATAGAGAACAGAGATTGGGAAATGATTAGTTTCTTAGTATATCAAATTCATAAAAAGGCTTTGTAAATTTATAGTAAGGAAATGATATGTTTGTTAATTATGAACCAATACTCCTCTTAAGTAAAATAATATATCTGTTTAACTTATGTTAGTCGATATAATACTTGCAAAAATATAAGTCTTCTCATGATGAAATATAACTCGTTACTTTATTTCATAATTAAAATAATTAAGTGAATAAAAGAAGAATGAGCAGTGCAGGGGATTAATTTGTTCATAAGCACACAGCACGCATGAATGTGTGCAAAGTGCTAAATACTAATTGCTGTACTCTTTATCTGACAAATACTTTATATATATGTATGACAAAACAATATACAAACTGCACAAGCTATCTCAATAGTTACTTATTAATAATAATATTAAAAGAAAGCAACAAATAGGAATTGGGTTGCGTGACTTGACTAAGGCCAAGGGCATGCAATAAAACAAATCATATTCATGATACCAATACATTATTAAAGCACTGTCCGAAAAATAAAAAAGGATAGGAATTAGGACAATATCATCTTGCACTAAAGGTCTTTCGGTCGCACCCACTTTGGATCCAAGATTTAGTGGTCGTAATTTCTAACACGATACGATAACTCGACACGAGTTTTATATAAAAAAATTGGACTTGGGTCAACCATTTTAGGTTCGGGTCCAATAAGGTCGACGCGAATAAGAATATGAAAAAAATCGATTGTGTTGGGTTGAATTTCACGTTATACGAACAACTCGAAATTTGATTTTGGGTCACACGACAACCCAAACCTACTTGAACCAACTCGACCCAACTTGAACCAAACAAATAAATTTTAAATTTTTTAGGAGTAAAAATATAAAATAACAAATTAAAATTTGAAATCTTGAACTTTAGCAATATCAAAATTACTACTTTGATATTTTTCGGTCTTATTTACTTTTGCAAACATATAGGATGGATGATTATAATTTTATACTGTTTCTAGTGGTTATTTTTTGGTATCCAAATGGACATGAAAGTTATTCTGCAAAGAGTCGGCAAAACACTTCTTTGACTACTAAATTGTCCTACAAGTTTTTCTTAGGCCTTATATAATGCAAGATTTTATATATATAAATAGACATGAATTCTTTCTATTGAAATGTTATAAAAAATTCAAAAGACTCAAACAAGTTTTTATGATAAATCATGTGCCCAATTAAAATGCTTGTTTACTTATTTGCTTGATGATATATGTTTATTAATTTATGTGCTGCTTAATTGAATTAATATAAAGTATAATGTCATTTTAAGAAGTTAAAAGAGACAATTAATTTGATACAAAAGATACAAAAATTAAAGAGAGTTGTTGCATAAAACTTGAAAAAGTATGCTATTTTTAGAAATAAGTTACTTTGTGATTTAAATATTTTTATAATGCTGATAAATACTACAAAATGAAAGGAACAAAAAGTCCTAAAATCAATTATTATGTGGTCCAATTAATTTTTTTTTACAAAGCTACTATCATGAATTTATGATGAGAATTCCTTACTCCTATTTTAATTTATCAATAATTAAGAATAGATTAAATTAAAAAAATAAAAATGCCAAAAAATTTATAAAAATTAAAACCATGTTTGAAATAATTATTTTAAGTCAGATTGGCTGGTTAGATTGGATGGATTTGAGTTGGCAAGTTGATATAATAAAAATTAGGTTGACTCGAACCTAACCTGATACAATTTAGGTTGGGTTAGGGTTGAGTATTTTCATGTTGTCATCAAGTTGGATTGGGTTAGGATTGAGAAAATTAGTGTTATACCCCTACTTCAACCCAACCCGAACCCACCCGACCCACACAAATTGTCACCCCTACTGGCAAGATTCCATAGAAATATTGGTTTGATGTAGAATTTTGGGGGTATGGCCTATTGGAGATATTTTTATTTACGAATTACGTGTATATTATAACCAAAATATATTTAAGATAATGTGTATGTGGTTCATTCATTCTAATGATCAAACTTTGCTCTTTAATGATCGAAGAAACCGCTTGACTAGATATCTTCTACTGCAAAAAAAATTCAACATTTTTGATGGAATTTTCTAATGGATTCTGGCAGACTTCTGATGGAACGACAAATTGTCGATAGATCTCCAATGGATTTTTTATTATTGGAAAAATCCTTGTTGCAAATTATTTTTCGTTTGATCTTCGACCATCAGCTTTGTGACAAAATTTTGACAGTGTCAAACTGTCAAATTTTTGTCTCGTTTTCAACATTTTTTTCTGCTGGAAAATTTTCCGACGCTATTCCATCAATTTTTTGATGGTTTTTATAGTTTTTATTTATTTTTTACATTTTTTGATGAAAATTAGACAAATTTCTGCCGAATAATTATCAGAATTGTTATTTATTTATAATCATTTTCGTCGGAAGTTCCTCGGCTTTCCATCAAAAATTTATTATTTTTTAAAAATATTTTGAAATTTTTTTATTTAACTAAACCTATAACTAGGGCTGTAAATGGATATTCGAAATTCATTTATCGTTTGTATTCGTATCCATTTATACAAAATTTATCCACATACGTTTAAAATAGATATTATCCGTATTCGATTAGTAGATATTCGATTATAAATAGATACAGATTGGTAAATGCATATCCGATTCGTTTAATATTCGATTCGAATATATATTTATTAAATAATATATTATTTATATTTTTCAATAAAAATCTCATAATCCATATATGTATATATAAAAATTATAATTGAAGAATTGAGAAGAAAAAAGAATAAATTTAAAAATTTATTGTAATATAGAGAAAAAATTGAAGAATAATGGTAATCAACATAATTATTATTGGTTGACTTCATAATTAATACACTTAAATGATATTATTAATATTAATTAGTACTAATAATCAATTATAAAGTCAATTATTAATTAAAAATTATGCTATTTGTTTGATTGTTTTCTTTTTATTGAAACTATATAGTTCCTTTTATTAATTAAAATATGTATTTGTTATAAGTTTATAGATTCACGTATTTCAATATTCGTAAATAAATATCTAAATAATTATCATCGAATATAACTATCAAAAAATAATTCGAATACGGATAAGTTTAATCAAATATAAATGCATTTGAATAATTAAAATCGAATACAGATATCTGAATTCGACTGATATCCGACGATACGAATTTGGATATTATTTTTAAATATCCATCAAATTTGTATATATATCCAAATATTTGAAAAGTTAAATGGATATGAATATAAAATTAATATATTCGATCCGTTTAATATCTGTTTACACCTCTACCAATAACATGTCCACACATCTTGAATATAAAATAACATAAAATTATATTACAAGAAAATTAGGAATAAATGGAACAACAATTTAAAACAAAATGTAATTTTATAAATAAAAGTTTTACAAATTATAATTCATAATTACAAAAGTCACAAAAAAAAAAATCGTATCTAATTGCTGCAAGCATCAACATTATCATCGAAGTCTAAATAGTCATCCTACTCGATGCCATGTTGATGCTGGTCATGCTCGTCCTATTGCGGCTAAAGGTGTTGGTGGGAGGTTGGGGTGGGGGCGGGTCACTGGAGCCTAACAGAGCATCCTTCTACATGACTAGCTGAGTGATCAAATTCTGCATCGCGCCCAACTATTTCGAGAACATGCTCTGTGTATCATCAATACTAGCCTGCAAACAGGCCTTCAAGCATGCCTCCAACTGGGTTGTAGTTGAATGTACTAGGCTTCTCCAAAGGCAAGTTGGTGTAGAAGGGCAACTGTTAGTCGTTTTACCTATAAATCTGCCCTTTCTTGTTGGGATTACCCACAATCTAAGTCCACAACTCAACCTAAGACTCCTAGGTCTTTGCATTGCTCCTAACACACTCTGGCTGAGACTAGTATTGCAGCAGTTGCTGGAAGCTCTCTTGCAAGATATAAAAATAAATATTTGAATGTAATATAATTAAATAAAATGATCTTATGTCATATGTCATAATTTACAGCATCTTTCCCCGCCCTTTCATCTACCCAACTCCTATTGGTCCGCCTCTGGTGGGTATAAGCAAAAACCTCGATCCTCCACCGTCGAGGGCCTCTGCAACTGCCTAGCTTACATAGGGAACAAGAGAACAAGAATTGACATAAGGGTGGAATATGTGCATGATACTAAACTACAATGATTATAAGAAAAAAATTCGACAAAGTCTTCCCTAAAATCAGCCTTTACCAAAAAAAAAACAAAAGCTTATCAACAACTAAAGAAATTATAAAACAATATCATTTCGAAAGGGCACTAATCCTTCCCCATCAACCAAAGTATAACAAATGGAAAGGGCACCAATCCTTCCCCATCAACTATGTCATATGGAGATTATAAACATAAGAGAAAGTAACATAGTATTATATATTAAGTTTACTAAAGTCTAAAGTTAGGAAACTTACTAAACACTCAGCATGTGTATTGATGGATATACTCCCTTTGGTACGGAGGGATCCACCTGGTCTTAGAAGCTCGATTCTTCTTGGCTAGTGCAGACTTTTGAAAATCTTAGACTGCCAGTGCCGACATAAGGTAGCCCAAGTGTCATCACCAATCTACTCTAGCCTCTTGCCTATCTTCCTGAAGTAGACATATATGTCACTTAGTTGATGACTCCTTCTAGTGTTGAAGGCACTCTGAAAATGGCCCTCATGTTGGGGGTCCTAATTGACATATCTCTATGAAATAAAAGGAAATCAGTTAGTGTAATTACAATACACAAACATACTTAATTTGTAAAAGTAAATATATTTATAGCATTCATATACTTTCCACTCTTTAAACATCAAGTCTCAAATAGGCTTAGGGGATATTCGACTAGGTCCTATAGGGCTCCTGTACCTTGCTCTTGATCAGTCTCAACAAGAACTTGGTACCATCGGGCGAGGGTGTATACTTGCATAAAATAATTCTATATAATTATTAAAATAATAATATAATAACATTTATATAACAATTCAAACTTACCCGTAGCATCCATCAAAATGCAAATATACTCTGCCAGAACTGTAGGATGGGGGCTCTGATTCTCCTTTGTCCAATGCTTGGCCGACTGAAGAATAGATTGTTGGGGATACTACTGCTGCTGATGTGGAATAATTGAGCGGAGCAGCAGGGGATGGCTGAGTGTACTCAGGTGGAGTGATAGATGGTGATAGAGTGCGTGCGGGTGAAGTGGATGGTTACGGGGATGAGTAATGGTATTGTGAATGTAGGTATGAGGAACGATATATAGATGATCTCACAGTAGCAAAAGAGAACAAGGGAAGAGTATTATGGCTTTTGGTGGGAGAAAGATATAGGGTAGGCATAAACTGATGTGCAGCCGACTATGGTTGTTAATGAATCAAATCTTTATCAAATAATTCGAGATTCGAATTCGAATATTATATTTGAATTCAAAATTTAACGAATTCAAATTGAATTTGAATTCGAGTCCAGTATAATATTCAATATATAATCGAATTCGAATCAAATGCAATAATATTTGAATTTGATATTCGATAAAGTGTTCGAATATATATTATTATATATTAATATTTTTATTTCTCAAAACTTAAAATTTTGATGATTTATAGTAATGAAGCCATTGAATATATGTCAACTATTACATGTATTTGACATTTGCTTTTTGGGTAAATCAAGTATTTTTATTTTGTGATCATAATAAAAGGTGAAAAATTAATAAACAATTCAAAATTCAATAAAAAAATTGGGTTAATCGAACATTCAAATCGAATCTGAATATATCATATAGTTACTCGAATCGAATTCGAGCCAAATTTAGGATTCAAGTCAAATTTGAATACGAATACGAGTAAAATGAATCAAATCGAATTTGAATCCCTAGATTTTCAGTTTGATTTGATTTGTTAACAACCATAGAGCCAACGAGGTGGTGGCAGATTGGTTAGCTTGCAAGTGTGTTTAATAGGTTGGGGAATTTGTCCCCTTACCTTGGCCAGAGCCCTGACCTTGGTCGATGGTAGAGAGCTAGAAACCAGACTGATCTACCCTCTATAAAATAAAAACAAACAGCATATAAGGACAATAATGAATATTTTTGCGACAACTTAATATTTATATACATCAAATGCATAAGAACAGTTAACAACTAGACTCGATAAGGCACACTAATTTTCCATAGAAGTTTAGATAGACTATATTATTCATTCATTTGACAAATACTTCAATCTTTTTACCTACTTAGATCCGTTGACGTAATAAGAGGCCTCATGTAATGCTCTTTTTCTAATGAAAAAAATATTTGGTTCGTTAGTTATGTAGTGATTCTCTACCGAAGATGCCAGTACTATGAAAAATTATTTCATTATCATAAGTTGAAATCGTAGAATAATTTTCAACAGCAATGGCATTAATCTTTAGGAGTCATTACATTTGTTTTTTGTGGGTTGTTAGATTAGAATTATGAAGATGATATGATGAAATTTTTATTCTTTATGTTTCTAACTTTTGAAATTCTTTAAGATAGGTGGGGTTGAGATGAGTTTCAACGGGAAGTTGGTTGGTATAATAAGCTATTTTGTAGTTAGAGGCAATGATAATTCGGTTATACTTGGATAGAATATACTTCATTTTTAGTCAAATTTTTAGTTAAAATTGAAGTTTAGATATATAGAATATATCATTCATTCATCGAATAAATACTTCAATCTTTCTATCTACCTAGATTTGTGGTTGTAATAAGAGGACAGTTTTAATGGTCGATTGACGTTCCAATCCTTGATTGGTTAACATTTACAACAACAGATTTGGGTAGACAAAAAGACTGAAGAAAATTTCTAATGAATTTTTGAATATAAATTTTTATTAGAGAATATTTTTGGCTATTGACTAATTACAGGAGTTAGAGGCTCCTATAATGCTCAAATATTATTTGGTTTAGTAATTGTGTAATGACTCCCTACCAGAAATGCCAGTAGTGTGGAAAATTATATATTCTTCGATCATAAGTTGAAAATCCACCTCAGATATTAATTTTTAGGAGTCATTACAATTGTATTTGTTGTGGTTGTTAGAATAGTATTGTGAAGTTGAGATAATGAAATTTTTATTCTTTATGTTTCTAACTTTTGAAAATCTTTGAGATAGATGAGGTTGAGATGAGTTTGAACATGGAGTTGGTCGGTATAATAAGCTATACTGTAATTAAAGGTTTGAAAATCTTTGAGAAAGAGCATACATTATTTTTAGTTAATTAAATTTTTAATCATTTAAGTTTAAAATAATTTTTAAGATAACCATTTAGAATAAGATGAAATTTAATTTCGTAAGCTGCCTTGGTTAATATTTCAGGTAGTTTAAGTTATCCAATATGATATTTTTTGATTATTCAGCCTAAATAGTATTTCTTTATAATCTCAACATTAATTATCGTTTCATAAGCTACCTTAGCTATTTCGAATAGTCTAACTAATCCTATAAGTTATTCTAGACTCAATTCTAAACTAAAAGGCCTCGTTTGCTTTGAAGGATTGTGTATGATAGATACATAATCTAAGCAATTCGACCTCTTGTTTGGTATACTTGGAGCCCATGATTGATAAGTGGCCAAGTATTTATTATGATTAATTCTAAGTAATCTTATAAATTATCCTAATATGTATTTCTAAACATATTAATATACAAAACTAATTAAATAATTCCAAGAAACCAACATGCATGTAACACCCCTAGAAATTGTATTATTGATATGATTTATTTAATAATATTTTTATAAGTTTTTATTGGATTTTTTTTAATTTTGAAAGTTTTGGGGTTAATGTTAGGCTCTATATAAGTTTAGGGACTGAAATTGAAGTGGGTTATCAATCTTTGGAGGACTTAATTGAAATATGACCAAAACTTTTGGGGGTCAATCTGCGAATAAGAAAAGATGCCTTTTATAAATAATAAAATTTCAATTTAACCCCATTATTCATCTTCTTTTTCACCACACCATTGCGCCTTCCTCTTTAAGCCACATCCTCTGACCAATAGCAAAACCCACCAAACTTTACACCAAACTCTTCTCCTAACTCCTAGGACCTCAACCATATCTTCTTTTTACAAAACCACTCAGTACAATGCCAGAAAAATGACCTTGACGGTGGTGAGTTTCAGCAGGTGATGGGTTTCTCCGTTCCGGCCACTGAAGCCTGGATTTAAGTACTGGGTTTTGTAGCCCCCAACTCAAAGATCGCATTGGTAACTTTGGATTGAAGAATGGTATGGTAACAGAGGAGAAATTGAAGAAAAACAGGGCAGCGACGAGTAGTGGTGCTGTGGCATCGGAGTTGAAATTGGAAGCCTTCCTGGCGGTGAATCGTGAAATTGTTTAAGGGGTTTGATTCGTGGAGCTGAGGAGAATCTTCTGGTGGTGACGGTGACCAACTCCTGCGGCGGCGGCGGCGCTAGGATAGTTTGTTCATCTCGACGTGGTAGTCGCATGCACGAAGTCTGATCATTGAGATTACATTCCAATAACAAGATATTGGGTAAAAATGAGAAACTTATGTTAAAGTTGTATGAATGTGTATGTATATGCCTCCAAACCTTATGATGTATCATATAAATGAAGAATACGCGAATTGATTGGGAAATTGAGTCATGCATATAATTACATAAATTAATGGACCCGAATTTTGTTATATCGCGTAATAATCTTGATTAATTAGGTAATTAGATGAAGAAAATCCTCGTTTTATGAATTTGGAACCTAAGTGGCGATAATTGGGTTAATTGAGATGATACAGAACCAAGATTTGGGTCATGCATATACCATTGTAAGTTTAATGGACTCAAATTTGTTTTATCATGTGATAAAGTTGAGTTAATTAGGTAATTAGGTTCTAATTTTGCATAAATGAGTACTAGGTGGTGAATTTGGACTATTAATAATAGTTACATTAATATAATTGGCTTTAGGTAATGTTACAAGATTAATTCTATAATTAAGGACCTAATTGTATCTCTTTATTGGAACCGATGCAAAACCCAAGAATATTTTTCGTAATAACGGCACAATTAGGAATAATACTTATTGATAATATCGAGACTAATCACTGAGGAATAGTATCGATAGTATAATGACTAGTTTTAGACTGCTATTAGTACGATTTTAATTATAAAGACAAGGGAATTTTGACAGAAACCCCTTTCTCCTGATTAGGTGAAGAGGAGCAGGATTTTGCCGACTAGTAGATCAGAGTAGCTCTCGCATTTCATGATTTTAAGGTGAGGGCCTACCGCTTTGGTAATTGACTTAATTATAGCTTACTCGTTAATTGTTGTACACTCGGAGGGCCTACCGCTCTGGTAATTAACTTGATTACAACTTACTCATTAATTGTTTTACCTTGTGAGGATCCACCGATCTGGTAATTGTTTTAGTAAAGCAATTGTATCGTGATTGAACCTTGTGAGGTTCCATTATTCTGATATATGTCTTTGACTATTGTTATCATTTATTACTGATTTCTGAACCTATGAGGCTCTATTGTCTTGACTACCATTATTGTTTATTGCTGAATTCTGAACCTTGTGAGGTTCTACCGCTTCAGGTATTTATATCGATTGAATTGTATCTATTATTGATTGTTGAAAGCTTGTAAAGCTTCTACTGCTTTGGTAATTTTTTGTGCACCTCTATGAAGGTTAATCTCGTTTGAACTCGTGAATTGTATCAGTTAATCATTTTATATACTCTATGAGGGTTTGTTCAATTATTCGTACCTTAATTCGAATTGATCATTTTCGTTCTGATGCCCAAAACATGTCGTTATTTTATTTGATATCGATCAGAATGAATTCATTCTACTATCACATGTTTGGCCTTGTCGGTTTACATGATTTGTTTCTATATTGTTGATTCGCCATGTCGGCTTATTTGAATCGTGTTGATAAGTTGATCCCAGGTGTTATGCTGGGGACATACTGTTAAGTCTATTAAGTTGTTCCCAGCTATTGAGCTTGGGATGTGCGGACATGTTTGGAATGACAAAAATAGGGAATATTGATAAGCTTGATATGTTGATCACAACTATTATGCTCGGGATGTGCTGATATGGTAAGCCTGTTATGTGGATCCCAGCTATTAAGTTCGGGACAAACCGTTATGTGGATCTCAACCGTTGAGCTCGGGACGTGCTGTTATGTTGATCCCAACCGTTGAGCTTGGGACGTGTTGTTATGATCGATTTACTAGAAATTGTTATTGACTGAAAACTGTTATCGACTATTCTGTTATCAATTATTTTGCTATCTGACTGTTCTGTTATCTTATTGATTTGTTATCGACTGTTCCGTTATCTGATTATATTGTTATTTGACTGCTCTGTTATTTGACTATTCTATTACTATTCAATTATCTAACTGTTATTGCCAAGCTGTTATGCTTGAGCCATTGAACTTTTAATCAGTTTTTTGGTATAAGAAGAATCGAATATGCACGTTGTCTTTGAATTAATTGAAATGCATATACTATTGGGATTGTTATTCTTAATTGTACTCTACTCAAGGAGCAATAAGGCTGGAGTGGTTTTTCAGTCTAGATCTGGCTGATGTTCCGGGCCATATGAGCCAACGATAATTCCTCCCGATTGTGATTGGTTGAGATGTCCCTAAACCTCCCGTGCAGGATCGGTCGAGACAACTAGGCCGATGAACCAATGGTCATAGTTTTCGAACTAGCATTGATTAATAGTTCAACTGTTAACATTCTTATTCTGGCATATTCATGTTTTCTTTGTTTTCATGCCAATAGTACTCTATTGAATTATTAATTCTTCGACAGATCCGTCAGCTACTACTTATTATCCCTCGCTGAGTCCTTAAGACTCACACTCCTATGTATTTCTTGATTTTCCTAGACAGGATTTGATGATGGACTTGAGCTTCAGGCTTAGACTGGAGGATATATTTGGTAATGGGATAAGTGCTTGAGCGTGCTTATGGGATCCTTGAACATCAAGCCTTGACTTAGAAAGGTTATGATATGTTAAGTTAAGTTGAAGATTTGTAACATGTATAAATTGTGGTGAATAATATTAGACCACTGGTTTGTATATATTATGTTTATGGTATCTTAGTGGTTCCGCTTTAAGTTTAAAGCATGTTGCTGTCCTGGAGATTGTTAAAAAAATTTTATGGGCCCATTGAATATGAAGTTTGAATGACTTGAGACTGATCGGAGTAGCACTTTGGGCCGAAGTAGGCACCTCCCGAATAGGGCGCAACAATGCATTCCTAAACATACTAACATATGAAACTAATTAAATAATTCCAAGAAACCAACATACATTTTCTAAATATACTAAAATACAAAATTAACAAAATAATTCAAATAAACCAATAGGCTTTTCTAAGCATAATGACATACATAAATAATTAAATAATTCCAAGAAACCAACATGCATTTCTAAACAATTAATTATTGGAAACCAAGATACATTTCTAAACAAACTAACATATAATTATAATTAAATAAATAAAAATATAAAAAAATTAAGGAAACTAATTGATAGCTTGGAGGAGGATGACTGCACAGTGATTGCGAGTGTGCGTGGGCAACAACGGGAGCATCGGCAGTGGCAAAGGATGGTGAGGAGCAGGGTGGGAACGTGTGGGGAAGAAGAAAGAAATAGGGAAAGGAGGAAGAAGAAAGGCAGGTGATCGATTTAATTGGATTTTCTAATAGACATTTGGTCGGAAATTTTTTAAATTAGATAAATTGACTTTTTCGATGGAAAAAGAGTTAGAAATTTTTTTGGAATATATTTTTTGATGGTCTTCTGACAGAAAATTCATCGGATATTTTCGTGCTAAATTCCCTCCAAATTTATAGACAATTTTTCGATATTTTTTGTCGGATTTTCAATTAATCCTATTCCCTCGTAAATCCATCGAAAATCCTTTGAAATTTTTTGAGGGATGCGTTTCGTTGGAAAAGCAGTATTTTTTGTGTTGTTCATATATCCCAGTATTATTGCATGTCTCAATAAAATGAGCCACGTGTTGCTTTAGGTTGTCATTGCCATCAAATTGTTGAAACTTTAGGGCTCGTAACCAATTGGCACCTTCAAATTGTCGATCTTTTGAGTATAAGGCCTGGAGTAAGTCATAAATGATTTAAAACTTCCAGCGAGCTTATCTTTTATAGTCTCCATTATAAACTTCTTCAATGGGCCAATGGGAATTAGTCCATCAGTGAAAACTTGTAGTTCTTTTGCTACAGTCTTTTCATTTTCGACTGTTGTCTCTTTGTGGATGTTTCACTTTCGTCCTGAGCCTCAATTTTATTTTCCACCATGCGACTGGCATCAACATTGTCCACTTTGTACATCAACTTGGGGATGTGAGAGTTTTGATCTTGGACATGCTTCGTGAGTCCTTCAATAGTTCTCGTCAAATTTGTAATTTGCTTTTCCAAGGTTGTAGCGCTTGTCACCATCACTGGTGCTATGCTTGAGAAATTTGATGTTGCATGAGGAGTGGATGATGCGGATTCTTTCTTTGAGTCTCCACTAGTGTCATTCACATCAAAAACATGAGGTAATTACTTTTCCACATCTTCAAGCGAAAGAGCCACGTCCGAATATGATTGTAACTTCTTGGGCATACGTCTTGTGATGATGCCAACACTTCTTCTCTAGTTTTTGATAAACTTGAGATAGCAATTTCTAGTGCTGCGGTCTTGTATGCGACCATTTGATACTTCAATTTTAATGAAAGAAAGAGATGAGAGGTAGAGATATCCCATCGGGCGTGCTAGAAATTTATAACGCAAAATTTTGTTGTCTGCAAAAATAAACTTACAAGACAAAAAAATTCATACAAATAAAATTAAATTAAAAAGTATCAATTATGGATACAATCTCTAATCTAATAATTTGATTCTTCCTTTTCAAAGATGATTTTGAAATTGATGAGCTCTGTGATGAATGTCTTGAACATGTCCTTGAATTTGATTTGAAAAATATAATGCCAATTAGAGTACTTTGCATCTTAATCTCAAATCAAACGCAAAAATTGATGAGCTCAGCAATGAAAATCTTGAATGTCATGGATCTCTTTAAGTTTGATTTGAGAAAAATAATGTCAATTCAAAGGCTTCGCATTGTAACCTTGAATAAAAAGTGCTATAATTTAATGAGCTTCGTGAGATACACCTTGAACGCTGTGAATCTACTTGAATTTGTTTGAGAGAATTATTGAATTTCTTTAAAATTTCTCTCACTTGCTATGACTTGTGTCGTTGTTGTTGTGTGGAATGAGTTTTGATCATCCTCTTTGTGTAGATATTTAATAAAAGACTCCCAAATTGATTTGAACTTTCTTTGATAGTTATCTTTTCTATAAAATAGTATCAAAAATCAAAAGATAATATTAAATATCCTTAATTTGATTAGTCAACGTATATAGACATGCCACATGTCGCAACATGAATAGCCTAAAATTGCTAGGCTACACAACTTGATTTGATTGACCGTTACATTTCATTTTTAACACTTATCAATATTTGAATTGAGAATATAATATAAATAGAGTATTAATTAAAATTAACTATTTATTTTTTAAAATTAAATTTAATAAATTTTAAAATTTTAAAAAAATTTAAATTAGTAACAAGCATACTATTTTACAAACGTCACTTTTTAATTAACTGAAAATTTATGATTGTCAGCACTTTTCCCTGTCATGGTATACTGGTCCAAACTTGTTTTCATGTGTCATCACGAGATATTCTTTTCCTTATTAAATATAATCTTTAGTAGGATTTCTTTCTTTGATTTATTTCCATGTTAACGATAACTATAACAATAATCTGGTGATCCCCCCTCAATATCCAACTGTTTGGTTGACAAAATAGATATCTCCCACGTCTGGAAATCACTTTAATAATATGCAAAATCAAATCAATCAATGGGTCGATATCAATATTACAGTGGCTCCTATAATTGATGTCCTTTATAGTAAAGTAAGTAGGTATTATTAGACGGCGACTATTTCATCTCAGAATTTCAAACCTTAATTCTGAACCTAACCATGCTATTTTAATGGACATAAAGAAATCAAAAAAGTATTATGCGCACTAACTAATGACAGAAAACTTACGGCCCGTTTGGTTTCATTTTCAAGTCCCCTTTTTATTTTTTTGTGGGAATAAAAATTAAAAACAAACACTTTTTCATAATTTTTAAAAGAAAAAGTACATATTTTCTTCCCAAAATTCATTTCTAAACCTACCTTATTATTTTATTATACATCAATCAAATTTAAATTTAATTTGACATAAAGTTACCCACTATCATTTTTAAATTAATAAAATATACATATATTTTAAAAAATAAATCTTTTTAAATATAAAAAATATAAATTAACCTACTTTTCAATCCTACAAACTATTATAATAATTACTTTTCAACATTTCATCCAAATAGATTTTCATTTCCACATCACATCACATAACTAACTTTCCAACTTTTAAAAATGGCTGAAAATAAAAATGACATTTGGAAATAAAACCAAACAGGCCGTTAGAGGCCGTTTGATTTCATTCTCACAAGCCATTTTTATTTTTACCTAAAAATGAAAATAAAAAATTATCACTATCTAAACCATTTTTTCAAATATTTTTATCTTCAAAATATTTTTTATTATATTCTCTCTCCATTTCCATCATTTTTTCAACCCTTATCATTACCTTAAAAAAATTTTATCTTCCCAATACTTCTCATACACCATTCATTACAAAAATATTATAAATTAAAATTAAAATTATAATTATAATTATAATATTATTTTTTCAAACAATCACACATCACATTATCAATTAAAATTCAAAAACTACACAAATTTTAATACAAAAACACCAACATCTAAATACATATCATTTTTACACCTATATAAGCCTATAATTTTCTACAACACATCCTAATAAAATTTATTTTTAAATTCAATTATTCTAACTAACTTTTTTCTCTTCATTTTTACTTGAAAATAAAAATGCCCCATGAAAATGAATCCGGCACTTAAGAATGTACAAGTCAGAATGAAAAAGAACACAATGCATGGAATTTATTAATACTATTGAATAACTGATGGGTACTAATAAATTATCATCGCTGGTACCAATATTTATTTAATTAATTACCCACAAACTGGAGAATTAGGAGTATATTAAATTAATTTCATAACTACCGACCTCACGCTGTCACTATAAGTAAACATAACACTAATGTAGTGGGACTAATCAAACACAATCAAAGAATTTTAATAATAATATAGAACTTATCACTATCTACAGTTTGCTAATTGTCAATAATAATAACTTAGTAAAATTTCTTACTAATTAACACTTTTTTTGTCACTTAACAAAAAATTTATGACAATTTTAACAATATTATTGTCTTCTTATAGTAAATTTGTGATTATCATTGCAACAAATTAAATATTATTTGTCTTAGGTATATGTATATATTTACACATAAGATCATTATTATTGGAACACAAATAACTTGTGTGTGTTTTGAGTGTGAAAATCCATGGATGGCTCTAATAACCTTCATGTTGCAGTTCTGTCCTGCCCCGGCATGGGCCACCTCATCCCAGTGCTAGTCCTTGCCAATCGCCTCGCTGCCTACCATAACGTCAAAGCCACCGTTCTTCTAGTCACAACCACCGTCTCCCCGCCGGAGTCGAAGCTCCTCAAGCTTCCCCTCCACAATCTAGTTGAAATCATCGAACTACCCCCTGTTGATATTTCTCACCTCGTGGATCAGTCCACCAAAGTTGTCACCCAACTGTGCCTAATCGTCCGCGAGGCCTTGCCTTTCATCCGCTCCGCCATCGCCAGCATGGACCGCCGCCCCGATGCTCTCTTCGTTGACTACTTCGGCACCGAAACGCTGCCAATCGCCGCAGAGTTCAACATGGCCAAGTATGTGTATGTTCCTTCCGCGGCATGGTTCACTGCCCTAACTGTATATTGTCCGGTTCTTGATCATGAAATCAAGGGTCGATACGTTGATCAACCAGAGCCCTTAGTGATTCCGGGTTGCAAACCGGTTCGGCCCGAAGAGGTTGTGGACCCGATGCTGGACAGGAGCGATCAGCAGTACTATGAGTATATAAGGATGGGGAAAGAGATCCCTTTATTTGATGGGATTTTGTTAAATTCTTGGGAAGCTTTGGAGCCAACAACTCTGCAAGCTTTCAGGGAGAATGAAACCTTGAGGTCAGTGGTGAAGATTCCGGTTTACCCCATTGGCCCACTGAGGAGACCGGTCGAACCGGCAAGTCCAAATAATGACTTGATTAGTTGGTTAGATCGGCAACCAAATAAATCTGTGATTTTCGTGTCGTTCGGGAGTGGTGGGATGCTATATGCAGACCAAATCAGCGAGCTGGCCTGGGGACTGGAGCTGAGCCAACAGAAATTTGTTTGGGTGGTGCGCCCACCCACCAAAAGCCGTGTGGACGATGCGTTTTTCAGCATAGGCAATAGCTCCGATGGGACTACAGATTATCTGCCCGATGGGTTTTTGACCCGAACCCATGATGTGGGATTTTTGATCCCAATGTGGGCACAACAAGTTGAAATCCTGAACCATCCAGCTATAGGAGGATTTCTATCGCATTGCGGTTGGAATTCGACGCTTGAAAGCATCACTAGCGGCGTGCCGATGATCGTGTGGCCGCTTTACGCCGAGCAAAAGATGAACGCCACCTTTCTGGTGGAAGAGGTCGGGGTGGCGCTGCGGCCGCGCGTGTTGCCTGCGAAGCAGGTCGTGGGGAGGGAAGAAATAGCTACAATGGTGAGGACATTAATGCAGGGGAAAGAAAGGAAGGGAATTCGGGATAAAGTTAAGGAGTTGAAAACGAGTGCAGCAGATAGTCTGAGGCATGGTGGCTCATCCCACAAATCTATGTCCGAAATTCTTTCAGTGATTGCCTCGAAAAAGGCCAACACGATTGGGTGACCAACTCAAATTAACGGGAGCATTTTTCGGAACTGACGATGAAGTTCTAGTTATAATTGAACCCATTATCTGATAGTGCAACTTGGTTTCATGTGTTAGAACCATATATGTATATGTATGTATACTAAATAATACAAGGAAGCTAGTGCAGAATTCTTATCTGATGTCTATACTCAGTTTGTATGTAGTCTGTTTGTTGATAGTTTGATCTGAGTGTATATGTCTCTGTGTGTATATGTACATATATAAGACTCCAAGGAAGTATATCTGGATGGTACTTTCCGATTCATGATTAATTTGTGAAATTGAAGGGTTCCAGCTGCAAAATTTTATTTGATTCAATTGACATATGATTTAACATTCTGTTGACGAACACGTTAAAGTTTACTAATATGTACTCACTATATATGTCTTTTAAGACTTGATGTAACATGTACAATTATATTCAGACTTATTGTGTAATTATTAAATTTATCGTTGCAAAACTAGTAACTAATTACAAGATAGAATGAATTTAAGCATTTGGTGTAAATTGGTTAGGACCAAATTCAGTGAAGTATCGTATTCGAACAACATAAGGGCTTGTTTGTTTCACATGATATGGCATGATATATAAATTTTCAAGCCTTATCTTTTGTTTGCTTCACATTTTTATGGCCCATGATACTTTTGCGGCCCGATATGGTATCATAAGCCAAGCTGAATTATGGATCAGATGGCCTGATCCATTTTCCATCCTTTTAAATATGATATGATAAGGAATAAAAAAGTCATTCTTACCCCTCATTTTGGAAATTTAACTTCTTAGAAGTTAGGAAATTTTTGACATTACAAAGGGTAATCATATTAAGCAATCTTACCAATCAAACATTATATAGTGTCAAGTGTGGGATATCACCAATTTCTAAAATTAAAGCAAATAATAGATTACATGGTATTGGATACCATTTCTAATTTATGTATCATTAGGGTTTGTTTGTTTCATTGGATAAAGTTTGAAAGATCCATTTTCAAACTTTATCTCTCGTTTGCTTCACATTTTACGGCCCATGATACATTTGCAGCCCGACATGGTATCATGGGTCAGGCTGGTTTATGAATCAAGTCATCTTTTCTTGATCCATTTTCCATCCTTTCAAAGATGGCTTGATCCATTTTTCATCATTTCAAATTTGATTTGATAAAAAATGAAAATGACATTCTTACCCTCATAAAACCCTATCCTCAACGCTTTTTGCCAAATTTTGAAAATTTAACTTCTTAGAAGTTAGGATATTTTGGACATTACAAAGTGTAATCACATTGAACCATCTTGCCAATCAAACATTAGATAGTATTAAGCATGAGATATCATTAATTTCTAAAATCCAAGCAAACAACAAATTACATGATTTTGGATACCATTTCTAGCTTATGTATCACTAGCATATTAATCCCTCCTAATCCTATATGCCCAAGCAAACAAGCCCTTAGTATATAAATCTTGTCTAATCCTATATGCCCAAGAAAATAAGCCCTAAATATATAGAGAGCTAGTGATTTTTATATGCGGAGTACTAACAGATCAGCTAGTGTTTTTTATATTATATTATCTTATTCAAGATTAATATATAATTAAACAGTCAATTGGGAAAAAGTAGCTAAAGCTACTTACAATTTAGGATTCACTTTCCACTTGAATTTTATTGGCTTTCACTCCCCTATCAAAATTATTTTTTCGAGTTCGCTCCCCACTTGAGTGAAAAAGACAAAAAAGCCCTTACTTAAATTGAAAAATAACAAGAATCCCTCCACCTCCCCTACTAACAAAAACATTACTTCAAAATAACTCATTCTCCCTCATGTTTTTTTCTCTCCATTCTCTCCATTTTCAAAATTGACGCTCATCCTCTACAACGACGCTGTGTTTCGCCATCTTCATGCTGGTGCTGCAATGACTCACCTTCTAATCTTTCATTTTCTTATTTTTGGACTGATTTTTCATCATTCGTTATGTTGCTGAAGCTATAAGGGTTTTTATTTTCGTCCCTCAATTGCATAGGCTACGAGGTAAGTTTTGTAATTTTTTATTTAGTTATTTTTGTATTGAAATACTGAAAGAATTTTCATACATTTCTTTGTTTGCTTCTTGTTTGATCTTGATTTTAATTATTTTTGGCCTAATTTTGATATACTTAATTCACCACAATTAGTCTCTTCTTTTATTAAGAAAACCCTGTAGACATATTAAATTTTCTTAACTAATTGAGAAGTGACACATGTAAAATAATATATTAAATATTAATTTAAAATTTTCTATTTAAATTTTGGGATTTATTAGGTCGGGACATATGGTCCAAAGAATAAGTCAAATATGCTGAAATCCATGTGATCAGGATTCAGTATTAAACTTTGCGTCATATGTCCAAAAATGAAAAGGTATATACCATGATAATAATAATAATAATACAAATAAAAAAAGAGAAATCACATGTCATTGAGCCATTACAAATAATGAAAGATTTTCCATTGTACTCTTTTCTTTTTATGAAAAATAAAATTACTTTTTTCTAAATGTTAATTATAAAAGTACTTTATTGCTGTGTTTAAGTTAGAATTACTATTCAAAAAGAATTTTATTAACATAATTTTCCCATTAAAACATCAACAAAGAGGCAGCTAGTTGAAAATGAAAAGCCTAAAACAAAGGAACTGCAAATTTCCACTGATGGACTAATTCATGTTGACTAGCTGAGGGAGTTTATCATGGGAACTATCAAAGACAAATTTGAAGGAAACGCTAAGTTATTTATGACTTATTCGAAGCCATATACTCAAAGGATTGACAACTTAAAGAAGTCAACTGGTTATCAGCCACCAAAGTTCCAGTAATTTGATGGCAAAGACAATCCAAAGCAGCATGTGGCTTATTTCATTGAAACTTGTAACAATGTTGGGACGTATGGAGATCATCTAGTTAAGCAGTTTGTTCGATCCTTGAAGGGCAATGCTTTTGATTGGTATATTGACTTAAAAGCAGACTCAATTGATAGTTGGGGACAATTGGAGCAAGAATTTCTCAATCGTTTCTATAGTACCCGAAGGACAGTCAGTATGATTGAACTCACCAACTCCCGCCAGTGGAAAGAAGAGCCAATCATTGATTACATTAATTGTTGGAGAAACTTAAGCTTTAATTGCAAAGACAGATTGTCTGAGGCTTTAGCCATGGAGATGTGCATTCAAGGGATGCATTGGGGACTTCAATATATTCTGCAAGGAATTCAACCCAAAACATTTGAAGCATTGGCTACTCGAGCCCATGATATGGAGTTAAGTATGTTTGCTAGCGGAGTAGAAAGGCCACCAATTTAAGAGCTTCGTAAGTCTAAGGAAAAGCAAGAATTCAAGAAAGGGGGCAAACCCCTTGCTAAGGTGTAGAGTAAAGAAGCTATGACGGTGAATGCAACACCCATCAAGTTCCGTACGAAGGCAGAAAACACAAAGGACGAAAGGAAGGATGTCTCCCAAGAAAGAGGACAAATAAAATTAATTTTAAAGGAGATGTAGGCTAAAAACATACCCATTCCTCAATTCTGATGTCTCTGGAATGTTTGATGATTTACTAAATGCAAATCTCATTAAATTACCTAAAATGAAGCGACCCAAAGAAGCTGAAAAAATTGATGACCCAAAGTATTGCAAGTACCATCGGTTGGTGGGTCACATAATCCATTACTGCTTCGTATTCAAAGATAAAGTGATGCAATTGGTCCAAAAAGGGAAAATCTCACTTGAGGAGGATAATGCTGCCTTAAATCATGCTACTATCGAGATTGAAAATGATGTACTTGGTAATCATGACAATGGCATTGTGTGCTACATGATAAGTGAAGAAAAGATTTCCTCTAGTAATGCATGTTAGCAATGACTTTCACTGATGAAAATTTGTTGCTTGGCTCCAAACTCCACAACAGGCCATTGTTTGTGACTGGCTATGCTCGTGAGCAGAAAATAAATAGCATTTTGATTGATGGAGGCTATGCAGTCAATATTTTGCCATTGTGTGTGATAAAGGATATAGGAATCTCCACGGATGAATTGACAAATAGTCGCCTAATGGTCTAAGGGTTCAATCAAGGGGGTAAAGGGCTCTTGGAATAATAAGGGTAAAGTTATTAATGGATGATATATTGTCAACGACATTATTTCATGTCATAGATGCCAAGACATCATACAATATGCTTTTATGCCGACCTTAGTTATATGAAAATGGTGTTGTACCTTTTACTTAGCACCAATGTTTCAAGTATTGTCGAGAAGGTGTGGTAAAGAAAGTGCTTGGAGATAGAAAACCTTTCACTGAAGCTGAATCACACTTAGCAGATGCCAAATACTACAACGAAAATATTAAAATCGCCAAGGCTAAAGAACAAGAGGAATCTAAGCAACAAGATGATCTTGATAGAGGAAACAATGTTAAAGACTTGACTCCAACATGCAGCAATAAAGATCACATAAAGAGAGAGTCGCCTCTAGTAGAATCTGAGTCATTGAAAGAATTGACATTTTCTCTAACCAAGCTTGATGTGAAGAAGCCATCCTCTCAATCACTGAAAGGGTTTGTTCGCGCAACTCAAGGAGTCGAGAAGGAACATGGAAAATCTCTGCATCTTCAAAATGAGAGTTGCTTTGATCTGAAAGCTTATAAACTTCTTGTCAAAGCCTGATATAATCCACAAGAACATTTGATTTAGGAAAACTCCCTCCTGAGGCTTCTGGAAAGCAAACGTATAGATTTAATACTACCCAAAAGATATTGAAGGAAAACGGTCATGGTGTTCAAAGTTCTCGAACGGAACTTAGATTTGCCCCTTAGAATCCTATTCGCATTGCGATTAGGAGAGCTAGTAGTAATCATATAGTTGGAGAGGAATTTTCCTCAGCAAATGATATTTTTGATGAAAATGGGAAGAAAGTCCCGCGAATCTCAATTTTTGATAGACTTGGAATGTGGTGGCATAAAACAAACCCATAATCGGTGATTGAATTCATCCAAAATGCCAAAATATTTGAAATGGGTTAGCGAGCCAAAAAATCTAAGGAGTTCAATTCCTTCACGCATGAAGACGTGCTCTATTTTACATATGTCATGTGGTAGAACTTTGAAGGTTAAACTGTAAACCATTATCTTCACGCGAACTCAAATGGATGAAGAAGACAATAGAGAAAGTGTGGCCTCTTTATATCATATTATTGATAGTAATAGTCAGGCCAATTCGTCAAAATGCTATAGATCGTCTTTTCAAGCAAATCTCCAAGCTTGTTCGCAGCGGTTACCTAAGTGAGAAAGATGGCATCGTAAAGACTGTCCATATAAGAAGAAAGGGTGGACAAACAAGGGCATGCATGGAATTCAAGAAGATTGAACTCGTGGAAGAGGATATTGAGCCAGTATACCATATTACTTTGAGCGAAGAATTTTTGATTGAAGAAGAAAATGCTAAAAATGCTGGTGTTAAAGCCACTGTAGATGAATTAAAAGAGATTAATTGAGGTGATGCCAATGATCTTTGGCCTATCTACATTAGTGCTTTGTTGACTGCTGAGGAAGAAAAAGTATATGTTAAGTTATTAAGTGAATTCAAAGATGTGTTTGCATGGTCGTACAAAAAGATGCCTAGATTAGATCCAAAGGTGGCGATCCATCATTTATCAATAAAGAAAGGAACTCATCCAGTCAAACAAGCTCAACATCGATTTCACCCTGAATTGGTTCCTTTGATTGAAGCTTAAGTAAATAAGTTTATCGACGTTGGGCTCATTTGCGAAGTCAAGTATCCAACATGGATCTCCAGCATTGTAACAGTAAGAAATAAAAATGGCCAAATTTGAGATTGCATTGACTTTAGAGACTTGAATGGTGCTTGTCCTATGGATGATTTTCCATTGCTCATTGCGGAACTCATGATTGATGCCACCATAGGGCATAAAGCACTATTATTTATAGATGGATCATCTGGGTATAATCAGACACGTATGTCACCAATAGATGAGGAGTTGACGGCATTCCGTACTCCTAAGGGTATATACAACTATCAAGTGATGTCGTTTGGGTTGAAGAATGCTGGTGCCACATATCAAGGAGCTACGCAAAAGATTTTTGATGATATGCTCCACAAGAACATTAAGTGTTATGTTGATGATGTGGTTGTCAAGTTTAAAAGGCGAGAATATCATCTCCAAGATTTGAGACAAGTTTTTGAGCGCCTGAGAAAATATCAACTCAAAATAAACCCATTAAAGTGTGCATTAAAGTTTGCATTTGGTGTTACATCGGGAAAGTTTCTGGGATTCATTGTTCATCATCAAGTTATAGAAATTGAGCAAGCAAAGATTGATGCAATTCTGAAAATGCTTGAACCTCGAGACATCTATGAACTTAAAAGTTTGTAGAGGAAGATAGCTTATTTATGAAGATTCATTTCAAATTTAGCAGGAAGATGTCAACCATTCAGCCGTTTCATGAAGAAGGGCATTCCATTTGAGTGGGATGAAGCTTATAGTAATGCTTTTAAAAGCATAAAAGCTTATTTGATGAAGCCTCCTATGCTAGTCGTACCAATATTCTGGACATCCACTGATTCTTTATATTGCAGCTCAAGAACGTTCCATTGAAGCTTTATTGGCACAAGAGAACGATGAAAGAAAGGAAAATGCTTTGTACTACCTCAGCAAAATGATGACGCCAAATGAGGTAAAATATGTGCTAATTGAGAAAATATGTTTGGCTCTACTTTTTGCAATCCAAAAGTTGAAGTATTATTTTTAAGCTCATATTGTCCGTCTTGTCTCAAAAGCAAATCCATTAAAATATGTCATGTCAAAACCTATCCTATCTGATAGACTCGCAAGGTGGTACCTACAGTTGCAACAGTTTGAGATTATCTATGTTCCGAGAAAGCAATAAAAGGATAAGTTTTGGCTAACTTCTTGGCTGATCATCCTATCCATGTTGAGTGGGAATTATATGATGATTTACCTAATGAAGATATCTTGATAGTTGAAATTACACCTCATTGGAAGATGTACTTTGATGGAGCATCCCATAGAGAATGAGCTGGTGCTAGAGTTATATTCATCACATCTGATAATAAAGTATTACCATATTCCTTCACTTTAACTGAAAATTGTTCCAAAAATGGTGCTGAATATCAAGCTCTCATTCTTGAGTTGGAGATGGTGTTTGACATAAAATAGTTGCGCCTTAATTCTAAGTTGGTGGTCAATCAGTTGCTTGGATCATATAAAGTCAAGAAGCCTGAGTTACTCTCATACTTTAATTATGCAAAAAGACTTATTGGATGGCTTGGGGATGTAGAAATTGAACATGTGCCAAGGAAGGAAAATAAGCAAGATGATGTAGTAGCTAAATTGGCCTCTTCACTTGCCCCACCTAAAAATGAAGTGCGTATTCCAATATGTAGAAGTTAGGTTGTGCCACCAATTTTTAAGGATGAGAATTATGAAGAAGACGAAAGCCATGTTGTTCAAGTGTTGGAGATAGAGAAGGAAGATTGGCACCAATCAATCGTGGATTATTTGAAGTACGAGAAGTTACCTGATGATCTATGCCAAAGAGTTGATATCTGACGTCGCGCGGCTCGCTTCATCTATTATAAAGGTGTGCTTTATAGGCGGTCATTTGATGGAGTCTTCTTGCGATATTTAGGTGATGATGAAGCTATGCAAGCTATGGAAGAAGCTCATTCTGGAGTTTGTGGCACCTACCAGTCGGGTCAAAAATTACATTTTCGAATAAAAAGGATAGGCTACTACTGGCCAATGTCAAGCTTGCCGATTTCACGCAAATTTCATTCACCAACCATCCGAGCCATTACATCAAACTGTCGCTTCATGGCCATTTGATGCTTGGGGATTAAATGCGGTTCGACCCATGACAAAGTCTTCTGCTGGGCACTTGTATATATTGGCTGCAACAGACGATTTCTCTAAGTAGACTAAAGCAATACCCCTCAAAGAAGTGACGAAGGAAAATGTTGCTGACTTTATCCGTATCAATATTATATATTGCTATGGGATTCCTCGATACATAATCATTGATAATGGAAAGGCCTTTAGTAATAGTCTGATAGATAAACTTTATCAGAAATTCAATTTTAAGTAGAGGAAATATTCCATGTATTATGACACAACTAATGGTCTTGCTGAGGCATTTAACAAAACTCTGTATAATTTGCTGAAGAAAGTAGTCTCAAAGTCGAAGAAGGATTGGCACAAAAGGATCGGAAAAGATTTATGGGCATATTGAACTATTCATAAAACACCCACACAAGCAACTTCATATTAATTGGTTTATGGTGTTGAAGTTGTTTTACTTCTTGAGCAGCAAATTCCATCATTAAGGATACCCCTACAAGAAGGATTGACTGAGGAAGAATATGCACACTTACGTCTTGAAGAATTGGAGGCCCTTGATGAGAAAAGGTTGGAAGCACAACAAAGACTTAAGTGTTATCAAGTTCGGCTCTCTAGGGCATTTAACAAGAAGGTGTGATCGCGATCTTTTCAAGTTGGGGATTTGGTGCTCGCTGTGAGAAGGCCTATCATTACAACTCATCAGACTGGGAATAAGTTCACATCAAAATGGGATGATCCTTATATTATCAAAGAAGTTTATACAAATGGTGCATATAAGTTGGTTGCTGAAGATGGATTAAGAGTTGGCCTTATAAATGAGAAGTTCTTGAAGCGTTACTATGCATAAAGTTGGGAGATTGCTCCTTGACGCACGAGCCTAAAATACATGTTGCTCCTTTACACACAGCCTAAACTACATGTTGCTCTTGACCCGTATGAGTATAAACTGTGAACGGTACCTACCAAAGTTAGTGCATGTGGTTAAAACTACTAACTTACTCCACCAAAGGTAGTGCATGTGGTTAAACTGCTAACTTACCCCACAAAAGGTATTTTATGTGGTTAAAATATCAAATATCCCACCTAGTCCAAGGTGGTTAAGCAATGGATACTCCTGGCTCGCATGAGTATAAACTGTGAACGACACCCCCTCCTAAAATGATGCTTCCTTTGAACTACGTTATGACTTGATCCCTTTACTAGGGTACTTAGGCAGCTTAGATATTCTTTAAGTTCAGTCATGAGTTTATTTTAAATATATTTTTTCCTTGGTTTCATAAAAAAATAAAAATAAAAAATAAAAAAAGTAGTCTAATTATTTTTATTAGTATGAGTTAATTAACTTATTGAGTTAAAAAAAGAAGAAGAAGAAGAAGAAGTAATTAAGTTTGAGTTTTTAGTTTGTTGAGTTTATTAAAAAAAAAAATGTAGTTTAGTTGTTTTTTTATTAAGTTTGAGTCGTTAATAGTTTAATTGTTTGTAGTTTTAGTTGTTTGAGTTAATTGGTTTGTTGAGTAAAAAAAAAAGTAGTTTAATTGTTTTTATTAAGTTTGAGTTTTTAGTTTGTTAAAAAAAAAGTTTAATAATTTTTATTAAGTTTGAGTTTTTTTTTTTTTTAGTTTGTTAAGTTTTGTTAAAAAAAAAAAGTGTTGGTTGTTAAAGTTAATTAGTTTATTGAATCAAAAAAAAAAAAAGGTTTAGTTGTTTTTATTAAGTTTGCGTTTTTAGTAGTTTAGTTGTTTTTGTTAAGTTTGAGTTTGTAGTTTGTCATGTTAAAAAAACAAGTAGTTTAATTGTTTTTATCAAGTTTGAGTTTGAGTTTGTTAAGTTTATTAAAAAAAAAAGGTTTAATTATTTTTATTAAGTTTGATTTTTTAGTAGTTTAGTTGTTTTTTATTGAGTTTGAGTTTTTAGTTTGTTATGTTAAAAAAAAAAAAAGTAGTTTAATTATTTTTATTAAGTTTGAGTTTTAGTTTGTCAAGTTTATTTTTAAAAAAAAAAAGTAGTTTGGTTTTTTTTTTTTAAGTTTGAGTTTTTAGTAGTTTAATTGTTTTTATTAAGTTTGAGTTTTTAGTTTGTTAAAAAAAAAAGTTTAATCGTTTTTATTAAGTTTGAGTTTTTTTAAGTTTTGTTAAAAAAAAAGTTTTAATTGTTTAAGTTAATTAGTTTATTGAATAAAAAAAAAGGTTTAGTTGTTTTTATTAAGTTTGAGTTTTAGTTTGTTAAGCCAAAAAAAAAAAGTTTTAGTTAATTAATTTTTTAAGTAAAAAAAAAAAAAGTAGTTTAGTTGTTTTTCTATTAAGATTGAGTTTTTAGTAGTTTAATTGTTTTTATTAAGTTTAAGTTTTTAGTTTATTAAGTTTTCTTAAAAAAAAAAGTACTTTAATTATTTTTTATTAAGTTTGAGTTTTTAGTTTGTTAAGTTTTCATTAAAAAAAAAAGTAGTTTAATTATTAAGTTTTAGTTTTAGTTTGTTAAATTCAAAATAAATAAATAAATAAAAGATTTTAAGATAAAAAAAATTCTATTATGTAATCTCAAAAATAAATAATAAATAAATAAATGCAGCATAGTTTATTAAAAATAAGAGGGGACAAAAGGTTCTAAATAAATTTCAAGCAAAAGGACTCAAGTTCTTCAATTCTTCTTTGACAGCTTCCAAGTGTTTCTATTGAAGTTTGCAAATTCTCAACCATTTTATTACTCAATGGAAGAGTACTCTTGATAACAACAATTTCCTCTTCAATCTCATGAATTTTAGGTTGAGCAGTTTGAAGAAGTTGTTGTTGGTATTTCAATGATGAAATCAAATTCTTCTTGCGTTCCTTCAAATTATCAAGCTCCTTCCCAACACATTCTTGCTCTTCTTGGGTGGATTTAATTTGGTTCATTTCTTTGCTTTCTCTAATTTGAGTATTATGGAGATGACTTTTGGCCTCATCTAATTGTTGTGCAAGAATTTCATTGGATGCTTTCTCAAAAAATGTTGAATTTGCTTCATCATAAGCGATGACCTTATTTGCAATAATTCTTCCACATTGGAAATGTCAAATTGTTGAAGCCCTTCATTGATTCAAGCACAAATTAAACACTATCTTTGATAGATGAGAGGGAATCAAGTGGAGTATTTGCTATTCTCTTGTGAAGGCCATCCCACAACATTTGAAGATAGTCTTTTTGATGATTATGTACAAATTTCTCACCTTGAAATACCAAGACTGGAGCACAAGGAGATGATTATTTAGCTTTTATACTATGGAGTGCCTTATCTTGCATTGTTGCATTAATTGGGGTGCCCGTGGCCAACGAGTTAGGTCCCATGATTGATCATCGGCTTCCTTGGGATGTCTCATTTTCATCAACATTAATAATTTCATTTTCCAACTAAAATTTTACATAGGTTTGAGTTAGCAAATGACCAAAATGGGGCTTATTTAGGAAAGAAAAGAAGATGAAGAAAAGAAAATAACCTCTTTGGCAAAGTTCTCTGTTGGCGAGAAATCACTTGGCTTTGGAGATTTGGGACCCTTTTTAAGCCTTTTCCAATGACGATCTTCATTACTACTACTTCTTGTTGATAAGGATTCCTTCTCTTTTCTTTTGAAGGATTAATATCTTCTAAGTTGGGAGGATTTTGAATATCTTCAACAAGTGGTCTATCCCCTTTATCAGCATCCTTGTCCCTAAGAGAAATTTTGATTGGCTTCGAGTTGATCAATTTTGCAAAATTTTCCTTGAAGTAATCTCCATGAATTTTAGTCCACCACTTATTGTAAGCATCCGAAGAGAATTTTTTGCTTTTGGGGGCATACAAGGAAACCACGCTGTAAACATAGAATTGTGTAAAGTGCATAAGCACCAATAGCAAAGTCCTTCGTCCAGCTGGGCTGTGCGAATGTCATGAGCAAGAATCCCGGGAACTTCTTGATGATATCCTAATTGACGACTGAAGCGATGATGACTATAAGGTTCAATAATAAACTAATTGCTTTGCTGCGAAGGAAGATAATTTGAGCGAATAACAGTAAGATATTTTTGCTCCAATTCTCTAGCCTTCCCATCATCAACATATGAAAGTCCTTTATCCTTAGTAATCATGGTGCAAGTCTAGGAAACAAAATCCCCTTTGTAAATTCTCTTGCGAGCCTCCTTTGGATCATAATATTTTGCACTTCTTTCGCCAGAATAAATCACCATTTTTGGCCACATATTCCTTGCCAAACTTGATAATGTGTTTTGAAGTAGTGTGTCAACCAAGAATAGACAAAGTGGATGGGAAAGAAGAATGGACGCGACTCGACCTTGGGAAACCTAAAATTTTATTTAAACTATTATAGATGCTGGCTAAAATTGGAATAGCAAGACTTACTTTCCTACTAGAGGCCATCATCATGCTATCTTGAAAGTACTGGGGCGTATTGAATTAACACCATTGGTAGGAAGAACAGAGGAGCAAAGCCAACAAGCCAAATATGCTGCCAAATAAGTTTCTTCTCTCAAGTTCCTAGGAATCCCAAGTTTTAGAAATAATGCCTCATATGGAGTGGACCATTCTCCATGAACACCAAAATCGCCAACAGGATTGTGAGTTGATTTGGGTCGGACCATCTTTTTCTCCTTGGGTGGTGGTGGTTGATGGTATTTTATGGCTTTCCAGGACCAATACCTCACCCATTTTTCCATAGTAACTTGATAAAGTTGACCTCCATGGGCGCTCTTTTGAAGTAAATGATAAACTTAGAATAAGTATTTGTAGGAATTGGGGATAAAATATACATCCTTTCTCATTAATGCCGGTAAGCTCCTTGACACAAGGAATCACTTCATCATAAAAAGTTCCTATTATAGGGAGGCCTGCAAAACTGTGCAGATCTCGTAGTGATATGGATAATTCTCCAAAGGAAGTTAAAAGAGTATTTGTAAGTGGACACCATGCCTCACAAAATACTTTTATAATCTCAGAATTTCTATCATATGTGAATAATGAAGCATACACTGGATCATACACTTGTGCGACAATCAGCTTGTGCTTGCATCGGCTAAGGACATCTTTAGTCCACTCCCAGTATCCTTTGATGTAATGGAATTCACCATCAAATTGAAAAGTTTCTCCCTACTTGGCTTTGCCCTCAATAACGTTGTGACCTAATGTTGGCAAAAGAATTGATTCATTTGATTGTTGATGACGAATTAATTCGTTTGGAGGACAATGATGAGTTGCCCTTAAAGCCCACACCTTAGACATTTTAATCTCTCGGGACCACTCCTCGGTATGAAGTGAGTTAGTCAGCCTTGGCCACTTTGCTACGTATCTACCAATAAGGAGATTATAAGTAGTCAAAAGTGTGTCTTTCTCTGTAGGTTGATTCTCTTCATCAAGGATAATTAAATGTTGTACTCTAGCGCCAGTTGAAACATGCTTGAAGTAAACTATGATGCAATCTGCAAGGATACAAGAAAAGTTAATCAAATCGTTGAAAAGAATAAGAAAATAGGATGTTTTAAAAAGATTGATAATCATAAAGGAATCAAGTAATGGTGGAAATATCCTTTAGTTTGATGACTTACTTGAAATATGCTCGTTAATTGATACCTTGGTGAAACTCATGTTTTGTTGATAATGGATGCCAAAGAATGGTAGATCAATCTCCCTTCAATTGTAACAATTGATCATTGAGTGAATGGAGTAGATAATTATGTGAATTTTGTAAAATTCCTTTCGTCGAACAGTTGATGTGCAGAGATAAAGCTTTGAATGAATAGTTGAACAGAGAGGTGAATAAACCCAGAAAATCCAAATTTTCAAAGCTCTGTTTAGTGGATTTAATCGCATAACAACATGTGCTTTTATAGTCTTACTTTGAAGTCTCAGTCCAAGTGTATCTAGGAAATTAAAATCCTAGTACAAATCAATTTAATTTCCTAAAGGCAGTGAATGCTTCCGAGAGTTCGACTTGGAGTATGTTTTGGAGTGGTTTGCATTACATATTCAGCTGAAGACTGATTGGTTTGGGTGACTTTGAAGTCAGATGTTGCTTTACAATTTTAGAAAGAAAAAATTGAGCCAATCTGATGGTGTGTGGCAATGAAAAAAATGCCGTCGGGTGGTAATTGTCTTTTGCCTAAAGAAGTAAGTTGGTGGTGGGCCATATGAACAAGACAGAGAAAACTTTGGCTTGCTGCTAAACATGTTCTCAATTTGAAAAGGGAAAGTAAGAATGTTGATTATCGATGCCAGCCACCTGTGGGAATTATATATATATTGAAAAAAAATCAAAAGCAAAAGGTGAAACAAAGCTTACAGCCATGAATTTTGCTTTTAATATGAGAAATAACTTTGGGCTTTTCATGTGAATTTTGATATGGGCCTTTGTTTTGCCCACATATGTAATTGAATATATATATATATATATATATGTTCTCAAATACTTCAAATCTCGTCTCTTTTGGGATTGATTTGCACCCCTTTGTCAAGCCTTGAAGTGGGGGCATTTGTAGGTATATTAAATTTTTTTAACCAATTGAGACGTGACACATGTGAAATAATATATTAAATATTAATTTAAAATTTTCTATTTAAATTTTGGGATTTATTAAATTTAATTCCTAAAAATAAATAGTTAATTTTAATTAATAATTTAATATTTATTTTATACTCAAATCAAATATTGACACGTGACAAAGATGGAGTGTTTGCATCTCTGGACCAATCAAATTAAAGATATTTGATATTGATATTATCTTTTGATGTTTGATATTATCAAAATCAAATATATATGATATTATCTCTTGATATTTGATATTATTTTATCAAAGAGATAACATTTGAAGGAATTCAAGTCAATCTAGAAGTCTACCATCAAACACCTATATAAATGGATGATTCTAGCTCATTTGAAACAACACAAATTCCAGCAGACGAAAGAAACTTTGAAGGAGTCTAGCAATTCTCTCAAGCAAGTTCAAGGAGATCCACAACGTTCAAGGCGTTCTTGAAGGAATTCATATATTTTTGGCATTTGATTCGAGATTAAAGTATGAAGCCCTCGAATTGACGTTATTTTTATTCAAGGAGATACACGACGTTCAAGATGTTCTTCGAGGAATTGATATATTTTTGGCCTTTAATTCTAGATTAAGGTGCAAAGCCCTCGAATTTGTGTTAATTTTATTCAAGGAGATCCACGATGTTCAAGGCATTTTTTGTGGAATTCATATATTTTTGGCATTTGATTGATATTAAGGTGCGAAGCCCTCAAATTAGCGTTATTATTATTCAAATCAAATTTAAGGAGATCCACGGCGTTTAAGGCGTTTTTCACGGAACTCATTAAATTCAAGATTATATTTGAAAGGGAAGAATCAGAGGAATAGATTAGAGATAGAATCCACAGTTGATTAATTGATTTTAATTTTAATTTTATTTGTACATTTTTCTTGTTTTGTAATTTTAATTATTGTAGACAAAAAATTTGTTGTTACAAACCCCTAATATAAGTTTTTTCATACTTGAATATTGTCGATTTATACTTTATTTATTGTTTTAATTGTATGTTTCAATTATCATTTATTTGAATTTAGTAATTATATAATTTATATAAGGTATAATGTAGATTAGTTGTTTGTAACTGAATTTTAGGGATATTATTTGATTTATGGTGTATACAATGTATATAAATCATGTTTAAGCATTTTTTGGGCATCCATTCCTGTAAACTCATCATTAATATAATTAGTATTATTTTCGAATAATATGATATCAATATTCAAACTTTTAGTATTTAAATTGTGAGTTATAGTGTACAAAATCCCTGATTCAATAATATGTTCCAATTTTTTTGGTAACAAAGTTCAAGTTTTTAGTATTTAAATTATGAGTTTGCAGTACACAAAACCTCTAAATCAGTATTCTATGCAAGTTTTTTGGTACAAAAATTGAAACCTTTAGTATTTAAATTGTGAGTTGCAAAAAACAACACCTCCAATTTAGTATTCTATACAAGTTTTTTTGGTACAAAATTTCAAACTTTCAGTATTTAAATTGTGAGTTGCAATAAACAACACCTCCAATTTAGTATTCTATACAAGTTTTTTTGGTACAAAATTTCAAACTTTCAGTATTTAAATTGTGAGTTGTAGTTCCAAAACCTCAAATGCAGAATTTATGTAGTTATGTATGTCTCTCTTGTCTACAGAAATAATGCCTAAAACTCGGGGACCTGCACACCAAACTACCGATGGTAATAGAGACTTTGAATTATATTCTTGGTGCTCTCTAGGGTATATTAAAAATGTTATGAAGGACATGGATGATAAGATGAGCTTTAGACACATTGAAGCACTAAAGGGAACCCTATTTTTGGCGTATCTTAAAATGACTAAATTGAGTACAAATAGTGTCATTAGAGTTGGAACTCTCTTAAGGAGGTTTGATATTAGGTCTTGTTCTTTTATTTTTGGTAGCAATATTAGGCTTCCTTTTATTGTGAGAGACTTTTACATTATTGTGGGGTAACATGTGAATTTTGATATTAAGATAGAGTCAAAAGCTGTAAACTGATTATTTGAAGGAAAAAATAAAAATGTCACTCTAGTGGAGATTGTAAAAAGTTGAGAGAGTTAGTAGAAAAACACAGTGATCAGGGTATATATGATTTGTTATGATGTAAATACTACTAGTTTTCAATTGTATTTTGTTTCCAACTAGTAATTGATCGACACCGTGATTCTTTTTGCCGTACGTGGATAATTTATCTTCCATTGACCTTTATGCATGTGGAGCTAATGCATTTAATTTTTTGCATGATGAGATTTTGTTGCATTTAGGAGGTAAAACGGGAAAGGTCCAAGATAAAAAAAATGCTTTGATGGATGTAGTTTTAGCACCCCAACCAGGGTAACGAACATGATTTAGGATACTAATCATTAACATTTAATTTAATACACCACTACACAAATGGTCATAATAAACTTTAGCTACGAAACCTACAAATACACAAAATATTTACATATGGTACGCTAGTTTCAGGCTTACATATTCAACCTTAACATTTCAAGACCTTTCTTACATATTCAACCTTAACATTTCAAGTCTAAAGGTCCTGCACAACTAGTAGCTACATACAAAACTATTTACATCAGTCTTGAGCATGCTCTAACTTCTTGCCCTTCTTTAGACCCTATCTGGGAAAAAGAATCAGATAACAAACAAGAGGCATAAGTTCTAAGAATTTGGTGAGGGGTTAGAGACAAGGAAAGATAATTAAACAACAAAATCATCAAACTATCAATAGGAAAACTTATTCAAAATGAAATCAGCACGGCTAGTTGATAGGAATCAGAATTGATTATGTAATACTCATAGAGTAGGAGAACAAAGATAACAATGCAAATTTAATAGTATAGTGACCACATAGAGCTCGTCAACAAGATTTAAAGCTAAATAATTAGAAAGGCTGCCGGTGGTCTCCAACTTTATGACTCCCCATAACATATAAAAAAGGGGGCTTCCTTATTCCTTTATTACTCGAGTGATTAGCTCGTCGTAACAACACACACACACACACATACGGCATGGCTGGCCGCATGTCGATCCCTTCGCTCATAGACAGCTAACTTCCAGCTATTTATGAGATAGGATCATCAATGGGTACTAGCTAGGAGACCAGCCACCGTTAGTTTATTCTGCCCAGCGTCTTTTCAAGCTTTTTCCTTGGGCCCAAATCTCCCCAAATTCATCCCCATGGGTACCAACAACAATTGACAATTCCAACAACCAAACAAAAGTGAAACAATCAATCAATTAGTAATGAGTTCAGAAAGATGAAATAACTGGTCGACAAGACCATTTCATAACAATGTAGAACGATGACCTTAGAAAATAATTAGATAATTGGTCAATCAGACCGTATCAATGGTATTTCAACAAAATTAGTAATTATGCATGAAACCAACTAACAAGGCTAGGGACTACAAAGAACACGAATTTATCAAACTCAACAAAAGCTCTTAACATTAGGATGATGGCAAATAGGTAAAACAAATACGAACAAATCGAGATTCACGATTAGCAGACATAATCTTTTTCCCAGCAATAGAAGGTGTTATAGCCTCACCTTTAGTCTCAATAGCAATACTACCGATGTCTATTGTCCTGGGAGATCTGGATCCTCGCCACCTATTTCAATAAAATGCATTTAAACACCAATATGTTTATATAGTATTCTTTTAACAATAATTAAAACTACTTACATGTTTAATGCTATTTTATTCCTTATTTCAAGTGGAATATCTTATTTCTCTAACTTTTTGATCCAGTTAGCATACCGGTAAATTACGCTATAATAGTCCAATTTTATTATCTAAGTTATTTTATAGAATCATCATACATTTATGTCAATTTACAACCAATTTCGAAACATGTCACTTCAGTTAAATAATGCCCATATAGTAATTGTAAGCTTTGGATCAATATTTTATTCTCTTACCAACCATATTTATTTTAATAATCTAAGCCCATGACTTGATAAATCTACACTATTCGTATGAATTTCACAAGTTTTCCCTATTAACAATTAATCCTTACAACGTTATACAATTAAGGCTTTCTAATTACACTAATTAGCATAATTAATGATAATTAAATCTTAACTAACAATCTGGGTCCACATATCACTGTATACTAACTTTACATTCAATCATTCGGGTCCAAAATCATAAACCCTAGTCCAATCAAATTATATGTACATAGAAAATTAGCTTAAAATTTCAATCGAACCCAATTAAGAAACAATTAACCATTCAATAAAATTACCAAAATTAACCAAATTCGTGTCAGTTTTCAATGAGATATCACTACGCATGCGCTCGGGTCGTCGTCCCAAAGATACCTATTCAAAGGTTGCCAGAGCACCGCTGCCTGCTGTCAGAACTGAGCCGTGACACCATCAATATATGCCCCTCTTTTCGTTCTACAAAATCCCTTGGTCAATTTTTAGTTCCGATATTGAATTCCCAGTCAATTAGCTCCAAAACAGTGAATCCGTCACCAGCCATCACCACTCCAATTCTCAAATTCATCATCTACCGGTGACTTAAACTTGAAGTTGAAGCCGCTAACCCTTTCTACTCACCAAGCCCGTCAGTTTTCGCCCCTTGACTGTGACCAACAATTACCAGAATTGCTGCACCACCGTCGGCCCCCATGCTCACTTTTAGCCTCGATTTCTCGCCATTCTACCAGGTGGTTTGAGGTGTTTTTGGTATGCAAGTGTTCACATTGGCACAAGGAAGCAAATGGATGGGTCAGTTCCTAATATTCCAGCATTGGTGAGAAGTTGCCGATGAGATATGAGGCAGGTTGCATGTGGAAAGTGAAGGAAAAACTAGGAGGGGATGCTATATATATTTTTTCATGTTTTAGGATTTACAAATGGACCCAAAATTTTTCTCTCAGCTTTCAATTATGCCCTCTAACGTCTAAGTGCCTTACATTGACTCACCTCTTTTTCAATTGACTCCTTTGGCTTTCCTTTTTTTACATATTGGCCCTACACATTTCTTTAACTCACGCAATTAAGTCTTGCTTAATTAATTTTTTGGTCCTTTAGTTTTTTCTAATATTTAATTAACAACCTAGAATTTTCAAATACAATACTTTTAATTTCTTATCGATTATTATTATCTTTTTCTTTTTATCAATTAGATCTTAGTTTAATTTATAAGATTTGTATTTTTAGGATTTTTTTTCATTTTTAAGAATTTTGGGGGTGTTACAGCAGTATTAGTCTGATGGTAAGTTAATGACATTGTTAATATTATTATTATTATTATTATTATTATTATTATTATTATTATTATTATTATTATTATTATTATTATTATTATTATTATTATTATTATTATTATTATTACTGAGTAACTATCACTTCAAGAAAATATGCATTTTGCTACAATATTTTTCACTTCACTAAAAATAATGTAGTGAAAAAAGACTATTTGCTATGATTTTTCTATTATAGCATAAAATTTCAAATGTGTAGTAAAACTCATATTAAATACTACAGTTCATCGTACTGTAGTAAAAGATATATTTATTTACTATAATATTTATGTGTAGCGAATAATATGTTGTATTTACTATAGTTTCAGATAAACCATGGCAAAAACATGATAATTTACCATACTTTTTTATTAGGGAAGTAAAAACAACGAAACTTATGAAAGTTTGGTAGCAAAGATTAAAATCTTAAATAAACAATTTGCACTAAAAAAAAGAATGTAAAATATATTGAAAGCTATGTTTAATCAATAATATTTAAGGAAAAAAAATTGCTTTCAATTTTTAATATTAAAAAATTATTTAATTAATTAATTGAATTCTAAACTAACAAATAAAACCCTCCAAAAATTTCTTAATTACCCATGATTTTAATTAATACAATTAGAGATAAAATAAAATTTTACTGTAGTTATTATTAAAAAATATTTGATTAATCAATCAAATACTTAATTTATCTAGTTCGCAAAATCCCTTAAAATAGTAGGAAAACCCAAGTTTGGAGGTAAAATAAAAATTTGCCTCCAATAATTTTTACTATAAAAAAATTGATTAATTAATTAAAATATATTTAAATTAGCTAATTAGCAACAAAGCGGCCATTGGCCTAGTGGCATCATCTTTACATACATAAGTGTAAGGTTAAGAGTTTGAGTCTTAATGAACTTATGGTGCGCGTGTGTATAAATACTTTTATTTTTTCTTACATTTATTTGTGGTGAGAAATTATTTAAATATTTACTACGTTTTTTGAAGTGTGGTGATTAACTACTATATACTACACTTTTTTAATTGTGGTAAAAAATAGTGGTGTATTTGATAAATTTTTTACTAAATATTAAATTTGTAGTAATTGAAGATAATTTTGTAGTAAAAGGCAATTACTACGGTTGAAAAAATATAGCTAAGCTTTTACCTTGTTTGCAATGTCTACGGCTAGAAAACGTGTAACAAAGCATAGTTAATAACTTTTTACTATTCTTAATTACTATTTACTATACATATTTAACTGTAGTAAAAGGCAAACTTTTTTGTATTATATAACATTGCATAATTATTTTTTTCAATAACAAGCTTGGGTTTATGAGCATATTCCTTGCTTGGGAATGGTAAATTCATTGCCTTCATTTACATGATAACTTTGATGGTGTGAGAGTAAGATCCCCATGAAAGTTGCTGATACAAAAGGAAAATTCAAAACGATTACAAGAAATATAATAATAACTTATATTCTTTATCTTAGTTGTTATAATAGTTTTGCGTACATATAAAATTACAAACTAAGCTGTAGAGTTTTGTTTGAACGGGTTGTGCATATTTATCCGTTCCCTGATGCGGAGAAATTATTGTTACCAATACATCACGAAGCACTAACCATTGATTCGTATGGCTTGCAAGGAATGTTGAATGAGAAAGAGAAAGAGATGGAATTACTAAAAGAGAGACTTTTGTATCTTGAGAATAAAAGACTTGCTATTCGAGTTGAGGCTGAAGAGGAGAAAGACAAAGGGAAATCAAAAGAAAAAGAGCCAGAAGAAGAGGAGGAGGAAAAAAAGAGGAAGAGAATGAGGAAGAAGATGAGCTTGAAAAAGAAGAAGAAGAGAAAGAGGGAGGAGAAGAAGAATAATAAGAGGTGGAAAAAGAAGAAGAAGAAGAGAAAGAGCAAGAAGAGGAAAAAGAAGGGCAAGAAGAGCAAGAGGTAGGTGATGATGGTGGAGTGCATCCTAAAAGTCCTGAATTAGGGGATGTTTCACCTTTGGAAGTGCATAGCTTCTATTATCAAATATATGGGAGAACGAGGTGACACGACAAAAAAAAAGAAAAGAAATGGACTTTGTTACCCCTCCTAGAACCACACCATGAAGGACAGGAGTGAAATAGATTGCTCGTAAAGACCATGGCAAGAAGAAGAAGGTACGTGTATACAAGTTTTAAATACTGCATAGATGAGTTTTCATACTTAATGTAAGTCTGACAAATGCTGAGTTATATTAGAAAATATACTACATAGTTGGACTAAAGTACTAGATAAGTGTATTGCATCTTTGGTAGGAGAAGATGAAGGATGTCGAAAATACTGAGGAGATAGAGGTTGGATCTGCAGAGTCCAATTTATCAGATAATGAGGACTTCTTCAATTAGTTTCGAGGACGAGCAGATTATAGAGGGCGGTCCAAGATACCTGATAAAGAGCGAGAAATTATTGACTCATGTTTACAACTAGATAAACTAGAGTAATTATACTGAATACTCATTATTCTTTTTATAGTAAATTTTTTATTTGAGAAACATGATGATTTATTGTTGTAGTGTTACTATTTAGGTGGGACCTACTTTAGAAATTGGAGGATATGTGTTGTGCAATCTGTTGTTTGGGAAAGAGTTGAGGTCAAATTTAATTGATTGTTACATGAAGATCTTTTGCAGCCCTTCATTCAAAGAAAAATGTGATCACGATATTGGGTGTATGTCTCCATACAAGCAGGTATGTAGTATTTTTTTTTTTTCAAATAAAAGTAACTTGATTTAACAAGCTCTAACATTAATTGTTGACAGAAGAAAATTCTGAGAGAACTTGAGAAAGCAAATAAGAAGCGTGCTACAAAGCAAGATGAATTTCTAGAATTTATTGGTCAATTGACCACATGCAAGTTACTGGAAGAACTTAATTTAGATGTATTAAACAAGTGCCAATTTATTATATTCATCATTACCAACCATTTTCATTGGTTCCTCTTTATCTTGGATACAATTGAGAAGAGTTCATACAAATGAACTCATCATGGTCTCCCTAGACAAAAGAAACGACAAAAGTTTTTGTAAGTACGCTTATATTTGCGATATATCCATCAAAGTATTTGAATAAAAACCAACAAATACTTTTGCAGGCTAAGTCTATGACTGGATACCTCCAATATTCATTGGGGTATATTATGCCACAAAACAAAGTGAAAATATATTTTAGTTGCCAACAAAATGGGGACCTAGACTGTGGAGATTATGTATGTCTTTGGGCAGATTGTTTTGCCAAAAACACCAAGGATTTCCAGGAGTATACAAATAACTAATCTATGGATGTGTATCGAGCACACATTGCTGCAAAATTTCTGACCGATGAGCATGGTTTAATGTATTCTAGGGCTAAATGATTATCTTTGGATGATTATTATTTGGATAAATTTACTTTTTTATGTGGATATTAAGGTGATTCTTTCAGTATTCTGACATTCTTACTTGATAACATTTATAGTTTGTGTATTTAGATGACCAGAATAGATGGTGTCTACAAATTATAGTATAATTTGAAAATATATTTATATATAGATACTGGTAAAGATATATTATAGGTTATGGAACCCATATTTACATAACTAGTGCGTAGATCGAAAAGATGGTATCAGGTATAAGAAAAAACCCGTACAAAAGCAAGTACAGAAACACACAAAATAATACATAACTAGGCAAATTAAGTACATAAACGTAGTTTTGAATTACATAAATGCGAAAACTAGGTACTTTTTTCTGGATTTCCAGCATTATTCTTTGTATATAAGTTATCAAGTTCAATTCATCATAATCTAGTCATTGTATGATCATTAGAACATGATATATTAGTCCTAGGACTCATATAGTCATGATAGGTTTGGTGGTTTTTGATGGTGGTGTCGGAAGGATTCATTTAGCTCATGTATCAGTAGTTTATACTAATATGAACGAGAGCACAAGTGGTTAGATATGTCTGTTTGTGTTCCCAACCATTTCAACATGCGCTATCACAAGTATTATTTGAAGAAAATATGATTTTATCGTATTAGGGTCACTTGTGTATTTTTCCACGTATTGAATTGAAACTAAACTCGGCCTTGGGAAAAATAAGTTCAAAATCGCTCTAAATAAGTACATAACTAGGGATAATTTAGTACATAACCGCAATTCTGAAGTAGATAAATGCTAGAACAAGGTACTTTTTTGTGGATTTTCAGTATCATTATGAGTACATAAGGTATCAAATTCGATTTGTCCTAATTTGGCCATTGCATTATCATAAGACCATTACGTATTAGTCCTAGGACTCATATAGTCATGATAGATTCTGTGATTTTTTATGGTGGTGTCAGAAGGATTTATCTAACTTAGTTTGTACTAGTATTAATAGAAACACGAGTGGTTGGATACAAGTTTTTGTGTTTCCAACTAGTTCAACTATAGGTGTCAATTTAGGGTTAGAACCCACAGGCTCAACCCAACTCATATGGTTTTGGGTTGGGTTGATGGGTTGGGTTGGGTTGGGCTCAACATTTCAAAATGAGTTTGAGCGGGTTGGGTTTTAGATGGATTGTATCAAATTTAGGTTCAAAATAGATTTTAACTAGGGTTCAAAATGGGTCCACTCAAAAATTTTAATTAATTTAATAAATCATCTCATTATGTTGTAAAATTATATATTAAATAGAGTGTAGAAGGCATAATAATATTACTATGGTCTTTTGAATTAATTTTTTTGAAATAAATAAATTAAATCAATTTTTTTGTTTTCTATTGGAACCATTTCAAACTCAACCCACAACTCAACCCATTTTGAACCCAACCCACCTATTTGCCACTACTAAGTTCAACATATATTATCACAATCATTTCTTTAAGAAATCATGATTTTGTTGCATTAGGGTTACTTATGTGTCGTTCCATGCATCGAATTGAGATTAAACTCGGTCTTTGAAAAAGCAAGTATAGAAACATGCAAATTAAGTACAGAGCATTGGCGAATTTAGTACATAAACACAATTCTGAAGTACATAAATGCCGAAACTAGTTATTTTTTGTGGATTTATAATATCATTCTTAGTACATAAGTTATCGACTTCAATTTGTCCTAATCTGGTCATTACATGATCATAAGACCATTATGTATTAGTCCTCGGATTCATATAGTTATGATAGGTTCAATGGTTTTTGATGGCGGTGTCGGAGGGATTCATTTAGCTCACACATTAATGGTTTATACTAGTATGAATTAGAGCACAAGTGGTTCAATGTAAGTGTTTGTGTTCCCAACCAATTCAAGATATACTATAATGACAATTTCTTCAAGAAATCATGATTTTGTTTCATTAGGGTCACTTATGTGTTGTTCTATGAATCAAATTGAGGTTAAGCTCGGCATTTGGAAAAGCAAGTATAGAAACATGCAAAATAAGTATAAAACGTTGGCGAATTCGTACATAAACGTGGTTCTGAAAAACATAAATGCCAAAACAAGGTACATTTTTGCGGATTTTCAGTATGATTCTCAATACATAAGGTATCAAGTTCAATTCATTCTAATTTGGACATTGCATGATCATAAGACCATTACGTATTAGTTCTAGGGCTCATATAGTCATGATAGATTTAATGGTTTTTGATAGGAGTGTTAGAAGGATTCTATGGCTCATGGATTAGTAGTTTACACTAGTATGAATGAGAGTATAAGTGATTGGATGTGGGTGTTTGTGTTTTCAACTATTTGAACATGTGCTATCGTGACCATCATCTGAAGAAAAGATGTTTTTATTGTATTGTAGTATCTTATGTATTGTTCCAAGCATCGAATTGAGGTTAAACTCGGCCTCTGTAAAAGCAAGTACAAAAACTCGCAAAATAAGTATATAACATTGGCAAATTTAGTATAGTATTGCAAATATCAAGTATAAATATCTGAAAATTTGTTATTTTATTTTTGGATTATGGTATCATTCTGAATACAAAAATGGTATGTTTTTCTCAATTTAAGGTATCTTTTTTAATATATGAGAGCATTTTGCTAAAATGAGGGATTACTTTTCTGTTGTCCATTTTCAATAGTATACATTTTAACTGTCGTTCAATTTAAGCATTTTAAACCTTCTAAAGTTGATATAGCCCCGAGATCCTATTTCTCCTTACAGTATTGACTTCAAAACAAAGCATTTTATCGCCTATGATGGTGCTTCACACTAGTAGTTCGTGTTCCCAACAATTTCAACATGTGCGTATCCCAACCATTAAATGAAGAAAATATGATTTTATGATTTTTGGATGGTCTTATATGTAGTCTCACTAGTAATTTGAGGCAAATTAGGCCATGCAACATTTAAGTATAGAATCACTTTGGTGATGTATTACATGCTGAAGAGGAGGTATTGTTCTTCTCAAATCAAGTATGTTGTTGCAAAAATGAAGAATTATTTTGCTGAAATGAGGTATTATTTTCTGTTATCCAGTATTAATTATACATATTTTAACTATCGGTCAATTTAACTATTTTAGACCTTTTAAGTGGAGTGAGGTGATAGGTAAGGATCCATAATTTAAAACCAAAATAATATAAACTCAACTTCCTATCTCCAAACCTAGGATCATTTATCATGCCATAAATTAGGATTTAAAATCAAGAAGACTACCTTTGATGTATAAACAAGGTGTCGATGTAGATCTTCAATGGACTCTTCCAAATCAAGATATATTATCTCCTCTTCTTGGATCCGTTTTCTCCACACCAAGAACTCATTAAAATAGCAACTTTTGCTTGTCAATACACCTCCTAAACAGTCCCAATCTGGCCAAAAATAGGAGGAAAAAATCTGCTACTAGTTGTTCAAAATTTTCTCCAAAAATTGGCCAAGCGGAATGTTCAATTCTCCAATTCTAAGCTTTTCAAGTGTGAAGCCTCTAATGTTGATCCACACACCTAGGAAAATCTCTCAAATCCTCACAACCTTTGCTAGAGAAGAGATGAGAAAGAAGATGATGGAGTTGGCGTTCTTAGGAAAGAGATCAGAGAGAAGTTGTGGGTAGTTACTCAACACATGAGTTGCGCTACCTATGGGAGTGAAGAAGGATGCTTAGATTGAACGCTCATATGGCCGGCCACTATATGCTTTTATAGGGTGAGTAGGAAGCTTCCTTCATTCCTTATCCACATGTGCCAATAGCTAGTTTCAAAATCTAGTTTGGATTGGATTCTAATTTCTCAAATTAAAATCCTTATCCTTCCAATTAAAATAGACTCTTCCGTTTTATCTCCCTCCAATTTTTTTAATCTCCCAATTAATCAAATTAAATCTTTTAATTTAATTAATTTTAACTTAACTCTTTCAATTAATTAACTTAACTCCTTAAGCTAATTAAAATCAACTCAACTCCTTAAGTTGACTTCTAACTAATTAAATTTGTCACATGACACCAATTAAATTAATTCCTTAATTTAATTAGCTTAATTTAACTCTTTAAATTATTTTGATTGATTTAAACTCAAATTAATCAAGCCAAAATGATCAATTAATTAATAATTAGTCAATTTGCTCTCTCAATTTCTATGGTAAAAACCGCCACTTGAATTTTTCTAAGTCCTTAGAAAAATTACTCAATCAAATAAGAGTTTTCCTTAAGCTTTTGTGTGTGACTCATGAGGTTCACCAATTCATTAGACATGGCCTTACAACTCTTTGTGATATTTTGAATATAGAACATTCGAATTAGTTTAAACTTTTTTAATAACTCTGTTAATTAATCTCCATTAATTAAAAAGTACCCGATCTTTATGGTCAATGCCTAGCGACAAGTCCAGGGAACCTAACCAATTAGATGAATGAATTATATTGAATTGAACCATTATAGCTTACGCTTACCACGTAAATATGGTCATCCTGACTCCTGTCTCCTGAAAGAGGCCTACGGCAAAATATTTGTCTACTCCCTAATAGCCTCGATAACTATGTCTCTATATTAAATGCTCAATTCCCCTTCACTACAACAAATTACACTTTTAGTGACGAATAATTTCGTTACAATAAGGCTGAAATTTGTTACCCAAAATATTGGTAATGAATTTTTCGTTACTTAAGTTTAGTACCCTAAAGCCCATTGCAAAAAGTCTTAGTAACGAAATTTATGGTTTGTTACGAATGATGGACTTATGGTGACGAAATATATCGTTACCAAAAATATGATATTAGTAACAAAAAAGTATATTAGTTACAATAGATTTTTATAGTGTAACAAAATATTTAGTTACTAAAACATTGGCAATTTTGTTGCATTTTGTTTTTTTCGTTACCAAACATAATATTGTTCTTTGATCTCGCTGGGCTGGCTGGTAACTGGGCATGCAAACTCTGGGCCGACGAGATGGGCTGGACCGACTGGGGCTCAGTATGGGCACACCGGGCTTCGCTCTCTAGACTTCGACGCGATAGGCTTAAGGCAAGCACCAGACCCATTGGATTGGGCCCCCGAGTTTTAGGCTGCTTCATCAAGCTTTAACATACTGGGCCAACCACTACACTGAACTAAAGTCGAACGGACACGGTCCATGGACTTGGCTAGGAACTGCTGGGCCCCCGCTCATTAGGCCTTGAACTCGGGCTCCCCTCTTCGTCGCGCTGGGCTGAGCGCTTGGGCTTGCTGGAATGGCCCAGCATCTTGGGCCTGGGTGCACTGGATTGCTCACTGGGCCTCGAACTTGGGCTCCCCTCTTCGGCGAGCTGGGCTGGGATGGGAACTGCTGCTTGGGTCTGTGAAATGGGCCCAACATCTTGGGCCTGGGCACGATGGACTGCTCATTGGGCTTCGGGACTCGGGTTCCCTGCTTTGGGCGCTAGGCTAAGCGACTGGGCCTGCTGGAATGGGCCCGGCATCTTGGGTCTAAGCGTGATAGACTGTTTGTTGGCTGGAGATAAATCCGCAGGTTCTCTTGAAGTGGGACTCGAACTCGCGCCAGTGCCCACGTGAAGAAAGCTTCTAACCATCTTGCCTGCAAAGGATATGAGTTGAGATGAAAATACGCATGTATACTTATTCTCTTTGCCTACATTATTTTGTTCAAAATAATTAAAAATTTTAAAATTATTAAAATTATATTGTTCAGATAAAATTTTAGATTTTATTTTTATTTAATTATTTATTTTGATTAATAAATATATTTTTTTTTATTTATATATACACACATAAGGTCTCACAGGGTTCAAAATCTAGATCTCACACATTTTCACTTATTTATTTTTTATTAATTAATAAATTTAATGAAATTAGTTTAAATTAGGGCTTGTTTGTTTATGAATTGAAGCATTTTGTCAAAATATTTTAGCAAAATGATTTTTCAGAAGTGGGGTTGGAGAATGTAATGGTTGTTTGTTTGAATTTTGGGTGGTAGGTGGAAAATAAATTGGGAGAAAATTATTTATTTATTTGTGTTTTAGGAGGGAACAAGAAATTATATCAATAACTTTTTTATTGGGTTGGTAGGGTGAAATTGACATTTTAAAATTACTATTGTTACTATGATATTTTTAGATCTTATTTTTATTTTTAAATTATTTATTTTAGTTAATAAATATTTTTTTATATTTAATAAATATGTTCAACTTAATCTAATTAAATTAAATATGATTATTTTTTAATATTATTGAGATGTAATTTAAAAACAAAATCATATTTAATTAAGAGATGGATTTGATTTTTATTTTTCTTTTATAATTAATAAATATGTTTAATTAAATTTGATTAAATTACTTTAGATATGTTGATGATTTTAAATTTTTACTTTTTTAATTCAAGTTCAATTAAAAGATTATTTAATATTTAAAAAAATTATTAATAAAATTATTTAAATTTATTCTGAGTAATTTAAATAATATTAAAATTAAACCCCCATGTTAAAGTTTCAAATAAGTTCAGGGGTGTTTCTGTCTGAAAAATAATCAAAACAACTTTTGAAGGATATTTTTAATTTTTTAAATAAATTTTCAACCAACGTCTACAAATTTGTTAAGAATGATAACAGTTCTTCAAAAATTTAATTAAATATATGAGGATAAAACCTAATTTTATTAATATTATAACTATATTACTAAGTTTATATTACAATGTCATGAGTATTTCAAAATAATTTCAAAATTTTCAACTATATTAAAGTTATACAAGTTGATCAATTTCAAAACAACTTGCGTTAAATAAGTTTAGAAAATTTTCAATAAATGCATGTTCAAATTGTCCACATCAATATATTATTAGTACAGAATATTTTATTTTTTAAAATAAAATTAATTACACATAAAGACTAAAGTTTTTAGAATTTATAAACAATTTTTTCTAAAATCTTTTTGTTCAAAAAACAATGTCCTAATAAATAATAACAAAGAATAGAATTAAATTTTTAACCTCCATAATAATACGTCATAATTCATCTTATAATATAAGATAAAACAAATAATGTTTACAAATACTATTTATACACAAAATGGCGGGAGGAGCAAAAATTTGGAGGTAATAAAAAAATAATAGGGGAATTCATTTTTGGAGGATAAAAAGAATGCTAACAGTTCTTCAAAAATTTAATTAAATATATGGGGATAAAAAATAATTTTAATGAACTTATAACTATATTACTAAGTTTATATTACAATATTATGAGTATTTCAAAATAATTTCAAAAATTTCAACCATATTAAAGTTATACAAGTTGATCAATTTCAAAACAATTTGCATTAATTAAGTGTAGAAAATTTTTAATAAATGCATGTTCAAATTGTCCACATCAATATATTATTAGTACAAAATATTTTAATTTTTAAAATAAAATTAATTACACATAAAGACTAGAGTTTTTAGAATTTATAAACAATTTTTCTAAAATCTTTTTGTTCAAAACAATGTCCTAATAAATTATAACAAAGAATAGAATTAAATTTTTAACCTCCATATAATACATCATAATTCATCTTATAATATAAGATAAAACAAATAATGTTTGTATATACTATTTATACACAAAATGGAGGGAGGAGCAAAAATTTGGAGGTAATAAAAAAAATAATAGGGGAATTCATTTTTGGAGGGAAAGTTATTTTTTTGAAGGAAATATAATATGTAGACCAACTAATTCTTAAGAACAACTTGTTCAGGTCTATGAAAATTAATAATCATTACATTTAATAATATACTTTAAGTTAATACTTTTTTACAGTATATTAGATCGCGAAAGTTATCTTCATTTTGGCAATTTATATAGTAAAACATGCACACAATTAACATATAGATATCTATAAGTTATAAAAAAATTTAACTGGCCAATACAACGATTAAAAAACAAAATGTAACATTAACTTCAGGGGCCTTTTTCTTTTCATTAAGTATTATGATAAACTAGATTTCTTTCTTTTCTTTTGCTATTTAGGTATGTAACCTTTAACTATTTGTTTAAAGGAGTTTTTAGAATTTTTCTAAAAGAATATTGTAATAAATTATAATAATAAATTAAATTCTTAAGCACCAAAATTTATAAGTCCAAATTATATGTTATTTAACCATTTTAACTATAATAGAAAGTCATTTAATAATTTAAAAAAGTATATGTCAATTCATCATATAATCAAAGATAAAAGAAATTAAGTTTGCTATAAATTATTTATACAAAAAAAATGGAGGAGCTAAAATTTAGAGGAATCGAAAAAAATGAAGAGAATTCATTATTATTAGATGGAATCAAATTTTTGGAAGAAATCAAGTTAAATTATTAATAAAAATAATCGTTAACATTTTTAATGGGCCAAAATTTGGAGGGAAACAAAATTGCATTGCCATCCAAATTCATTAAATAAATTTATACATATGTATAAAATAAGAATATATGAAATAATGAGAAATGAGAAATAATGATAAATTTATATATGTATAAAATGAGAAATATATGATATATCTTCTTTAAATTTTATTGAAATTTGTATATATGCATATATATACTATATATGTATATAAGTATGAGAAATGAGAAATAATGATAAATTTATATATGTATAAAATGAGAAATATATGATGAATCTTCTATAAATTTTATTGAAAGTTATATATATGTGTGTGTGTATATATATACTATATATGTATATAAATATGAATAAAAAATTATATTATATATATTTTTATAAATATTAAATATTATTTAATTTGGAATGAATAAATATAAATAAATAAATAAAAATAAAAGTAATTTAAATTTTATTGATAAATTTATATTATATATATATGTGAATAAGTATAAGCAGAAAAAATAAGTATACATGTATGAATAATTAGAAAGAAAAAAGATAAAAATAAAAATTATTTAAAATTTTATAGATAAATTTATATATATATATGTATAAAATGAGAATATATGAAATAATGAGAAATGAGAAACAATGGTAAATTTATATATATGTATAAAATGAGAAATATATGAAATAATGGAAGAAGAGAGAAATGAGAATAAAAAGAAAAGAAAAGAATGAAAAAAAAAAGAAAAAAAATAAAATATGATAATAAAAAGTTATTTAAATTGAATTATATATATGTGAAATGATTAAGGGTAAATTGATCTTTTTATATTAAAATTATGTTAAATGGGCAACAAATGTGAGAGGGGGAGGCGGTGTGCGTAGTTTTATAAAACATAAGAAAGTTGTTTTGTATATTTTTTTTTTTCTCATGAGAATTTGATGCTTATTTCACAAATCACATGGGGGTAAATTGCGATTAGCCCAATAAAATTATTACCATTTCAATGAAGCCCTTACTTTTCTTTTCTTTTTTGCTAACGTAGTGTTTGGTTGTATTGGAAAAATTACATTTTGGTCCCATTGGATGGGGGGTTTGCACTTTTGGTACTTAAGTTGACACTTATAGGACCAAAACTCTAAATTTTTTAACACATTTGTATAGTACCTCAACTTTCATTAGTGTTCTGGCAAAACCGTTAAATTAAAAAAAATTAATTACCCAACAGCCCCAAAATTTTGATTTATTTATAAAAATTCCACAAAATTTGAAATGCCCAATCAACCTTCATTAAAAAGTTTAAAAAATTAATAAAAAAATTTAAAAATATATAACAAAATTCTCATAAAAAAAAAATAAAAATTTTATATATCAATATAAATATTATATAAATATATATAAAATAAATATCATTTAAATATATACATAAATATATATATATATATATATATATAACAGCCACCACTTCTCCCTAGAGGTGTCAAATGAGCCGGGCTGGCTAATAGACGGTTAATGGCGATCCCGATCCGAGTCGGGCCGGCTCGCGGGCCATTCACGGTCCGGACCGTGATGAGCTGAAAATTAAAAAGTCCGGCTCGGCTCAAAATCAACCCACTATATAGGTGAGCCGGTTTATATATGAGTTGAGCTAGGCGGTCCGGCTAGCGAGTTTCTTTTTTTTGAAAATGAATTTAAAATTTTGAAATTTTTATATTTATGTGATTATTAATATTTTTTTCAACACTTATACTTTTTTAAAAGACTTAATAATTTATACTTATGTGATTTTTAATATTTTACAACACTTAAATTTTTATAAAAACTTAGAAATTTATATTTATATTAATTTTTTTTATCAATTATATTTTTCCAAAAACACCACCAAATAAGGTGGTGAGGGGTTTGGCATGGACCCCTCTACTCGTCATTAATTTAGAAAAAATAATTACATAGAGGTGTATTTGACCAAACCTCTAAATGAAAGTACATAATAATAACAAAAATAAATAAATAAATAAACAACTTTTTAATATCTAAACATCTAAACATGTCCAATGATAAACCGATTGTTCACTCAAGTGATCTAAATTGCGCTCAGATTGAGATGTGATGGTGGATGCAGTTTCAAGTCATTCTTCATCGTCTTCTTCAAATTGAGGCAATATGGTCTTCACCTTTCTCAATTTTTTTTTATAATTTATAATTTTTATAAATTTATAATTTATAATTTAAAAATTAAAATTTCTTAATTATTGATTTATACATTTATAAAGTAATAAATTAAATTATACATTCTTGATTATAAATTATAAATTTATAATCTTTTAAAATTAATAATTTGTAATTTGTAATTTAAAAATTATAAATTCTTAAATTTTTAAAAATTATAATTTATAATTTAAATTAAAAAAATATTGTGGGCTAGCCCGCGAGCTGGGCTAGCCCACGGTCCGCGAACCGAGCTGATCCCGGATTGCAAAATTTCAGTTCGAGACGGGTTTTCAAGCGAGCTGGTCCAGCCCAACCCATATTAAAAAATTAAACGAGCCGAGTTGGGTCCGCCCGGCCCGTTTTGACACCTCTACTTCTCCCCCAACCCCTCACCGCCGACCATAGCCAGCGACTGGCTAGGAAAAATGGACAGCAGCCAGCGGCCAGATCTGGCCGCTGGCCTAAGGGTTGGGGTTGGGAGGGTGGGGGGGCTGGTTGGAAGAGGCAGGGGTGGGTGGGGGAGGGGTGAGAAGTAGCAAATATATATATATGTATATATATGTATATACATTTTTACTTATTTATTTGTTGTTAATTAATAAATTTTAATCAAATTAACCTAAATTAATTTTTTTTACTTATGTTATCTTTTTAAAATCATTACATTATTTTGTTCAAAATAATAAAAAATATTTATTTAAAATTATTAAAATTATATTGTTAGGATAAAATTTTAAATTTAATTTTTATTTAAATTATTTATTTTGATTAATAAATAAATTTAATTTTTTTATTTATATATTCACACATCAAGGTTTCAGGTTCAAACTCTAGATCTCACACATTTTCACTTATTTATTTTTTATTAATTAATAAATTTAATGAAATTAGTTTAAATTAGAGCTTATTTGTTTATGAATAAGAGCATTTTGTCAAAATATTTTAGCAAAATGGTTTTTTGGAAGTGAGATTGGGAATGTGATGGTTGTTTGTATGTATTTTGGGTGGTAGGTGAAAAATGAATTGGGAAAAAAATTATTTATTTATTTGTATTTTAACAGAGAACAAGATATCATATCAATAATTTTTTTATAGAATTGGTAGGGCGAAATTGACATTTTAAAATTACTATTGTCAGTATGATATTTTTAGATCTTATTTTTATTTTTAAATTATTTATTTTAGTTAATAAATATTTTTTATATTTAATGAACATATTCAACTTAATCTAATTAAATTATTTTATAATCTACGATAAAAGAAATTAATTTTTCTATAAAATATTTATACAAAAAAAATAGAGAAGCTAAAATTTGGAGGAATTGAAAAAATGAAGTGAATTCATTATTATTAGAGGGAATCAAATTTTTGGAAGAAATCAAGTTAAATTATTATGTAAAACTAATAATAAAAACAATTGTTAACATTTTTTTATGGGCCACATTTTGGAGGGAATACAAAGTTGGAGGGAAACAAAATTGCATTGCTATCCAAATTCATTAAATAAATTTATAAATATGTATAAAATAAGAATATATGAAATAATGATAAATTTATATATGTATAAAATGAAAAATATATGATGAATCTTCTTTAAATTTTATTGAAATTTATATATACATATACATGTATATATATACACTATATATGTATAAGTATGAATAAAAAATTACATTATATATATTTTTAAATATTAAATATTATTTAATTTAGAATGAATAAATATAAAAAAAATAGATAAAAATAAAAGTAATTTAAATTTTATTGATAAATTTATATATATTTATATTATATATATGTGAATAAGTATAAATAGTAAAAAGAAGTATACATGTATGAATAATTAGAAAGAAAAAAGATAAAAATAAAAATTATTTAAAATTTTATAGATATATATATATATATACATATATGTATAAAATGAGAATATATGAAATAATGAGAAATGAGAAACAATGATAAATTTATATATATGTATAAAATGAGAAAAATATGAAATAATGGAAGAAGAGAGAAATGAGAATAAAAAGAAAAGAAAAGAATGAAAAAAAATAAAATATGATAATAAAAAGTTATTTAAATTGAACTATATATATGTGAAATGATTAAAGCTAAATTGATCTTTTTATATTAAAATTATGTTAAATGGGCAACAAATGTGGAGGGGGAGGCGGTGTGCGTAGTTTTATAAAATATAAGGAAGTTATTTTGTATATATATGTATATATATATTCATAGTAGGGTTTGAAATTAAAACAAATGTTTGAAATAAATATTTTAAATCAGATTGACAAGTTGGATTGGGTGGATTTGAGTTGGTGAGTTGACCAAATAAAAATCAGATCGACCCGAACCTGACTTAATACGATTCAGGTTGGGTTAGTATTGAACATTTTCAAGTTGTCATCAAGTTGGACAGGGTTAGGATTGAGAAAATTAATGTTATACCCCTATTTCAACCCAACCCGAACCCGCACAACCCACCTAAATTGCCACCCCTATTGACACCAACTCATTATAAAATTAGTGAAGCCCAATTAATAAAAAAAGAGTTGCTAAAGCCCAATTAATCAACTCTGCAATTTGATGTCAAACCTAATTTTTTACCAAATGACATTAATTTACTAAAAAATTAGTGAACTCATATCAATAAAAGAAAAGTTGCAAAAACATAATTAATCAATTCTTTAAATTAATATAAGATCCAATTCATTTTGAAATCCAATTCACTAATTTACTAGGAGAATTATTGAAACTCAATTAATGAAAAGGAAGTTGGTAAAGCCCAATTAACGAATTCTTCAAATTAGTATGAAGCCCAATTTGCCAATTCACTAAAATATTAGTTAAGCCCAATTAGTGAAAAAAAATAAGCTGGTCAATCCAAAGTAATAAATTATTTGAACTAATGTGAAGCCCAATTAATAAAAAATAAACTCAATTCCTTGAAGAAAGCTTGATTCATCATTTACCTCACTTCAAATTTGTTCGAGACCAGCTCTTAAAATGAGGCCTAATTCACCACTTAATTTACTATAAATTTGGCCAAATCTATTTCATAAATGAAAGCTCCCAATTCATTAAATAATTCACAACAAAGTTATAAAGCCCAATATTTTAAAGAAATTGGCCCAACTAATGGATTATTCACTTCAAATTTCTTCAAGCTCAATCTTTAAAATAAAATCCAGTTAAGTAATAATTCACTAAAAAATTGGTTAAACCTAATTAACAAATTCTTTACATTATTGTGAAGTCCATTTCTTGAACAAAAGTCCAACCCACAAGCATTAGTAAAAATTTAATTTAATATCCATTTATAATTAGTAACGAAAATCATTGTTACCATATGTGTACAATTGATATTTAGAGGGAAGTTAATTAAAGTTTAGTAACTAAAAACTTTGTTACAATATATTTTATTTCCAACAAATATTTTGTTGTAACAAATATATCTTCTTATATGATGGAAAATCCATAACGAATTATTATTTAGTTACGAACATAAAAAATTTAAAGTAACAAATTTGAATTAAAGGTAACAAGACTTTTACTTTGTTACTAAAGAAAATGTTATTTGTAACAAAAAATTAATTTTGTTACAATAAATCTAATATATGTAACGAATTTTACCTTTGTTACCAAAATTTTTGTTACATAAAGTGCAATTTGTTGCAGTGCTTTATGACCTCAACTTTGGAAAATATCTTTTCGAAATTGTCATACTACCTTGGGTAAGGATTTCTTAGAATTAATCATTATAGAATACGCAGGAAATGCTCGTTCTTCACAATGACGAGGAAACAAATCCTGTATCGGATCTCACAAACCTCCATACTTAGATAGCTTATGTCCAATCTAGCCCCGGATGACCTGCTGTGCAATCATGAGCAAGTCAAAGCATAAGGACCTAAATACAATGTTACTATGGATCTCAAGTGTAAGGAATAACTATATGTACTATCGTAAGCTTTGAGAACTCATCACTACCGACATGCCACTACAGCTATCTAGTCGATTCTCAAATAAGACCTTGAGTGGACTTGTTCTCTAACAAGCACCTACTAACATGCATCCAAGTCTAACATAGATTGCCTATGAAACGGGACAATATCCAACCCCTTGGAGTATGCATCGTTCATGCAAGTCTATCTGAATCTTAGATGCTCCATCTCATAAGATTATATGGCTTGGAATATTTAAAATCATGACCATAGAGACTTGTTTCATGATCACCATCATATGTGTGACCAAGTCCCGTAGTCTTGTATAATTTAAGGGCTTCAACCAAATGCTAGTGAAGTATAAAAACGCATAAGATAAAGATGGCCATTTTATTAAAATATCATTCAATCAAGATTTTCTTACAAGTGAGATAGTATATACATGACAATCTTAATTGGCTGTGGGGTACTATTCCAACATTGAGTTGGTATAGCCACACGATAACTTGATTTTCCTTTCATTGTTGACTTTCAAATAAAGTATTTTACCACCTATGATGGTGCTTCATAATATAATTCATGTGCTCGACTAGTATAGAATCACTCTAATGCAATACCATATGCTGAATATAAGGTATTATACTGTTGAGGAAGAGTACACATATATATATATATACACACACCAAAATGAAGTATTACCTTACTAACATGAGGTATTATCTTTCTGATAAATTGAAAAATAAATCTGGACAATAGCCCCACATAAACCTTTCCAATAGCTAAAAAGATTACTCGTTCATAATTTCTTCCACACTAAAATGATAGTACAATATGTCCATATTTTACAAATCTTACAATACAAATAATTTTATAAAAATTGATCTCCAATTAAATATAGTATAGTACAAATACTTTAACTTAACATGTCCATCAAACAAGGATGAATTTAGCAATGAAAAAATTTAATTTAACCGCCTTATGAAATACGATTGCAGTGATTTACCCCCTGTGGGGAAAAAGGTTAAAAAAACTACTTGTCATTTTTAAAATTAGGCAACGGGCCCCCTAATGGGCGTTAGTGCATTTCACGCACGCCTACCGCAAGTTTTTAAGGGTTTTTTTACATATAAAAGATAATTATACCCCTAATGTCAATAGTTAGGTGTTTTTAAAAAAACCAATGGTCCAAATGAAATCTTATTTATAAAAAATATAGGGTAAATGGCACTTTACCCCTTTAAATTTAATTGTTTTGGCACATTATCCTCCAAAAATTACTTAAAGCCACTTCACCCTCTCAACTTAGAGTTAGTGGAACACTTTCCCCCCAAATACAATTTTTGGCAAATTATATGACTGGAGAAAAAGTTATTCTTGTCATGTTCACTTTTTCCCATCTATTTTCACTAAAAATTACAAGAAAAAAGGCATAGAAATCAACTACTCTTGTCATTTCTATAATTTTCAGCTCAAAAATAAAGAAACACATCTATCAAGAACAATAGGGTACTAGGATTTTTATTCTTTTCTTACCTTCAATTAGCTCATTTGCCTTCTCATATTGTTTGGGGAATTAATTGTTGATTGAAATACGAGTGAATGAGTTTTATTACATATATTTTAGTTAGAAGCACTTTCAGTTTTTCATTCATGTGGTAGGGATGGTGGTTGTACTGTAAATAATATTTTCAAATTATTAATTCATTTTGTTGTCAAGTAAAATTGCTCAGCCAACCACATTAAAGAAGCAAAATTGCTAACTTTATTATTATTCTAAAATAAAATTTTCTTACTTTATAAAAGACATTTTCAGAAAATAGTAAAGCTCATTCTTTATTGTAGTAATACTAAAATTATCGAATCAATCTTTGAAGAATCGGAATTATTAACTTTGTCATTCCTCTAAACCATGGTCATCCTAATTAGGAAGGAAAGAGTAACAAGTGCTCAAATACTGAACATAATCTTTCGATTACACACATAATTAATTAGTTTAGCAAGAAATGCACTTTACAAACTAATAGCCCTCTCTAGGAAATATTTATACAACATATTACGTAAAATATCATACAAATATACTGAGGAAGGTGAGAAAAAGTGAAAATGACAAGAATAGTCACTTCTCCAGCCAAATAATCTGCCATAAATTGTATTTAGGGGGCAAAGTGTTCCAATGACTATAAATTGAGGGGGTGAATGCTAGAATAGTGCCCCACAAGCCAATTAGATTAGCCTTGTAAACTATTTTACTGTAAGACAATCTTGATTGAATGATATTCTTTATATGACCATCTTCATGTTATGATCATTATTACTTCACTGGCATTTGGTTGAAACCCTTCTATCACATTAGATTGGGGACTTAGTCATGCATTGGGTGGTGATTGTGGAATAAGTGTTACACGGTCGTGATCTTAAAGTCTTCCAAGTCATAGGATCTTATGAGACAGGGCATCTAAGATCTAGATAGATTTGCACTAATGATGCATAAATCCAAGGGTTGGATGTTGCTCCATTCCATAAGCAATATCATATGAGATGTGGATGCATGCTAGTGGGTGCTTGTTAGATAACAAGGCACTGAAGGCCCGCTCGGAGAATCCACTAGATAGCCGTAGTGGCAAGTTGTCTAGTTTACGCTAGTGCATATAATTAGCCCTATGACATGAGGATCCATGGTAACCTTGTGTTTAGGTCCTCATGCTTTGACTCTTCCTTGGTCACCTAGTAGGCCATTCGGGTAGAGATTGGGCATAAGCTACTTAGACATAGAGGTTTGTGAGATCTAAGAAGGAATTCAACTCCTCGTCTTTGTGAAAGACGAGTACATCTTGTATGTATTCTATAGTGATCAATTCTAAGAAATCCTTGCGCAAGATAATATGAAAATTTGAAAAAGGAGTTTTCTAAAGATGAGGTCATATAGAGGAATCGAACATTGGGAACAGAAACATAGAATCGAAGCTATTAGGAAGTCGGCAAATATCTTGTCCTAGGCCTCTTTTAGGAGATAGGAGACGAAAAGACTGTATTTACATGGTACGCATAGAGCTAGAATGGTTCTCCAAAAGCATTTATTTCGGCCAATTAGTTGGGCTCTACGAGCTTGAGGTTGGACATCGACTTGGAGATTGGGTACTCTTTAATTAATAGAGATTAATTGAATTGATTTGATTAATTTAAAGGAGTTTAAACTAAAATGAATATTTGATATTCAAAAGTCACAAAGAGTTGTGAGCGTATGTCCAATTAATGGTAGAACCTAGCGGGTCACACACCAAAGCCAATTGCATTTCCTAATTGATGGCACTTAGAAAAATGCTCCTAGTGGACCAATTTGAGGATTGGTGAAATTGAGGAAGGAGTTAAATTAAATCAATAATTGAGGAGTTAATTATTTCGTGCCACATGACCATCAATTGGTCAAGTTAGCTTAAAGAGTTAAGTTAACAATTCTTAACTTAAAAAGTTAAGTTAATTGACTTAAGAGTTAAGTCAAATATTAATTAATTAAATTAAAGTATTTAATTTAATTAACGAGAGGAATCCATTTTGGAGGAAAAATTCAAATGAAAGGTTCATTTGGTATGGCATTTTAATTAATTTGAAATTAGATTCTAAATGAAATTGAAATGCACGGAAAATTCAAATTCACATGTGAATTACAACTTGCCAACTTGCAAGGTAAGTTGGCAGTCACCCTTGAGGAAGGTGTCATGCATCCTCACTCTATATATAGATATATAGGGAGAGAGGGGCGGCCACTTATGTTATGTGTGAAGAATTAGATTCTTTCACATTTTCTCTCCAAATCTCAAGTGTTGCCTCATGATTTGAAGCTTCACTTCCTCTCTTCTTCTCCCACCTCAAATCAAGTCCTCATCTTTGCAAATCTCATTTGTATTTTCCAGCTAATACCAAGGAGATTAGGATATAGCATTGGTGTGTAGATCATATTATATGAGGCAAGACAATTTGATAGCTTGCTTTTGGAGATCCACTGTCAGGGCAGTCAGCTTGGCGATTTTTTTCTGGCATTTCCCTGCAGCTTTTGGAGCTGAATTTTTTACAGTAGATTCATCAAGGAGTTGAGAAGATATTATAAGTTTTTTAGGAATTTTTGGAGAAGTTTGGATCAGGCAAAAGTTGCATCCAATCCGCTGTGCCGCTGTGTGACAGTTTTTGGATTGAAGAAGTGTTCATCATTTCCTTGTTTTTGAGCAAATCAAGGTAATTCTCCTTCCTAATCTGAATCAAAAGCATGTTTAGTTCCTTGTTAGCATGTGTAGCCTAGTCTATTTCAGTTTTAATTATTAGGTCATAGTGCTGCAAGTTCCTTCAATGAAGTGGCTTTAAATTATCTTTGGGAGGTACGATGCCAAAATGATTAAATTTTGGGAGAGGGGGGTGAAGTGAAATTTACCCAAAAATATAAAAATATATATTTTTTATAATTATATTATATTATAATATGTATATATATTACATATATACATATTTATATATTAAAAGATATATATTTAATATTACTAAAAACCCTAAACCCCACCTTCCCCACCCCACCCTCAATGGAAAAGGGCTGGACCTTAAAAACGGGTGGCTATGGCCGCAGTAGAAACCAACACCCATGGGCAGCCCCTTAGAAACTGGCAGTCATGGCTACCGTGAAAAAATTGATGGCCATGACCGTCAGTAAAGGCCAATAATTAATATATATATATATATATATGTATATATAGGATAGATATGTATCTGTAGAAAATGTATATATATAAATATAATTTTTTTAAAAGAAAAAGCCGACGGCCTGCCGCCTTGGTGAGATGCGGCTACTGCCATGTATTTTTTTTTTTTGGGGGGGGGGGGGAATGGAGTGGTGGTGGGGAGTGGAGATGGATTGGGGGTAGGGGGTGGGTGTAAGATATAATATTATTTATTTATATATATAATATGTATAATATGTGTATATATATAAAAAAAATATTTTTTATATTTTCTTTATAAATATATAAGTGTGATTAATCTAGACCATTCACTTTCAAAAATTGAATAGTTGATACAAAAATGGGAGAAATTAATGAAAATTAAAATAATAAAAAAAGGAAGATAAAAGATAATAAGAAAATAAAAATAAATAATTATTTAAATTTAAATTTTATTTGAGGTTAATTCAATCATTTTAATATTAAATGAGCAGCAAACAACAAGAGGGTGGTGGTGAGCTACTTTTAGAAAACACATGAAACCTTTTTTAACCATTTTTTGTATGACAAGGAGATAAACGGCCTGTTCCAAATTTCATAAAGGGATTAAAAGATTTTTTCCTCATTTACTAGCTATCATAAGCACGTGTACATGGTGTATTTCTAATCAAACTTCCATTAATTCTTTATCTTCTCTGTATTCACTTTTTCCTAATTGAGGAGAAATAAAATCAAACTCAAGATATGTAGTGTCCCCACTCGGGATGACACCTAGTGGAGGTGCCACCATAACATCTAAATTAAATATAAACTGGGGAATCAAGAATTTAACTGATCTCAATGAAAAACAACTAGTACTAACCCAAAATATCATTCCATAGCATGATATGTACAACCAAGCATCTTAGGTTTCATACAAACATCTTCATAAAATCTCTTAGATAGCTGTCTCGATCTGGTGCAAACTACATATACAATCAAAGCACCTAATCTATTACAAAATAACCCTTCAACCAAAGCATGAGTTCTTGCTTTTCACGTAGACCTGTCTGAAGAAACTAGAGTATAAAAGGAAGATAAGTCCTAAAGACTCAGTGAAGGAAAGAAGATGACATGACTGAAATAAAAACCATTGAGATACAACAATAAATGAACAGTTTAGTAACAAGCAAGAGCTTCTGATACGAATCAATAGCGTACATGACACACACGATATCACATTAACAGATTGTTGGCTATTCCGTCTTTATTACTCTTGAGTTAAATTATAATTGCAAGTACTGGGCATCGGTACAGTATGAACAAGATTTCATTATCGCTCCATTGCTCGAGTACTCAGCTCAGTGGGTAACAATTAGTTTATATGGCATGTTTGACCGCATGCTGGATCCCGTCACTCACAATGCTATACCTCAAGCTACTTGTAAGTCAGGATCATATGTGGGTATTAGCCGTAAGATTTGTATCTGTCGGTTCGTTCCGCCCGGTCGTCTTACGGACCTGGCCCCTGGGCCTAAACTACCCATGGTGTCCCTTTGGCTGAAAACTGCCCATGGCATCCCATGGATTGAAAAGATGTAATGCCAACATATTAGAATTTAACCTTTAGACAATAACATGAGTATAACGAGATACAATATAAAGATCCAATATACTGGCAACAAAGCCATTTTGGAATAATAATCTAAGTATTCTGCTGGAATTGGCACTCGGCCGGTATAACCAAAAATCAAGTATGTCGCTAAGGCCAAATAACTGATATATAGAATGAACTTAAATGTACCGACAAGATTTCTTGAACAATCAACATGATAGGAAATGAACAAGTAATATGGGGTCAGCCGACAAGGTTGTGGGCTACAAAGGGTAGAATCGAATAGTATAATAAAAATTCTGGACACCAAAATAGAAACAAGCAATAACCCTCACAGGAGTGTACACATTAGAAACAATTAACAGTCAAGATTTCAAATAATATACTGATTTTCAAAAAATACAATACAGGAATAGAAACCCTCATAGGGGTCTATCACAACAACGAGTAAGTACGAGAAAGACACTAGATTGGTAGACCCTCACAGGGTAACAATAATTCACAGAACACGATAATCAAATCAATACCAACCCTCATATGGGTTTATCAAGAAAAACGATAGGTATATGAGTGCCAAATTGGCGGATCCTCACCTCAAAGCTTTAAAATGTGGTTACAGTCTACTGATCTGCAGTTTCCTGCTCCTCGTCACCTAACCAAAAGAATCATTTACTTATCAAAACTCACATTCGACCTGAATAACATCCAATAAATAAAATCCTAATATTAACTGTCTAAAATAAGTAACTACCCAATTAATTCAATATATAAGACTTCATCCGAAATTATCGTTAAGAAATACTCGTAATAATGTAGCTAATTTACTACTAGTTATAGGATTCTTAACGATACGAGCAATAGATAAAAACAATTCAAACCCATATAAATATCCTAAATAGTAATAATAAGCCAACTAATTCAATAACTTAATTATTGTCAACTTAGAGCCCAATTTTCTAAATTTAGAATTTTTCTAGCTCAATTAACTCAATAATTCCTCAATTATCACCTTTGATAAAAATTTTAAATCCAAAAATTCAATACCAACTATGCATGAACATTTACTGCCTAATACAATTCGAAATCAATTATTCAAAGGTACAAGAGGTTTAAACGAGTGAAAATGTACAAAAATCCTAATATCAAAACTAATCTTTACCCCGAAACGCACAATCAAGACCCCAAAACACCGAACCAAATGCACCACCGCGGATGAGGGGAAAATTATGTCTGGGAACCACCGCCGCGCCGCCAGGAAAATGCAAAACCACCACTGTTAGCTGTGTCTCGTCTTCCCGAGTCCAATGGTCCAGTGGGTTTTAAATTTTGAGGCCAGGAAGACCTTCAATCGTCGGTCACCACCTTGGATTTTCCTTCTCACTGCTGCATCCGTTCTTTCGATTCTGCTGTCGTCGCTGCTTCCAGCCTTTGTGCAAGATATAGCTAAAGTTGAGGGGAGGTAGTTGGTGGTGTTGGATGGAGGAGATAGCTACCGGTGATGGTGGTGAAGATGGTGAGTGTGACGCGGGTGAAGAAAGGAAGAAAGAAAAATGGTGATGAAGATTAGAATGAAAAAGGAAAGTGAAGAATTACTATTTTTCTAAAAATCCAATTTTCTGTATTTGCAATTTAGCCCCTCAATTACTGTTAGTCATTCAATTAAGTCCTAGTGATATATTGGAATTCAATTTTGACCCTAGTTGACTTTTTCTTTTCATGCAAACCCCTAAGTTTTCAAGACTTGCTCAATTAAATCCTATCTATTTATGGATTGACCCCCAAGAAATTTAGAGAATAACAATAATATAAAGAATAATCAAATTTTCATAAATTTTAAAATGATAAAATTTTAAATGCTATTAATCATAAAATTTTGGGGTGTTACAAACCTCCCCCTCTTAAGAGAATATGTTCCTCGGATTCTTATCTAAATACTAAAAAAGTTTGGGATATTGCTAGCGCATAAAGTCTTCTTGCTCCCATGTGGCTTCTTCCACATTGTGGTTGCGCCACAACACCTTTACTTGGGGAATCCTTCGATTCCTAAGTTCTTGGAATTTTCAATCCAAAATATGAACTGGTTGCTCCTTATACGTTAGATTGCCTTTCAATTCTATAAGCTCATGAGGTATGATATGGGAAGGATCAGGATAGTATTTCCATAGTTGTGATACATGAAAGACATCATGTATCCATGCCAAGTCTGGGGGTAATATAACACATTAAGCCACTTGTCCTACTCTTTCGCATATTTCATAAGGTCCAACTTATCTTTGACTCAGCTTTTCACCTTTTCTGATTCTTCTAACCCCTTTTTTCGGTGATACTTTGAGAAACACTCGATCACCACCTTCACAGTCCAAGTCCTTCCTCCATTTGTCTGTATAACTTTTCTGTCGATCTTGGGCAGCCTTCATCTATTGCTTAATAATTTGTACCTCTCAATAGTCTCTTGAATCAATTTAGATTCTGTAGTTCCTTGAGACTTGTTAATGGTACCTTTATACTCTGCCAAATCCCAATGCAATGGAGATCAACACTTCCGACTATACAGTGCCTTGTATGGCGCCATTTGGATAACAGATTGATAACTGTTATTGTAAGCAAATTCAATCAAAGGAAGATGTTTACTCTAACTCCCACCAAAATCCATGATACAAGTTGGTATCATATCTTCCAAAATTCGGATAACTCTTTCTGACTGTCCATCAGTCTGAGGGTGGGCGGTATAACTAAATTGCAACCTTGTTCCCAAGTGGTTCTGCAAGCTTTTCCAAAACCTTGAAGTGAATTTTGGATCCTGATCGGACACAATACTGATCGAAATTCCATGTAATCTGACGATCTCCTTAATGTATAATTCTGCTAGTTTCTCAACCTTGTAATCCGTTCTAACAGGTAGAAAATATGCCGACTTTGTTAAACGGTCTACTATCACCCAGATACTATCATATCCTCCTCTAACCGTTGGTAGACCAGCTACAAAGTCCATAGTCACCTGCTCCCATTTCCAGTCAAGGATAGGAAGTGGCTAACAGTCCTGATGGCTGCTGGTATTTTGTTTTTACTAACTAATAGGTCAAGCATTTTTGCACATATTTTGTTACATCTTTCTTCATTCCATTCCACCAAAATTGCCTTTTTAAGTCCTGATACATCTTTGTGCCTTCCAAATGTACCGCATGTTTTGTTTTATGTGCCTATCTAGTAGTTTTCCTTTTATCTCTTTAGGCACACATATTCTTTGGCGGAATAAAAGAGTGCCTTGACCATCTATACTAAATTCGGGTTTTTAAAGATCTCAACTACTTTCTTCTGCTTCAGTATCCAACTATTATTGGCCTGAGCTCGTCGTATCTCATTGTAGAGCTCTGGTAGTACCCTTCCTTCTGCAATCTAACCTCGTTGTTTCATTCGGATCACCCCATCTACTCTTGAACTTTCTAGTGTTTCTCTTTTCAATAGATGGGCTATTTTGGCCTTGCGGCTTAATGCATCTGCCACCACATTTGCCTTTCTTAGGTGGTAAAAGATAGAGAAGTCGTAATCCTCCAAAAATTCCATCCACCTTTGCTGTCGCATGTTCAAGTCCTTTTAGGAGTATAAATACTTGAGGCTTTTGTGATCAATGTGTACCTCAAACGTATCCCCATAAACATAATGCCTCCATTTTGTTAAGGCAAAAATTATTGCAGCCAACTCCAAATCATGAGTTGGGTAGTTCTCCTCGTGTGGTTTTAGTTTTCTGGATGCATTGGCGATAACTTGCCCCTTCTGCATCAACACACATCCAAACCCTTCTTTAGAAGCGTCAGTGAATCGACGAATCCTTCTAATCCCTGTGGAAGGGCTAAAATTGGAGCTGTTGTCAATCTGTACTTCATTTCTTGGAAACTTCACATTTATCGTTCCAAATAAATGGTTGATCCTTCAGCATTAATTTAGTCAACGGACTAGCTGTTTTAGAGAAGTCTTGTACAAGCCTTCGATAATAGCCAGCAAGTCCCAAGAAGCTACGAACTTCCATTACAGTTTTGAGTCTTTTCTAGTTGACTACCACCTATACCTTAGATAAATCAACCTCTATCCCATCTGGAGATAATGAGTCCCAAAATTGCCACTTTTTCCATCCAGAACTCACACTTACTGAATTTGGCATACAACTGATGCTCCTTCAGAGTTTTAAGAACTAAGTGCAAATATTTTGTGTGCTCTTCTTTGGTCTTGGAGTACACCAAAATGTCATCTATGAAAATGACCACAAACTGGTCCAGATATGGTCGAAACACTCGATGCATCAGGTCCATAAATACTGCTAGAGCATTAGTTAGACCAAACGGCATCACTACAAACTCAAAGTGACCATATCGAGAGTTGAATCCGATTTTCAAAATATTTTTCTCTTTTATTTTCAATTGATAATATCCTTGTCTCAAATCTAGCTTTGAAAAGACTGTGGCTCCTTGTAAAAGATCAAATAATTCTTCCACATGTGGTAGAGGGTATTTATTCTTGACTGTGACTTTGTTTAACTCCCTATAATCAATGCACATCCTTAGGGATTCGCCTTTTTTCTTAACAAATGATACCGGGGCTCCCCAAGGAGAGGTGTTAGGTCTTATGAACTTCTTTTCTAGAAGCTTCTGTAGTTGGCTCTTCAATTCTTTGAGCTCAACAGAAGCCATTTGATAGGGCGTCTTGGAAAAAGGCGTTGCCCCTTGAAGAGTGTGAATTACAAATTCTATCTCTCTTTTAGGGGGTAACGAGCTCAATTCTTCCGAAAGTACTTCTGAGTACTCTGCTACTACTGCCACTTTTTCCATTTTAACTGTATCTCGGGGCTTGTTGATGAGATATGCCAAATATCCTTGCCCACCTTCCCTTAAAATCTTCATACCTTCTAACGCAGATACGATTGGTATTGGGCGAAGTGTTATTTGTGGAACGGCGGGCAGGTATTGTTATCTTATCCCCAAGAGTGAGGCACTTGGTGTAACAATTCACTTGTGCCTGATGTTTATATAGCCATTTCATTCCAAGGATCAAATCATATCCTTGTATAGACATTTGTATAAGATCGGCCATATATACTTTATCCCCAATTATAATCGGGTAATCCCAATACATGATAGCCATCATTAACCCTATTCCCAAGGGTGTCTGAACTTATATTTGGTAAGTCATGATTTCGAGTTGTATACTTCATTTTTCAAACATAGTTGCAGATATAAAATAATGTGAAGCACCAGGATCATATAAAATATTTCCACTAATTCCAAGAATAGAAATCGTACATTCAAACACTTCAGAAGAGTCGGGTGCTTCTTCTCTAGTCAGAGCATATGCATGTGCTCAGACCTTTGACTTTCCACTAGTTTCTGCAACTTGTTTCCCTTTCTCTACGAAGGCTGGCTTTCCTCGATTCGGGCAATCCTTGAACAGGTGTTGATCACTACCACATGTTACACATCTGCCTTGTTTTCTCCAGCATCCTGATTCTTCGTGGTCTAGTCTTCCATAATATCCACATACCTTTGGAGCTGGATTCATGGCTTCACCGATCTGATAATCTTGCTAATTGGTACTTCTAACCTGTAACTTTAACTGCTTTTTCCTTGAGTTGTTCTGCCCGATAGGTGGTAACCTCCTATTTCGCCCTTTATCTTCATCTTTTTTATCTCCCGCAATTTTGATTCTACTTTTAGTGCCTTACTTACCGCACGACTGTAGCTAGGAAGATCACATGAGAGTAGTCCCCGTCTCAGTTCTAGTTGTAACCCTTCTATAAACTTGCGAACTTGTCCCCCCTTATCAGCAAGTATGTGAGGTGCATACCGAATCAATTGGCTAAATGTAGCTTCATACTGGCTGACTGAGAACACTCCTTGTATTAATTCCATGAATTCTCTTTCCCCTGGCATACTTGGTCACCTTCGGTACATATTTTTCCATAAACTCCCGGGTGAAGTTTTCCCAAGTTCGAGGAGTTCCCTCCATATTCCATCTATGATTGATCATTTGCCACCAGTCATGGGCAGGACCTTCCAAAAGGAATGTAGCATATCGGATCTTCTGCTCATCGGGATAACGCAGAGTTTCGAATATCTTTTCCAAGCTTTTAACCCACATCTCAACTTTTCTATCATCAGGTTCCCCTAGGAATTTCTAGGGTTGCAATTGAAGGAATTGATCTAAGGCTCGGTCTTCTGCAGGCTCTTCAACATTCCCTGTTTGGTTACCTTATCCCTGCTGCCTGACAAAATTGCATAACTTGTTGCCACATATGAAACATGGGCTCTGTTGGTTGACCCGCAGCTGGTTGGTTAATAGGAGGGATTTGTGAAACTTCTTCTTCTTCTTGAGTTTGTGATTTTGCTAGCGCCCTCTATCTAGGGATACGTTGTGCAGTAGCCCGTGGACCAGGCGGTCTCCCTTTCCCACGCTAACCTGCTTGAGGTGGGTCAGATATATGGAAACCTTTATAGGATGCCATTGCCTTTTCTAAATCGTCCCTTGTTCTTCCTTAACTAGCTACTGTCAAGATTACCCAAGGACATCTCAAGTTAACAACGAAATTGTGATCTTCTATATATAATTATAAAATTTTTGACAAATTAACAGAGTTCATTATAACAAAAGTTAAATCATTAAAAGTCTACATAAGAACTTTCACCACTCTAATCTTATCCACAAGCCATCCTTAACCACAAAAAGATTCTCAATCATACAAAAAATAAATCAAAGTCCTCATCTCAATCTAAAGTCCAATATTTGTTTTCTGCAAGTGGAACTACAAACTAGTCCCTAGATATAATCCCCTACTTCCAACAGACTCGCCATGTATCCTCTTAATACCTATTTACCTAGGTCGTTTCCAAACCTAAGCTCTGATACCACCTCTGTAGCACCCCCACTCGGGATGACACCTAGCAAAGGTGCTACTGTGACATCTAAATTAAATATAAATTGGGGAATCAAGAATTTAACCGATCTCCATGAAAAACAACTAGCACTAACCCAAAATATCATTCCATAGCATAATATGTACAACCAAGCATCTTAGGTTTCATACAAATATCTTCATAAGATTTCTTAGATAGCTGTCTCGATCAGGCGCAAACTACATATACAATCAAAACACCTAATCTATTACAAAATAACCCTTCAACTAAAGCATGGGTCCCTGCTTCTCACATAGACCTGTCTGAAGAAAATAGAGTATACAAGGAAGATAAGTCCTAAAGACTTAGTGAGGGAAAGAAGATGACATGACTGAAAGAAAAACCATTGAGATACAATAATAAATAAACAGTTCAGTAACAAGCAAGAGCTTCTGATATGAATCAATAGCGTACATGACACACATGATATCAAATTAATAGATTGTTGGCCATTCCGTCCTTATTACTCCTAAATTAAATTATAATTGCAAGTATCGGGCATTGGTACAGTATAAACAAGATTTCCTTATTACTCCATTGCTCGAGCACTCAGCTCGCTGGGTAACAATTAGTTTATATGGCATGGTTGACCGCATGCCGAATCCCGTCACTTACAGTTCGCTACCTCCAGCTACCTGTAAGTCAGGATCATATGTGGGTACTAGTTGTAAAACCTATATCCATTGGTCCATTCCGCCCAGCCGTCTTTCAGACCTAGCCCTTGGGCCCAAACCCCCCCCGGTGGCGTCTCTCCAGGTGAAAACGCCCATGGCGTCCCATGGGTTGAAAAGATATAATGCCAACAGATAAGAATTTTAATGTTTAGACAATAACATGAATATAACAAGATATAATATGAACATCCAATATACTAACCAGCAAGGTCGCTCTGGAATAATAATCCAAGTATTCTGCTGGAATTGGCACTCGGCCGGTACAATCAAAAATCAAGTATGCCGTCAATGCCAAATAACTGATATATAGAACGAACTTAAATGTATCGACAAGATTTCTTGAACAATCAACATGACAGGAAATGAACAAGTAATGTGGGGTCAGTCGACAAGGTTGTAGGGCACAAGGGGCATAATCGAATAATATAATAAATGTTCCAAACACCTGAACAGAAACAAGCAATAAACGTCACAGGGCTGTACACATTAGAAACAATTAACAGTCGAGATTTCAAATAATATACTGATTTTCAACAAATACGATACATGAATAGAAACCCTCATAGGGGTCTATCACAACAACGAATAAGTACGAGAAAGACAATAGATTGGTGGACCCTCTAGGGGTAAGAATAATTCACAGAACACGATAATCAAATCAATACCAACCCTCATAGGGGTTTATCAAGAAAAACGATAAGTACATGAGTGCCAGATTGGCGAATCCTCACCTCAAAGCCTTAAAATGTGGTTACATTCTACTAATCTACAGTTTCCTTCTCCTTGTCACCTAACCAAAAGAATCATTTACTTATCAAAACTCACATTCGACCTGAATAACATCCAATAAATAAAATCCTAATATTAACTATCTAAAATAAGTAACTACCCAATTAATTCAATATATAAGACTTCGTCCGAAATTATCGTTAAGAAATACTCGTAATAATGTAGCTAATTTACTACTGGTTATAGGATTCTTAACGATACGAGCAATAGATAAAAGCAATTCAATCCCATATCAATATCCTAAATAGTAATAATAAGCCAACTAATTCAATAACTTAATTATTGTCAACTTAGAGCCCAATTTTCTAAATTTAGAATTTTTCTAGCTCAATTAACTCAATAATTCCTCAATTATCACCTTTGATAAAAATTTTAAATCCAAAAATTCAATGTCAACTATGCATGAACATTTACTACCTAATACAATTCGAAATCAATTATTCAAAGGTACAAGAGGTTTAAACAAGTGAAAATGTACAAAAATCCTAATTTCAAAACCAATCTTTACCCCGAAACGCACAATCAATACCCCAAAACGCCGAACTAAATGCACCACCACGATGAGGGGAAAATTCTATCTGGGAACCGCCGTGGCGCCACCAGAAAAATGAAAACCACCACTGTTAGCTGTGTCTCGTCTTCTCGAGTCCAATGGTCCAGTGGGTTTTCAATTTTGAGGCCGGGAAGACCTTCAACCGTTGGTCACTACCTTGGATTTTCCTTCTCACTGCTGCATCCATTCTTTTGATTCTGCTATTGTCGCCGCTTCCAGCCTTGTGCAAGGTGTAGCTGAAGGTGAGGGGAGGTAGTTGGTGGTGTTGGGTGGAGGAGATAGCTGCCGGTGAGGGTGGTGAAGATGGTGAGGGTGACGCGGGTGAAGAAAAGAAGAAAGGAAAATGGTGATGAAGATGAGAATGAAAAATGAAAGTGAAGAATTACTATTTTTGTAAAAATCTAATTTTCTGTATTTGCAATTTAGCACCTCAATTACTGTTAGTCATTCAATTAAGTTCTAATGATCTATTGGAATTCAATTTTGACCCTAGTTGACTTTTTCTTTTCATGCAAACCCCTAAGTTTTCAAGAGTTGCTCAATTAAATCCTATCTATTTACGAATTGACCCCCAAGAAATTTAGAAAATAACAATAATATAAAGAATAAGTAAATTTTCATAAATTTTAAAATGATAAAATTTTAAATGCTATTAATCATAAAATTCGAGGTGTTACAAGATATTATTTAATAAGTAATGATAAATGGTAATACAAGTACAAATATACAATAAAATGATAAACAAATCCATCATCTTATCAATTTGCACTAAGTGGTAGGAAAGTGACTATTACTCAATAGAAGCACAAGCTTGTTTCCAAAGCATTCTATCATTTTGAAATGTGTTCTATCATCTTGTTCTATCCTACAATTCCAACTATGTAAATCCATAACACATAATTTATTATCATCAATCATCTCAAAACGCCTATAGCTACTAATGTGCCGAATGTGTAGAAGTAATATTGCAGTATCATAGTGGAAGTACTAAATTGCACTATATGGTACAAATCAATGAACTACTAAGTATGGTAATGTATAAATAAAGTATCTTATAAAAGAATCAGGACATATAACAATTTAGGTATCAATTGTAACACATCAGAAGTATGACGAAGAATTAATACAATATTAATATGAAAACATGAAGAAACTTACCAATACATATAGCAGATTTTCCTTCCATGTCTATCTAGTTCATTTATTCGAACGACCATCATATCAACAATGTCAATTTTAAGCAAAATATGCAATTGAATCATATTGAAAATGTCATTACTAGTTTCCAAAGTGGCATACATTTTTCGGTGTGGAGCGAAATATTGTAATGTATTGACTCAGAACTAATTCCTGACAATTTTTTTTTTCAATCTAAAACAATAACTCTATCAAACTCTTACCTTCATAGATTGACAAAATTTAGAGTTTTCCATTGTAGACACAACTTCCTAATAGCTGAGTTTTAGCATTTTGGCCACTCGAAGACATTTTTATTAAGCTCAAATTGACAAAAACTTACCTTTTATCTACCCACTGTTATGCGATTATTAAACTTTAGCTTAAAATAAAATGGCGATAAATAAGGCTACTGATATTCCTACTGAAACAATTTGAGAATGGCGATAAATAAAAAAAAGAAAAGAAAAGAAAAAATGATCTTAGTTACTGTTCACAGGAGTGAGCTATGGGAGAGAAGAAAGAACGAAGAGAGAGAAAGAATGATGCCACCTAAACAAAATAAAAAAGAATAAAAAAAATAAGATTTTTGGGGTATTGTGGTCAAAGCAAGCGCATGAGTGGTGAACTCAAAAAACAAAGTTGAAATGGGGAGTCGAAACTGAAAAAATGGTAGATGGGGACTGACTCATAAACTAAAAGTAGGAATTGATATTTTTAAATAAGATCCCCATACTTAAATGGCGTTAGGTGAATATATAAATTTCTCACCATAACTTAAATTGTCCGAGAATTTAATAAAATGAATGCCCCCACTTTGTTTCATAAGAGCTTTGCAGATAAGTTTATAAGTTTTAGAAATAATTAAAAAAAGTTCATGAGTTTTAAAAATATGGTGTTGCTTATAAGGGGATGTTCGGATAAATTTATTTAAAATATTTTATAAACTCATATATTTTATAAAATATTTTAAAAATTTTAAAATACTAGATCTTATTTTAAAAATAACTTTTGAAATACTGATTAGATATAATAAGACATTAGAGCTTATAAGATGTCAGTAATAATAATTTTATAATTACCATGATTAAGTTAGGACTTTCTTACTTTTTGTTTTTTTTTTTTTTTAAAAAAGTACACATGTAGTGTGGTATTGGATACAATCATTTAAAGATTTATGATTTCTGAATCTATTTTATACTAGTCTTGTTTTATAATAGGTGTTGTTTTATTGATTAGTTATGATGTTGAATGGTGAATTCAGTACATTATGTAACACATAAAAAAGATTTGCCCCCAAAATAGAAATATTATTTTTGCACCATTTAACTTGTTACATATATTTATCATGTAATCTACAAGTGGTTCTAGTATTAATTCCTTGTTGAGTTCCAAAATGGACTAGTTGGGATTGCCAAAAAAAATTTCTGATTAGTATTTTATAACGTTGGCGACAATAAATAAAATTCTGGTTGACACATAAAGGACTCCTATCAGTTATAAACAAATGGATAGGGATAAACCAATTGATACAGATCCTAAGAAGATTGAGATTGCTAAACGAAATGAAGTGATCAGTTAGGCAAAGGGATAATTTTTTGTTAATGTCAAATGTTCTCTTTGATGTTTATTGTTCTCTTGATGTTTATTGTTCTGACTCATACACAATAAAATTTTGAAAAACATTTTGTTTCAAAGTAAGTTTCATATGGTTGATGGCAGATCTGTAGTGGAACGAACACATGAATTGATTAACTTAGAGCAATCTCTAAAAGATCTTGAAATAAAACTTCTTGAAAAGTTTCTGGTAAGGATGAATTACACCCATAACCCCTGAGGTTGACATAATTACAAAAAAAATCCTCTTATCGTAAATTACATACACCTCCTAGCTTTTGAATTGCTTATGCAAGGTAGATGGAGAGTGAAAAAGTCACATTAAAATTGGTAAAAAAAGTTTTAAAAAATGGTAAAATAGGTAGAAATATGTAAAGACATAAATATCCTTGGACCTATTTTTAATATTTTTGAATTTGTGAAAATTTATTTGATACATTTTTATCACCTTAAATTTTTTAAAAATCTAAATCCATCACCATACACAATATAATTTAAATCAATTTGAGTTACTTAATAATGATACAATAGTAAACATATCTGCAATAGTTTAATTAAGTTTTTAGTAATAGATAAATAAAATTAGTAAAATCTAAAAGAAATAAAGATCTAAATCTATCATCTTATACAATATAACTTTAATAATTTTAAGGGTGAATTAACAAAAGTATTTAACCAAATTTAAATTTAATTGAATTTATTTATTAATTAAGAAATTAAATAAATAAATAAACATTATAGAAAAAAATATATAATATGGTACTGCTCGAAACTGGAGTGAGGTCCTTTTCAAGATAATAGAGTGTCGGTTCATCTTCTTAGGAATGCGCACATATAGATCTACTTTTCTCGAGAGTTCTTCCATCCTCAGAAATTTGGCAAATAATTTCTTGTGTCCCATTTCTATCCAAGACTTGGTATTTATAGATTTTTGTCTTTATGGTCTTGGTTTGTCTTTTGGGCTCTATGACCCATATACTTGGTTAATTATTCTTTGGGGTTGATTCATTATTTTTAACATTTAAAGTTGTCACTATTAGCAATTAGTGACACACTTATGATAACAATTTAGTGATAATAAAAATCTCATCACAAATTATTTATTGTCTCTAAATTGTCATCATAGGTGTGTCACTAATTATTAATGATGACAACTTAAACACTATTCTCGTCACATTTAGGTTCTAAAAATCATCAAGGTGACAAAATAAAATCTTTTATGACCTAATATATATATATATATATATAATTAGTGATAATTTTTGCATTACCACTTATTAAGTTAGCATAAACTTCTAACTACATATGTGAAATTTCATGTTCATGTGCAAAAAAAAAAATTGCAAATGTGTTTTCTACCGTACATATTGTCAATATCTAAATAATCAAATTATGCACAAATATTCTGATAATTTTTTATTTACTGTCAAATGTATGCACAAATGAATACATCAAATTATCGGTTGCACACTGGATTTCGGAGCGGTTCAAGTAGTGTTAACTTGTATTTGCTTTTCCTTCGGATACGTACTTTGATTGATATGTCAACTTATAACTAACGGGTGGTAACATTATGCTTGTTTATTAGAACGGTGGAGTAATGGTGGCCAAATTTTAAAAGTCCACGCCTCCTTAATACTCTTTGTTTTATGTAGGGCTTTTACAAGGAAATTTATTCGGTCATCTTTCATTTCTGTTGCATGTTTTGTACTTTTGTAGAAAAAAAAAAGCAGTACCTCCATATCGCTCAATTGTACGCATTTGGGAACGTTGCATTTCAGTTGACTTTGAAGTGCATCTGCAATTGCTTTCCCACAAAGCCAACCAATTCATGTAAATTTTCAATTTTTTTTTATATATACAACTATTTGTTAATAAGTAAGAAGAAATTTGCATTTTACAAATAACACTTCCCAAATTTTTTATTTTACTTTGCAACTATTAAATTAAATTCCAACAATTCATCACAATGGAAACATGATTTTCTGTAGGGGGCAAAAAAAAAAAAAAAAAAACAAATCCTCAATCCAAATATATTTTTATTTTCAGACATGTTTTGTCATTGTTTTTCAAATAACTTATCGAAACACAAATTTATTTTTACCCCTCAACTTACTACTACCATTTTTAAATTTTTGAAAACATTAAAATTGAAAAAGGAATTGAAAATAAATCCGAACGAGCCTACAGGCCCGTTTGTTTATGTTTTCACCACTTATTGTCATTTTCAACACAAAATGAAAATAGAAAATTATCACTTTTTTTTAATCCATTTTCACTCAAAATATTCCTTATTTTTATTTTCAATTATTTTTTAAACCTATCATATTATCCTACAACTACATCAATCAAATTCAAATTTGATTTTGCATAAAGTACCCACTATCATTTTAAAATGAATAAATATACATGTATTGTAAAAAAAATAAATTTTTTTAAGCATAAAAAAATATAAATCAATTAACTTTTCAATCATATACCTACTCTAATCATTACATTTTTTTTAAGAGCAGGAGGGTTCGATCCCATTTTGATCTGAGTACCCCCGCGGCTTCAAATCCACCCCCAATCTAGGGCTAGTGTTAGTGCAACTGAGGTTATTTCGGCCCCCACTAGGGTGATAGACCCGCACAACTAAGCTTGACGATATTCTTGTCATTGCTTTCTAACAAAGCATTTAAATACAATTTTATTTTTCATTTTCAAACTATAATTACTTTTTCAATTTTTATTTTTGTATGAAAATGCAAATGGACTTTGAAAATATATTCAAAGGGGCACTTATTAAATATATAGTAGGATTTCTTTCTTTAATTTATTTCCATGTCAACAACAATGATAACAATAATGTGGTACTCTTCCCCAATATTCAACTGTTCGAGTGTTTGGTTGACAAAGTAGATCTCCCATACCTAGAAATTACTTTAATAATACGCAGAATCAAACAAACCGATGGATCGATGTCAGTATTACGGTGGCTCCTATAATTGGTGTACTTTATAGTAAATTAAGTAGGTATTAGACGGCGACTATTTCATATCAGAATTGCAAAAGTAAATTTAATCTGAACCTACATGAATTATATATAAATAGTAATTCTTATCCCCCAACTTAAATATTTATATTTTGATTTGATGTAAAATATTAAATTAAATTTGATAAGGATATAAAGATTAAAATAATGAATAATTATTACATCTCAAATTAAAGTGTATAGAATGCAAGCATTCGACTTGTTTAGATTGCCATGACTATTATTAATTTCTATTCGTATAGTTTTACTTTCCAGTGAAGTAGTAGTGTAGAATATTAGACATGTGAATAGCGTGTGATACATGGTCACTCAACTCTACGATTAACTTTGTCGATTTTCTTTTCCTTCCTCCTGTGCGTAGATACCGATACGGAAAGTTATAGTTACGGGAGGAGTAGGATGTTTTTAATTTATAAAAATGATCAATAACTTCTACTTAATTAAAGAGAAGGCATTGTAGAACTTTATAAATTATTAAAATATCATTTTTCATGCAAAATTATATTTTATATTATTTCTTGCTATTTTTTAAGAATATCGATCTCTTTTTACTTATATTTTTCCTTTATTACCTAACTGAAATTTATTTTATTAAACCGATTACATAAATTACATTATAAATGACAAATAAGAGTTATTGACACTTTATATCTATCATTAATGATAATCTTTATATTATCACTTAATTATATTTTTATCATTAATATAATTTTTTAATTAATAATAGTAATTAGTAAAATAAATATTACATTTTTAAAAAAATCACGTTTTAATGATTTATAAAGTAATCCCTTCTCCTTAATTTGTTAAAAACTATTACATCTTTTATAATTTGAAAATGTCTTAGTCTTTTAATCATAATTTTCCCAAAAGATTTAGTATTGTTAAATCATGGTAATATCACATGGTTTGTGTATGCATTTATAAGTATCAAGATCATTTCTACATTAGTAATTCTCTAAATATTTTTTTCTTATAGTAACTATGTGATTATCATTCCAGCAAATTAAATATTATTTGTCTTAGGTGGTATACGTATATTTACACATGATCATTATTATTGAAAATTTGGAACACATATAACTTCAATCTCTCTCTCTCTCTCTCTCTCTCTCGAGTTTGAAAAACTCATGGATAGCTCTAATAATCTTCATGTTGCTATTCTGTCCAGCCCCGGCATGGGCCACCTCATCCCGGTGCTAGTCCTCGCCAATCGCCTCGCTGCTCACCACAACATCAAAGCCACCGTTCTTCTAGTCACAACCGCCGTTTCCCCGCCGGAGTCAAAGCTCCTCAAGCTTCCCCTCCACCAGAATCTAGTTGAAATCATCGAACTCTCCCCTGTTGATATTTCTCACCTTGTGGATCCGTCCACCAAAGTTGTCACCCAACTGTGCCTAATGGTCCGCGAGGCCTTGCCTTTCATCCGCTCCGCCATCGCCGGCATGGACCGCCGCCCCGATGCTCTCTTTGTTGACCACTTCGGCACTGAAACGCTGCCAATCGCCGCAGAGTTCAACTTACCCAAGTATGTTTATATTCCTTCTACGGCATGGTTCACTGCCCTGACTGTATACTGTCCGGTTCTTGATCATGAAATCGAGGGTCAATACGTTGATCAACCAGAGCCTTTAGGAATTCCGGGTTGCAAACCGGTTCGACCGGAGGACGTTGTAGACCCCATGCTGGACCGGAACGATCAGCAGTACCATGAGTATATAAGGATAGGGAAAGAGACCCCTTTATTTGATGGGATTTTGTTAAATTCTTGGGAAGCTTTGGAGCCCACAACTCTGCAAGCTTTCAGGGAGAATGAAACCTTGAGGTCGGTGTTGAAGATTCCGGTTTACCCGATTGGCCCGCTGAGGAGACCGGTCGAACCAGCCAGTCCGAATAGTGACTTGATTAGTTGGTTAGACCGGCAACCAGATGAATCTGTAATTTTTGTGTCATTCGGGAGTGGTGGGATGCTATCAGCAGAACAAATCAGCGAGCTGGCCTGGGGATTGGAGCTGAGCCAACACAAATTTGTTTGGGTGGTGCGCCCGCCCACCAAAGGCAGTGTGGACGATGCGTTTTTCAGCATAGGCAATAGCACCGATGGGACTCCAGATTATCTGCCTGATGGGTTTTTGACCCGAACCCATGATGTGGGAATTTTGGTCCCTATGTGGGCAGAACAAGTCAAGATCCTAAACCATCCAGCTATAGGAGGATTTCTATCACACTGCGGTTGGAATTCGACGCTGGAAAGCATCACTAGCGGCGTGCCGATGATCGTGTGGCCGCTTTACGCCGAGCAAAAGATGAACGCCACCTTTCTGGTGGAGGAGGTTGGCGTGGCGCTGCGGCCGCGCGTGTTGCCCGCGAAGCAGGGGGTGGGGAGGGAAGAAATAGCTACAATGGTGAGGACATTAATGCAGGGGAAAGAAGGGAAGAGAATTCGGGATAAAGTTAAGGAGTTGAAAATGAGTGCGGCAGATAGTCTGAGGCATGGTGGCTCATCCCACAAATCTATGTCAGGGGTCATTTCAATGATTGCCTCGACAAGGGCCAACCCGATTGGGTGATAACTCAAAATAAGGGGAATATTTTTCGGAACTGGTGATGAAGTTCTACTGGGCTCATAATTGAACCCATTGTCTGATAGTGCAACTTGGTTTCATGTGTTTGAACCACATATACATATATATGTATTTATATATGTATACTAAATATTTATATATGTATACTAAATAATCCAAGCTAGGAAGCTAGGGCAGAATTCTTATCTCATGCCTATCCTTAGTTTGTCTGTACTAGACTAATCCTTTTATCTAGTAGGTTTGTTGGTAGTTTGATCTGAATGTACATGTGTAATAATCCAAGAAAGTATCTCTTATGCATATATATGTAAGACTCCAAGGAAATATATCTGGAGTCTACTTTCTATTCATGATTATTTTGTGACAATGGAGGGTTCCTGCAATAGTTTATTTGATTCAAATGACATATTGATTTAACATTTTATTGAAAAACGCTTTCTATATAATATGTGCTATTATGTCTTTTAATACTTGATGTAACATGTTCAATTATATAATTCAGACTTATTTTATAATTTATTAAATTCATCATTTCAAAACAAGTAACTAATTACAATATATAATGAATTTAAGCATATGTTGTAAGCTGGTTAGGACCAAATTAAGTGAGGTATCGTATTTCAATAACATAAAATTATATAGAGAGCTAGTGATTTTTTTGTGTGGACACTGGACACCATCAGATACTGAACTATGTGGATCGACGGTATAGTGTTTTTTTTCTTTCTTTTTTTAATCTTATCGTATCTTATCTTATCTTATCTTATTGAGACAAGTGTATGCTTAAAATGGCGTTTCGTGGATTTATAAATTTCTGACGATGACTTCTAATTAAGTTGCTCCAGAATTTGATATACTGCATGCCCCACTCGGATGGATTTATATGCAATTGATCCAATTCAATATGAGCAGGTTGCAGAAATAATTAAACTGCAATTGGTGTTTTGTCTTCCTAGGGTGTGCGGTTCGGATTGATTACGAGTGGATAAAATTAGTGGGAAAAGTGACCCGTTGATCCATTCATTTTATTTATGCCTTGTTAACACTTTATTTTAATAATGGTTGAGTTGTAATTGGCGTAATAAATAAATATTAATATTGCACATAGTGTGAGGTCGGTTTAATTTAATAAATTTTAGCGTGTGTGTTTGTAAATAAATAAAAAAACAGTACATTCATCTTTTGCCAACATTTAAGAAACATCTTGTAAAATTTAATACCAAAATAGTTAATATAAGTATTGATGAGGGTGTGATCCATTGAAGGTTGGATCAAGTAGATATTTCGACGAGGTTCGACCTCTCTGGTTGATAAAGGAGTGTTGATGGGTTGAATCCCACAATCACTAACAAACGTCAGGCTAACCGAGGAGCCCTCGGCTTAGGCACTCCGACGCTTAAGTCAATACAGGTCGACTAGATAATATGATAGCAGAGTGGGGGCTTTTTGTATATATTAGAGCATACCTTTGAAAGGCTGGAGTGGGGGTATTTATAGTCTTCTCTCCCTGGGGATTTGTCTGAGATGCCCTTGATGTGTAGGGAGGACCCTTGTCCTTGCATGAGGAGCTATTAGTCATCTTCCATCCCTGTACTATTTCAGGCAGCTGTCTTCCTAGGTTTTAGGGATAGGGTAGGACACTGTTGACTCGCCGGCTGCGCCAGGCGGTAAGGGGGCGGCATGTGCCATAAATGCGGAGACATACCGCCTGTCAGTGCATTTAATGCAGCAGAGATGGTACTGTGCTTTGCCGACCTCTCTGGTCGAAAGAATGATCGACCTGACAGCGGATTGGAGAACGGATTAGCGGTGCGGGTTGACACATCGACCCGCGGACATATACGAGGCCTGGTCGCGTGCTCATTTGCCTGGGCACGCCGTCGGATCTTCGAAGTTGACTAGGGTCGATAGCGCCAATGGGCCCCGGGTGTAAATGGGCCTAGTGCTGCATCTTTGGGCCCACGGGGTTTGGGCTGAGCCACTTGGGCTATCCCATATCATGAGTCCCCCCACTTCCGAATGCTGAATGAGGGGATGGACGAGAAGGATTGGGAAATAGCTTGATGGATGGTTGCATAGATCGACGAGGGTTTTTGAAAATCGACCAGGGTTTGGCGCATTTAATGAGTGGTTACATCGTGGTGTGCATGGTGCGGCACGGCGGTTACAACATTATTACAACCGCTTGGATTCCCGCGGTCGCGCACCTATAAATATGCGCTGTAAAAAATAGCCATTTTTACTTTTACTACCTTTGCGTCTGGTCAAGCATCTAGCTAACCGTTTTTGTTGCTAATATCTTATGCTCTTAGTTCATCAATTCAGTAAGTGCTTTCTTTCCTTCTCCTCAGTATCTTTTAGATTTATTAGCATGATGTTGTATTTATCTGGTTCGGAGGGCAGTCGTGGGGAGAATAGCGAGGCTACTCACTTTGATAGGCTTGGGGGTTTGCCAGAGGAGTCGAGTGACTCATCGAGCGATGATTCCAGTTCCAGTAGCTCAAGCTCTAGTAGCTCGAGTGGTGACTGCGAGGGGGATGGAGCTGGGCCAAGTCTGGTTCCTCTCTCACGGGGTCGATTATTCACCCCAGACCATTATAGTGAAATTGTGTCAACCATCACCCTTGTTGATTTAAGACATTTTAGGCAGTTATACCATATTCCTCCCGAGTACGAATTATTGACGCATGAGGCTTTTGGTCGAATGCATCACCCCCCAGCAGGCTGTATTACTATTTTAAAATGCCTTTATGTGCGTTCTTAGGTTTCCTTTAAGTGCTCAGATGGTCAACCTGCTTAGAGGCTTTCAGGTGTGTATAACCCAGTTGCTGCCGAATTATTTTTCAACCCTTTACAGTTTCATTGTCTTGATGCACCTATTTGACCAGCCAGCCAACTTTGAAAACTTTCGAACCTCTTCCATCTTCCCATGTCACGCAAGTTGGGTAGCACCGACGAGTCGGGTTTCTACTATTTAACTGCTCGACCCCGTCGTAAATTCCTTGTAACCCCAGCCTCTTCTTACGAGCAAGAATGGAAAAAATGTTATCTGTTTGTTCGGGTCGCTGGTGGATGGGGCATGTCGAGATGCCAGGTAACCTAACCCCGACCTGGTCCAATACTTTTGTTCGCGATCTGGTCCAATTTGGCCAAATGGAGGCCTCGGTGTTTATCTAGGAGAGGAGTTTGGTCTTGGCTAGGTTGTCACCAGCTCTGTTAATTTTGCCTGCAGATGACCGACTAGGTAGACTGTAGTTCTTTCAGTTTGTTATTTTTCTGTCTTTGTGCTCGGTTTTAACTTTTGGTATTTTGTGATTGGCAGATCGTGACGAGATCATGAACCGCTCGAGGGCTGAGGCATTGGCCAGGGCAGAGAGGAACCAGCAGCATCGCCAGGCGACGGCGGCTCATCGAGCGGCTACGGCGGTCGATGCGTCTCAACAGGAGGCAGTGACACCTACACCATCGCCAACACCATCTCCACCTCGACCCATTCCTATTACGGGCAGCAGCCCTATCGATCGAGGTAAAAGAGCAATGTTAGAGCAGGCCGGACTTACTCCAAAGAGGACCGCCGCAAACAAGGGGAAAGATAAATCCGCAAGGTCGGGTCCAACGACAGGGAACGACCTGTTCGGGCCCCATGGGGATGATATTCTGTTTCAGCTGCCCAAACTGCCCTCGCCTAGGTTTGGGACTGAGCTAGGCATGGTGGTGCATAACTCGCTGTCGATGGAGACGGCGGGGCGGACGGGCGCTACTCCGCTAAAAGTGCTGACGGCTGGGTAGTTCCTGGCCGACCAGAAGAAGCTAATGGGGCTAAGCCAGGACGCTGCTCTTCGGGCGTTTGCTTATCACTCCAACATGGTACGATTTTGGTCGAGTATATTACATCGCTGAATACTCGTCGATTATTTGTATTCTTTCTAACAATGTTGTCCTTCAGGTTGGCTAGCTGGGGTATAACTTTTACAGACAGTCGGAGCTAGCATTGGCCGATCGCGAACAGCTACAAGCTGGCGAGGGTGTGGAGACTCTCAGGGCTCTGCTCGAGTCCTCACAAACAAGAGTCGAGGAACTCGCCAAACAGGTCAAGGAGCTGAACATGCAGCTTCGAGTGAGGGATGATCAGCTGGTTGCCTCTGTCGAGGAGAGGACCAGGTTGGACGAGCTGCTGAAAAAGACTCGATTGGATGGGTAGGTCGCTTTCACATCTGGTTAATCCACGGGTCGGAATGCTGGCTTTGATGAGGCCCGAGCTGAGTTCTATTGGACACTGCTGCTAATGCGATGGGAGGCGGTGCAATAATTTATGTTGAACTCGGCGTTCCAAGATGCAAGCATTGTGTTTGTGCTCGACGACACCCGTAATTCTTTCGAGAAGGCTCTTAAACAACTGTATTTTCTGGGCTACTTTTTCCGACCAGAAGACAGGCATCGCCTCAGTCACTTGCTTGACGAGCAGCTACAGCCCTACCCAGAGGATGACATTGGGGCTGGGGGTGGAGGCGTCGAAGCTACTGTGGCCGAGGGTGTTGCGGAGGTTCCGCCATCGGTGCCTTTGACGGACGAACAGAGGAGACAGGCTGAGATCGAGGAGAGGTTGAAGGCAATTGCCCAAGAATTTGACTTTGCGGGTGACTTTGCGTTTGAGGTCAAGGAGGGAGAGGTCGATGCAGCCGCATTCTTTCCTCCTCTAGACAGGTGTTTCCTAAGCGACATGGTTGGTCCTTCTCAGCCAGCGACCATCGCTGTACCTATTGCCACTTCTATGCCCGAGCCCGTTTCAATCGCCATTCCCTCGAGCAAGCCATTGAAGAGGGCGCTCGAGCTACTGGCGAAGAGGGTGCTGGGTCGAGCTGAAATTACTGCTACTTAGATATTGTAGTCTTTTCTTTCTTTATGTATATTGAAGGTACTTCAAGCAGACGTTGTTACATGGTCGATTTTTCATTATGTATAAATGAATGTTTTTACATTTAAGCAAGTGTTTTGTCGAGTGTTTACATTGAGTGTCTTTATTTTATTGCACAAATGCATTTGGCTCTTAGCTAAGATTAACTTAAGGCCCTTGTCGGGGAAATTGTAAGTAATGTACAACTTGATGAATCAGAGACAGTAATCTATTACCTCGTGCAGGTAATTAAGCAACAAAATTAACAACCTTTATGCTTTGAAATCGTTGCATCAATTGCTCGGTTAGACAAAGTAATTACTTAATGGTAAACTTTGAATAGTTTAGCGACTACGTGGTCGACTTCCAATAATAAATGATAAGCTTCAAATAATTTAGCGACTACGTGGTCAACTAACTGGTCCTGGATTGGCTGCTAGAAGCTGGCTTGGTTGACTAACTAGCCTTAACTTGGCGGTTAGAAGCCTTTTTGGTCGACTACGGGGTCGACAACAAAGAGTTTTATGTAAGTTTTGTATTTACAAAATGAGTCATAACTTTTTATTGCTTCTAGGGAATACAACGGAGGCCAATGACCGTTTTACATAGAATTTCTTTAGGTTTACAGCATTCCAAGGTCGTGGGAGTTCGTTTCCTATCGTGTTCGCTAGTCAGTAAGCGTTGTGCTTTGACACTTTGATCACTGAGTAGGGCCCCTCTCACTTTGGGTCGAGTTTCCCTATATTTTTTAATACTTCGACTTTCATGAGAATGAGATCGCCAACTTTGAAGCTTCGAGGTCGAATTATTTTGTTGTAACATTCTGTCATTTTTGACCGATATCGCTGTATTGTGTTGTCGGTTGTGTGGTGCAGCTCGTCGACAATGATTAGGTCAATTGTCATTTTCGTTGCATTTTTGACCAGATTATAGTGAATCACTCGGGCTGTGTGCTGGATCAACTCGGATGGAATTACTGCTTCAGAGCCGTAGACCAAGCTGTATGGGGTGTAGCCCGTGGTTGTTCGCGGTGTGGTCCTATATGCCCACAGCACCCCTGGGAGGTCGTCTGCCCAACTTGCTCCTGTGCTTGCTATTCGAGCCTTGAGGTGGTCGAGAACTATTCTGTTCGTGACCTCTGTCTGGCCATTAGCCTGGGGGTTCCCTTCCGACGTAAAGTGTTGGTTGAATCCTAGGGACTCGCACCATTTTCTCATGTTCTTACTTTGGAACTGAGTGCCGTTATCCGAGATCAGGATTATGTTCTTCTAGATGAAGCTCTTGATAGCCGCATCGATGATTTTCAGAATCGCTTCGGCTTCTACCCATTTAGTAAAGTACTCGACTACCACGATGATGAATTTACGCTGACCAGATATCTTGGGGAGAGATCCAACTATGTCGATCCCCCATTGGTCAAATGGCCATGTTATCTGGACATTGACCATCTACGTGGCTGGTTGGTGTGGTATGTTCGAGTGGATCTGGCATGATGGGCATTTTCTGGCGAAGTCGATTGAGTCTTGCAATAGGGTGGGCCAAAAATAACAATAACAGATAACTTTATGTGCCAAAGATTGACTGCCGGAATGGTTGCCGCAGATGCCGGTGTGAATCTCCTGTAGCACTTTGTTTGCCTCGTCGGGTGCTAGGCATTTCAGTTGGGGTCTTGATATGGACCTCCTATAGAGCTGTCCATGGTCGTCGAGAGCAAACTTGGTTGCTAGCCCTCTAAGCCTACGGGCCTCCTTGTCATCGTTGGGCATGGTCCCTTGGCTCAGATAGAGCTTGATTGGGTCCTGCCAGGAAGGAGCCATCTCTTCGACCCATTTGATGAGACTATGATCGATGGCTTGGATACACGATTTGTTGGCCACTAAGAATGTCATGGTTCTTTCCCTGGTGCCTTTGGTTGAGCTGGCTAGCTTTGAAAGAGCATATGCCCGTTCATTCTCTGCTCGGGGGACCTGGCTCAGGCTAAACTCTTGAATGATCGTTGTAATTGTCTTACTTCGGCCAGATATTGGGTCATCTTGGCCTTTTTAGCTTCGAAATTGCCCTCGACTTGCTCTGCGACCAACTGGGAGTCAGTAGTCACCACAAGCTGCTCAATACCTCAAGCTACTACCATGTTTATTCCCGCTATGAGGGCTTCATATCCTGCTTCATTGTTGGTGATCGGGAAGTCGAGCTTTATTGCAAAATCATACTCTTCGGCAAGTGGGGAACAGAGAGAGATACCTATTCCGCCTCCTGATGAGGTTGCTAAACCGTCGATGTGCAGAGTCCATACTGATGAGTTCTCAACGAATTGGTTCAGCAGGTTGAGTCTCTCTACAACAAAGTCGGCCAGGACCTGTGCTTTTATGGCTGCCTGTAGCTGGAATGTGATGTCAAACTCCCCGAGCTCGATGGCCCATTTGGTGAGTCGACCTAAAGTGTCGGGCTTCGATAATACCTGCTTTAATGGTTGGTTCGTCAATACGACGATCGCATGGGACTGGAAGTAAGGTCGTAGTTTTTGTGCTGCGATAATGAGGGTGAGAGCGAACTTCTCGATCTCTAGATAATTATGTTCGGGCCCGTGCAAAGCCTTATTGCAATAATACACCGGACTGTAAGTCCTATCTCTCGTTGATGCCAACACTGAACTGATCGAATCAGTAGATACAACCAGATAAAGTTGTAGCACTTCTCCCAGCTCGAGCTTAGCGTGCATAGGCCGCAAGGCCAAGTATTGCTTGAGCTCTGCTAAGGCCTGGTCGCACTATTAAGTCCTGATTTCTTCACATTTCTGAGTATTTTGAAGAAAATGAGGCTTTTGTCGGCCAACCTTGCAATGAACCTGCTAAGGGCTATGATCCTGCCAACCAGGCGTTGTACATCTCGAACAGTGCAAGGCGGGGTGACGTCCAAAATTGCTTGGATCTTATGTTGGTTTGCCTCAATCCTTATTTGACTTACCATATACCCAAGGAACTTGCCCCTACGAACTCCGAATGTGCACTTATTGGTGTTGAGCTTCATGCCAAAGGTCCTTAGTATGGAAAAAGGTGTGGTTTAGGTCGACGAGGTGGTCCTCGGCCTTCTCAGTTTTGACAATCATGTCATCGACGTAGACCTCCATTGATCTCCCGATCTCATTTTTGAACATAAAGTTGACCAATCTCTGGTATATTGCTCCCGTATTTTTGAGCCGAAGAGCATAACTAAGAAGTAATATCCTTCAGTGGAGACGACGAAAGAGGTCTTGTCCCTGTCCTCGCGTGCCATAAATATTTGATAATAACCTTAGAAGGCATCCATCATGCTCAACAACTCACATCAGCAGTAGAATCTACTAATAAATCTATACGAGGCAAGGGGTAAGGATCCTTAGGGCAAGCTTTATTCAAGTCAGTGAAATCATTACATGTTCGCCATTTTCCCTCATTCTTGGGGACGAGTACAACATTGCAAAGCCAAGAGGGGTACTGAATTTCTACAGTATATCCTGCCTCTAAAAGCTTGTTGACCTCCTCCTCAATGATCTGGGACCTCTCAGCATTGAAAGTTTTTGTCTTTTGCCTTATTGGCTTGTGGGCGGGGTCCACGTTGAGTCGATGGACGATGATATTTGGCTCGATTCCTTGGAGGTCAGCAGCTTTCCATGCGAACACATCAATGTTTCGTCGAAGGAAATCGACCATGAGGCACTCTAAGTGGTCGCCCATATCACTTCTGACTCGAGTGGTCTTATCGGGGTTTCCAAGTTCCAGCTCTATGGTTTTGAATTCCCTGACGGGCTCGATCCGGGTGTCTTCCAACTTTCTCTTCTTAGATGAAGGTCCCTCTTCAGGTTTTGCTATAGGGACATTACCCAAGGGTCTCAGTTGAAGTCGCTTCTTCTGTTCGCTGGACTCGATGGAAATGGTATAACAGCGCCATGCATCCTTAAGATTGCACAAAAGTTCTCCTACTCTCGCTGGGGTTGGGAACTTAATCTTCATGTGGTATGTGGAGACGATGGCCCTAAAGTTATTTAAGGCTGGTCGACCAATGATGATATTGTAGGTGAATGGAGCGCCGACCACCAAGTAGTTGATCATCAAGGTTCTGCTTCGGGGGCCCTATCTAAATGTTGTGGAGAGGTTGATAGATCTCTCCGGGATGATCTCTAATCCTCCGAATCTGACTAGCAGTATTCTGACTGGATCAAATTTTAATTCCCCTAGTTTCATTCTATTCAGTATGGACAAGAACATTATGTTCACGGAGCTGCCGTTGTCGACCAATATCTTTATGACCTCGAAGTTCAATATTTCCAATGTTACCACCATAAGATAGTCTATTTTTCTGTCGACTCCCTTGTTCTCTATATGGTCGAGGTCTGAGTCGCTGAAGGAGATTGGCTCCGCACTGGTGGAGAGCTGGAAAACTATCTCGACCTTGGCTGGTTTGGTCAACTCCAGCTGTCTTTGGGTTTGTTTCCTAGTGTTCCTGGAATCGCCCCAGTGGGATCCCTTGGGATCATGTTAATAACTCCTTGAATGGGCGGGTGGATTATTGGGTAGGTCTTTTTTCTTTGTCTTCTCTCCTCGGGCTAGTCGACCTTTCTCTACAGGGAGTCCGATTGGTTTAGCTCTCTTCGCGCCTGGCCTGCTCTTTGACATATTTTTTCAGATGGCTCTGCCTGATCAGTCTTTCGATCTCATCTTGCAAGTTGAAGCAATCTTCTGTGTCGTGCCCTTTCTGTTTATGGAAATGGCAGTGCTTTTTTGATTTTTTCATAGTTTCTGTCTCCGTGAGCTTTCTGGGTTTTTTTAGCAGGTTATTGTGTTGAATGACAAACAACATCTCCTTCCTCAGGAGGTTGAGCGGAGTGTAGTCGTGGAAATGCTTTATTGGGGATCGACGTCCCTTTCTGATTTGACGGTAATCTTTCTCCTTATTTTTCCTCTTGTCGACCTCTAGATTGCCATATTTCAACTTGTTCATCTCTTCTTGGGTCATGTACCTCTCTGTGAGGTTGAGAAGCTCCTCCATCGATCTTGGCTGCTCACGTACCAATGCATTGGCACATTCTTTGTGCTTGAGGCCCATGAATAACACGTCGATCAGGAATTCAATTCTCGGGCTATCGATCTTTAACACCTCCATGTTGAATCTGGTGAAAAAGTCTCGGAGGGATTCTCCCTCTTTCTGCTTTATTGTGTGCAAATAAGTGTGAGGGAGTTTGGCTTTTCTCATGCTCGCAAACTAGTGCAAAAATTTATCTCACAACTGGTCATATGAGTATATCGACGCCGGTTCCAATTTCACAAACCAGTCGTGTGCTATCACTTGAAAGGTGGTGACCAGCATCTTAGCATGGATGAACTCGTTATGTCCATGCAGCTGCATCATGTGTTCGAATTGCATTAAATGTTTGTTTAGGTCGGTTGAACCATCGTATCTAGGTAAGCCGGTCAGAATTTTAGCATCGACAACAATGCACTCGTCGATGATATCTTGGACAAAGGGGGAGTCTCTTTCTCTTTAGAACCTCTGCGGTCCATCTTGGTGGGGCAACCTTCCTGTGTTTCTCCTCGAGATCTCCTCCAGTCGTCGGTTCAATTGCTGTACTTGGTGGGATACCTCATCTTATTCCTCCCTATTCACTTGGGATGCGATTCTGTTCGTGTGCGATCTTGAGTGTTTGACCCTATCGCGCTGCGGGGCTCGAATGGGTCGAACACCATGGTCGACAGAATCTACCACCTCCTCACGGGGTAGAGGTCGAGCGATTTCTCTTGGAAAACAGCTTAAGCTCACTTCGCGCCTCGATGGTGGCCTTCTAGATTCTTGTCTTTCAAAGTTTTCTTCGGGCTTTCTTCCCTCTGGGGCCGCGGGTTGTGGCATTGCATTAGTTGCCGGTTCTGGTTGGGGGTGTGCTGATCCAAGGCAACCGAGAGTTGAGCTAAAATTTGCTCGCTAATGAGTTGCATCAATTGGGGCATGTTCAAAGTGACCACCGATTTTGGCTGGGAACTAGACCCTGGGGCGCCAGTTCTTGCTGAGGTCTAGGTGGGGGAGAGCTGGATCTCTTATTTTCTTCCCTTTTTGATGGGGCTCGCCTGGTGTTCACCATTTTCGATAGCGGACTCAAGCTTCCCACATACGGCGCCAAATGATGAGGGTGTGATCCGTTGAAGGTTGGATCAAGTGGATATTTCGACGAGGTTCGACCTCTCTAGTCGATAAACGAGAATTGATGGGTTGAATCTTGCAATCACTAGCAAACATCAGGCTAGCCGAGGAGCCCTCGGCTTAGGCACTCCAACGCTCAAGTCAATATGAGTCGACTAGATAATATGAGCAGCAGAGTGGGTGGTAGATGTATAATGAATTAGGATAAAAATATTTGTTTGTTTGTGTTTTGGGAGGGGACAAGATATCACATCAATAGCTCTTTTATTTGGTTGATAGGGTAAAATGAATATTTTAAAATTATTTATGTATGTGTATGTATAAATTGAATTAGTGGTAGTATATATATTTATAATGATGAGACAGTGATTGAAACTTTGGGGAATGGTTTGTGAATGCGAATAGTAAGAATATTTTGAAGAATAAATTTCGTATTTTGGGAGTGGGAGTGGGATTGAAAAATGTGTAGTATATGTTTGTTTAAATTTTGAGAGTTGGAGAATGAATTGGGAGTATACAACCAAACAAAGTCTTATTTTTTGACGTGCCATAAATTCTACAAATATTTTACCCGGCAAGTTGGTTGGGGGGGGGGGTAGATCTAGCGAGCCGGTCAAATTTGGCATTTGTACATGCATAACATTGACTTCATTTTTTTTCATCCCCACATTCGAAGAAAGAAAATGGATAAAGAAATCATTAGTGTTGACTTGATGCCCAAAAGGACTTCTATTGAAAGGATGTCAAAATTAAATCCAACCCAAGGACCCATGTGGCACCCCTCCTTAGAATAACACCCAAATCAAGGTACCACACAGATTCAGACTTACAATATCAGACTTACAGCTAACAGAAGGCCCATAGTTCTGTTGCGTACATCACCAAAATTCAAAATTCAACCTCAACAAGTAATTATAAACCTGAATTAACAACATATATATTTACTAGGTCTCAACAGAGTTCAAAACATTCATCTCTTACTATTTAATACATCATAACCTTAAAAATATAAAACGACATGTTACAACCTTTTTAAGGTGATCATATCTTATACAAAAGTACATCATAACTTCGATTCTATATAATCAGCAAAAGAAAACCCAAGTATTGTTAATTCCTCTTCTCAGCCTCGATCAATTCTCTTCCTTATCTGTAATATCACAAATATGGGGATTAAGTCCAATGACTTAGTGAGGATTATAGAAAGGATTCATCGAGGAAAACTCGACTCGACAAATCATAATGCAACTAACAGATAATGCGGATGCAAAAACAGATAGCACAATTAATCAAACAGGAAACTCTCCTGCCTTGTTACTCCAAGATCAGATTTCAAATATACAGACTGTCAGACAAATCAATCCCAAAGCATATACATTCAAAGGATGATCGAAACATGCATTGCCGATTCACCTTATACCAAACAAACAGATCACCTAAGCATAACAGCTTGGTATTTGCAGATGCCCATACGGTCCGTATAGCGCACCGCCGACACCGAGGGGGAAATCCCAAGCGTGTCTCATATAACCAAACATTTAGCTCAGATTGGCACTTGGCCCATACAATCTCCGTACATATAACAAATTACCGCTTATGCAGATGCCTAGGGGGAAATCCCTAGCACATTGCCGGTTTCAGATAAACAAATCAAAGCAGACAGAAATAATGCCAGTCAGGCAACAGATATCAAACTGATAATAGAAAAGCCGACAAGGCTACAGATACGAAACAGATGACAGACAAATACCGAACAGATAACAGATAAAATTCTGGGCGTCAGAACATACAGAAACTGATACAGAATAACAGAAACAGATACGGAACAGACATAACCCTCACAGGGGTATTCAGAATAGAATCAAATAACAAACAGAATCCAAACACGGTTCTGAGTAATGTACAGAAACAGTAAACCCACACAGGGGTTAATTTCAATAACAGATAGCTCAATAGGGTGCCAAATTGGCAGAGCCTCATAGGTATAACGAGTACCAAAAGGGATAGATCCTCACCTAATTGTAGAAATTCCCACTCAGTCCAACATCAAACTATGGACGATCAACACCCAAATCTTCTTCACCTATTCCCAAAATAATTCATAATCAAAGCTCGGTCGATTTAATGGTCTCAATAATCAATTAAGCTTATAATTTCCCAAAACTACTATAAGTCTCCTAGACATGCCAAATTTTACAACAATCGAATATTTTAACTTAACCATATTCAATTATTATCCATTATAAAATATAACTCTTAAATCCTCAAATTAATTTCTACCAACTTAATTAAATCTCATAATATATTATTACTATTCCAATAATTCCCAAAAATCATAAATATCAAAGAGTAGCCTTCCAACAACTAACCACACCCCACAATATTTCATAATCACTAAAATTCAATTCCTAGCTCCAACATACAATGTCATATATATATATTCACAAAATTCAAATATAATATAATTAATAAATCTTCCAAAATTCGCAAATCAATAACTAATGCTCGTAATCAGATATGGCTTATACCGTTGCGACCGTCGGATTGAGTAGAAGAAACTGCCCTATCGCCGCCACCATGCTGCCACCGCCTGAATATGGGCACTTTATGTGGTTCTCTTCCTCGCAACGTGCTGATCACGAATATCCGATTAGATTTCAGTTTTGGCGCCCCAACTGGCCGGAAATCGCCAAAAACAGTGGTCAACCTCCTCTTCTCCGCCGAGCTCCGCCACGCCTGTTCACCGTCGTTCATCGCCGGGAAAATCCCAAACCAAGCAGTCCGACTCCTTTCGAGCTCCTGAGTCCAATGGTGCAATCAGTTTTCAATTTCAAGCCCTGGATTCGCCGGAAAACTCGATTTTCAGCCAAGTTTCCAAAAATTGCCGCCCAACTCCGATCACCTTGATTCTCGGATTCCGGCCGTTCAAACTCACATGAAACCTTCCCAAAACCTTCCTCACACCCTCAGCTTTCCATACCACCCCTCTGATGCACAAACCACCGTCGGAAGAGGGAGATACACTGGTGGCTGTGAATGGGTCTTCTTCAAACTCCTCCTGCCGCCGCGTCCTCGCCGTGCATGGTGGCTGTTTGGTGTTCAGAGGTTGCTGGAGAAGAGGATGGTGAAGTTAAATCTAAGTTTGGGCTTGGTTGAGTGGTGGAGATGGTCACGGTGGTGATGGGTGGTCGCGGGAATGAGAGAAAAGAAAGAAACGGGAGGAAGAAAGAATGAGGAAATGGAGAAGAAAGAAAGAAAAAGAAAGAAAAGAAAAGAAGGAAGAAAATGGTGCTACCAAGTGTCCTCAATCCAATTTTATTTTTTCATTTTTGCAATTAAGTCCCTAATATTATAAGATTCCTCAATTGAATCCCAAACTTCCAATTTCCTTGCAATTAAGTCCTTAATAAATAAATAAAAAAAATGAAATCAAATAAATTCCAAGGATTTAATAATAACATCAAAATTAAAATAAACCATGAAAATAATTACTTATGAAAATACAAAAATTCTGGGTTCGTTACAACCCATCTGAAAAAAATCAGGTTTGGATTTAATGTTTTTGGGTTCGGATCAAATTGGGTCGAACTCGAAAATAACCCGAGAATAAAAAATAAGATTGTGTTGATTTAGGATCAACCCGCCTAACCTAAAAAAAACAAGCGAGTGACTTAATAACCCACTAAACATGACCCAATCCAACCCAAGCCGACCCACATGAGAAAAATTGACTAATTAAATTAAAATCTAAATAACATATATCCAAAAATCAAAAATTTAAAAATTCAATTACTGAACAATGGTTTGTTATTTTTTTGTATTCGGAGTACTCATGGACATAATAAGTTTTAAAGTTATTATATTTCTTAGACCTTAATGATTATGCCGAATTTTAGATTTTATTGTAGATTAAACTTCTACTCAATTATAATATTGGAATTTATAAATATAAAAAATAAAATAAATAGATCAGGTTGGGTCAGTTTTATTAGGTTGGATTGGGTTGGGTCAGGTTTATCAGGGTGTTGGGTGACCTGACTAAAAATTAGGTCAACCCGAACCTGACATAATATTTTGTGGGTCAGGTTAGGGTTGAGCCTTTTGGGTTTAATATCAGGTTGAGTTGGGTTTGTGTTTGGTATTTATGTTATACCCCTACCTCAACCCAACCCGAACCCACCCGAATTGACACCCCTATTCTATTCCGAGTTCACTTTGAAGCCTTTCGACCCAGTGAAATTAGTGGACGACTCTAAATCCAGAGTAAGAAAGGTTTTTTATTTTTTCTTTTTAATCAATAATTTGCTAGTCGATAGCCTCAACAATAGGTGGGTGGTGTTAATCAAACAACCAAATAGACGTTGTTACTAGAAAACATATGGTTTATTTGTTTGTATTTTAGTTATTTCAGAGAAAATATTTTGAAAGAATATACTTTGGTAATAGATTTGGGAAATGTAATATTTCTTTGGTTGTCTTCTAGGTTTTGGGAAAATATTTTGAGATGAAAGTATATGTTTGGAATTATTTTGAGATGAGATAACTTTTAATATCACATCAGTCAAGTTTTTGCTAGGTTAGCGGGGTGAATTTGAAATTTTTTATGGCCGCGTTTGATTCCCGCTATTAGTAATGTAATGTAATCTTGGCCCGCCAAAAATTATGTGAAATTACCATAATCTGTGTTAGTGTAATATTATGTTTGATATTATAGATTACATTTGACATTACAATATATTCAATCTTTACCTCATGTTTGATACTAGCTATTGACCGCTATATTATTTTGGTTTTTCAGTCATGTCCCCACATTCAATGACTCCTTTGATACATAAGATCCACCCTATTGATTAGATATTGTCTGGAAAGTTGATCTTATCCCAAACCTATGCCTATTTCATACATTTCTTGTAGAGCATCATTTGTTTCATAACTTCTGAATAGAATACTCATGCAAAAAAAAACATGGCTCTATAATAGTAAAGATAAAAAAATATATGAAGAAGCTAACAATATTATGAAGGAGGTTGAAAATGGTTAGGGAGAATGCTTTTGTTTACCTTTAGCCGAAGTGCTTGTTGAATTTGCACGGATTAGTATTTTTGAATTTGGAAAGACTGTATTTGAATTAAAATGGAAAAACAAGTTTGGCAATGTGGGTGATATAATATCTAGGCAAATTGGTAATTTATCAATTGACTAGTCAGGAGATAATGGTCTTATTATGTATGCTCTAAGCATAGGCACATCATGGATGTGCTCATCGTCGCTAGAGTTAGTAATATTTGTGCACATCCATACAAAATGTGATTGCTGAGGCGCCAGAAAGTGCATATTCTATTATCAAGAAAAAAAAAATTGCACAGCTACAATATGGAATATGGAATATGCACCAAAATATTAATATAGTATAGGCATTTTATGCACGCATATGCACGAATGTATGCAAGAAAATCGCTTAGGCATCAAGCTTTAAATAGGCACCAAAGTTAGCAACCTTCAAAATTTTAAACCTGAATTGATTTTGGAGGTTTCCTGGTAATTTCATTTTGTAATTTGAAGGATATATTGATCAGTTAACATGTTAATCGGTTTGAAGAGATTACGAATATCTTCTCCTACCCCGTTATTTGAATCTTCGCCACAGTACAGGCTCGGCACGGGCTTGAAGCTAATGTGCTTCAGGACGGTTGTCGTAATTGCGCATACCAAAGAACAGATTATCCGCCATTAAAATAACTATTAGACCATATTAGCTGGATTCAAACGTGGCCTATGTATATTATGTGTAATAATTAATTTGTTATATATATGTATACTTAGGAAAATATTTTTAGAAAAATTTCAAAAAAATTATTATTTTGGTAGTAGATTTCAGTTTAAATCCTTTATTTCATTTTCAGTAAATTCCATATCCTTTTTCACTTCGTGAGTATATAATATATGTATTAAATGTTTCTTTATAAAAATAATTGATTGAAAATTAAATACACTTGGCATAAATACAGCAAGTTAGAATAGGAGATGAAATAGAAAATGAAACAGAGGATCCAAAGTGAGTAAATGGAGCGATTATGCAAGTGTGTGTGAAAGTATTTTGAGAGTTGAAATTTATTTCTGGAGAATACCAACGAACAAGACCAAAATATTTTTAATAGAATTTTACTAATAAAAGAATTCGGTTGGCAAGTTGAATGGATACAAATGAACAGTAAAAGAAAATAAATTCTAACAAAATATTTAACTTTTTAATGGAAATGCAACAAATTAGTAATATGGATATTCCGCTGTTATTATATTTTTATTATTGAAATAGAATGGCATCGCTTTTCTGTTCCCTAGTTAATAGTAATAATATCAGCATAATAATATGAATAAATCATTAGTTATTTAGTTGAGTAATACTATCCTCATATTAATATGTATAAGATGTGCAGTTCAACCCTCATGACCCCAATGTATGATTTAATTTAAAAATAATACACCCATTGCTATTCCATTGCTATTTGCTCTGAAATAGAAATTCAATAATTTGAGAATTTTATTTTTATTTCCAAAAGTATTACTATTATTGCACATTTGTTATCAAATATGATGAAATAAATAATTTCCCTATATTTAGCTAAATAGTAATAAAGTAACAATCGAATTATGTTTCAGCAACATCATAAACTCTAAACGTAAAAGAAGAAAAAGGAATTCCAACTGCTAATAGGCTACAATTCATTCAGTAAGGTGGTTAGATCACTTTGAAAATACCCTCACAATAATTTAATGGTTTGTAGAGCTGAAATCAATTTGGAGTATGCATGCACAATAGACAAAATAATTATAAATTTTAAAAGCTACAGTACACGTACCAACTTATGAATATTAATTCTTCAAAAATCCAATTTATTAGAATCTATTGCTTTACAAGTTATACCAAACCCTCTATCAAACTTCGGTTGATTTGCTTAAGCTAGCAGTGAACAGTTCATTCCACACGACGACCTACTCAGAAAGAATATTAGGTTGATGCATATGTCAGCAACATTTTAATAAAATTTTATAGAATAAAAATTTCATATATCGTGGTTTGTAAAGAATTAATTTTTATTTTATAGAATGTGAAAGTAATTCAGTCTGATCTGGATCCTCAAAAGAGGTATTAAATCTGGAGATCTCCCCTTCAACCAGACAAATTTTTATCTTTTCAAAGCTAGATTCTAAAGAATTTAAAGTAATTATTATTGATTTTTATTTTGTGGGAAAATATCATTTTGTTAAGAACTTTTGGTTCGATGCCTGAAAGAGATAGCTATTTAAGTGATGGTTTTCGTTTACTCGCCAGTTTAGTTAGTTCAATTATTTACCTTTACTATCTGCCTTTGTTACTAATTAGATAGTTGGCTTTACGTACACTATTTACATATCAGCGAATTAAAAAGAAAAGTGCATGGATTTGATTTCTAGAAGACTTTTTGTTAATTTTGTAAATTTATTATTAGAAATATTGAATTATCTTTGTGTATTTTATAGATTTATTTCAAATATCACTGATTCACTTCCGTAAAGTATAAAGATGTTCAGACATTATTTTGATAGATGGTCTATTTAGAGTAAGGCTCTAAGGAAAACAAATAAGCAGTCTTTTATAGGAAATTTTGAATGAGCTATTAATTTTTAGGATAGTATGTCCATGGTTAACTGACACTTGGTTTTTTTGTATCATTAAATTTATGAATGAGACAAGAATGATACATGATGCCACAAAAAAATGGCGTTTGAAGTTAGTATATTTTAATTCCTTAGGTCGAAAGGTACAGTTAAGGTTGGGCACGAATTAAACTTGCCTAGTTAACTGATAGACCTGAATTAGACATTGGAAAGGTTGTTAATAGGTAGCACTTATAGATGGGAAGCTCAAAGTCGGAAATCTATAGGCCGGAGTTGAAAATTTATTTTCACTTGTCCTTCAACATTAAATGAGGATGTATTTATAGTTAATGATTGAGGTGTCTGGACATTGTTTGCTCCATTACCCACGTGTTTGCCTTCGAAAGATCCTGATTTAGCTCCGGATGCAATTGGGTCGGTCAGAAATTCCATTCGAGCAAAAGGATGCGGATCTTGGGATTATTTAGTCATTTTTGGTATATTTGGATGCAATATAGTCTTTTGAGGGATTTTCCCTTTTCAATGGAGATGGTAGGCTGAGCATGAGGTGGCATTAGAAACTCACAATGTTATAGGAATCATTTGAAAACTAATATTTACTATTTCAAAAAGAAGGCAACGAAGCTGGTGTTAGTGACCTTTAAGGATGGCCAAAAATATAAACCGTTATTTATGTCGGCAAAAGATCGGAATTTCTTGAGTGATGGCAGTGCCTAACTATTAGGAAAAATGGATCAAAGCCATCTAAAACCAATTGATAGAGAAAGACGAGTCAATCAGTAAGTAAGCATGTCGGCCATTCCATTTCATTTGAGAAGCAACAACATATGATGATTGAATATGTCCTGAGTTATTTTTATTTCAAAATATCATTCTATTTGATAAAATGCTTCTCATTCATGTTTATTTAACTTACAAATGCATGTGGTTGAAAAAGGTTAAGAATAATAACATTTTGTTGAGTAATGATGTGAGAAAGTAATATGGTAACTAATTAAAAGTGACAATATAAACAATCAATTAAATATAAAATTGCTACTTTAGTATTATTTAAGTGGCATTTTCAATATTTCTAATAGCTACTTTATTTAGTGGATGGTTCGTAAGCCAGCTCAAACTTTAATTCATGGTTAAGTTCATAAAAGACAAAAGAGAATAACAAGTCCAAGAAGTTAAAGGAAATCTTTTTTTTATTTTTTCTCATGGAAAAAACTAATAACATGAGTATTCATTCGATGATTTATAACTCTTACTTTTCAATTGTATAGGAGGAATAAATATAAATATATTTTGTTAACCCTTTTGATGATTTATATTGTTTTGATCATGACAAAATTATTCTTTGAATTATCGCTAAAAAGCATGCATATTATCTGATGGAATTTGTCATGCGCTGGAATTTATATTTCCTAAATAAAAGATCTCCTGCAGATTCTAATTTGATTTGCATCTTTGCAACTTAGGGAAGAAATCATGTCATGCTGAAATTATTGAATCATCTGTTGTTTTAGGAATAAACACATGATTACCAAAGTTAACTTGTTTCCTTATTTAGTTCCAACGAATTCTTGCCTTAGTGAGAACTTATAGCCGTTGGGCATAAGCATATAAAAGAAAAAGTTATGCAGCAATTAAAGTGTGAATCACTAAGTCGGGAGAGAAGTTTGTTAAGTGTCTTGAGAAGTTGTGTGATACTCTCATACACAATTGATGCTTAACTGTTGCTAATTCCTTGCTCTACGTATGTTTTTGAGGGACCTTGTGGTGATGAAGGTCAGGTGGAACTTGCCTTTGATGAACCTTAGAGAGACGAGGACAAGGCGGTTTGTGCCTTGAAGGATCTAGTGGTGAAGAGGGACTGGAGTCGTACCTGCTATCGAGGGACCTTGTGAAGAGAACAAATCAGTGTTTGATTGCTCTAAGGACCTTTAGGTGAAGAAATCGGTAGAGAAGTACTGTCTGGAATTGTCTGCAATGTTCTTAGTTTCGGTCTGAAAGAACAGACTAGAGCTTCTTATATAAAGTGGCAGAAACTCGTGCATTAGTCCACAGAAGTTGTGCAAGTGAATCTAGAAGAAGTTCCCTCAGACCTATTCACAAGCGGCTGGTTTCATAGTGCTATGGAATCTGCCTTATCTCGTCTAGAATTTTAGTGTAGCTCTTTGCTAAGAGCTGGGCTTTCACCCTGCTAGGGTGTTTCTGATCCTTTATTATTTATTATTGTTAAATTACTATTATTATCTGTAAAGACATTCTTATACAATTATTAATTTGACATGTTTAAAATCCTAAGTGAAAGCTTAGGTAGAGGATGTAGGCTTGCCAAGCCTCTATAAATTTCAGTTTCTATTTACTTCTATTTTTAACTGCTTTTCTTATCGTTGATCTGATTGGTATCTTAACTTGTACTTACACATTCCAATTAGTAACTAAAACTATTTTTCTGTGAAAGACTTAAACAGTTTTTGAAAAGTCAAAAAGTATTTTGAGTGATAAACTTCCGCTGCATTAAAATCTTTTAAGCCTAATTTACCCCCTTCTCATGCATATTATCACTTACAATTGGCATTGGAGCATTGGTTCTCAATATTGTGGTGTAACTACCAAAGTAAAAGATTCTACTGCCACTAATACTCTTGATGTCTTTGCAAAAAGGCAATCGCACAACTGACCTCCTCTATTTGATGGTTCCAATTATGCTATGTGGAAAAATCAAATGCAAAAATACATAATTGCCCTAGATTTTGATTTATGGAATGTGGTCAGTGAAGGGCCAATGGTTCCAACGAAATTGGTTGATGGATAGATGATTTAAAAGAAAGACATGGATTTACTAATGATGATAAAAAGCTATCTCAATAAATGCGAAGGCCAAAAATATTCTATCATGCGCTCTCACCAAAGAGGAGTACAACTGAGTCAGTACATGTGCTACAACAAAGCAAATATGGGAAATGTTGCAAGTGATCTATGAAGGTATCGGTAAAGTTCGACAAGAGAGGATTGCTCTTCTCATTCACAAGTACGAAATGTTCCAGATGAAACCTAATGAGACCATAAGCCAAATGTACGCGTGCTTCATGGAAATTATAAATCCCATGTTCGGACTCAGTAGAACTATAAATGAGGATGAATAAGTCCGAAAGATTCTTAGATCGCTTCCAAAGGAATGGACGCCAAAAGTTACTACTATTCAGGAAGCTCGTAATCTTAGCAGAATGACCATGGGTGAATTGATTGGATCTCTCACATCCCATCAGATGATGTTGCTAAATAAAGATGAAGGTTTGGAAACAAAGGTTAAAAAGAATATTGCTTTTAATATCAGTCATGATTATGACTCAAAACTTCAAGAAGATCTTGATGAGGACCAGGTTGAGGATGAAATCGTTCTGATTTCCTGAAGATTAAAGCAACTGAAATCTCAAAAGAAAATTCTAGAACAACAGGTCAAAAACCAAAACGAACTAGTCCAGAAACTCCAAATATTGAGCACATCGCTGCTATGAATGTAATGAAATCGGACACAAAAAACCAAATTGTCCACGATTGAAGAAATATGCAAACCAAGCGAAAGCTAATGCGATGGCAACCACATGGGATGAATCTGATGGTAAACAGTTTGACAATGAAAAGAATTGCTTCATGGCAAATCAAGTGAGTACCTTTTCATATTCAGATTATGATTCCAGTGATGAAATTGATATTGATGAGGATGTGCAACAATCACTTAAGCTTTATGAAATTCGTGTCAAAATGCTTGTTGATAAAAATAAAGCTTTGCAAGAAAAGTGGACTATTTGCAAGAAGAATTGTATATGGCTCACAAAGATAAATTTGAAATGCAAATGGTTAAAAACAGAGACACCCTTGATGCTGAATGCAAAAAGAAAATGAATGATTGGCTCACTAAAGAGAATAATTCCTTGAAAAAGCAAGTTGAAAATATGAGCCATGAAATGAAAGGAAAAATGATTGTTGAGAAATGCTTGCGTGCATGTTGAGGATGATCTAGGTAAATGTTCCATAAGTGACACACACATACACACGCATATGCATGCTACACTTGGACATAATGTTAAGAAGCGTTGGAATTTCATAAACCGCATGAATGAAAGAAAAATCAAATTGATTTCAACAACTTCTAGAATGAATGTTGTTAAGTCCATATTAGTATTAATTTTAATATCATGCTTAGGACTTAACAAATAATTTTCTTGTTTAAAAAATTATAATTCCCTTGCTAATTGATGAAAATTTAGAATTACAGGAATACAAGTGGAGAAGCTACAAAAGGGGACAAATTGACACAAGTTGGTGGGCATGCTGAGAGGATGACACCTCATGATCTAATCAAGGATGGGCAGAAAAGTCTTTTTATTTATTCGAGTCCTATTCTAATTAAAAGACTCTTTTAATTAGTTATAAATAGGCCTTTCGGACACTTAGTTAGGGTGGATTTTGGGATTTGCTATTTTGCACACTAGAAGTATCGCGAGAATTCAGGATTCAGAGGAGGACGAAGTGGAGATCAGATTCATCTAGGAATAGAGTTTCTTCTTCTCCCTTTGATTTTGTTTTTGATTCTAGATTTGAAACGATGTTTTGTTTTATTCATGTTTTGTTTGACAATTCAATCATGAACTAATTTGTTACTCTAAGATTATGATGGATTCTTTTCAATAAATTGATGCATGATTTTTTTCCATAAAATTAGTAGCGCTTAAGGTTATTTCTTCTATTGTGTGCTTTTTTTATTTGATTATCTGATCAACAATCAAATGCATCTTTAAACCTCAGAGGAGTCTTGGAAAAGAAAATCTAGGGATTGATTGACCATAGAAGACCTTAGGATTAATTGTTCAAATTGATGAATTAATTAATTTGTGAGTAGAAATAGAAATACACCTGCTTGCCCTAGGGAGTTAGTTGAGTGGTACAACCTTATTCATAATTTAGTTAATTCACATAGGAATATAGTGAATTGAATGAATTAGGAATTTAATTACGGGTAATTCGAAAGAACCTCATAATTGCATAAGACTCAATACTAATAACCTGTTATTAATTTCATAGGGAGAAAATTATGTAATCAACTTATTCGATTGATGAAATCATAATTCTAGGCTTCTATATTTTGATAGAAATCTTAATCAGTACCTTTTTTCTTATTTTCATTAGTTTAGTTTTAATTCTTATTTAATTGATTTTGTTTGAATAAAATAAGCGTGTGATAAATTAATAATTAGTAGCAAATAATTTAGTTTCTCGTGGGATCGACACTCTTCTTATTATTTTATTACTTTTTGCGGCACATGCACTTGCGTAATTGTTTAGATTATTTATCTTGCACAACCAACAAGTTTTTGGCGCTTTTACCGGGGAACTAAAACTATTTTGTTTATGCTAATATTAATTTTAAGCGCCAAGTTTTAGTTCAAAATTTTTTAACTTATTTACTTAGTTATTTATTTATTTATTTATTTATTTTATTTTGAGCAGAGGATACTGCAGAAATGGCAGAGGAAGATGGATATTTGGGGGATTATGTTATCCCACAAATTCAGCGCTTTCAGATAGGAATTGCTAGACCATCTGTTCAGGCTAATAATTTTGAGTTTAAGCCTGCTATCATTCAAATGATATAGAGTTTAGTCCATTTTGGGAGGTCTCCAACAGAAGATCTGAATGCTCATCCAGCTAATTTTTTGGAGATTTGTCATTCCTTCAAATATAATGGAGTTTCTGATAACGCAATCTGATTGAGGTTATTTCCATTTTCACTAAAGGACAAAGCAAATAGTTGGTTATCATCTTTGCCATCGGGATCCATTGCTACTTGGGAGGATTTAGCGTAGAGATTCTTGGCTAAGTTTTTCCCACCATCACAAATAGTCAAGTTGAGGAATGAAATTACATCATTTGTCCAATTTGATTAGGATACATTTTATGAGGCATGAGAAGGATATAAGGAGATGCTTAGGAAATGCCCTCATCATGGATTGAAAAAGTGGCTTCAAGTGCAAACATTCTACAATAGATTGACCGCACAAACAAGAGGAATAGTTGATGCTGCTGCAGGAGGTACATTTATGAGGAAAAGGATTGGGGAAATATTTGAGTTATTTGAAGAGATGGCAGTAAATAGTTGTCAGTAGCCAACTTATAGATTAACTCAACGAAAGAAAACTACAGAAATCTATGAGTTAAATGCTACTACATCTTTGACTGCACAGTTAGAAGCTTTAACAAAGAAGATGAACACGCTTGCAAGTATCATGACCCAGCCAATGCAGCAAGAGAGCTAATTTATTACTTGCGATATTTGTAGGGATGGGGATTCGAGTGATCAGTGTCAGCATACTTTGGAATCAGTGCAGTTTGTTGGGAATTTCAACAAGAATCAAAATAATCCATACTCAAATACTTATAACCCTGGATGGAAACAACACCCCAATTTTTCTTGGAGTAATAATCAAGGACAAACTTTAGCCCCTAAACCTCCACTACCAGGCTTCTAGCAACAAATAAAGCCACCAACTCAAGAAAAGAAGCCATCATTAGATGACATGTTTATACAGTTCATGACAAAAACTAAAGCAGTAATTTAGAGTCAATCAGCTTCAATCAGAACATTAGAAACACGAATGGGCCAGCTAGCCACTACATTGAGTATGAGACAACAAAGAACTTTGCCAAGTGATACTAAGACAAATCCTAAACGAAAAGGCAAGGAACATTGCAATGTTGTTTCTTTAAGGAATGGTAGAGAGTTGCAAGAATTTTAGAAGGTCCCTCTATCTTTAGAGGAATTGGAAGAAGAATTACCAGTTGAGATGGGGAAGGATGAGAAGCAGAAGACTGAAGAAGTTAATCCTATCAGACCATCTTTATCCTTTCCTCAGAAGCTTAAGAAGAAAAAGTTATACAAGCAATTTCAACAATTTTTGGAGGTTTTTAAGAAACTCCACATAAATATTCCATTTGCTGAAGCTTTAGAACAAATGCCAAGTTATGTTAAATACATAAAAGCAATTTTATCTAAGAAAAGACATTTGAGTGAATTTGAAACAGTGGCTCTTACAAAGGAATGCAGTGCAATCATCTAAAAGAAGTTACCTCCGAAGCTCAAGGATCCTAGGAGTTTCACTATACCATGCAAAATTGGTACTAATTTTTTTGGAATGGCACTTTGTGATTTGGGAGGAAGCATAAATTTAATGCCATATTCCATCTACCAGCGACTTGGAGTGTCATAGATCAAGCCAACTAGTGTAACCTTGCAACTTGTGGATAGAACATTCAAGTATCCTAAAGGAATAATTGAAGATGTATTGGTAAAAGTTGATAAATTTATTTTTCATGCAGATTTTATTATGTTGGACATGGAGGAGGATACTGAAGTTTCAATCATCCTTGGGAGACCATTTTTGGCCACAGGTAGGACTATCATAGATATGCAAAAAGGTGAGCTAATCATGAGGATCCAAGATGAAAAGGTAACTTTTAATGTGTTTAAAGCATTTGATTTTCCTAAGGATATTGACAAGCGTTTTGCAGTTAGTGTGGTAAATAAAAATTTTTTGAAAGACCAATTAGAGCCAAGTGATCAGGTACTATTCTACGGCTCTCATTTTAAGTGGTTATCAGGAAAACTAAGATCACGATGGTTGGGGCTATTTCACATAATTGAAATCTTCCCACATGGAATGATAGAGTTGGAAGAAATTGGTTCAAGAAGGCAGTTTAAGGCGAATAGGAAAAGAATCAAACACTACTGGGAAAGTGATTTGATCATCAACAATCCACAACCACCTTAACCAACATCAAGTGAAGCCTGAAAAGTCAAGCCGAAGACTATAAATCAAGCGCTCTTTGGGAGGCAACCAAAATTTTTAATTGCTTTAAATTTTCATTATTTTTTATTTTTTATTATTTTATTTACTTTGGTGCTTTCCAGATTTAAAATAATAATAATAATAAGGGTAGTGGCCCATGCACAGGGGCGCAGGCCACATACGGCCTCTCGAGCAAGGCGTCTTTTAAGACGCCATTCCAGTGTCTTGTGCGCCAAGGCGCAAACAATTTGAGCCCTAGCGCACAAGTCTTAAAAAAAAAAGAAAGAAAGAAAGGAAAAATGAGAAAGAAATAAAACCAAGGGGGCAGCAATCCACCATCCCTAGCCGACCCCACCCGCCCCCAGGCCAATTCTTTTCTTTCCTTTTTCTTTTTCTTCTTTTCTTTTTCTATATATATATATATATATATTTTTCTACTCCTCTCATTCACTTTCTTTTTCCCAACCAAAACCCATCTACACCACCATCTTCATTATTCTTTCTTTAGAATATTTTAGATATATTAGTATTTTAGATTGATTTCAATTCTTAGGTAATTTTTTTCCCCATTTAGGAAGGCCTATTTTATTGATTGAGAGTTTGGAATTAGTTAGATTATTTTTTGAATAATTTTAATTTAATGGCTATTATATGAGGGTATTCGATAAATAATTGATTGATTATTGAGGTGAAGTGATGGATATTTGGATGCCAATTGAATTAAATTTTTGGATATTGATTTATTGATTGGACTTTCTTGATTTTCCTTAGATAGTATTGGGAGTAATTCATTTGGAGTTAATTCTCACCACAACCATATCCTTACATTGTGGTTGCAATTCCACCCCCGAATGCTGAGGAAGAAGATAACGCCGATGATTAATTAGGGCGTATTCTCTTCCTTTTTCTTTTTCTTCGCTTTAATTTTTTTCTTATTTATTTATTTTTATTACTCTCTTTGTCATTTTCCATGTTAGTGTCTTATTTTCTTACTTTCTCTATCTTAGTATTAGTACTTTGTGGGCAAAACACTTCTCAAGTTTGGGGGTGCTTTGTGCGTCAATTTTTAATCCTTTGTGTTTTTTTATTTTCTGTTATTTTGATTTTGATTAGGGTTCAGTAATTGAGTCAATGTCTTGCATATACAAAAATTAATCTTCTTGAATCAATGAAGATATTACTCCTTTAACTTTATGTTTCATGAAAAATTATACTTGTGTGATGATGGAACTGTGCACTTTGAGTAGAAGCAATGCTAGGATGACATCTCCTATTTTCGAGCACTCTCTTTCTCACTTCTAGTTATTGGTTCATTTAGAGGACATTTATGCATGAGTTACATAGGTAATACTTTAAACTCTAGAATATGTTTGATTCCCTATCAAGGCGAAATCCTAGAAAACACTCAATTGAAGGAAATGAATTAGGCCATTTTTGACCCGTTTGAGCCTTTCATGCCTACCAAATGATATTATATCCCTTGGGTCCCTTGTTGAGCCCATTTTTAAATATCATTTTCATTTGTCAACTAACTCAACAGCCGGCTTAAACACATGGTCCCACCAAATAAATCCCACAATTACTTATTAGATCTATTTGAATTTCTTATGAAGATGGGAACAAATAGTACAGTGCCTATGAGTTTGATTTTCTCCCTCCCTAAAAAAAAACCAAAAAGAAAAAGCAAAACAAAAAAAAATGCATAGTAGCATGAGCACCGAAAAAAAATTCTGAAAAAGGGAGAAAGAAAGAAATTGAGAAGTACTATTTAATAAGTTTGGGGGAGAATTAAGAGGTGATGACGAAAAAATGTTGTGGGTATTGAGTCAGTATTATCCATATTTTTCCTACCTTTACCGAAGACTACATTACAAGCTATGAAAGTCCTAAATGATCCTTTATTGAGTGTATTCTACATTAGTGGAGATAGAGATGAAAAGCAAACCTATGGAGTATTAGAGTAGAATCTTGTACTTGTACATAAATTAATCCGAATTGCCAGTAACTACTTGTAGAGAAAGCACACACATATATAGGGGATTTATTTGATCATTGTATCTGCTTATTTGTGCATAGTGAAATTAGATCACAATTGTGGTTGACTACGAGCATAGCTTGAAGTAGTTCTGAGAGTAGCAAAAAGAAGTGATATTTTTGTATATGCATTTTTGTGTTGAATTATTTTTCTTTGAGTTTTTTCTTTGCGTTGCTCGAGGGCGAGCAACGTATTAAGTTTGGGGGTACTTGTTAAGTTCATATTAGTATTAATTTTAATATCATGTTTAGGACTTAACAAATAATTTTCTTGTTTAAAAAATTTTAATTCCCTTGCTAATTGATGAAAATTTGGAATTACAGGAATACAAGTGGATAAACTACAAAGGGGACAAATTGACACAAGTTGGTGGGCATGCTGACAGGATGACACCTCATGATCTAATCAAATATGGGCATAAAAGTATTTTTATTTATTCGAGTCCTATTTTAATCAAAAGACTCTTTTAATCAGTTATAAATAGGCCTTTCAGACACTTAGTTAAGCGGAATTTTGGGGTTTGCTATTTTGGAGACTAGAAGTATCTCAAGAATTCAGGATTCAGGGAAGGACAAAGTGGAGATCAGATTCATATAGAAATAGAGTTTTTCTTCTCCCTTTGACTTTGTTTTTGATTCTGGATTTGAAACAGTTTTTTTTTATTCATATTTTGTTTGACAATTCAATCATGAAACGGTTATTTCTTCTATTGTATGTTTTTTCTATTTGATTGTCTGATCAATAGTCAAGTTCATCTTTAAACTCTAGAGGAGTTTTGGAAAAGAAAATCTAGGGATTGATTGATAATAGAAGACCTTAGGATTAATTGTTCAAATTGATGAACTAATTAATTTGTGATAGGATAGGAATATGCTTGCTTGCCCTAGGTAGTTAGTTGAGTGGTACAACCTTATTCATAATTTAGTTAATTCACATAGGAATATAGTGAATTGAAAAAATTAGGAATTTAATTACGGATAATTCGAAAGAACCTCATAATTGCATAAGACTCAAGACTAATAACCTGTTATTAATTACATAGGGACAAAATTATGTAATCAACTTATTCGATTGATGAAATCATAATTCCAGGCTTCCATATCCTGATAGAAATCTAAATCAATGCCTTTTTCTTATTTTCATTAGTTTAGTTTTAATTCTTATTTAATTGATTTTGTTTGAATAGAACAAGTGTGTGATAAATTAATAATTAGTAGCGAATAATTTAATTTCTCGTGGGATCGACACTTTTCTCATCATTTTATTACTTGTTGTGACACGTGCACTTGTGTAATTGTTTGCATTATTTATTTTGCACAACCAACAAATGTCAAACTAGTTCAAAAAATTTTCTTTACTTATGGTAGATCTGGTCATGTCAATTATAGATGTTCAATTGAGAAACTTATTGGTACCAAGTTTATTTGGGTAAGAAAGTTATCTGGTACTAACCATGAAGGACCTAACATAGTTTGGGAACTTAAAAGATTTCTTACAAGGACATGCCAAGGAACATTCCAAGAAACAAAAGTGGTATTTGGATAGCGGATGTGCTAGGCATATGACAGGGGATGCATCCATGTTTGTTAAGCTTAACAATTGTTCTGTGGGAAATGTTCTCTATACAGACAACACAAAAGGATGCATAATAGGTAAGGTACTATTGGTAAGTAGACTGGTACTTCCATAGATAACGTATGGCTTGTTGAAGGCCTTAAGCATAACTTGCTTAGTATGAGTCCCTTGTGTGATGAAGGTTATGAGGTTAAGTTCCATCCTTTTCACTGTGTTATCAAGTAAAATGAGAAATTGGTTTTTACTGCTACCAGGGACGAAAATGTTTATTATATAACTCTTGATGATTTAACCTATCAAAATGTGGAGTGTTTAGTTATTTTGGATGAAGAATGCTGAAAATGGTATAGAAGAATGGGCCATGCAAAAATGGAACTTATATCTTATCTTACAAATAAAGATCTTATCAAAGAGATACCCAAGTTAAACTTCTCCAAGGATAGGATATGTGATGCATGCCAAAAAGGAAAGCAAATTCAAACATTTTTCAAACCAAAGAATGAGGTCACAACTTCCAGACCACTGAAACTTCTGCACATTGACCTATGTAAACCTATGAAAACCGTTTCCCTTGGAGGTAACATATATGGGTTTGTCATAGTAGATGATTATACTCATTTTATGAGGGTTCTATTCCTTGCTCATAAAAATGATGCTTTAAATGCTTTCATTCTACTTACTAAAAGGCTTCAAAATGAAAATGGTTATTTCATTAAGAAAATTCGAAGTGACCATGGAACGGAGTTTGATGAAATAAACTTTACTTTGTTTTGTGAAAAATATGGTTACATTCATAATTTTTCTGCTCCTAAGACCCCTCAATAAAATAGGGTAGTTGAAAGGAAAAACCAAAATTTGCAAAAAGCTGCTAGAACCATGCTTAATGAATATGATCTTCCAAAATCCTTTTGGGGTGAAGCTGTGAATACGGCTTGTTATGTGTCAAATCGTGTTTTCTTAAGACCACTTTTGAGAAAAACCCCATATGAATTATGGCATGGTAAGTTCCAAATATTTCTTATTTTTATGTCTTTGCAAATGTATATTCTTAATGATAGAGATCATTTGACAAAGTTTGATTCCAAAGTTATGAGGCTATCATTGTTGGTTACTCAATGCATAGTAAATCCTATCATGTCTTTGCTACTAATGATCTACTTTGTCGAGAGTTTGCCAAGAAAATTAAACATGAATTTGTAATGAGCTTAATGAGAGAGCTCAATTTCATTTTGCAAGAAAAGTATATAAAGGAGTTTCTAAATAAGTTTGGAATGAGTAAATACAACCATGCAACCACTCCGATAAGTACAAATACCAGACTGAAACTTGATGAGGACGGTAAGAATGTAGATGAAAAGGTCTACAGAGGTATGATTGGTAGCTTACTATATTTAACTTCTAGCCATCTAGATATTATGTTTTCAACATGCTTATTTGCTAGATTTGAGTCCGATCCAAAGGAATCCCATTAAAATGTTGTGAAAAGAATATTGATATATCTTAAGGGAACATCCAACTATGGCTTATGGTATCCACATTCTAAATCTTTTAATTTCATAAGCTATTCTGATGCAGATTATGCTGGTTGCAAGATAGACAGGAAAGTACTACTGGTGGTTGCCAACTGCTGGAAAATTGCTTGAATACAGTAAGAAATAAAGTGTAGTTGCATTATCCACGACCAAGGCAGAATACATAGCCTTAGGAAATTATTGCACCAGGTATTATGGATAAAATGCATGCTACATGGCTTTGGTATTAATGTGCCTTGCGTGCCCATTTTATGTGATAGTTCCAGTGCTATTAGCATCTCTAAAAATCCAGTTCTTCATTCATGCATAAAACACATTGAGCTCAAACATCATTTCTTGTGTGATAATTTGAATAAAAGTGATATGTCAATTGATTTTGTTACCACTAAGAATCAGCTTGCAGATATTTTTACTAAAACTTTGGGGAAAAAAAAATTGAGTGTAGAAGAGAAAAATCAAGAATCAAACCAAAATCTGAATTTGGTGGGATTTGTTAACTTATCTAAACTTAGTAGTTATTCCTTCTTGAAAACCGCATGCCAATGTGTTCAATCTTTCATCCCCCATTACCAAATTTGTTTGCCGCAATTACCAGCCAATTAAGATTATTAACTGATGGCGCTTTCAAATCACATTCTTTAAAGTTTTTCTTATTTCCAAAATTGATTTATCATCTCCCTCACGAGTCAAATTTTTTCTCTTGAGCCTTCGTCTTTCTCACAAAACCTCTTTTGCAGAAATTTCTCTTTTCATCTTTGGTCCTCAATCCTTTTAAAAAAATGCCGAAGAGAGGAAATACCTAGTTAGCTGGACCTTTAACTTCAAAGAAAAAGAAATTTCCCTCTTCATCCCCTGAACCTACTCCTCTCGAAGTTTCTGGAGCTTCTCTTCTGCTCAAATGGTACAATGACTCAACCTCTGATGATTAAAAGTCATCTTCCTTTGACAAACATAAGTTTTTGGGGTCTGAGGAACTTGGTATTAAGAACAACCCCATGGGTTCTCTTGAAAAACCAAGCGGTTCAAATAAGGGATTATCAAGCCCTAAATCCTCAACGCGAGAAAGTTTTGGGGATATCCTAGGTATCTACCATCTATCAATGATATGCTAGGGAGACTCCTAGATATCGGCGATGTGTCAGGGATACTCTTGAGCATCAATAATGTGATAGGGATACTCCTAGGCATACTGTGTGTTAGTGATATGCTAGGGATACTGCTAGGTATCTACCATCTGTCACTGATACGCCAGGGAGACTCCTAGGTATCGGCGATGTGTCAGGAATATTCTTGAGCATCAGTAATGTGCTAGGGATACTCCTAGGCATACCGTGTATTAGTGATATGCTAAGGATACTCCTAGGGATCTACCATGTGTCAGTGATATGCTAGGGATACTCCTAGGTATCTACCATCTATCAGTTATACACTAAGGAGACTCCTAGGTATCAACGATGTGTCAGGGATACTCTTGAGCATCAGTAATGTGCTGGGAATACTCCTAGGTATACTATGTGTCACTGATATGCTAGGGATAGTCCTAGGTATCTACCGTATGTCTGTGATATGCTAGGGATACTCCTAGGTATCGTCTGTCTGTCTATGCTATGCTAGAGATACTCCTAGGTATCTACCACCTGTCTGCGATGTGTTGGGGATACTCCTGGGCTTTTACCATGTGTCAAGCCATCACGCTTGGATAAGACTGACTGAAATATAAATGTTATTTGGAATTATCCTGTCTGACCATATTATGACTAATTGACTGTATTATGTCTGTTAGACTGTTTTTGACTGTTTGAATGTATCCTGTTGTCTTCTGCTAATTGTTGATTGATAATCTGTTGAGTCGATTTCTTCCTCGACAGATCCCCATTATATATGTTTACAATTATCCCTCATTAAGTCCTTCAAACTTATCCCTATTTATTTTGATTCTCTCGGACGGGGATTAAGTAAAGGATTGGACTTCAGGCTAGACATGAACATTTTGTAATAGATCAAGTGCTGAATGTATATATAGAAATCATCTAATTTCTAAGTATGAATTTGGGACGTGTGATATGTCATATTGACATGGATGACTTGTAGAATGTAAATATTTTGTTAGATATAAAGTGAATTATGGCAAGTACTTAATGGTTCATCGAGTATGATAAGTTTGAAATTCTACTGCTTTTGATAAGTTGAAATTGAGATTTTATGGCATGTATTTAGTATAGGTGTTGTACATGATAGGTTTGTTTAAGTTGGAATCCACTGCTATTTCTGATAAGCTTGAAACGTTTGATTATCGATTATTGATTGAATTGTAGGTTCAATTTAAGATTGAACTGAGTAGCACCTTAGCTTAGGTGCTGTCCCGAGTGGGGGCGCTACAGAGGACCTCCCCCCTTAAAAGAATCTGGTCCCCAGATTCTCATCTGAGTACTATTCTGACTGGTAGAAAATAAGTAGATTTGGTAGTCGAGCTACATTCTGTTATAATTGCTTCTTCAAGTCCTGATGCATTTTCATACTTCTCAAATGCATCGTGTCTCTTGACTTGTGCCTTACTAGCGAACTTTCTTCCATTTCTTCTAGCACACATATTTTCTTACGGAATAGATAGACATCTTGATTTTCGGTATTTAACTCAGATCTCCTAAACTTCCAATCTTTCCTTAGGGCTCATCGCATTTCATCCTATGATTTGGACTACACGTATCTCTACAATCCTACTCACTGTATTAATTTAGTCAACGCGTCAGCTAACTAGAAAAGTTATTCATAATTTTAGTTAACAGCCGACAAGACACAGAAGACTACGTACTTCTATCATGTTTTTCTAGTCTCTTAAGGTTGACTGCCATCTCTATCTTAGAGGGATCAATCCTCTACCCTATCCCCAATCACCATCTACAATCCCAACACATGGTGTTTATTATTAACCTTATTTCTAAGGTGTTTGAACTTTTCTACTAAACCATAGTCTCAAATTGCATATTTAATTTGAGGAAATGCAACAAGTAATAGATTGCAAAACACCAAGATCATATACATGCCATTATTATAGATTTCAGAGATAGAAATCGTACCTCCTGCCATCTCAATAGGATCTGGCGCTTCTTCTCCTATCAGGGCATAAGCTCAAGCTTGTACGGTTTACTTTTCTTTCCTTGTAGCCGTGGGGCTTCTCCTTTTGGGACATTCTTTCAGGAAGTGTTGATTGCTCATACAGCCCAAGCATCTACCTTGTTTCTTCTAGCATTCTAATTCCTCATGGCTAGATGCTCTACAAAATCCACATTGCTTTAATGGTCTCTCTTGAGTCAATTCTACTATCTTGCCAGATTGAGGGGCTTGTTAGGCAGTGCTTCCCACCTGAAGCCTCGGTTGTTTCCTTCCGATATTACTCTGCCCATCAAGGTGTATCTTTTCATTTTGGGCCCTTCTCTCAATCTTTTAGATTTCTTGTAGCTCTGACTCAAGTTGCAGTGCTCTGCTTATTGTCGAATTGAGATTTGGCAAATCACAAGTGACCAAGCCTTGCCTAAGCTCTAGCGGCAGCCCTTGTACAAATCATTAAGCCTATAGACCTTCATCATCTTATACGTAGGGAGCATATTATATTAGTCAGGTAAAAGTAGCCTCGTACTGACTAACAGATTGTGCACCCTGTATCAGATCTATAAACTCTCTCTATCTTGCTAGCTTAACTACTTCTGGCATATATTTACTCATGAAGTCTTGGATGAAATTCTCCCAAGTTCGTTGTGCTCCTTTAGCCACCCACTTCGGATCAATCATTTTCCACCAACTTTGGGCGAAACCTTCTAGAAGGAACATCGCAAATCAAACCCTTCGGTCACTTGAATAACGTAGTGTCTCAAAAATATTTTCTAAACTCTCAATCTATTCTTTGGCTTTTCTATCGTTAGGGTCTCCTAGGGACTTCATGGGATTGAAATGAAGAAACCATTCCAATGCTTGATTTTCAGCCGTCTTATTACTAACTTTTACTCTAGCACCTGGCTGTAGATCTTATGGCAAAATTCCTGATTCTTCCTGATACACAGGGTCTGTTAGCTGACTATCTAAAGGGTTTTCTGATACCTCTTCTTATAGCATAGCTTGTGGGTAAGCAGGTACCTCTTGTCCTAGAACTTGTCGATTCCCGAACCGTTGCCCATGAGGTCCTCCTCTTCGCCCGGGAGGTCTTCCCCTCTGTCCAGCTCTGGGAGGAACGGATATACCAGAACTTTCTTGAGATGCCATCAACTCAACTAGCTCCTCTAAGATTCTGAGGATAAAAGAAAAAGAGTTAGATGAAATCAAACCAAACTCAAAGATACACAAATCTAATCATCCTACAATATACGAAAAAATCCCATAGACATCCTATTGTACTGAACTCATCTCCTAATACCGACTAATCAATTCATCTTCATTTCTTAAATCACGCAGGATCTTCTCAATGCAAAACACAACTAAAATTGATACCCAAACTAACCAAATCAAAAGGTCAATCACAAATCCCAATAATACCCAAATGCCTAGGTCATCAACAACCTAGGCTCTGATACCAACTCTGTAGCGCCCCCACTCAGGGTAGCACCTGAGCTGAGGCACCACTCAGTTCAATCTTAAATTGAACCTACAATTCAATCAATAATCCATAATCAAACATTTCAAGCTTATCCGAAATAGTAGTGGATTCCTACTTAAACGAACCTATCATATACAACACATATTCTAAATACATGCCACAAAATCTTAATTTCAACTTATCAAAAGCAGCGAAATTTCAAACTTATCATACTCGATGAACTATTAAGTACATGCCATACTTCACTTTATATCTAACAAAATATTTACATTCCATAAGTCATCCATGTCAACATGACATATCACACATCCCAAATTCATACTTAGAAATCAGATGATTTCCATATATTCATTCAACACCTGATCTATTACAAAACATTCATGTCCAGCCTAAAGTCCAATCCTTTACTTAATCCCTGTCTGAGAGAATCAAAATAAACGGGGGTAAGTCTAAAGGACTTAGTGAGGGATAATTGTAAACATATATAATAAGGATCTGTCGAGGAAGAAATCGACTCAACAGATTATTAATCAACAATTAACAAAAATACAATAGGGTACGTTCAAACAGTCAGGAACAGACTAACAGATAGAATACAATCAATCAGTCAGAATACGGTCAGACAGGACAATTCCAAATAACATTTATATTCCAGTCAGTCTTATCCAAGCGTGACGGCTTGACACATGGTAGATGCCTAGGAGTATCCCCAGCACATCGCAGACAGGAAGTAGATACCTAAGAGTATCCCTAACATAGCATAGACAGACGGACGATACCTAGGAGTATCCTTAGCATATCACAGACATACAGTAGATACCTGGGAGTATCCCTAGCATATCACTGACGTACGGTATGCCTAGGAGTATCCCTAGAACATTATTGATGCTCAAGAGTATCTCTAACACATTGCCGATACCTAGGAGTCTCCCTAGCATATCACTTACAGACGGTAGATACCTAGGAGTATCCCTAGCATATCACTGACACATGGAATGCCTAGGAGTATCCCTAGCACATTACTAATGCTCAAGAGTATCCCTAACACATCGCTGATACCTAAGAGTCTCCCTAGCATATCACTAATAGACGGTAGATACCTGGGAGTCTCCCTTGCATATCCATAACAAACAGATGTGCCAGCGTGGCAATTAACAGTACAGACAATACAGACAGATCAGGCAATACAAAAATGCCAAAAAGGTAGAACGATAGTAGTAACAATCCAAACAAGCTAGCATGGCTAATTCAAAGCTAAAACAGATAACAGATATGCCGGCAAGGCAATTGATAATAGAATTGAACAAAACATATAACAGACAGTAATAGATAACGGATCGGATAACTAAACAGATTGAAATAGATAATAGATAGAAATTCTAGGTGCCAGAACAGAAAGAATTCATAATTAATAGCAAATAATAACCCTCATAGGGGCATACAGAACAGATAACAGATATCAATCGAGAATTCAACAATTCTCGGATTTCAGTAACATAATTCAGTAGGGTACAGAAACAAAAAACCCTCACATGGACTTATCACAATAATAGATAACCGAATGGAGTGCCAAGTTGGTAGAGCCTCACTTCCAAAATCTCAAAAAACTACAATCGCCGTCAGCAACTTACTGGTCCACAGGACCCACTTCTTCGTCACCCATTCAGAAGAATATTCCCATAGTCAAATTTCCTATTCAACACTAAGCCTTCCAGAATTGCATCAAGCTTTCTAACATTACTAATTTATCAATCAACACAATGATATAGGTTCAATAGGTGCTATCTACACAAATATCCCAATATCAATTATTCTTGAATTAGTCACGATAGTCTATATCGATTCCAAAATAGCATGATCTCAATCTAAATTACAAGGTCATAACAACATCATCTTAATCTATACAAAATAGTCTAATTCCTACATAATTAATCCTAATCAAATGTCACTTAGTCTCCCATCACATAATCCTTAGTCAATTTTATTAAATCCCAATTTTGGCATTTAGCATGACATGTCCGGGTACACAATTTGAATAGTCCTCCTTGCATAGGAATTATACACACATGTATATATATCAATCATCTCAACATTCTCATTCTTGGCATAAATATACAGCTAAAAATGGAAAAGTGCAACATATACATATATATATATATCAAGGTACAACTTCAATTTAATTTCCACATTTGGCCACCGAGATTCGAAAACCACAAACCAATTACACAACGATGTTCGTCGCATCGAGGAGATCAAACTGCCTCTCTGTCTCTGCCGCGCCGTCGCCAGAGTATACCTCATCGCCACCAAAATATTCCTTACTCCGCGAACTTTCTGAATCTCAGCTCAGTTCCCTATTTCTCCATCGAGAAATGCTTCAAACGATGCCCTGGCGTTTTAGCACCACCTTGCTCTGCCGTGAGTTCGTCGTCGTTTTTCACTGTCGCTGCCGTGCTGATGATTCATGCAAGGGTATATTTCGTTCCTCACATCGAGAACTTTCTATCCCAGCCCCCAAAACTAAGCTCAGGCCACTATTTGCCATCGCCCGTTGAAGCCATGACTTGGCCGAGAATTTTAGCCTTTCGTTCCCAGTGGCTCGCCGCCCATTTCGTCGTGCATGTGGTGTGGAAGTGTAGCCGGGAGTGAGGAAAGGGTTTTGCATGGTTTGGGTTGAACAAAAACTCACCGCTAGAAAAGATCACCAGAGGGAGAATGGTCATGGGATGAGGAGAAGAAAACGGGAAGAAATGGGCTTAGTTTTAGCTGAAATGATTTTTAAAAAATTCAATTTTTCGTATTTGCAATTTAGCCCTCAACTAGGTTGAACAATGCAATTGGGTTCTAAAATTTTATTAAAATCTAGATTGGACCCAATTGACTAATTCCTTCTATGCAAAACCCCATGATTATTAAAATGATCCAATCAAGTTTCAAAAAATTGCAAATTTACCCCAAAACTTTAAAAATTCTTGCAATCACGTCCTTTTCATTTCTTTTTCGAGCTATAAAACCAATCAATTAAATTCTTAATTTCTAAATTCTTATTTTTGAAATACCAAATTTTAGGGGTGTTACAGACATTAACTTAAATAATTGATTAATTGGACTTTAGCAACTTTTCTTTTTATTAATATGAGTTCACCAATTTTTTTTAGTAAATTAATGCCATTGGTAAAGAATTGGGTTTGACATTAAATTAGAAAATTGATTAATTGGGCATTAGCTACTCTTCTTTTATTAATTGGGCTTACTAATTTTATAATGAACTGTTGTCATTTATTAAGAATTCAGTTTGATTTTAATTTAAAGAATTAGTTAATTGTGATTCTCCAATTTATTCTTAAGAACTAAGTTTCTCAAAAAGTTTTAGAAAATTAGTGATTAGGCTTTGTTTAAGAATTGGAATTCACCAATTATAACTTGGTGAGTAATTTGGTAAATTGAGATTTATATTAATCTAAGGATTCGTTCATTTAACTTCTCCAGTTAATTAAAAATTATATTTCACCAAATCTTTTAGTGAATTGATGAATTAGACTTCAATTAAAAATTGGGTTACAAATATTATAATGACTTCGTGGTTGAGCTTTGTTTAAAAATTTGTGTCTTTGTTAATTAAAGAATTAGTTAACTTAACTTCACCAACTTCTTTTTTTAAAATTGAGCTTGACAAATCCTTAAATGAAACGGGTTTCATATTAATTTATAAAATACATGAATTGGACTTTACCGATTTTTTTTTCTTAATGGGCTTGATCAATTCTCTAATGAGTTAGTAATTGGGCATTCTTAATGAATTAATTTTCATATTGATCAATAGATTTGATTAATTAGACTTCACCAAGATCTTTTTTATTAATTGGGCTTGACCAATTTTTTAGTAAATTAATAAATTGGGCTTCTTTGGGGACTTCAATTAATCTCTTTTTAAAAATAGGTATTCGCTAATGATAATAATATTTCTGCTAGCTAATTTTCTAAAATATTGAATTTACATTCCCACCAAAATGTATTGATTCACAAAGTTGGTTGAATACAAATAGTAACCAAGTCTTTTGTTACCAATTTTAGATGACAATGTAATTTAGTTCCCCTCCAAAATTTGGGAGAGATTAAAAGCTAAAAATTATTTTTGTTATTAGTTCCACATAAAAATTTAATTTAATTTCTTCCAAAAATTTGATTCCACCCAAAATGAATTCCATTTATTTTTTTCTTTGTTCCCCCCAAATTTTAGCTCCTCATTCCATTTTTTTTTTGTGTAAATAATTTATAAAAAAAATTAATTTATTTTATATTAGATTATAAGATAAATTAACATAATTAATTAATAAAAAAATAAAAGTATATTAGCTGATAAAGGATTGTTTGCACCAGCTTCAACGGGCTTATGGCACGCTAGCCTTTTCGCTGTGCAATCTCCCCATGATCATTCTCGATATCTACCATCCTAAGGTTGATCTTGCATTCAAATTGGTTGTCTTCAAGCCATGCAACATAGAGTCTTCTATTAAGCAACCATTGTATGATCAAAGTCTCATATAAAAAATCAAAGGCTTGAACTCCAGGAGATTTGTCCATTTATTGATTGGCCCAAACCATCAGGTCAACACGCCTACATGATCTCCTATTGCATTTGGCCCAGTCGAGTTCAATTATTTAGTTTCCTATGACAATGAGGTTTGGGCTTCATTACCACCGATCAAGTGAAATCAAGTCTACGCCAGGCAATCGCATTAAATATAATGCAAAGACATCATCAATTGCATTAGATCAATTGTCATTTCGACACTTTACTTTCAGGTTGTTGTCTTGTACTATAAATACCCATCTATAAATTTGGGCAAATAATATAATTAGTCTCTAAAGTTTTACTATAAATCACGTAGTTCCCAATCTTCAAAAGTTCATGTTTTAGTCCATAACATTAATATATTATTTCATTTTAGTCCTCAAACCCACTTTTCGATGGTATGTGATAAGAAAATTCTACTCCCTGTGAAAATGGAAAAGGACAAGAAAAACCCTTATGAAAAAAAGGGCAAAAAACCTTCTCGTGTTTTGAAATTATGCACGCCGCTTCCTGCTTCTAGTTTGCTTCAATTTAATCCTAATTTTAGCATATAAAAACTATATTATCCTTAATTACTTCATATGCCTTCAATTTAATTTATTTATTTATTAAGTATATTTTTTATATCTTCTTTCATCCCCTTTAAATTTAAAAACTAATTTTAGTTTTTTATTTTTATTTCTGTAATTTATTCTATTTTACTATTTTTGTATAGTATATTTTATACATATATTTATCAATATATAATATATATACAAATATGGTGGTGTGGTGGAGAAATACATGGCATAAAACTTTAGTAAATCCTTTAGTACTTTTATAGTTTAATATAATATATATATAACATAAAATATATACATAAATATACTATATTTTTGTATATATTATATATTTAGAAGTATGTATATATAATATATAAAAAATGAAAAAAAAAAGAATAAATTAGAGAAATAAAAATGCAAAAATTAAACCTATGGTTACTAATTGGTGACTGACCATTTTGAAGTCACTAATAAGTCATAATTTTATTATTTTATTTTATTTTATTTATTTATCTAAAATTCCTTCAAAAAAAAATTGTAGATTCTAAAATTCAAACTTGAGTTTTGGGTGCAAAACAGGAGACCAATGCTAGCTGGGGGTTGGCTAGGGTCCGATAGTTATGGTTTTAACTTGACATCCTATACCCCTTGAAAAACTGATACGTGTACAAATGATTTTTTTAAACCATTAGTAATTCAGTTAATTTACTATACTAGCCTTTGCTAATTAAATTAGTAATAAAATAGGTTTAAGTATGAAATACCTTAACTATCCTTATCAAAAATGACATACAATTAACATAAAAAAAACAAAATAAAATAACCTACAACAAAATCAAAGAAGCAAGAAAAAAAAAAGATCTAATAATACTAAACCATAAACCCTCCCCCAAATTGAACCCTAAATTCACCATCATCCATCCCAAATTGATTCTGCAGAATCACCAGCACCCTTCCCCAAATTGATTCTGCCGAGCCCAACCCCTTGATATTCACCATCACCTTCCCCTAATTTAATTCTGCCGAGTCCCCAACCCCTCGAAATTCACCATCATCCGTATCACATCGTGGACAGAAATCAAAAGCAGGAGAGTGGCCAAGCCAAGTGTGGTGTCATGATTTTGGGGTTTCAAGGTGATTTTTAGAATAATTGGAATTTGTTGAATTTAATATTGAAAGCAAGGCAGTCCTTAATTCATTAACCTAGAATCATGATTAACGTAAAAGAGACCTCCAATTTTCATGATTAGTAACAATTCGAAAAGGTTGATTGTCTCTGTGGATGGATCTTTTCACAAAATTGCTTAATGTTCTGTAATCTCTTGTGTCTAAAATCAGTTGAATATTGTTGTTGTTCTAAAAACATGGCACTTATTTGAGAGTATGAATATGAACATCAGGAGGAATGATTTTTGGTATTTATGTTTTTGCAACTCACACACATGCACACTTCTATCAAAAAACAAAAAGAAAAAAAGAAAAATATTACACACACACATTTTCAGAATTTTTTGAAACTATTATGGAGTATGAGAGTAGTATAATAACCACTTAACTTTTTGCCCTTGCCAGTTATTGCTTTCTCTTGGCTTCTGACATTTTTCTTGCAAATAATATAGTTGCACTTGATTTTTTGAACATCTTGAGTCCAATCTTATTCAGCTTGTTGTTTGTTTGCAGTGAGGCAGATAGATCTTATGATTCTACTAATGTTGATAGCATTATTGTGTCAACCAAAGATCTTGACATCACACCTGAGAAAATAAGATTATTCTTACCTAAGGTCAACTGGGAACAGCTTGCTGCTATGTATGTTCCTGGTCGCTCTAGTTCAAAGTGTCAAGCTAGGTGAGTTGGGACCTTGTCCTAAATAAATAATGCTTTTAGCTACAAATATTATATATTGTTTTGCCTAAAGCTAGAATTGATTGAACATAGTTGATATTTTACTAAGTAATTCACTTTTATGCTCTGATTCTTAGTGATTGATTTCCATAAAAAAATGCAAGTGTAATGGTGGATTGATGAATGTCTTGTGGTAGTTTCTAATTTATCTTAGTGCCAGAAATGATGGACATCAAGAACTAGTGATCTTGTTTTTCTTCCATTACTACCATCATGTATGGATGTGGCACTACTGTTTGTTTTTTGCAATCAATAATCATATTTTAATATATCTTACATCTAGAACCTTTACCTTTGTAACATCCCAAAATTTTATGGTTATAGAATTTAAAATTTCATTATTTTCAATATTTGATGAAATTTAATTACTCTTTCATATTATTATTTTATTTAAAATTTCTTCGGGCCAATTTATAAATAAAGGGGATTTGATGTCCTAGAATTCTAGAGTTTGGGGGTCAAATTGAAATTTTTGAAAACCTAATTGAACTAGAATTGAAAACTTAGGGGTTTGCATGTAACCTTTTTAGTCAACTAGGGTCAAGACATCATTTTAATCAATTAGAAGACTTGATTGAATAACTTATTAAAAATTGAGGGCTAAATTGAAAATACAGAAAATTTAATTTTTATAAAAATAATTTTTCTTCATTTTTCTTTTCATTTTACTCTTCCATTTTCTTCTCTTCACCGCATCATCTCTTCACCATTTTCACCATCTTCACTGGAAACCCTTGGCAGCTATCCCCAGTGACTATCTTCACCATCCAACCTTACCAACCATCTCTCCTCAACCCCCAGCACTCCATCGCCACCACATGCACATATCAAAATCGGCAGAGACACCCAGTTTTTAGAAACCTAGAAACTCAACCGCGGTGGGAGGTGGTGATCCACAGCGAAACACTAATGGAAGCACATTCTGGGCAGTGTTTCTGGAAGTCCTCAGTTCAGGGAGCAAGTTGGTGGCCTTGTATAGAGGAGTAGCGTGACAGATGGTGACGGAACTGGTAATTGCAAACACGGCAGCGAGAAGAAAGAGTAAGGCTGTGACCAACGGTTGGAGCTTGTTTAGGCCTCAAAACTGATAAGTAGTAGGACCGTTAGACTCAGGAGGATGAGACACAGCCAACGGTGGTGGTTTTGCATTTTTCCGACGACAGTGGACAGCGAACGGCGGCGTGGCGGCAGTAGTAGTGGAAAGGTAGTATCATCTCCTCATTGCAACGGTCATGAAGGTGTTCTTAGTTTGTGAATCCAATATTTTGTTGATCAAATTGTGGGTAAAAGTGTTGGGAAAGGGTTTTGCTTATACATATGTATATATACTTGTTGTATCATTGTCTCGTTAAACCTTGTATTGTGCAAGAATGAAAGAAAAAAATGCGATTAATACGTATATTTTTCCATGCATGAAGTTTTGGGTAGTTAATGAACCCGAATGTGTCTTGTTACATGCTTAAATATGTTAGAAATAGTGCCCGGCAAGCCAATGATTTTGGCTTTGTAAAACTATTTTCTAAAGAGACAATCTTGATTGAATGATATCTTACATATGGCCACATTCATCTTATGCGTTATATTACTTCACTGGCATTTGGATGAAGTCTTTAGATCACACATGACTACGGGACTTGGTCAGTTCACTGGGTGGTGATCATGGAATAAGTCTTACACAGTCATGATCTTAAATATTCCAAGTCATAGGATCTTACGAGATGGGACATCTAAGATCCGGACAGACTTGCACTAACGATGCATAAATCCAAAGAGTTGGATATTGCCCTGTTCCATGAGCAACTGTATATGATACGGGTGCATGTTAGTGGGTGCTTGTTAGAGAACAAGGCACTGAAGACCCACCGGAGACTCCACTAAGTAGCTGTAGTTGCAAGTCGATAGTGGCAAGCTCTCCTTCTTACGCTAGTGCATATAAATTAGTCCTTTGACCTGAAGATCCATTGTAACCTTGTGTTCGGTCCTCATGCTTTGACTTATCCCTGGTCACCCAGCGGGCCGTTCGGGGTATGATTGGGTATGAGCTACTTGGCATGAAGGTTTATGAGATCCAAGATGGAATCCGACTCCTCGCTTTTGTGAAGGGCGAGTACATCTTCTATGCATTCTATAATGATCATATTCCAAAAATCCTTGCGCAAGGTGGTATGACAGTTTGGGAAAAGAGTTTTCCAAAAGATAAGGTCATACATTGGAATTGAACATTTAGAATAGAAGCATAGAATCGAGGCTATTAGGGAGCCGACAAATATCTTGCCCTAGGCCTCTTTCATGGAGATAGGAGACGGAAGGACCATATTTGCATGGAACGCGTAGAGCTTTAAAAGGTTCATACAGAGATATTCATTTCGACCAATTAGTTGGGCTCCATGGGCTTGAGGTTGGACATCGACCATGGAGATTAGGTACTCTTCAAGTGATAGAGATCGATTGAATCGAGTCGACTAGTTTAAAAGGAGTTTTAAACTAGAATTAATATTTGATATTCAAAAGTCACAATGAGTTGTGAGCCTATGTCCGATGAATGGTTGAACCCAATGGGTCACACACAAAATTCTTGAACTTTCTAAGTGGTGAAAGAAGAATTTCTAAGTGTTAGAAAATACGTCCCTCTTAAGGGACCGATTTTGAGAGAGAGATTTCAAGATCAATTATGGCTTGATTGATTTAAGTGTTAAATTGATCAACTAATTTAAGGAGTTAAATTAGGCAAGTAATTAAGGAGTTGATTATTTGAGCCACATTGATAGTTGAATAACTAAAGAAAACTTAAAGAGTTAAGTTTGCTTGATTTAATTGTTAAATCAAGTTGAATTAATTAAATTAATTGGATTAATTTAATTAATAGGAGAATATATTATTGGAGGGTAGAATTCAAATATGATTTGAATTAATTGGAATTGGATTCCAATTAAGCAAGTTGGCAAGACCACATGATAGTGGAATTACCAACTTACAATTATGCCCTTGGAATTTTCGGTCCCCCCCCCCCCCTAGCATGGGAGGTGGCATCACACCTCTCACACCTCTATATAAGGGGAGGTGGAGTGGCCGAAAATCATCCCAGATTCATTAACCAAAATTCTGAATTTTGCAAGCTAAATTCTTCCTCCAAAATTGTCTCAAAAGTTAGTAGAGATCTAACTTCCATCCATTCTCTCTCTCATTCAAAAACCTCCTTCTTCACCAAAAAACTCCATATCTGCTCCAGCTAAAGATCTGGACATTCTAGGATTGCTTTAAGGTGTGTGGGCTTGCATTGGAGGTGACCACAAGTGAGGCCACTCAATTCCAGAAAAGGTTTCTGCAGAACAGTCCACTTCACGATTTTCTCCTGGAGCGATCCGACTGAGATTTGATCCAATTTTTTTACAGAAGATCTTAATTTGAGTTATATTTCTGGATAATTTTTCCTCATTTCATTTGGAGGTCGGAATTGGAAGATATTCTCCTTTTTCTCCGCTGTGCCAGAAACTGTCGGAAATCTGTGATAGGAAGGATCATCCATCATCTCCTTGGATTTTGAGCGATTCAGGTTGGTATCCTCTGATTAATCCATTTATGTTGTATGATATATGCCTGGGGATGTTGCTTTGTTTCGAGATTTGCTATTTAATTTTGAATTTGTTTGGCTTATCTCGGCCATAGCACTTTCAAGTGGTATCAGAGCCAATATCATGCACTTATTTGGATTTTTGTTGCACAATTGGATCATGTGATGATCTGATTGAATCATCCACATACTAGATTCATTTATGAATTGGAGTGTGTGGATTGGAGATGCATGTGGATTATATGTTTGATGAATTGAAAGCATGTTATTATGTGATTTAATTGTTAATTCGTATAGTTAGCATGTTTTAATTCATAGAAGTTAATGTTGAATTTTGATTTGACATTAATTGATGTTATATGTTGATATAGCATGTTGTTGAATGGCTGAAAGTGTTCTGGTCATTTTTGGATCCAATTGGATTGGAGTTTATTTGGAGATTGTTTGAAGAATATGATTCTCACCTTGACTAGTTTTTTGGAGCAAGTTTGTGCACTTTAATTTTCAGTTTTTGAAACTGTTTTGAATCTGAAATTTGGGCAGAAATGTGTATCAATGTGTTGGTCACACATGGTAGAAAGATAGGTGCATGAAAGTTGAAGGAATGGGGCTTGAATTGCCCCCCCAAAACTGAGTGGCAGCAACGGCCGGACGCTGCCGGGCGTGCCAAGCCAGCGTGCGCACACGCTGCCTGGGCAGCGCCTGGCCGTGTCCGGCAGCAGCAGCACCTGGTTTGGGGGGCGATTTTTGAGCCCCCAAGTCCATCCTTTTATGCTCCTAATTGTTTTGCATTGCACACAACACATGCACAAGTGTTGTGCAAGGTCTCAAAATTATGTTTGACATTTTTGAGTGCTCCTTAAAATTGGTTAAAGTTGATCTCCAAGATAGTTGCATAATTGTTATGCATGACCAATTTCTTGTTTATATGATGGGCATTTAATTGGTAGAATTAATTGTTAATTCTTGTTTATTTATTGTTCATTTAATTGTTGAATGGGGATGATCATGAGCCTTTAATATGATTTTATTTATTTTCAAGTTGTTGAAAAGTTGGTTGTATTAAATTGAGGCTTGCATGCCTCTTGATTCATCTTGTAAAAGTTATGAGAGTAGAATCTTTAGGAGTGAGGATTTCCTACTCATGTAATTGTTACAAGGAGCAAAGGAGACCATTGGAGGCATGAAGACCTTATGAAGGCCCATGAATGTATGGGATACATGATGTATGGGATACTATCATGTAATAGCTAGATTTAATCAACCCACTTAAAATCAACTAAGTGATGCACCTATGGCTCTAAGTGCATCACTTGGTTAAGGCTCATGGTCATCCCACCCTAGATGTATGCTAGGTGCATTTACTTATTTATGCTTTCCATATCCTATTTTGTATGCAATGCAAGACTAGGATATAGAGAACCTAAATAAGAAGATAAAATAATGATGAGATCTTTGCAAGCAAAAAATAAAAATAAAAAATCCTCCACTTAGAAAGTCTAAGTATTTTTCAAATATTAAGTCAAAATGGATTTCATATTAAAAGGAGTTTTAATTAATCCAAGCCTTCTACCAATAGTATGTGGCATGATGATGCTAGCATCATTGGTGTGACGTCTCACGAGTCATGGGTCACACTTATGGTAGAAAAGCTGTGTCCACATACTTAGCATAAGATGCACTTTGGTTGGGGAACGCCCACGCATTGGCACATGAGTCGTGGGATGACGTGTGGCCCGTCTCGAACCGAAGCATGATTAGTAGGTTTGACTTAACACTTACTAATGTAGATGTCGCACGAGTCGTGGGTCTACATGAAAAGTGAGGCAAAATATATCAAGAATTGCATATGATGCAATTAGCAAATGTTGCTTACCCTTCGATTGTTTGTGGATGTCTCAAGAGTCGTGGGTCCACTTACAAGTCCTCGGGATCTTGATTCTCACTAGGAAATATGATTTCCCAAATTCTTTTTAAGGTAAAGGATTTGATAAAATACTGGGAGAAAAACATGCTTGAAAGACCATAAACATGTTTTCAATATCAAATCAATCGCATGCTTATTCTTTTCTTTTTCGCCTCTTTGTAGATTTGCGAAATCTTCAAAATCAAAATGGCTAAGAATCCACTCTCAATTATTTTGGAAACCAATAAGCTAACCGGGCCAAACTTCCAAGACTGGCTAAGAAATCTCAAAATCATTCTTGACTCTGATAAAAGGACCTATGTCCTAGACAAGAAAAAGGCTAAAGTACATGCAAACTGTTTCCACTGTGGCGAAAAGGGTCATTGGAGAAGAAATTGTAAAGCTTACCTTGCTACTCTTACGAAGGGTATGTTTTTCATTGAAGTGCATTTAACGACGAATTCTTCCACATGAGTATTCGATACCGCATGCGGTTCTCACCTCTATAATTCGTTGCAGGGGATGGAAAGAAGAAGGAGTCTATGTGAAGGGGATATGATCCTCCGCCTGGGAAATGGAGCAACTGTTGCTACCACATTCCAAGGAATAATCAAGCTAGATTTAGGGAATAAAAGCATTGTACTTGATCCAGTTTACTATGTACCCAATCTTGTCAAAAACATTATTTCTATTCCCATTCTAGATAATGAAGGATATGATTTTTCAATATCGAATGGGAATCTATTGGCATCAAAGAATGGTTCTTTAGTTGCTAAAGGTACATTGTCTAATGGATTGTACATACTTAATTCCCAAACTTCACTAATGCATATTCAATCAAATAAAAGGAAGCAAGATATCCAAGAGGATGCCATGCTATGGCATGCAAGACTTGGCCATATATCCAAAAATAGGATGAACAAGTTAGAGGCTCTCAAAACACTAAATGTTAGTAGCATTGAAGAACTTCCAACTTGCGAGTCCTGTTTAAAAGGAAAAATGACCAAAGCTCCTTTTGTAGGACAATCGGAGCGCTCCACAAATCTTTTGGATTTGATCCACACAGATGTTTGTGGACCACTAAGAGTTAGTGGGAAAGGTGGTTATTCCTACTTCATCACCTTTACCGACGATCACAGTCGTTTCGAACACTTGTATCTTATGAAGAACAAATCTGAAGCCTTTGAAAAGTTTAAAGAGTATAGAAATGAAGTAGAAAAGCAACTAGGGCTAAGTATTAAAATTCTTCCATCGGATCGAGGAGGAGAATACTTGAGCACCTAATTCTTGGATTATCTAAAAGAAAATGGGATTCTCTCACAATGGACTCCCCCCGGCACACCTCAGCTCAATGGAGTAGCCGAGAGGAGAAACCACACACTGTTAGACATGGTGCGTTCCATGATGAGCTTTTCCGATATACCGATATCCTTTTGGGGATATGCCTTGACTACGGCAGCGAAGTTACTAAATATAGTACCTTCAAAGTCGGTGCCAAAGACACCATATGAGATATGGCATGGAAAAGCACCCTCTCATCAATATTTGAAGATTTGGGGATCTCCCGCCTACGTAAGACGGACAGTAGGAGATAAGTTGGATAGTAGATCCATCTTGTGCAAGTTTGTGGGATACCCAAGAGAGTCTATGGGTTATTATTTTTATGATCCCTCGGAACAAAAGGTGTTTGTCTCGAGGAACGCCGTCTTTTTTGAAAAGGAATTTCTATTGGATAGAAATGGCGTTGTTGTTGAACATGATGAAGTTCAAAACAAACAACAAATCCCACAGGCGGTGGAAACAATTGAATCACTAAAGCCCGATACACATCCTCTAAGAAGGTCTGACCGCGTCAAGAAGCAACCCGAAAGGTTTGAATTTCTTCATGAGACGGGTCAGTCGGATAGTGATCCGAAGACCTATAAAGAAGCTATGTTGGACATAGACTCAAGACGCTGGCAAGAAGCCATGAGATTCGAAATAGACTCCATGTACTCAAACAAAGTATGAACTTTGGTAGATCCACCGAAGGGAATAGTTTCCGTAGGTTGCAAGTGGATCTATAAGCGAAAGCTTGGAATAGATGGAGAAGTAACAACTTTTAAGGCGCGACTAGTGGCTAGAGGTTATACTCAAAGACCCGGTATTGATTTCGAGGAAACCTTTTCACCAGTCGCAATGCCTAAGTCCATTCGGATCCTACTTGCCATAGCTGCATATTATGACTATGGGATATGGCAAATGGATGTGAAAACCGCCTTTCTCAATGGAAACATTGAAGAGGAAATATACATGGAGCAACCACAAGGTTTCACACCCAAAGGAAGGGAGCAAATGGTTTGCAAACTCCAAAGGTCCATTTATGGACTTAAACAAGCATCTCGAAGTTGGAATATACGTTTTGATAAGATAGTCAAATCGTTTGGCTTTGTCAAGAACGTATATGAACCCTGTGTGTATCAAAAGGCCAGTGGGAGTTCTGTACAGTTTATTGTGCTTTATGTCGATGACATCCTTCTCATTGGGAATGAGGTTGGAATGTTAGAGTGTACTAAAACATGGTTATCTACACAATTCTCCATAAAGGATTTGGGAGAGGCATCCTATGTATTAGGAATACGTATCTATAGGATAAATCGAAGAGGATGTTGGGGCTATCCCAAACCATGTACATTGATAAAATACTAAAAGGTTTAGTATGGAGGAATCCAAGAAAGGATTTCTTCCTATGGGACATGGCATTTGTCTCTCGAAGTCTATGGCCCCTAAGACTGAGCAAGAGAAACAAAAGACGTCCCAAATACCCTATGCCTCTGCCATAGGGAGCATAATGTATGATGTTCAATGTACAAGACCGGATGTGGCACACTCGCTAAGTGTTACGAGTAGGTTCCAATTCAATCCCGGTGAAACTCACTAGATGGCCGTAAAGACAATCCTTCAGTACTTGAGAAGAACTAAGGATTTGTTCTTAGTATACGGTAATGGAGAATTGAAACTAGAAGGGTTTTCAGATTCAAGTTTCCAATCCGATGTAGATGACCTCAAATCCACTTTTGGATTTATATTTTGCCTCAATGGCGGCGCGGTGAGTTGGAAAAGTTCCAAACAAGACAGCACGCCTGACTCAACCACAGAGGCAGAATATATTGCGGCTTCTGAAGCCGCAAAGGAAGGTGTTTGGATGAAAAACTTTATTCAAGAGTTGAATGTAGTGCCTAGCATAGCTGAGCCAGTTGTTGTCTTCTTTGACAACACCGGGGCAGTAGCACAAGCTAAGGAGCCCAGTTCTCATCAACGATCCAAGCATATTTTGAGGCGATATTATTTGATCAGAGAAATCATCGAGAGAGGCGGCATCCGGGTGGAGAGAGTTGCCTCGAAAGAGAATATAGCAGATCCACTAACTAAGCCCTTATGAAAAAAGGTCTTTGAAGGACATCTTGAGAAGATGGGTCTTAAGACTGTAGGGCATTGGCTTTAGGGAAAGTGGGAGATTGTTAGAAATAGTGCCCGGCAAGCCAATGATTTTGGCTTTGTAAAACTATTTTCTAAAGAGACAATCTTGATTGAATGATATCTTACATATGGCCACATTCATCTTATGCATTATATTACTTCACTGGCATTTGGATGAAGTCCTTAGATCACACATGACAACGGGACTTGGTCAGTTCACTGGGTGGTAATCATGGAATAAGTCTTACACGGTCGTGATCTTAAATATTCCAAGTCATAGGATCTTACGAGACGGGACATCTAAGATCCGGACAGACTTGCATTAACGATGCATAAATCCAAAGAGTTGGATATTGCTCCATTCCATGAGCAACTGTATATGATACGGGTGCATGTTAGTGGGTACTTGTTAGAGAACAAGGCACTAAAGACCCACCGAAGACTCCACTAGGTAGCCGTAGTTGCAAGTCGGTAGTGGCAAGCTCTCTTGCTTATGCTAGTACATATAAATTAGTCCTTTGACCTGAGGATCTGTTGTAACCTTGTGTCCGATCCTTATGCTTTGACTTATCCCTGGTCACCCAGCAGGCCGTTCGGGGTATGATTGGGTATGAGCTACTTGGCATGGAGGTTTATGAGATCCAAGATGGAATCCGACTCCTCACTTTTGTGAAGTGCGAGTACATCTCCTATGCATTCTATAATGATCATATTCTAGAAATCCTTGCGCAAGGTGGTATGACAGTTTGGGAAAAGAGTTTTCCAAAAGATAAGGTCATACATCGGAATTGAACATTTAGAATAGAAGCATAGAATCGAGGCTATTAGGGAGCCGACAAATATCTTGCCCTAGGCCTCTTTCATGGAGATAGGAGATGGAAGGACCGTGTTTGCATGGAACGCGTAGAGCTTTAAAAGGTTCATACAGAGACATTCATTTCGACCAATTAGTTGGGCTCCATGGGCTTGAGGTTGGACATCGACCATGGAGATTAGGTACTCTTCAATTGATGGAGATCGATTGAATCGAGTCGACTAGTTTAAAAGGAGTTTTAAACTAGAATGAATATTTGATATTCAAAAGTCACAAGGAGTTGTGAGCCTATGTCCGATGAATGGTTGAACCCAATGGGTCACACACAAAAGCCTTGAACTTTTCTAAGTGGTGAAATAAGAATTTCTAAGTGTTAGAAAATATGTCCCTCTTAAGGGACCGATTTTGAGAGAGAGATTTCAAGATTAGTTATGGCTTGATTGATTTAAGTGTTAAATTGATCAACTAATTTAAGGAGTTAAATTAGGCAAGTAATTAAGGAGTTGATTATTTGAGCCACATTGATAGTTGAATAACTAAAGAAAACTTAAAGAGTTAAGTTTGCTTGATTTAATTGTTAAATCAAGTTGAATTAATTAAATTAATTGGATTAATTTAATTAATAGGAGAATATATTATTGGAGGGAAGAATTCAAATATGATTTGAATTAATTGGAATTGGATTCCAATTAAGCAAGTTGGCAAGACCACATGATAGTGGAATTACCAACTTACAATTATGCCCTTGGAATTTTCGGTCCCCCCCCCCCTTAGCATGGGAGGTGTGATGCCACCTTGGCATCACACCTCTCACACCTCTATATAAGGGGAGGTGGAGTGGCTGAAAATCAGCCCAGATTCATTAGCCAAAATTCTGAATTTTGCAAGCTAAATTCTTCCTCCAAAATTCTCTCAAAAGTTAGTAGAGATCTAACTTCCATCCATTCTCTCTCTCACTCAAAAACCTCCTTCTTCACCAAACAACTCCAGATCTGCTCCAGATAAATATCTGGAGGTTCTAGGATTGCTTTAAGGTGTGTGGACTTGCATTGGAGGTGACCACAATTGAGGCCACTCAATTCCAGAAAAGGTTTCTGCAGAACAGTCCACTTCACGATTTTCTCCTGGAGCGATCCGATGGATATTTGAGCCAATTTTTTCACAGAAGATCTGAATTTGAGTTATCTTTCTGGATAATTTTTCCTCATTTCATTTGGAGGTCGGAATTGGAAGATATTCTCCTTTTTCTCCTCTGTGCCAGAAACTGCCGGAAATCTGTGATAGGAAGGATCATCCTTCATCTCCTTGGATTTTGAGCGATTCAGGTTGGTATCCTCTGATTAATCCATTTATGTTGTATGATATATGCCTGGGGATGTTGCTTTGGTTCAAGATTTTCTATTTAATTTTGAATTTGTTTGGCTTATCTCGGCCATAGCAATTTCAAAATGTAGATTTAAGACCTAAGTGGCATTTGATGGAACTGATTATGAAATTAAGCTAGTATTATAGTTTGGGATGATATTATGAGAAAGACTATGCAATTGAAAACTAGTTTATGTTCTGTTATTAGACTTGACATTAAAAACTAGGATTATTTTGGTAATAATAATCTTATTAGCCATTTTGGGCCGGTAGTACTATTTAAGCCCTAAAAGTGTCATGTTAACCTAGAAATTAGTGATTTTGGGTTAATGATAAGCATAATAATGATTATTGGGGTCAAATGTAGATTTTGATTATAATTATACTCTTTTGGTCAGGTGACGAGGAAGTGGGTCCGGCGAACCAGTAAGCTTTTGACCGTGACGGCTTTCTAAGGCTTTTGAGGTGAGGATCTGCCAATCTGGCACTTCTCATACTATCTGTTTTGTGATGAATCCCCATGTGGTCCTATATCTGTTTCTGTTTCTATTTTTGTACCATACTCTGATTCGTTTGAAATCTGGGAATTGTTTGAATTCCAATTGTTATCTGATATGAACGCCCCTGTAAGGGTTATCGTTTTTTATAAATTTTGATTTATGTCTATTTTGGTGTCCAAAACTTTTATCATATTATTCAGTTTTGTCCCTTGGACCCTACAGCCTTGTTGGCTGACCTCGTACTATTTGTTCTTTTCATATAAACATGTTGATTATTAAAGAAATCTTGTCGGTATCTTTAAGTTCGTTCTTTATATCAGTTATTCGGCCTTGACGGCATACTTGACTATCGGTTGTATTGGTCGAGTGCTAATTCCTGGGGAATGCTTGGATTATTATTCCAAAATGGCCTTGGCTAGTATATTGGATGTTCAGATTGTATCTTGTTATATTCATATTATTGTCTAAAGGTTAAAATTTTATCTGTTGGCATTATATTATTTTAACCCATGGGACACCATGGGCGGTTTCCACTCGGAGGGACACCATGTGGGTTTGGGCCTAGGTGCTAGGTTCGGAAGACAGCCGGGCAGAACGGACCGACAAATACAGGTCTTACGGCTAGTACCCACTTATGATCCTGATTACAAGTAGCTGGAGATAGCGAACTATGAGTGACGGAATTCGACATGTGGTCGATCATGCCACATAAACTAATTATTACCTGCCGAGCTGAGTGCTCGAGCAATGGAGCGATAAGGAAATCTTGTTTATATGGTACCGATGCCTGGTATTTGCAATGATAATTTGTTTCAGGAGTAATAAAGGGCGGAATGACCAACAACCTATTAATTTGATATCATATATGTTAAGTTTGGATTTGGATGTTGGGATATGTCATGAGTGATCATGAAGGCTTGAGGCTTGTATGTATTTTGTTAATGTTATGTATTTGGATATTTTGCCCAGGGTATGTCAAGTTTAAATTCTGTGTAGCTAGACCTGAAAAAATTCAACCCATACACGTGGGTACCCAAAAAAATACGGCTAATGCACCTTGTTTCTCCTACCCAAAAAATTGCTTGTAATTTTACCCGTACCCAATTTACCTGCCATCTTTTGGCCCGACTCGCGAGTACCCATGGGTAACCTGTAAATATTTTTTTATTTGTATATATATTATATATTATATATACACATAAATATATATTATATATTTGTATATATATTTACATTCAATATTTTTAATCTAAATATAAATTTTTTATTTCATAAATTAAAAATATATACCAAATTAAATTAAATTATATCCTAAAACAACTTGTTGTGCATATTCCTATGGATGCAACATCTTCTTCCACAAGAACAACAATGTTTGATTGATATTTAAATTTTCAATTCAAAATTTTTTTGGCATGTAATGGAATTTAAGTTTGAACTTTTGAATGTGATGTACTTTAAATTTGGTAGATTTTTAATACTTAAGATATAAGTTTTAAACTACAATATTATTAATATACTTTAGGTATTTGTTCAATTTAATGTTTGAAATTTGTAGTCTTTTTTCTTTTAGTTTTATTTAGTTAATATTTGAGTAACATCATGTTTACCTTTAAATATTAAAAAAACAATTATGGGTACCCGCGGCTTACCTGTTACCCATCCTCATGGGTAGCGGGTCCCCTACCTCTTACCCAATAAAAAACGAGTATATTTACCCATAGCTAAATTTACCCAACCCGTTGGTACCCGTCATTGGGTTACCTATGGGTACCCAATTGCCAGGTCTATGTGTATCTTTGGAGAATTGTGAAGAAAACTTTCTTGTAGGCCTATTACTTGTTATGATTTAAGATTAAGATTGAATTAGTGGCACCTTCGCTAGGGGTCATCTCGAGTGGGGGCGCTACAGAGGTGGTGTGAGAGCCTAGGTTTGGCGATGACCTAAGCAAATAAGTATTAAGAGGATACATGGCGAGTCTGTAGGAAGAATTACGGATGAGAGTAGAGTGGTGAAAGTTCTTATGTAGACTTTTAATGATTTAACTTTCGTTATTATGAACTTGGTTAATTTGTTAAAAAATTTATAATCATATATAAAAGATCACAATTTTGTTGTTAACTTTGGATGTTATTGTGTAATCTTAACAGTAGCAACATAAGGAGGAACAAGGGATGATTTAGAAAAGGCAATGGCATCCCATGAAGGTTCCCATATACCTGACCTACCTCGAGTAGGTCGGCGTGGGAAAGGGAGACCACCAGGCCCACGAGCCAGTGCAGAGCGTATTCCTAGGTAGAGAGCACCAGCTAAACCATGAACTCAAATAGAAAAAGAGGTTTCACAAATCCCTCATGTTAATCAACCAGCTGCGGGCCAACCAGCAGAGCTCATGTTTTAGATATGGCAACAATTTATGCAATTTTGCCAGCAGCAGGGATCGGGTAATTAGGCAGGGAATGTTGAAGAGCCTGTAGAAGACTGAGCTTTAGATCAGCTCCTCTAGTTGCAACCCCTAAAATTCCTAAGAAAACTTGATGATAGAAAGCCGAGATATGGGTTAAAAGCTTGGAAAAGATACTTGGAACTCTGTTTTATCCAGATGAACAGAAGATCCGATATGCTACATTCCTTTTGGAGGGTCTTGCACATGATTGGTAGCAAATGATCAATCATAGATGGAATGACAAAGGAACTCATTGAACTTGGGAAAACTTCAGTTGAGAGTTTATGGAAAAATATATACCGGAAGTGACCAAGTATGCCAAGGAAAGAGAATTCATGGAATTAATATAAAGAGCGTTATCAGTCAGCTAGTATGAAGCTATATTTAGCCGACTGATTCAGTACGTACCTCACATACTTGCAGATAAGGGGCGACAGGTTCGCAAGTTTATGGAAGGGTTACGATCAGAACTGAGATGGGGACTACTCTCATGTGATCTTCCGAGCTACAGTCGTGCGGTGAGTAAGGCACTACAAATAAAATCAAATATGTTGGAGATTAAAAAGATTGAAGATAAAGGGCAAAAGAGGTGGTTACCACCTGGCAGGCAGAACAACCGAGGAAAAAAGTAGCCAAAGTTACAGATTAGGGGTGCCAATAAGATGGATTATTAAATCGGTGGAGCTACAAATCCAACTCCAAGGATGTATGGATATTGTGGAAGACCAGGCTACGAAGAATCAGGATATTTGAGAAAGCAGGGCAGATGTGTAGTTTGTGGTAATGATCAACACTTGTTCAATGATTGCCCAAATCGAGAAAAGTCGGCCTTCACAGAGAAAGGGAAACAAGTTGCAGTAACTAGCGGAAAGCCAAAAATTCGAGCACGTGCATATGCTCTAACTAGAGAAGAAGCACCCGACCTTTCTGAAGCAGTTGAAGGTATGATTTATATTCTTGGAATTTGTGGAAATGTTATGTATAATCCTGGTGCTTCGCATTCTTTCATATTTGCAACTATGTCTGAAAAATTAAGTATGCAACTCGAAATCACGACTTACCAGATAGAAGTTCAGACATCCTTGGGAATAGGGTTAATGATAGATATCATGTATCGGGATTGCTTGATTATGATTGGGGATAGAATATATCTAGCCAATCTTATATAAATGCCTATACAAGGATATGATTTGATTCTTGGAATGAATTAGCTATACAAACATCAGGCATAGGTAAATTGTTACACCAAGTGCCTCACCCTTGGGGATACGATATTGGTGCCAACACGCCATTCCACAAATAATACTTCCCCAATACCAATTATATCTATGCAAGAAGCCAAGAAGATTTTGAGGAAATGTGGACAAGTATTGTTAGCGTATCTCATCAATAAGCCCCAAGATACAGTTAAGATTGAAGAGGTGAAAGTGGTAGCTGAGTACCGAAAGTGTTTCCAAAAGAATTAAGCTCATTACCCCCTAATCGAGAGATAGAATTTGTAATTCACACTCTGCCTGGGGCAATGCCTTTTTCCAAGACTCCTTATGGAATAGCTCCTGTAGAGCTCAAAGAATTGAAAAACCAACTTCAGGAACTATTAGAAAAGAAGTTCATAAGACCTAGCACCTCTCCTTGGGGAGCCCTGATATTATTTGTTAAGAAAAAAGACGGATCTCTAAGGATGTGCATTGATTATAGGGAGTTAAACAAAGTCACAGTCAAGAATAAATACCCTCTACCACATATGGCAGAATTATTTGATCTTTTACAAGGAGCTACAGTCTTTTCAAAGCTAGGTTTGAGACAAGGGTATTATCAATTGAAAATAAAAGAGGAAGATATTTTGAAGACCGAATTCAACTCTCAATATGGTCACTTTGAGTTTGTAGTGATGCCGTTTGGTCTAACCAATGCTCCAGCAGCATTTATGGACTTGATGTATTGAGTGTTTTGACCATATCTAGACTAGTTTGTGGTCATTTTCATAGATGACATTTTGGTGTACTCAAGGACCAAAGAAGAACATGCAGAACACTTGCACCTATTTCTCAAAACTCTGAAAGAGCACCAGTTGTATGCCAAATTCAGTAAGTGCGAGTTCTGGATAAAAAAGATGGCACTTCTAGGTCACGTTATATCTCAAGACGGGATAGAGGATGATCCCTCTAAGATAAAGGTGATAGTCAATTGGAAAAGACCTGAAACTGTAATAGAAGTTCGTAGTTTCTTAGGACTTGCTAGCTATTACCGACGATTTGTACAAGATTTCTCTAAAATAGCTGGCTCATTGACCAAATTGACTCAAAAAGACTGACCATTCAATTGGGACCACAGTTGTGAGGGGAGTTTTCAAGAACTGAAGAATAGATTAACGTCAGCTCTAATTTTAGCCCTTCTAGAGAGATTAGAAGGATCCGTCGTGTTCACCAACGCTTCTAAAGAAGGGCTTGGGTGTGCATTGATATAGAAGGGGCGAGTTATCGCCTATGCATCTAGAAAACTAAAATCACACATGGAAAACTACCCAACTCATGATTTGGAGTTGGCTGCAGTAATTTTTGCTTTAACAAAATGGAGGCAATACCTCTATGCGGCTACATTCGAGGTATACACTGATCACAAGAGCCTCAAGTATTTGCACTCCCAAAAGGACTTGAACATGCAATAGGGAAGGTGGATGGAATTTCTAGAGGACTACGACTTCTCTATGTTTTACCACCCGGCAAAGACGAATGTAGTGGCAGGTGCACTAAGCCGAAAGGTTGAAATAGCCTACCTGTTGAAAAGAGAAACATTGGAAAGTTTAGGAGTAGATGGGGTGATCCGAATGAAACAACGAAGCTGGATTACAGGAGTAAAGGTACTGTTAGAGCTCTATAAGGAGATACGACGAGCTCAAGCCAATGATAGTTAGATACTGAAGCAGAAAGAAGCAGTTGAGAATCTTGAAAAACCCAAATTCAGTATAGATGGTCAATGCACTCTTTTATTCTGCCAAAGAATATGTGTGCCTAAAGAGACAAAAGGAAAACTACTTGATGAGTCGCACAAAGCAAGATATGCAGTACATCCGGGAGAAACAAAGATGTATCGGGACTTAAAAAGGCAATTATGGTGGAATGGGATAAAAAAGATGTAACAAAATATGTGCAGAAATGCTTGACCTGCCAGTTAGTAAAAGCAGAACACCGACGACCGTCAGGATTGTTACAGCCACTTCTTATCCCTGACTGGAAATGGGAGCAAGTAACTACGGACTTTGTGACTGGTCTACCGATGGTTAGAGGAGGATATGACAGTATCTGGGTAGTAGTAGATCATTTAACAAAGTCGGCACATTTTCTACTAGTCAAAATGGATTACAAGGTTGAGAAATTAGCAAAATTATATATAAAAGAGATCATCATATTACATGGAATTTCAATCAGTATTATGTTCGATCGGGATCCAAAATTCACTTCGAGGCTTTGGAAAAGCTTGCAGAAACACTTGGGAACAAGGTTACAATTTAGTTCTACCTCCCACCATCAGACTGACGGACAGTCAGAAAGAGTTATCCGAATCTTGGATATGCTACGGGCTTGTATCATGGATTTCGGTGGGAGTTGGAGCATACATCTTCCTTTGATTAAATTTGCTTACAATAAGAGTTATCAGTCTGTCATTCAAATGGCGTCGTACAAGGCATTGTACGGTCGGAAGTGTCAATCTCCATTACATTGGGATCTAGCAAAGTACAAAGGTACCATTGACCAGTCTCAGGGAACTGTAAAACCTGAATTAATTCAAGAGACTATCGAGAAGGTACACATTATTAAGCAACAAATGAAGGCTGCCCAAGATCGACAGAAAAGTTATGCAGACAAGCGAATGAAAGACTTGGAGTTTGAAGTGGGTGATCGAGTGTTTCTTAAGGTATCACCGAGAAAAGGATTTAGAAAAGTCGGAAAAGGTGGAAAGCTGAGTCTAAGATATGTTGGACCATATGAGATATGTAAAAGAGTGGGACCGGTGGCTTATCGTCTTGTATTACCCCAAGGCTTGGCAAGGATGCATGATGTATTTCATGTATCACAACTACGGAAATACTATCTTGATCCTTCCCATAACATACCTCATGAGCTTATAGAATTGAAAGGCAACCTGATGTGGGAGGAGCAACCAGATCGTATCTTAGATCGAAAGTTTCGCAAACATAGAAATCAAAGGATTCCCAAAGTGAAGGTGTTATGGCACAATCACAATATGGAAGAAGCCATGTGGGAGCAAGAAGACCTTACGCGCCAGCAACATCCCGAACTTTTTCAGTATTCAGGTAAGAATCTGGGGACCAGATTCTCTTAAGAAATGAAGGTCTATAACATCCCAAAATTTTATGGTTATAGAATTTAAAATTTCATTATTTTCAATATTTGATGAAATTTAATTACTCTTTCATATTATTATTTTATTTAAAATTTCTTGGGGCCAATTTATAAATAAAGGGGATTTGATGTCCTAGAATTCTAGAGTTTGAGGGTCAAATTGAAATTTTTGAAAACCTAATTGAACTAGAATTGAAAACTTAGGGGTTTGCATGTAACCTTTTTAGTCAACTAGGGTCAAGACATCATTTTAATCAATTAGAAGACTTAATTGAATAACTTATTAAAAATTGAGGGCTAAATTGAAAATATAGAAAATTTAATTTTTATAAAAATAATTTTTCTTCATTTTTCATTTCATTTTCCTCTTCCATTTTCTTCTCTTCACCGCGTCATTACTCCACCATTTTCACCATCTTCACTGGCTATCCTTAGTATCCATCCCCCATGACTATCTTCACCATCCAACCTTACCAACCATCTCTCTTCAACCCTAGCACTCCATCGCTACCACATGCACACACCAAAACAAACAAAGACACCCAATTTTTAGAAACCTAGAAACTCAGTTGTGGCGGAAGGTGGTGATCCATGGCAAAACACCAAGGGAAGCACATTTTGGGCAATATTTCTGGAAGCCCTCAATTCAGGGAGCAAGCTGGTGGCAATGCATGGAGGAGTAGCACAGCAGACAGTGGCAGAACTGAGAGTTGCAGACGCGGTAGTGAAAAGAAAGATTGAGGCTGTCACCAACAGTTGGAGCTTGTTTAGGCCTCAAAACTGATAAGTAATAGGACCGTTAGACTCAGGAGGATGAGACACAGCCAATAGTGATGGTTTTGCATTTTTTCGGCGACAGCAGCGCAGCGACGGTGGAGAGGCAGTATCATCTCCTCATCGCGACGGTCGTGAAGGTGTTCTTGGTTTATGAATTCGATATTTTGTTGATCAAATCGTGGGTAAAAGTGTTAGGAAATGGTTTTGCTTATACATATGTATATACACTTGGTGTATCATTATCTCATTAAACTTTGTATTATGCAAGAATGAAAGAATAAAATCCGATTAATATGTATACTTTTCCATCCATGAAGTTTTGGGTAGTTAATGAACCCAAATATATCTTCTTACATGCTTAAATATGGATTTAAGACCTAAGTGACATTTGATGGAACTGATTATGAAATTAAATTGTGGTTTAGGATGATATTATGAGAAAGACTATGCAATTGAGAACTAGTTATGTTTGTTATTAGACTTGATATTAAAAACTAGGATTATTTTGGTAATAATAATTTTATTAGCCATATTAGGCCGGTAGTAATATTTAAGCCCTAAAAGTATCATGTTAACCGAGAAATTAATGATTTTGGATTAATGATAAGCATAATAGTGATTATTAAGGACAAATGTAGATTTTGACTATAATTATACTTTTTTGGTTAGGTGACGAGGAAGTGGGTCCAGCAGACCAGTAAGCTTTTGACTGTGACGGCTTTCTAAGGCTTTTAAGGTGAGGATCTGCCAATCTGGCACTTCTCATACTATTTATTTTGTGATGAATCCCCATGTGGGTTTCCTATATCTATTTTTGGTTTTATTTCTATACTGTACTCTGATTCATTTGAAATCTAGGAATTGCTTGAATTCCAATTATTATTTGTTATTTGATATGAGCACCCATGTGAGGGTTATCATTTGTTATAAATTTCGATTTCTATCTATTCTAGTGTCCAGAATTTTTATCATATTATTCAATTTTGTCCCCTGGACCCTATAGCCTTGCTGGTTGACCCCGTACTACTTGTTCCTTTCATAAAAACATGTTGATTATTAAAGAAATCTTGTCGGTATCTTTAAGTTCGTTCTTTATATTAGTTATTTGGCCTTGACGGCATACTTGATTATCAGTTATATTGGCCGAGTGCCAATTCCAGTGGAATGCTTGGATTATTATTCCAAAATGGCCATGCTGGCCAGTATATTGGATGTTCAGATTGTATCTTGTTATATTCATATTATTGTCTAAAGGTTAAAATTTTATCTGTTGGCATTATATTATTTTAACCCATGGGACACCATGGGCGGTTTCCACTCGGAGGGACACCATGTGGGTTTGGGCCTAGGTGCTAGGTTCGGAAGACAGGCGGGCAGAACAGACCGACAAATACAGGTCTTACGGCTAGTACCCACTTATGATCCTAATTATAAGTAGCTGGAGATAGCGAACTATGAGTGAAGAAATTCGACATGTGGTCGATCATGCCACATAAACTAATTATTACCTGCCGAGCTGAGTGCTCGAGCAATGGAGCGATAAGGAAATCTTATTTATACGGTACCGATGCCTGGTACTTGCAATGATAATTTGTTTAAGGAGTAATAAGGGCGGAATGACCAACAACCTATTAATTTGATATCATATATGTTAAGTTTGGATTTGGATGTTGGGATATGTCATGAGTGATCATGAAGACTTGAGGCTTGTATATATTTTGTTAATGTTATGTATTTGGATATTTTGCCCAGGGTATGTCAAGTTTAAATTCTGTGTAGCTTTGGAGGATTGTGAAGAAAACTTTCTTATAGGCCTATTACTTGTTATGATTTAAGATTAAGATTGAATTGGTGGCACCTCTGCTGGGGGTCATCCTGAGTGGGGGCGCTACAGCCTTAATGATTTCTTCTAACTCCAACAATTAGTTCTGGTTGGTTAGAAATTTTAGATATCTCTGTAGTTAGTGGACTAATATCCTGACCTGAGAGTTGAGCAAGACAGATCTCTATGCTTGGGCAGAAATGTTTGAGTTTTGGATTCTTGATTTAATAGTAAATTACCATTTGCCCAACGAAAACCAGTCAAACGTCCTTGAGTTCTCTGAGATATGGTTGTTGTTTTATCTGTAAATTTGCTAATTTCGATTTAGCTTTTTAGTCTTTGCTTGTGGTTTGAATTGTGCTTGGTTTGAGCCTTAGTTCAAAGGTCTCTTTCATATGCTGTCTGGATTAGTTTTTTATGCTTCTGTTGAACTTTGTTGCATCAGTTGAGCTCTCAACTATTTTGCTACAAATTTGGGTATCTTGTTGCTGCTTTGTTTTGCTACTAAAGTAATGCAATTGCTGGTAATTTTGCTTGATTTTATTGCTGAATCAGTCTAGCATTTTTGGGTGCATTGAATTACATAATTGTGGGCCGTATTTGTTGTTGGTCTTTAATTTCCTGCTATAAGAGTTTGGTTTTGATTCAGTTTCTTTTTTTTTTTTATGGTTTGAAAATTTGCTTAAGTTGTTGCTTCAAAATTTAGGATTTGATTGTTACTTTTTGTACAACTTTGTTGTTGTTCCCTTGAGGCATTGTGTCTCCAAAACCAGTTTTTATTACGCTTAAGGGGCTATTTTGAGCTGAATGAAGTCAAGTCCAATTTTGCTGTTGCAAGTTAACGTCTACCTTCCAGAATTAATGGGGAAGCTACCGTTGATTTGATGGAGCTTTTAATTGGGTGTGCCTGCCCATTAATTGGAAAATTGCTCCCAGCAGGATTCGATCTTTGCACTCTTTGGAATCTGCTTTGTCCGTGCAGGAAGGAGGACTTGATCCTTGGTTTAATTTGAAATAATTATGCTAAAATCCAGGGCAAGGTGGACTCGAACTTTGGTCCCCTAGCATCCCATCATAATTTTAATTTTGCTGGAATGGCAACTCGAACCATGATATGTTTGCAGTTAGCCTTTAAAACTTGGACGGAATGGAGAGTCATCTTTGCACCTGGTGGCAGAATGCACATGCTGCCCATTTGAGTACTTGTTTTAATTTCAATGTGATGTAATCTTCTTGCTCTTTTAGTTTGCTTTATAATTAAGCATTTTGTAATTTTTTTCAGGGGAGATTTCAAGCAATTTTATAAAAAATTTAACTTAGAAATGTTCTGAGGGAAGAAAGTAGTTCCTTGTTTAAATTTCTTTAAACTCTATTAACTTGTAATTCTCCATTTGGTCTTTAATATATCATGAACCTATTCGAAGTTAAAAAAGAAAAAGGTGTTTAACAGTCAAGAGGAATAGAAAAGATAAGAGTAATTGTGGTAGTCTATTCTTGGTATTCATGTTTTCTTGCAAAACGATAACTAGTTTATGTCCAATAAAATATCATAAAAGATAAAATCAGTAATTAGTTCACTAACCCCAATGGATCTCAAAAGAAATTAAAAAAAATGTATAAATGTTTATAATCCAATGTAAAAAACAACTATTCAACCTATGTTGGCCAAGCGAACTCATTCCCTTTAAAAGAGTATGAACTCCTTGCCCCTCTTCTTCTTGCATTGATTGATCTTGCCTAAATAAAACATCAAACAATAATATTTATAATCTATTGTATGAAACAAAGATAAAAAATTTACAATTAATATAGTTATTACGACTTTACCTTATCTAATTGATTCTGCATATCGATGTCAAACATCATAATCAAGCAAGCGTACAACCCACAATCATACCTACACATTCAATAGCTTTCATTTCATTATATCATAAAAATTTATAAACTAATAGTTCTTTCTAATGATTTAATTTAATTTACCCATTTCCTTGGATTGGAATCCAACCAAGCCTATTGTTGACATCCAAATTTTATTGGGATAAATTATCATTTGATAGTCCAATTAAATTGGCTATTGAATTAAGTCTCAAATTAAAGTCCATAATAAATTTGGGCTTTATAAAATGGGCCAATACAAAATGAATTTTAAAATATCTTATTTATTTTGGATTAGCTAATTGGGCCAAAATAAATTTTAATATGACCCATTAGTTAATTAAGTCCATCTCAAGTGGTATTCAAGCTCAAAGGGAGACTCAAGCTTCAAGTCATCAAACCCTAATTTGTGCCTATAAAAAGGAGTGCTGGGAGACATACCACAGATCAAGAAATTCATCAAGAAATTCAAGCATCAAGATCTCAAGACCAAGCTCTTGCCAAGAAGAAGTGTTGCAACCACAATGGTTCTACTTCTTCTTCAAAAGCATTAAATTCTAAAGACCTTGATATCAAAACAAATACTTGATCTCAAGGAAGTTTGTGATTTCATCCACAAATTTAGGAGGGAATTACTCATCCGATTCAAGAACAAGCATCAAGCCCTTGAATCAAATTCCAAGGAGAAGAATCAGAGGATTAGTCTTCAATTACGGAGATATTTTCAGAGATTGTAACCACTTTTTATTTTCAATAAATATTGAATTTGTCCGTATTTTTCTTGTCTTGTAATTCTTTTTGCAGACTCAAAATTTGTGTGAATAAATTTCTAGCACGCCCAGTAGGACCATCTCTACCTCTCATCTCTTTCTCCTATATCAAAGTTCTAGTTTTCATTTTCAAACTCTCCATGGCACCTAAGAAAAACCAAATCACTACTATGAATCAGACAAATGTTATCGATATTATTGTTGCAGCTGGTCAATCCTCTACTAGGGGTAAGATTGCTGATACTACTCCATCGAATGGTTCGAACTCAGCAAGTCCTATGGAGATTAACTCCAAATCATCTCTTTTTGATGCGCTACCTGCAATGGTAACTGAAACAACTACAGTGGACGAACAACTTGCTCAGATGGCTCAAGCTTTAGCTAATCTTCAGAAGATTGAGGAAGACAAAGACCTCCAAATCGCCCAATTAATGAACAAGTTGGAGCATTCAGATGTTGGAGAGTCTAGCCAGAATCGATCATCCTCCTCAAATCATGTTGAAAATAAGAAGCAAATAGATGAGGTGCCACCCAAGCAAGACCCAGTGCATAAATCTAATCACTCTACGACATCTGTTGTTGTGATGTCCGTGCAACAATTGCAAGAGATGATAACTAACACTATCAGAGCACAGTATGATGGACCTTCGCAAAATTCGCTCGTGTACTCAAAACCATACACTAAGAGAGTCGACGCATTAAGGATGCCGATAGGTTACCAGCCGCCAAAGCTCTAACCGTTTGATAGAAAAGGCAATCTAAAGCAATATATTGCCCATTTTATGGAAATGTGCAATAATACAGGAACTGATGGTGACCTTCTCGTAAAGCAGTTTGTGAGATCGCTCAGGGAAAATGCATTCGATTGGTACATTGATTTGGAGCCTGAGTTTATTGACAGTTGGGCAGAAATAGAGAGAGAATTTATGAACTGCTTCTACAGCACCCGTCGCACTGTAAGTATGATTGAGCTTACCAATGCAAAGCAGTGGAAGGATGAGCCAGCCGTTGACTATATCAACCGTTGGCGTGTACTAAGCTTGAATTGCAATGATAGATTATCAGAAGTTTTGGCAATAGAGATGTGCATCCAGGGGATGCATTGGGGCTTCTTTATATCCTCTAAGGAATCAAGCCATGAAGTTTTGAGGAATTGGCCACTCGTGCTCATAACATGGATTTGAGCATTGCAAATCATAAACCTGCTTTTTCGGTGGATGATCAAAAGAAAGACAGAAAAGACTTAAAGAAAAATAAGAAATTCACCAAAGCTTTTGTGAATGAGTTAATGGTAATTAAAGAAGCTTCTGTCAAGATTTCTTCAAGTGGAAACAAAGGAGCAAAGCCAGATTAACTTGTGCTAACTAAAAGGCATCGACCTACGTTAAAAGAACTACAGGAAAAGGAGCACCCATTCCCTGACTCTGACGTCCCGTAAATCTTTGACGAGTTATTGACAAGAAAGATGATTGAGCTACCTAAGCCCAAATGCCCTGATGAAGTTGGGAAGGTGAATGACCCAAAATACTGTAAGTATCATCGAGTTGTTAGTTATCCCATAGAAAAATATTTTGTGGTTAAAGAGAAAATCATGGCATTGGCTAAGGATGGAAAAATCATCCTTGATATCGAAGACGCGGCAGATGTGAATGATGCTTGTATCACAGCTGTTACAAATGCCGCTTGCAGCCAAAATGATGTTCTTCCCCCACTCATGAGGGCATCAAAGTTGCTCCAATTTTGAAGTATAGACTCAGTCCTGTTCGAAACTTTGTCCACTGATTAAAAAGAAAAATCAAATGCAAGTTCTATTTCTGAAGTTGAAGATGAAGGTGAGTGGATTCTTGTAACACGTCCGCGGAGGCAAAGGCAACGTATTCACCAGCTTCATCCATCCCTCTTAAAGAGATATCTCGATAGATGCGGCATTCATGGTAGGACATCTCAATGTCTCACCAAGTGCCCTCAACCAAAGTTAACGAAAGATATGAAAGCTTCTCGTATTAAGTTGAGAAAATTGAGAAGAAGCTGTTGGGAACCTACTACTCTAGGAGACTTTTTTCCCATGAGATTTTTTGAGCAGAAGGTCAAAAAAACATTTACTACATCTAGTGAAGTGGAGAGCCAAATTTTTGCCTCTTGTTGTGCGGCCATTGCATTTACAGATGAAGATTTGTTGTTGGGATCAAAGCCCCATAATCAGCTGCTTTTTGTTTCTGGATTCATGCAAGATTAGAACGTCAACCACATGCTTATTAACGGGGGGGTCAGCAGTTAACATCATGCCAAAGTCTACTATGAAACAATTGGGAATCACAATTGAGGACTTATCTCGCAGTCGCTTGACCATTCAAGGTTTCAACCAAGGAGGCCAGCAAGCCATTGGAATGATCTGCCTAGATCTTACTATTGGAGAATTAAAAGCGGACACTTTATTTTATGTCATCGATGCAAGAACTTATTACAACTTGCTGCTAGGAAGACCATAGCTTCATGAAAATGGAGTGGTTCCTTCTACCCTTCATCAATGCTTCAAGTATTCGAGAAATGGTGAGATAATGAAGGTCGATACAGATACAAAACTATTTACTGAGGCGGAATCATACTTTGCGGATGCCAAATTATATCTAGACCCAAGCTCAGTGCAGGAAACATTGCCTTCAAAATCTCCCGTCAATCATCCTATTGAGGGAGAGCATGCCGAATGTATAACTCTGGAGCCCGATGTTGAAAAGTCCAAGAAGTTGGTTGCTGGTGACACTTCAACAAGTAAAGTTGTCGAATCCGAAGGGACGGCCAATTTGCTAGTATTTCGGTATACCCTTCGATCACGTCAGAAAAAAGGACAAAAGTCACCTGAAATGTACATTCCATCACTACACAACAAAATAGAACAAATAAAGAGGGTAGGGTCTGATGACCATGAAGTTATGAAAAAGGAGTTAATTATGCCCATCGTCAGTTTGAACTCAAACGCCTCACCTGAATTTTCTCCTAAAGGAACTCAACGTCAAAAGTTTCATCGGATGTTTGATCCAAAAGCCTACGACCTCTTGGCTAAGTCTGGATACGACTTTTCCAATCCATCTAAGTTAGGGGAGTTGAAACCTGAGTTAACCGGAGAAAAGGTCCATGGCCTCAGCAAGGCACAACAAAAATTACGGAGCCAAAGGTTTCGTGTTGATCAGCCAAAGACCAACTTGGGATTTGCACCAAGTGAGCCAATCAGAATACGTGTGACAAAGAAAGATAAGTGCGTCAATGTCCAACATATTACGGCGGACAAAGATGGAAGTAATGGAGGTCAAAAGTCAAGTGATAGTTGTGTCTCTGTATTCAATTGACTAAGCACTTACATCAGCCATCCATATGTCTTTGAAAGACTTGGTTAGAATCCACCACTTCGCGGAAGGCCTGCTATAAGTCACCGACCACAATGTTCAGTCTTCACTCGACTTAGAAGTAATGCTGCAAAAAAATCAAGGAAAATAAATAACTGTGATAAGTCCGACATGGTGGACTTGAGAACTGAAGATCAGACTATTTACTCACCTCAACCGAGTGAAGCCAAATCCTCGATTCTGATCATCAGTGTGGACAGACCAGTAAAGGTGATGAGACGTACTACAAGACATTCATTTGATGAAGATGGTGGACACAAGGATGAAATGGAGATTATCTTAAGCTCTAATTATACAAGTGTTGTAGAAGAACCGAGCCCTTGATACCTTGGCAGGTTCAACAAGTTGATGGTAGGTGGCTTCGTGTAAGCCACAAGCCATCCTGGGTGGAGGACGATGCTTATCCCTATTATGAAAGCAAATGGAGCTGTACAATGGAGGGTTACATTTCAGAAGGTAGACGTCATAGACACTATACAGTCTGATGATGAAGAAGAAAATGAGCAGCACTCATGTTTCATATTGATATTAGTGAAGAGTCTGATTCATATATCTTTAAAGATGAGATCCAAGAAGCTCCCCCACAACTTGAAGATGGTAGACAGGCAACTGTAGATGAACTTAAAGAATTGAATCTTGGCACAACAGATGAGCTACGCCCTATATTCATAAGTTCTCTTTTAAGTAATAAAGAGGAAGAGCAGTACTTAAGAACCTTGAGCGAGTATAGAGATATCTTTACTTGGACATATAAAGAGATACCGGGATTAGATCCCAAAGTTGAAATCCATCACCTCAGCATAAAGCATGGGGTGTGCCCAGTGAAGCAGTCACTGCGAGTTTTCCGCCCAAAGCTTGTCCCTCGAATCAAAGCTAAAGTAAACAAACTCATTGATGCTGGGTTCATTAGGGAAGTTAAGTATCTGACATGGATATCTACCATTGTGCCTGTAAAGAAGAAAAATGGCCAAATACGCATTTATGTCAACTTTCGATACTTAAATAAAGCATGGTCGAAAGATGATTTTTTGTTACCTATCATCGAGCTCATGGTTGATGCAACTACTGGTCATGATGCTTTGTCTTTCATGGATGGATCATTGGGATACAATCAAATCAGGATGTCGCCACAAGATGAGGAGTATACACTCCAAAAGGTATCTACTGTTATAAAGTGATGCCTTTTGGGTTAAAGAATGCAGGGGCTACTTAACAGCGTGCTATGCAAAATATCTTTGATGACATGCTGCACAAAAGAGTTGAATGCTATGTCGATGATTTGGTTGTCAAAAGTAAGAGAAGAAGTGATAACTTGGTAGATGTTCAAGTGGTATTCGATTAGTTGCGAAAATATAATTTGAAGATAAATCCCCTTAAATGTGCATTTGGTGTTACATCAGGTAAGTTTCTTAGCTTTATAGTTCGTCATTGAGGCATTGAGGTCGATCCCACAAAGATAGATGCTATCCAGAAGATGCCTGCACTACGGAACTTAAAGGAACTGCGGAGCTTGCAAGGTAGTCTTGCATTCATAAGAAGATTCATATCAAACCTCACTGGAAGGTACTAACCATTCAATCATCTCATGAAGAAAGACGCCCCATTCAAATGGGATGAATGATGTCAGAATGCTTTTGAAAGTATAAAGAAACACCTCTTGGATCCACCAGTGTTGAGAGCTCCTGTACCTGGAAAGCCGCTTATATTGTATATTGCAGCACAAGATAGGTTGATTGGCGCTCTTATGGCTCAAGAAAATAAAGAAGGTAAAGAAAATGCACTATATTACCTAAGCAGATCCCTGACTAGAAATGAACTGAAATATTCCCCTATTGAGAAGATCTGCTTAGCATTATTCTATGCCATTAAGAAGTTGAAGCACTATTTTGAGGCATACTCCATACGACTCATCTCTCGTGCTGATCCAGTCAAGTTTGTTATGTCAAGACCTGTGCTCTCTGGGAGATTAGTGAAGTGGTCTATCATATTCAACCAATACGAGATCACCTATGTGCCACAAAAAGCTCTTAAAGGGCAAGCTCTAGCAAATTTCTTGGTTGACCATCCTATCCCTGTAGAATGGGAGTTATCTGATGACTTCCCTAATGAAGATGTTCTCTATGTTGAAGTTCTCCCTACATGGACAATGTTCTTCGATGGAGCAGCCAGATCTAATGGATTGAGGGCAGGGGTTGTCTTCGTTTCTCCAGAAAAGCAAGTATTGACATATTCCATTGTGTTGGGTGAGTTGTGCTCCAACAACGTTGCTGAGTACCAAGCTTTGATCATTGGACTTCACATGGCCTTAGAAATGGAGATTATGGAAATTGAGATCTATGGTGACTCAAAATTAATCATCAATTAGCTTTTGAAAGAATATGAAGTCAAGAAAGAAGATCCCGTGCCTTTCTTTCAGCAAGCCTCAAACTTATTGAAGAAATTTGAGAGTGTTAGCTTAAACCACGTACCAAGAAAGGAGAATAGGATAGTTGATGCATTGGCTAACTTGGCAACTACTCTCGCCCTGTCTGAAGGAGAAACAACGAATGTTCCTATGTGCAATCGGTGGGTCATTCTGCTTTTTGCTGAATCTAATAAGGAAGATTTGAATGCTATATCAATATCAATTGGGGATGACCATGATTGGAGGAGTCTATTGGTTGATTACTTAAAGCATAGAAAGTTGCCGAATGGTCCCCGTCATAAGGCAAAGGTACGAAGGAGATCGTCTCGTTTTATCTTATACAAAGATACTTTGTACCATCGGTCTTTTGAAGGTAGTTACCAACGTTGCTTAAGTGGTGAAGAAGCAATGGAAGCCATGACCAAAGCACATTCTGGGATCTGTAGCGCTCATCAGTCTGGCCCTAAGCTCCATTTTCATATCAAAATGATGGGTTACTATTGGCCGATGATGGTCAAAGATTGCTTGGAATATGCAAAGAGGTGTGAAGCTTGCCAACTACATACAAATTTCATACACCAACCTCCAGAGCCTCTACATCCTATTGTTACTTCATGGCCATTTGACGCTTGGGGTCTTGATGTTGTAGGGCCTATTACTCCAAAGTCATTTGCTGATCATGCTTATATATTGGTAGCCACTGATTACTTCTCCAAATAGGTAGAGGCGATCCCTCTTAAAGAGGTAAAGAAGGAAACAGTGGTTGAGTTCATCCATTCGAACCTTATTTTTCGATATGGAGTACCTCGCTACATTATCACTGACAATGGGAAGCCATTCTATAACAATTTGATAGATAAGTTATGTGCACAGTTTGGTTTCAAGCAACATAACTCCTCGATGTACAATATGGCGGCAAATAGTTTGGCTGAAGCATTCAATAAGACCCTGTGCAACCTCCTAAAAAAAGTGTTGTCGAAGTCAAAGAGGGACTGGCACGAGAGAGTTGGAGAAGAATTGTAGGCATATAGAACAACAGACCGAACTGCTATTGAAGCCACTCCATATTCATTGGTGTACGGAGTTGAAGCTATTCTCTCTCTTGAAAGTCAGATACCTTTACTCTGTATCATAATTCAAGAAGAACTCACCACCGAACATAATGCTCGCCTTAGACTTGAAGAATTCGAAGTGTTGGATGAAAAAAGACTTAAAGCTCAACAACAACTTAAGTGCTACCAAGCTTGCATAACGAGAGCATTTAATAAGAAAGTCTGCCTTCGATCATTTCAAGTTGGGGATCTGGTCCTGGCAGTAAGGAGGTCGATTACTATCACCCAGCAAACAAGAAACAAGTTTACATCAAAGTGGGATAGTCCTTATGTGGTGAAAGAGGCTTATATGAATGGTGCCTATAAGTTGGTGGATAAAGACGGATTGTGCATTGGCCCTATAAATGGCAAGTTTTTGAAGCGCTATTATACATGAAGAAGTATGCTCCTTGACGCACGAGCCTAAACTGCATGTTACTCATGACCCGCATGAGTATAAACTATGTATGGTACCCACCAATAGTAGTATATGTGGATAAACTGCTAACCTACTCCACTGAACATATTTCATATGGCTAAAATGTAGAAATACTTCACCTCGTCCAGGTTGGCTAAGCTATGGATACTCCTGGCCTGCATGAGTATAAATTGTGTACGGCCCCCCCTCAAAACAAAAATTCTTTAAACTACGTGATGAATTGATCCCCTTGATGGGGTACGTAGGCAACTTGGAATTCATTTTCTAAGTTCAGTCTTGTCTTCAAACAAGTTTGGTTTATCTTAAAGATAGCCAATTTGTTTGTAAGTTTGATCCAATTCATAATTATTCAATCATTGAAAGTATATGGTTGATATTTGATTAGTTTATGTTAATGAGAAAAGTGCATAAGAGCATAAAAAAAAGTGAAGCAAAAGATTGATGAAAAAGAAAAAGAGCTTTTATTGCATATGAATATTCTTTTACATCGATTAAAAAAAGAGAAAGAAGAACACTAAGAAGCTACATGCTCAAGCAACAAGTCAAAAGCGGCTAAATCATGGCGAGATTCTTCAAGTAATGCCTCCATCCTCTTCAAAGCTTCAACCTCTTTATCAGTCAAAAATAGAGTGCTCTCAAGCTTCAAGACCTCTTCCCTCTTGATTGCTACTTCTTTTTTAATAGTGGATAGGTTTCTTCTGCTTTATGGAGTGATAAACTTGAAAGCTCTTCCTTATTGTTCAACTCAGCAAGTCGTGCCTTCAATTTTTCTTGCTGCTTGGTGATTCGAAGAAGTTCTGCTTTTAGACTATTCACCTCTTCAACTCATTCAATCTCTGTTGCCTCAACCTCAGAAAGATCTTGTTATGCAAGAAGAAGTATTTTCTCATGAGCCTCTTGTGTTTCCTGTGGATGGAGTCCAACTTAACTTTTGTGTAGTTGGAAGCACCCTTAAAGAAAGACTTTAGATGACTCTCCAAGAATGATGTATCTCTCATATATGTCCTCATCTCTACAATCACATCATCAATTGTTGGCTTTACCTCCGAAAACTGCTCAAATGGAGTCCTCATGACCTTTTGGCATATTCATTCCCAATAAAATTTGATCAGTATCTGCTCAGCTTCAGTTTTTATAACTCAAGGACAAAATTCAGAAATCTCATCACGTAGGAGCGGCCAGGATGAAGCCTCAAATGTCTTTTTGGGTTCTTTAGGCATGTTCTCCTCAACTGACAACTTTTCTGCAATAAAATAGGCAATACCGTTTAGATACTTGCAAAAGGTCTCAATTTTACAAAAAAGAGATAATTGATGCATTGTTACCAAAAGGATGGGAAGTAGCATCTTCTCCACCTAAGCCAAAAGGATCGACTTCATTTATTGAGCCCATGCTACCTTCAGAAGCAATGGGGATTCCTTTCTCAAGGTCTGCAAGCTGAAAGGAAAACAAAAAAAAAAAAGGATATAAGATGAGTGAAAAAAAAGCAGTAATGTAACTGAATAAAATAATGATAATGATTATGTGTACATATTCTGCTAATTCCTCTAAAGGCAATGAGGAACTTAGAGCATCTGCAAAAAATGTTGAATTCACACTAATATTGTCTAAGTCAAGAACCTTCGATCTTTTTCTAAACTAGTATTGGTTGCTGTATTCATCATTAGAGAGCGATAAGGTAGAAATGACTTCATTTCCTTCAGTTGGACTAGCTGTGGGGATAAGCCTGGGGGTCGAGTCCACTTGAGGAGTTCGTTGCCTTTTAGAAAACACTTTTGCTGGTTCTAGGTCAACAGTCGAATCTCGAGGATGTGGGACAACTTTGCCATCCTTGGAACCCTGTCTTGAAGTCCTTTGAGACCTTTTGAAATTCATATTTGTGGGTTGATTAAGTTTGAGAGTGATCTTTGTGTTTTTCCCCGAATAACCTTCCAATGTTCAGCCCACCAGTCTGCATATTCCTTCATAACCAAAGGCGATGATGAAGCACTACTTGGTACAATTATCTTGGAAGATATGCCCAACAAAGTACAAGACTGCTAAAGTCGAACAAGTTCAACCAACTCACAAGTAAGAATCTCCTTTTTCAGGTGGCTAGGAATATCTTGACAAAAACCATGTTGCCGGCTGAATCGATGGGGACTGTAAGCTTCAACGATACATATTACTCCTCTCCGAAATGTCAAATAGCTAGACCACAGAGCCATGAAAAGATCTTTGTAGGTATTGGATATGCCTGCATCATTTGCCACTGAGGTTTGCTCTTGTGTGTGCAAGTTTTGAAGCCTTGAGAGATTAATCTTGTGGAATAATTCACATGCCTCAGCGAGTTCAAAATGTTTGGCCATATTCTCTCCTGCATATTTCACCATCTGAGCTCCAACTAATTCAAGTTTGGATGGAAAATGTGTTTGAAGATATCACCCAATCCAGCTGTATACATAATGAATAGGGAAGATGTAGAGTCGCTCAAGCTTCTTGAGGTGGATATCTATCTCAAACCGAGGTAGATGCTTTCCAATATAGGAACTGCTATAGAAAAACAATCACCACGAGCTATTTTACTTGAGACTTTGAAAACAGAAGCACGTACCTTATCAACTTTACGATATGGTAAAGCAAAGCTGCATAACCAACATGAAAGAAAAGCAGTCAAATAAGTCTCGCCCCTAATTTCCTCTTCGATCTCCAACTGCAGAAATAGCTCATCATACTCCTTAGTGCGTGATGGAAGAGATGTGTTGATATTCCCACAAGGATTACGAGATAGCTTTGGCTTGACAAGTCTCTTTCAGGATGATCTTGAAGGTGGCTGTGCATATCTAGTCGAGCTTCTAAACCAAAACCCAATCTAGTCAGAAATAGATACGAGATAGCTTTGGCTTGACAAGTCTCTTTCAGGATGATCTTGAAGGTGGCTGTGCATATCTAGTCAAGCTTCTAAACCAAAACCCAATCCAGTCAGAAATAGATACACCATTGGAATCCTTTGGAAACATTATAAGCATATGAACAACAAAAGTTATGCCCAACCACAAGAATTTCTGTAAAAAGAGAATTTATAAAGCACAATAAATAATTGAATTTCTATTGATAATAAATGCATATTCAAAGTGAAATTTCAAAGTTATATGGCATCATGAATGAAAATGACTTGAGAACAATATACTCACTCTCAACTTGAAATTGCTGCCTCCAAAATTTGCACTAAACCGATGCTCTACTAACTAGTTATTTGATGATGGTTTCAACCAAGAACTAAGTACTAGTATATATATATATATATATATAACAGAATGCAACGAAATTACTTTCTATAGTTTAAAAGTCTTAATTTGGAAAATAAACAGATTTTAAGTATTTTATTAGAAACATGCCTTGATTTTAGCTGATAGTCATTATATTAAAGTAAGCTATCATCAATTACCTTACAATTAAGGGTAGGCAATGAAGTAATAAGTCAAATATTTTGGAATGTTTTGTTCCCTTTTGATGATGTCATTTAAATATGTGACAATTCAAATTAAAGTAGAGGGAATATGAGTTTGAATTTTTTTGGGGAAGGGGGTGTTTTCAATTGTCTTTTATTTTCCTAAAATTAAGCTAAAGCTAATAAGCTGTAATATATAAAAATTTTTATGGAAAATGATTGAATAAATTTTAATCATAGCATTAATATTTCATAACCAAAAAGTACAATCTTTCCAATCATTCATAATCAAGAACTAATTATATCCTTCATAATAAAAATATTAAAAACAATAAAATTGTACCTAATAGCAAGTATGATTTCACGTGCACAAAATTTAGACCTACTTGTAATATTTTTCATACCATTAGGATGTAATTTTAACATTGTTTAAATTACTCACAATAAGTTTAAATATATTTTATTAATAATAAATAATTTTTTAATCCAAATTGAATTTTTATTTTACTATTATTTTAATTGCATCTTTCTCAATTTATTTAGATAAAAAAAATTGTATATACTTCATATTTAAGTAATGTACCTCAAATAATGTGGTATTATAAAATATTTAAAAATATTATAATTTTATTAAGTTGTTAAAATTATTCTAATTTTCTTATCAAATGAATGAAGAAATTCAATATATTTTTCTTTAAAATATTCATTAAATTTATTAGCACTTGATTTACCCATTTCTAATTATGTACAGATAAGAAAGAAGTTAGTAAAATATTCTTCTCTATTTCCATTTTCTTAATTATCTCTTTTGTCTTTTGAAATTTTATCATTTTAAAACCTTCAGTATACTTTATAAACTTAGAGTTAGCAAATTTTGATATTCTAGGACTTATTTAATATAAATTATCTTCAAACATAATATCTTTAATTGAATATTCATATTATTTTATTTAATTAGTAATTTTTTTTTTAATACTAAAACTAATTAAAATTCATTTTTTACTTACATAAAGTAAATCACATATTACTATAAAATAAATTATTTCAATATTAAAATTATTTTCAGTGCATTGCATCGGGCATATGCTAGTTATATATAGTGCAATGGTGCGGACCCATAATTATGCAATTTTGGCCAAAATTTAAAATATATCTACCTATTTATACTAATATATATATATATATATATATAACACAACAATGTGGAACCCATAATTATGCAATTTTGACCAAATTTTGAATACTTAGAATTTTTAGTTTTTTAATTAAATTTAAAAATTGATTTTTAGTTATTAAATTTGATATTATTTATTCCTTTTAAAGATATCCAATTTTTTGAAATTATTTTCTTGATTAGAACTATATTCTTTATTTATCTCTAATATCAAAAAATAAATGCATTTTATCTACAAAATATTTTTTATCTCTACTTTCAATATGTGGAATATTTCTTGATCATTTGAACTGTATAGTTTGATAAGTCTTTTATGATTTTTTCTTATTTTTAATAACTAATTTATATCTATACCAGTATATATAAAGTCTCCCAAAAGTCATTTCATTATACTCTCATATTCTAACATTTTTTTTCAGTCTATTCTTTGTGTTCTATTTATTTTCTAGCATTTTTTCCCTTATATCTCTTTGTGTGCATCTTTAATTCATTATTCAAAGTGTTTATTGTTTATTTGATTTTATTGTTCACCTTTTCTATTTTCTTTTCTTTTTTTTATTTTAGATATAAGTTTATAACTCTAGACATTATTTAGTATATCAATATATATAATTTTATTTTTTATTTTTTAAATTTTAATTGTTGAAAGGTTATAAACTTTTTTTTTGTTGTTTACTTTTTTTTTTTTTTTTTTTTTTGCAAAATATAATATGAAGATCCAATTACATTCATACAAAAAAATTGAGAATAAATATAATAATTTAATTTTTTCGTATTTTATTTTACATTCTAATTTCATCCTCATATCCTATCGCTGATTCCTATTTAAAATTAATTTTGAGCTTACAATTACTTCATCAATTTACTATAATTTTAACTTTACATTACTAATGTCAAACTTTTTTCTTCACTTAATTATAAATTAACAGATATGTAAGAGCTCAATTTATCAAAATCTTTAAAATTTAATTATTTTTATAATAATTATTCTTTAAAAAAAATTGTGAATGGACATAATAATTTATTTTTCTTAATTCTTTCATTTATTTGTTTAAATTTTATCATTTTAATTTTTTTATATAGTTTATAATCTTAGAAGTAAAATAAATATTATTATAAAATAAATTATTTCAATACTAAAATTCTTTTCATTGCATCGCATCGGCACACGCTAGTAAACATATATGAAGCAGTTTAATCAAATTTAATTAAATTTATTTAAATAATTAAAAAATAAAATAAGTAAATAATTAAAATATAAATAAAAATTAAACCCATCTTTTAAATAATATAATTTTATGATTTTAAATTACATACTTCATAATATTAAAATAATAAATATATCTAAATTATCTACTGTACAAATGTGTTCCCAACCTAGCATCCTAATAAAATTAAACTCAAGTTTATGATTGTGATGTTTAGGGTTCTCATATTGTGAGATTTGTGTGGTTTATAAACATTTCAGCATTTTTATTTTTGTTCAACATCAGCCTTCGACGTTGGAGTGGCTGCAAGAAAAACATTTTTTTTAAAATAAAAATAAAGGTTCAGGATAATCCATTCCAGAATGAAAATTTAAAAATCCATAAAACCAAGATGTTTATAAATGAGACTAATTATTCACTAACAATTCTCATTTGAAACAATATTTTGCCAAGCAATTGAGCCCAATTTGGCGGGGTGGGCCACCAAAATGTCCAAGTTCATTTGTTTAGCAATTGGTCAGCGAAGGGTCAGATTACGAGCCCATAAAACAGTAAAGGATGCAGCCTCCAATAGTATGAGGGTTCAACTCTGCACTCCAACAATACAAATTAATAAATAAAAAATACATTATGAAGCATAAGTCTCCTACAAAATGTGGGAGGTCAGAAATTTGAATCATAATGAATTTCTGATGTGTGTGTGTGTGTAAATTAAAAAATAATAATAATTATAACAGTCAATACTATGCAGCCCATATTTTATCCAATATTCTGAATTAGTCTAATATCCATAATATACTAATATAGAGATGGGTTTTTGCCACGAGGTTGAGTGTTCGAACCTCCATAAAACCAAAATTAGAGGTTGCCCAACAAAATAAATCCACGCTCCACAAAATTTAGCCAAATTTCTGCCCTCAAAACACAAAAGAAAGTGCAACAAACTCCGTGCCAAATGATTAAGTATCAAGTCATCATCTTGGCAAAATTCCAGCAAATTATTCAAGATGATACCAGACCACCTTGCAAGTCTTATACCAAATTGAAGAGAAATCTGACTACAGCAAATCCCTTTGGCAGAATCAAAAAGATAGCAGCTCGCAACAAAATTAAAAAACTTTCAAATTTTCCATTCAAAGCAAAGTGTCAAAATAAAATTCAATCAACTAAGCATGAGCTTGAGACTTGATCAAAGACCTATTTACCACAGATTTGCTGAAATAAATTTAGTTATGCTTAAAAAGCCCTTGGATAATTTGATGGGTTACTGTGAATCTAGTTAAGTAGAGTAGTGTGAGAAGTTCCTCCAAGCTACAATTTATGCATCAATTACAGTATATTAATATAATTTCACAAAAAATAAATGACGATGTATGTAATTTATTGAAAAATAAACATCACCTAGGTCGAAATTTTAATTAATGGATTCATGCTAGGAAATTGTTGCATGGGATATTGCATCATGAAATAAGCCTGGGGATAGTGTAAATTGTCATCACCACTTCGTTGTGTGGTAGGTGGATGTGGGCCCGACTTATCAGAGTTATTCGTGGCACCCTTTTCATGGTGATCTGGTTGAGATTTCTTTGTTGGACATGTGCCAACTTTATGCCTAGGGACCCTTTCACAATTACACGATTTTAAATCAAAACATAATAAGCGAGTCACTTATGTGTGTGCATGTGTATATAATCACACAATAAATTTACGATTGGATATATCTGCATATGCCACATCTTTGTTTCTTTGAACGAACACCACCTTTGGACTTAGCTAGCACAGGGTCACTAAATTAGTGTCAACCTTCACTCGATCAGGATCACTTATATCCTTTCCGTTTGATCTTAAATCATGTACATGTTGATTTATATATTCTTCCTTGACCTTCTTTGCTGCTTGTTTGACGTGATTAATGGAATTCACAAAACTAGTATCTGTCTACGAGCTTAAGAAACATAAGTTAAGGCATTCTTTGTTGATTTTAGCAAACCTAGTGCGTTGAACATCAGACGGTGGAAAAAAATCCTTAAACTTAATTTTTAATTTCCTTTCAGCATCAATCGTCCACCGAGGATTAATGCTCCCATGTGGAAACCTATCAAACCTTAAATATTTGAATGCTAAAATTATGTGACTATAAGGAATTCCCTTTGATTCAAGCATCATGCAGTCACAAAAAACTATCAGTAGCCTGATCAATTTTGATAGAGAACAATTTGCTATCACACTGGCTATAATTCTCAAAATTGAACTCATGATTGACTTCATTTATTTCAATCATCTTGATTTGAACAAGTCTCTGCTCGGCCTCTATCTACTCGCGGACTTTTAAGAAAGTTTTATTCGTATAGATTTAGTTGTGTGCATCTCAAGCTTCTTTAAGGGACTATCCCTTACTGCATGCATCTCCTTTTCACATGCTTCTTGTTTCTGAAAAAAATCATTACGGATTTTTTGAAGCGTTCTGTGATAATGTTTTAGAAACTCAGTTATGGTGAATTGTTTACTAGCTACAAGCTTTATCAATGAGTTCATAGACTCTAATCAACCGATCGTCATCATGCCAGCAGTAAAAATTCCACGAAAAAATGCCTCAGCCCATAAGTACCTCTTCTCATAAGTTTCAGCAACCTAAGAATTTGAAAGTACATCATGTTGCTCGATCAGTTTAACCCAAGCCACATCAAATTCTTCCTTAGAACATCGTCTTCGCATTAAAGTAGCACACCTAGTTGCAAATTCATGACCAACCTTGCTCGATGCATTCCTTGCTAAGTGCCAACTACATAGTCTATGCCTCGTAATAGGGAACTCATATTAAATAGCTGCGCGCATCAACACATCTTGATTGGTAAAAACAACACCAGGAATTTTTCCATGCATAGTCTCCCGGAACATTTGCAATAGCTACTTATATGATTCAACAATCTCATTTTGTAGAAAAGCAGTAGCAAACACACAAGTGTTACCGTGATTGTTCACCCCAGACAATACCACAAGAGGAAAATTGTACTTGTTAGTTTTATAGGTACTGTCAAATAGCAAGACATCCCTAAACATATCAAATTCAACTCTTGACATTCCATCACTCCAAAAAAGTCTAGTAAGCACCCCTTCATCGTCTACAGTATATTTATAAATCTTACCTTCATCTTGCAATCTCATGCATTCAAGATAATGGGTTGTGGTATTCAAATCACCTTCACTAATCATTTCATTTCGTTGCTTGTATAGATAATTATTTGCATCTTTCTGATTGAACGAGAGTTTTCTAGCACCTCCCATCAAATGTTCCATAAATCTAAGCACATTACTTGGCCTCATACCAATCTCTGTAGGTAAAGTTAGTGATGACTTGTCTAAAGGAGTTAAGTACCTATCATATTTATTTAACAACGATCAATGCATAGTAAGAAGAAATCCAACAAAGGGAATATAAAATATTATTAATAATGCATGTTATCACATCACTACTGAGCTTTAGTAAAGGCACAAAACATTATGGCAATGTTATAGTAGTAATTGTTCACCAGCCAAATTAATATTTGTACCATATATATTAAATATATTGAAATAATTTTGTACTATACAATAAAATAACTAAATATTTTATTTGTTTCACATTATTGAAATTTTAGCTCACAAATTTGTTTTCCAAAATATTAGTATTAATAGTTCTTTCCAATTAATGTACCTAATATATATCTAAAAAATTTATAACGATGTAGTTTTATGTTATTCTAAAATTTTAAATAAATGCATTGCAAATATTACGTCAGTTATGGTAACATGTTAAAAGGTAATTGAATATTTTAATTAATTTTATATTATAAAAAATTTAAGACATTAGTTGAGTGTGCTAAAATTGCTACTGTTAACTATTCCCAAATGAAATATTAACTTTCATCTATTCTTTGGTCTTCGAGATCACTTGTACACAAAAATAAATAAATAAATAAAATGATCTTACCTGTTACATCGCAGACGATGGTTCACATCATTGGGGTCAAGAGGATGAGTATGCTCACTCACAAATCTAGTGACCTTATATAGACCTGAAAATTGATCATAGGGTACATGTAAGCTAGCTCGACATCCACATCTAAGGTCAGGTTTAGCTTGTCGTTGTCAAACGTATCCTAGTTTGGGTTTTCTTTGAAAACCCTATGGTGAACACACCCACTCACAATTCTTTACCAACCACAATGATCGGTCTTTAGCTACTTTTTCACATTCACTGCAATTATGACCACGTCTTTTTTTTCATTTTATTTCACTTGCATCCCTCACATTTGGGCAATACATTCTTGCAAGCTTGTTTCTGAATATCAAAACCTTGTTCTCTCTCATATGCAATATAAAATGACTATGCTTCATCAATAGACTTGAAAACATATTTCATCACCTTATTTTGGTTGATCTTATTAGGAATATACTTTGATGAATCTATTCCCTCATCCCTATCACTATAATCAGACTGCAGATAATCATCATCACTCATCACATTTACTTCACTATGGTGGGAACTAAAAATCTCTTTTTCTTCATATTTTACATCACTCATCTTATGCTTGTATTCAGATCCTGGGGGAAAAAAAAATATATTTGGATATTATCACCACATAATAATTTTTGCTAAAGATAATGAATAATGAATAATTCATGGGTGTGAAAGGACAAAATGAAATGATTATGCATGACACATTTGGTATAAATCCAAAGCAAATAAGAAAAAGAAGTTACTTGTGAGTTGCGTCAAATCTCTATCATTAACCTATCTTCCTATTACTCAGTGTATACTCTAAATTAGCCACTTTATTTCTTTACATCAGCACTCAAAATTAGAGTAATTATCTTTTCACTAGCTACCTAAATTTGAAAGCAATAACTGGCGAGGGCAAAAAGTTAAGTGGTTATTATACTACTCTCATATTCCATAACAATTCTAACTTTCTCTTTGACTTAGAATAACTTAAGCTATCCGAGATTTCCTTGCACTCCCACCCCCTTATGATAAAGGGCAACAAATGTTACAAGACCCAAATTCGACTACTCCCTGGAACAATTTGTCATACCAATACCCCAACAATGAACCTAGATTCCCAAATCTTGAATGACAACAACAGTTATTCTGTTATGTGTGTGTGTGTGTAATGTTTTTCTTTTTCTTTTTTCTTTTTTGATTTTTTGATAGAAGCGTGCGTGCGTGTGTGTGAGTTGCATAAGCATAAATACCAAAAATCATTCCTCTTGATATTCATGTTCATACTCTCAATCACGTGCCATGTTTTTAGAACAATAGCAATATTCAACTGATTTTAGACACATGAGATTATAGAACATTAAGCAATTTTCTGAAAAGATCCCTCCACAGAGACAATCAATCTTTTCGAATTGTTACTAATCATGAAAATTAGAGGTCTCTTTTATGTTAATCATGATTCTAGGTTAATGAATTCAGGACTGCCTTGCTTTCAATATTAAATTCAATAAATTCCAGTTATTCTAAAAATCGCCTTGAAACCCCGAAATCACGACACCACACTTAGCTTAGCCACTCTCCTACTTTTGATTTCCATCCATGACGTGATACGGCCGATGGTGAATTTGGGGGGGTTGGGGACTAGACATAATCAATTTGGGGGAGGGTGATGGTGAATATCAGGGGGTTGGGGCTTAACAGAATCAATTTGGAGGGAGGGTGATGGTGATTCTACAGAATCAATTTGGGATGGGTGATGGTGAATTTGGGGTTCAATTTAAGGGAGGGTTTAAGGTTTAGTATTATCAGATCTTTTTTCTTTTTTTTTTTTAATTTTATTTTGTACTTGTATGTTATTTTATTTTGTTTTTTTATTTTAATTGTATATCATTTTTGATAAGGATAATTAAGGTATTTCATATTTAAACCTATTTTATTATTCATTTAATTAATAAAGGTTAGTATAGTAAATTAACTTAATTACTAATGATTTAAAAAAACTATTTGTACACGTGTCAGTTTTTCAAGGAGTATAAGATGTTAAGTTAAAATCATAACTATCGAACTCTAACCAACCCGCACTAGCTTACCATCAAGATAACAATGTTTAAGTTTTCTAATAATATTTATATAAACAAATAAAATTGTTTTTCTTCATATTTATCCCCAGGGCTTTAGTACATCTAGGTATGTCAATGGATCGGATTTTAGTCCGAATCCGATCTGAATTCGATCCGAATTTTAGAATTTTTATCCGATTAAAATATTCAATGGATCAGATCCGATTATAAATATTCGAAATCCGAAATAAGTGGATCGGATATGGAATTAAGCAATCCGATCCGTTAAAGATCCGAATCCGAACTTTAATATTTTTTATTAAATTAATACTCTTATATATAATATTAATAATATTTTAAAATAAAATTTATATATTATATTGACCTAATATTTATATTAACATCTAATTATACTATTAATATTGAGTTTTTTAATCTAAAAAATAAGATGGATATTGATAAAATATCAAATATAATAACATATAATAGTTTATCTATACATTAATATAATGTTCAAAAGGACTTTAATATTCAAATATTTAACTTTTTGACTAATATATAATAAAAAGTTATTAAAAATTCAAATATAACATATATTTATTTTATAAATACAATATTTTTATAAAATTTAAAAGGAAAAAAACAAGAAAGAAAAAAAAAGAAATCGGATTGGATTTTTTAATCAGATTTCGGATATCCATCCGATTCGGATATGGTACTGATTAACAAATATCTTATCGAATTTCGGGTCGAATTCGAATATAAATTTTGTTAATCGAATTCGGATTCGGATATGGCAGATCCGATCTAAATCCGACCCGTTGACAGCCCTAAGTACATCTCACATTTTCCTCCCATTTTGCTTCCAGCTCATTCACCCCACTCACCGCCCGTCACTCGCTCACCGTTCACCAGCACCGGACACCTCCCTTGCTCGCTCACTCACCGTTGCTTGCTCACCACCACCGCTCACTTGCTCACTGTTCACCAACCACGTTTCATATTTTCCTCCCTCTTTTCTTCCCGATCACTTACCTCACTCACCGCTCGCTCATTACTGCTGCTTGGTCACTCACTGGTCACCGGCCATCACCGTCGCTTTCTCACTCACCGCTTTCGCTCACTCTCTCACTGTTCACCAACCATGTTGCTGCTTGCTCACCGTGTTTGACATAAACTTTGCCTTTCGACTTATAATTAGGGACAACAAATTAGAAATTATGTAATTTTTGTTTGAGGCTGTTTTTGGGCATTTAAATTTAGTATTGATTTCATGCTCCCAAAGTATGCATATTTTCATTTCAAATTGGGCTTTACATTTTTGACTTGGATATTATAATTGATTTGATTGTTGCATCGCAGATCATGGTTTGGTGCAGTTGAGTCTTAACTTTATCTTCGAAGAGGAGCTCAACCACAGCCCAGAACAAGACTATCTCTGTTACACATCATCACAAGCTGCTTAATCATGGTAATTTGAACTTGATTTTTCCCTAATTATAGCATTAATTAAGTCTTGGTGGTCATATTCCAGTTAGCAATTGTGTGTGCATGCAACACATATCTGTCTGTCTGCATGGTTTTGTCTTTGATTATTAAAAATTAGTGAGGCTCTAACTAGATGTGGATATGGTGAGGAAAAGAGTGAAAAAAAAGAAAATTAATGGATATATCATTTTTTTCCCCCATTATTTAAGGGGAAACAAAGAATGCAATTGGTGGCAAACCATTTTCTCTGCTTTCTGCTTTGATTAGTGGCAAATTCAGATTAGTAGACAGGGGCAATTTGAGTTTATTCTCCCCGTGTTATTTGAGCTTATGCATTGCATGGGATGGGAGTACAGTTGATGAGATAGATTATTTCCTATTTTAAGTCAAAATAAAAATAAAACCAAGTAAAAGTTATTAACTGGCTTCTGCCAGAAAATCTATTGCATTTTCCCTTTTGAAATAAAGTGTAGTTCTTCAATTAGAAAGAGGTTTGGGTTTTAGATCAAGCTTAAAACATGGGCTGGGTTTTAGATCAAGCTTAAAACGTGAAGAGCATAGTTGACAGAACATAAAATATGCGGTAGAGCGGTCCCCCACTTATGCTTTGGAACATATATCAGAAATATTCTCTTCTCCACGAACTTCCATTGGATTATTAGTACCATCAAAAACTTTCTCATAAAGTAATGCTCCAATTCTATATCTTTGTTCACCCCACCATGCAAGAACTTTGGAGATCAAGCTCTAGGGAGAGGCTGCCAAAGCTATAACATTGTGAACTGAGGTCCTTTTTGCTATAGAAGTGAAAGCTTCCTCATATTCCTCTCCATATATTTTGAGCAAATCCATAAAGCAACAAGCCTTGATCAACACTTTGGCCTGCATTGCTTTTAAGCTTGTAAACATAATTTGCAAGTGATGGGTTGCATTCTTTGAAGTTCTAGATCAAATATCCAGTGTTGGTGTCTCATTTTCACTACAGTTTCCATTTCATCATTGATGGCATCCTCCCAAGACTTGATGCCTTTAGCTTCTTCATAGCAGAAAGACATCAATTTGATCAACTAGTCCTTGGATTTTGCAAGCTAGAAGTAGCTGTTGTGTGGTGCATGTTTGTAGGCCATCTTTTAATCAATATTCTAATCATCATATAAGGTGGATCGTGGATAGCTATTTTGTTATGCATGTTGACTTTGTTGGAATTCTCATTTTAAATTAGTTACTATATTTATAATAAAAATTTATTAGAGTGCAGGCATGCTGATTTAGTTTAAATAAGTTCTCCGCAATTAAAATTGATGAGTGTAAGCAGCCAATCAGGTGCTTGCTTGCATGTTTCATATTTTTTGTAATTTCAAAAAATGAAAGTCAACTTAAAAGATTTCATTTGTCGTCTTGAACAGAAAATATTGCATGCATAGTTCTTTTTAAGGGTTTATGATACCTAAGTGTTTATTATATTTACCTTAATTCACTGATTGCATCAATTAGAACTAAAAATATCTATCTAATTTTCTGCACTTGATGTGAGCACAGTTATCAAAGGCGAGTGGCTGGCTCGCCTCAGGCACTGCCTTGGAGCCTCAAATTTGTAGGCGAGGCACCTGCCGCAAGGCGCCTCAAACAAAAAGGCGCGCCTCACCCTTAAATATTGAATGGCCTAAACTATTTCCTATAAATCTATTGTTCCCAAGGCCACATTAATTACTTGACCACTATTTTCAAGACTTTATTAATTCTTATCCGGTTTTCTATGTTAACTAACATTTAGTAATTACTTCTATCATTTCCAACAACATTAACTACTACATAGCCTAGATTTGCTTTCTATTATGCTAGGTTTTTTTCCTAACTTCGCTATATATATATATATATATATATTTTTTTTTTTTTCCCCTTTTCCTTCTTCTAATTTTTACTATTTTTTGTCATTTGTATCTAAAGTGTTTTTATAATTTTTTTATATTAAACCTCGTTTGCCTTTTGATCGCTTGTCTCTCGCCTAAAAAATGGGGCTCTCGCCCGAGTCACACCTCACGCCTTTCATAACTGTGGATGTGAGAAAACTCATATATAACTATCCGATTGGGAGATGATGCTTTCAAGTTTTGAAATATCTTTTTCCTTCGTTCGGTGTAATATATATTAGCTGCAGTTAGAATGGATGAACCTGGTTCTCCCAATTTTAGTGTCAAGTGACTGCACTGAAACGTCTAGCACGTGCACTGTTAACTTTCTTAAGGTTTTAGAAGCATGTTCAGTGCAGAAATGGGACTGAAACAGAGCAGAATTTGGTTGCTTAATTGGACTGCTACTACAGTAAATCTCAAAACCTGTCTCCTTGGAATTTGGCTTACTCCTCTTTGTGTTTATTTTGTTCAGCTTGCTACCATTTGTTACTTTTGACAAGACCTTGAAGATATGGTTCAGATTCTGCTGCAGTAACAGATCAAATTTGAAAATGCTGAAAACTTGGTTCCTTGTTTTTTGGAATGGTTGTTATTTGCTGCTGTTTTATCTGTTTTTGAGAGGCTATCTGTTTGGAAATTATTGTCATATGTTGCCGCTATTTCCTATTGCCATTGGAATCACTTTTTGTAGACATGTGACAGGTATGATGCAATGGGAATGCTGCTACACCATTGCTACAACATGATACAATCATACATTGCTGGAGTTTAGTTTTTTTTGTGCTTAATTGCTGCATGCTTCTGATCTACCAGGTATTGAGTCCAAACAATATTTATCTTGGATGCATTTTCTCATTGCTCTTGGAGTTTGGAGATTTAGAAGGGTGCCTTCTTCTTGTTTTTGGAAATATTGGAAGAAAATAAAGAAGTTTTTTAAGAAGCTATTCAAAAATCTTGAAGCCTTCAAAAGGTTTTGAAAAGTTCTAGAATATATGAATAAAAGTTTTAGATGATCATAGTAGAGTCTGGATGTTTTCGTATAGTTTTAAAACGTTGTAAAATATTTTATACTTGTGTAGAACTTCGAAAAGGATATTAGAAAATTTTAAAATATTATAGATATGTAGAGAAACTAATAGTTGTGCAACTCTGACAAGGTTCAAAGTTTACCAATTCAAAGTTAAATTGCTAAGAAGCTGGGCACCACTTCAACTCTTCAAGGGCGGGCTTGCAAGTGGAACACCAGTTGGGGGTGGCAATTTGGATGGATTTGGGTTGGGTTGAAATATGGGTATAATATTAATTTTCTCAACTCAAACTCAATCTAACTTGATGACAACTTAAAAGTGCTCAATTCTAACCCAACCTAATTTGTATTAGGTCAGGTTCGAGTAGACTTGATTTTTAAAATAATTATTTTGAATATTTGTTGTAATTTTTAGAAAATTTTGGGTATTTTTGTTTTTTTAATTTTATCTATTTTTAATTATTAATAAATTAGAATAGGAGTAAGGAGTTCTCATTATAACTTCACAAATGCATTCAAATAATTTTAATTGAACCACATAATATATTGATTTTTAGGACCTTTTTTTTTTTCCTTTCATTTTCTAGTATCTATTTGCATCATAAAAATATTAAAATCACAAATTGTTTTATTTTTAAAAATATCATACTTTTTCAAGTTTTACTCACCTACTCTCTTTAATTTCTGAATATTTTGTGTCGATTAAATTATCTCTTTTAATTTTTTAAAACTAATGTCATTGTTTTTTAACTTTATATTGATTCAATTAAGCAATACATAAATTAATAAAAATATATCATCAAGTAAATAAGTAAACAAGTATTTTAAACTATACACATAATTTTGTTATAGAAGCTTGCTTAAGTCTTTTGAATGTTTTTATAACTTCTCAACAGAAAGAACTTTTATCTATTTATTTATACAAAATCTTGAGTTGTATAAGGCTCAAGAAACACTTCAAGGACAATTCAGTAGCTAAAGTAATGTTTTGTTAACTTTTTACAGTACAATTTTTATGTTTACTTGGATACAAAAATAATCATTAGAAGTAATTTAAAATTGTAATAATTCATCCTATATGGTTGTGAAATAAATAAGACCAAAAAATGTCAAAGTAGTAATTTTGATATTGCTAAATTCAAATTTTCAAGCTTTATTTTGTAGTTTTTTATTTTTACTCCTAATAAAATTTAAATTTTATTTGTTTAATTCAAGTTGGGCCGAGTGGGTTCAGGTGGGTTCGGGTTGTCATGTGACCCACAATCAAATCTCGAGTTATTCGTGTAACTTGAATTTCAACCCAACCCAACCCAATCCAATCCAACCCAACCCATTTTCTTCAAGTTCTAATTTATGTTGATCTTATTGGACTCGAACCTAAAATGGGTCAATTCAAACTCAAATTTTTTTTGTCAAACTCGTGTCAGGTTATTGTGTTGTGTTGAAAATTACCACCCCTAAACACCTACACCCACCACCACCAGTACTCTATTTACTCTCAGCTCAAACCACCCAACGTCCATTCCATCCGAAAGGCCAAAACAGAGGAAAATGTCAATACGTAGAGGTGTGGGCCGTAGCAGTTGTTGATTGTTTCCTTGGAGGTTACATTTCTATTATTTAAGGATGTCATTAGTTATTTAGTTAATGGAAAAGGACTAATAAATTTGAGGTTTTAAGTTATCCATGTGAAGAATAAATGTCACAAGACAAATGCATAGCTTGTTGATATGTTTTTCCTCATCATAATTTCAAAATATGCCTAATTGAGTTATGTTTGAGAGCTATAAGATGTCTTAATGTTTGATAAATTCTTAAAATAAGATGTTATGATTTGATAATTTATTTATTTTTAAGAAAAGTAAGAGATTCCTAAAGTTTTTTTAAATTTTCAACCAATTCCTTATTTTAACCACATTAGTTATAAAACCAACCCTACGAAAATCTTATAATAAGTTACAAAATTTTATTTTAACCAAACATTTTAAAAAATTTATTTTTAAAATAAATTTTTTAACATATTCTTGTAAGTACCAAAAATATTTTATAAATATAAAAACTTATAAAATATTCATTTATTTAAGCTCTTAGCCAAATACTTTCTACACTCAGTCTCATGGCAATCCCTAGCCATAATGACTATGTCCATTTTGCGTTACCAAAAGAATTCAAATGGATTATCAAAAAACACGAAAGGATACAAATTTGAGTGACGTAGGTATAAGGTCATAACAGCATCACTTTTATGGTTATAATTTTATTATCACACTGTTTGCATGCTACTTTTTTTATTATTGAAAAAAGAAAATATATATCTTTTTTAACTAATTGAGTTTTGACTTCGAAGTACAATTGTGGTGTATATTTTTCAAAAACAATTTTTTTTAACTAAATTACTCTTAATTTTTAAATTATGAAATTTAATGATTAGTTTTTCTAATGGAATTTTCAGATATATTGTTTAAATTAATTCGTATCAATGATGGCTTGATGATTTTAACTTGAATAAATTAAAATTTTTAGAGAAATAATATATTTCTTGAATTTTAACACAGTTGCATTCATTTCTATTGCTTGACTTTCATGCAATATAAAATGCACTTCTTTTGTTCATTTTTATTCTAACTTGAGCCTCAGTCATGTTATATACTTGTTGTCGAACGCTATTAATTATCATGTCTTGCATGTTATATATTTGTTGTAAAATGCTATAAATTGCACATTTTACTTTATGAAACTCATTTAATATTGTACAATAAAGTTATTCAATTAATAAGATAAATAGGTTACCTTGTATAAGAATAAATGCATTGAAAGTATATAATATTTCTTAATAGTGAGGTGCAAGCATTTGGAATTATACCTCATTCTAAATGTCAGATTAATTTTGTTGGTTATTTCATATAATTATTTGTTGTAGATAATTAAGACCAATTGAAGCCCTATTTCAGCATGAAAGTAATCTTAGTTTTAGCTTGAAACTGGGCTCAAACTCTATCTAGTTTCACCTCAGTTTCAAGCTGAAATTAAAGTATAGGTTCAAGGTGAAATTAACCTTAAACTAGTCAAATTTTCAGTTCAATTTCAGGCTAAAAATGAGGGCAATTTTGAGCTGAAACTGACCAAAGTATGGTCAGTTTGAGCTTGAAATTGAGATTCAGTTTTCAATTTCAAATTAAAATTTGCTATGTTTCGGCTTTAGGCTGAGGCTAGCTTTAAAATATATCAAGTTGAAATTAACATAAGTTTGTTTTTCTACATATTCACATAATTATATGTAAATGCAGGAAAGGCCAAAGATCAATGCAGGAAATAGAGCACATATATCATACTCTCATATATTCGGTTCTAAATCATTCAATGTACGATTAATTGAAATGGTAATATATCATTTTAACTTTCTTTTATTTATATTTTCTCTTGTCATTATATAAAGTTCTATACTAAAACTTCTACTTACAATTGCAAAGGAAAATCAAAGCGTAGTGGATAATTTTGGAGTCACTTATATGAAGAAAGGTAGCAGAGAGTACGTGAATGCTACAGCTGTAAACAAGCATGTGAGTTCATGTTCTATAATAAAATGTCCCCTATATTTAAGTATGTACTTATATATATATATATGTATGCTTGTGATAGAATTAAATGAAAAGGCAAGGGGATGAAGCACTAGAAGAAGAACTTGAAGAAGTTTTTGAAAGGGACATTATTAAGGATTCATTAGGCATACGGACGGGATATGAAAGAGGCATGCACCATGGAGTTGTGCAGTTTAAAGGCAGCATGAAGATGAGAATTCAAGCTATACAACTAGAAGCAATAAAGGAGAAATTGAGTAAAGCCGAAAATGACTTACAAGGTGCCATGGATCTCATCAAAACTCAACAAGAAATGATTCAACTCCAACAAGAGCAATGCCAAAAACAAACTGCAGAAATAGGAAGCCTTAAAAACGGTTAGATCAAGCTAAAGCAACTCTTGGTGGCATTCCAAGACAAACTCACTTGAAGGTAAGTGTGTCCTCATGATGTAATATGGTTTTACTCGAATTTTGTGTATATGGAATTTTGTGATATATGATAATCAAAATTAAGAATAACAAATTTAGAGTTATGAACATTGAGGCTTTATATTGTTGTTTTATTTGATTGTTTGTCAGTTGTCATGTGTATAATGATTAGTTGAGTTGAATTGAGTTACAAGAATTATAATTTTCTGAATTTTACTATATTTTATTTCAACATGTGAGTTCATATCTTACACATGCACATGTTCAATCTTTTCATATATGTAAATAATTGGGAGAATTTTTAGTTTGGAGATTATTATGGACTTTTCCATTTGAAGCCGTGTTATTAGAAAAAATTATGATATGATACATACTGTTTAAACTCATTTGGAAATATAGCTGATGAATTAAATGAAATGTATTTTCATATTCAACATTATCTTGTATAATATTTTGTGTAGTTTATGTTGGATAAGAGATGGTATCATACAAATATTTTATTGCAACTTCCTCCCATGAATTGTGCTATTATTTTGTGAAGTTTTTTTGATGTTATATTAAACCTTTCTTTTTCCTATGTACTATACTTACATCTAAGAAAAAATAGATATGTAGTGACTGGTTAAACATATGTAATATTTAATTTGATGTTCTTTATATTCACAGTGTGTCGTGGAATCATTTTTTGTAGATTGTTGAAAGTAACCTTCTTTTTGATGAATTTGACGAGAATTAAGGAACATGTTTTGAAGATCTCTTTTGTTACTTGAGTGATAATACTTCTTTAAAACTTAACACTTTTGTTTGATTGACATACCCATTTAGTTATCATGGTTTTTGTTGGTAGTTTGAATTTGAGATTAATGTTTTGAAATTAAGGTAACGATTTTAACGTTAACGTAACAAAATGTTAACTAGTCGTAACCAAATGTTTTGTTACAAAAATAATTTGTAACGATATTAAATTAAATAAAAAATATTATTATAATATGCATTGATAACGAAAAATAAAACATGACAAAACTGCTAATATTTTTTATAACTAAGTATTTTGTTACACTATAGAAATCTATTATAACTAACAATGTTTTGTTACTAATGCCAAACTTTTGGTGACGATAAATGTCGTCGCCATAAGGTCATCATTTGTAACGAACCAAAATGTTTGTTACAAATATTTTTCGCAATGGCTTTAACACACAAAACTATAGTAACAAAAAATTCATTACCAATATGATAAAGTAACGAATTTTAATGTTAACGTAACAAAATGCATTGTTACTAAAAATATGATTTGTTGTAGTGGTTAAGTACACTAGAGTAGATGTGCATGTTTATATTGATAAATCATTCTTTGTTATACCAACTAACTAGTGGGAAATTCGTGAGTATATATAGGGAATTCAAGGTGCTTCCAAGGTGTTCAAGATATGATGCTTGAACCTTAGATATCCTTTAAAGCGCATACTATTTCTATATAGAGTGCATCATATTCCTAATATTTGGAGGAACATAATTATTGATTCTGTATTAGTTAAAGAGTGTTATGATATTTCATTTAAAATAAATAAAGTTTTAGAATTTTGGTTATGGCCCATTTATCTATAAAGACTACTTGTACTATGGTTTATCTAAACTTAGAGATGAAAATGTTGTTTCATCGTATCAAATCAAATAGAACATTCTGATCATCATATTGTAAAAATTGTTGAATATTTCATTGTGTTGCATAATTGATTAAATCACTTAAATTTTGGTTCTATGAAAGAACAATGAACTTGAATTTAATTCCTAAACATAATATTAAACAAAATCACAAATGCCAACTGTGTGTAAAAGCTAAAAACAAGTAAGAAAATTTTATTATTTAATTGAAATGGACTATGAGATAATAGATTTAGTATGCACATCATTTTGTGAGTTAAATGAAATTTTTAACAAAAGACCTAAAAGGATATTTTATCACCTTTATAAATGATAGTAGTAGATATTGCTACATTTACTTAAACAAATGTAAAGATGAAAATCTTGAAAAATTTATTAGACTTAAAAATGAAGTTAAAACTCAAATTCATAAGAATATTAAAAAGTTAAGATCCAACTGATGTGGAGAATACAATTCTAACCTTTACTATTAGGGAAAAAGATTTATTGAGACGCTAAAAACAGTCACGTTAGATGATGTATAGTGAATTTTTTATTTTTTAGACACTTTTCCTGATGTCTTGTAGGAAATGGTCTTAATAGCTTATTATGGTACTCAAAATGCCTCAATAATATTACTTATTATGGCACGTAAATGTGTCTTCATAGAGCCTACTATTATGACATTAAACTATGTCAACTAATGTATTTTGACTACTTTAACTAACTAATTACATGTCATTTCAAAGTTCTTTTGTACAGTATAATAAGATATTTTAAAATGTCTCAATAAATTTTATATCTAGACATTAAAATGTGTCCCCATAAAAGTCATATCCAATCACTTGAAGTGTCTTTATATATGATTTTATGACACTTTTGAGAGTTTTTCAAATTTTTTTTTTTTCTAAACTATAGAATTAGCTGTTATTAGACGCCTAAAAGTTTCACTGTAGACTTTTATTACACATAAATATTTAATTATATCTCAAATGTAATCAAAAGTATCTCAATAAGCCAATTTAATTATGATACATATCCCCGTATTTGGTGCCTTAATCCTAAAAGTTTTTTATAGTATAAATTCATACATCAAACAAACACGTATGAAAAACATTAACTAAAAGTTATTCCATATAGTTAAAATGTTATACCATATTAATAATAAAGATTCAACACCTAACTCTGAAAATGAAATAAACTAGAATTCCAATTAAAAAATCAAGTTTTCTAATCCACATGAAACATAGAATTTGTTGGAGTGCATCCAATTTTTTTTTTAAAGGTAATTATTTTCATCAAGCCAATCATTCTAATTTTCTTCATCAAAAAAAAAAACCTTTCAAACTCAAACAAACACATGTTTTAAGTCAAATTTAGATATACTCGATAAATAAAATGAAATTTCTGACAAAAATAAGAAACTGATGATTACCAAATATTGTGGCCAAGCAATACTCTACCAATAACTTCTAGTTATGGAATCTAAATAGATCAAATTCAACTCCTCATCTATTTCCACCCCGACATTAAGATGTACTTCACCTTATTTTTTTTCCAAGTTCCATTTGTCCAATATCTCTTATTTGAATCCAAGCTTTCAAGAAGGTCAATCGCTACAATTTTTCGTGGATCATACATACTCTTTAAAGAGATATTCTTTTCCTACCTATATTGAAAATATGAATAATTACAGTGACTTTCCCTGATATTTGGTGTAATTACATATAGACCATTTTAATTTTGAGAAATTACATTCACCTTCCCTATCATTAACAGACATCTAAAAACCCTAACAGAAACTGTAAAATGACTAAGTTATCCTCAATGATTTGAAGAAAAAAACTCCAAAAAGTCCAAAAATATGAAAGACAAAATTATCCCTCTATAAATCGATATAAAAAATATTTATATATATATACATATGTGTATATATAAGTAAAATGTATATATGTATATGTATATGTATATGTATATACATATACCTAGGCCCTAGCTACATATATATACCTACCCCAAACAATCTTATCCACAGCCCCACGACCACGCCGAGGCTTGGCAATCATGGACAAAAACAAATTAGCGATCTGGCCAGCCCCAAGCAGCCGACATGACGACTACGCCACATGCAGTCATGGCAGCCGTACCTCTTCCTAACCAAGCCCGTGATCACCATAGCCGCATGCGGCATGCCCATGTGTCACGGAAGTACTCTATTTATGCAGCGGAACACTTGTTTGTCCGTGTGACATCTCAGGTTTCACCCAACCTTCGATCCACCAACATCCATCTTGAGTCTTTCTGATGACCCGTTACTCGATTCGGCCCAATAGCTTACTAGCATAAGCATCAGAACGCCTCCCGATACTTATGCACTCGCCTATTCCGAATGCCCACAATCATCGGAGGCTCGCATCCGTCACGCCAAGCGTGTTTACTTAACGGTTCCCGACTAGCCAGCATGCATGTCTCAATCTTAGGTCCCTTACGTGCATCTCTCGATGGCAAGGAGCAATCTCGCTCCGTCTCGGCATTGAGGGTCACTCGTGTGCCCACAACGCAATCCTCGTGCTCGTCACTTGCTCGGAGCACCTAGGCCGTGCCGTAGCGCCCTTTGTTTGTGTCTCGCCTGAGTAGGGCCACATGTAAGTCCAAGGCTTATGTGATGTGCCATCATCTTATATTAGTCCCGCACGAAGCATTGGACATCGTTTCCCACTTGCTAGCAACATGCCACAACTTGCCCGCTATGCGGCGTCGCCCCACGACCGCATGTCTTAAGCTAATGGAGCCTCGTAGCAAGGCTAGAACCCATAGCGCATGCTTAGCGAGTTAATTCATGAGACATTTGGGTGTTTGTCTCGATCACTCAATTGGCCTAGAGGTGTTGCCCCATAATTTTCAAAGCGCGCGGGGCAATAGCGTTTCCGCCTTCAAACCTCTCGGCACCCTCCCGAACCCAACGCGGGCCCACCTGGCCCCACGCTGCCCGTTTGGTTCCCAACCCGTCTGGGGACTCTAAACACTCCTTTGAGATGTCTAGAGCCGGCCCTTGAAGGCTCCCCATCGCCTTCAACGAGTTGTCCGCTTAGTGCCTTGACAGCATGGGGAGGACCAGCCAGTTGCCCACCGTCCCAACAGCCTTCAGACATGCCTGTCCCCCTTATAATAGGCTTAAAAAATATTTCTCTTTTCCCCACAATAGACACTGAAATGCCGATGATGTATACATTTTCGCGACTTTGCCTCCCAACATCCAAATCACTTGCCTCTTGAACCATTGGATAGCTATCGGCTTCTACATTAACTCTGCCAAGTGTCAGCCCCGTCTAATTCTCCATGGAACAGTAATTGCCCTCGCAATAAGCTGAAATCACAACAATGCCACTGCACTGCCGCATTCTGAACATCTTTGCCGTTTCCTATCCAAACGGAACCGTCTACTGGTGAAACTTGGTGGGAAAGTTGCCAACACCTCAAGGAACATCCCACAGAAACAGTTTCACAAAATCCCTTTTCCAAGTCACTCTGCTCAACGCATCTTTGCGCTACCCGCGCGCAGAAAGACCGCTCCCAGTCGCCCTTAATGTTCGGTGCCCAAATGGACACGGAATGACTTCAAACTTGGTGGGAAGCATCCTCATACCTCAGAGAGTATGCCATTATAACAGTTTTACAATCCTCACCTCGCAAGAGTCTCTGCTCATGGGCCGTTTCCGTTCTACCGGGTGAGCCGACAACGCCTTGTCGCTCCTAACGCCCCTTCAAGTCACGATCGCCATTCTTCTCCAATGAGTGACCCATGACATTCTCCCCCACTCGATCCATTGACATTCTTGTCAACACATACACAAGGACTCGAAGTGTATGCGGTGCCCCAACTCAACTTTGATCTCTTTTTCACCGGATGAGTTTAGCTCTTCTGAGCTCTCAAAAATGTGCCTCGGCACAACTTAGTTTGTTCCTTTGAACGGTGCCCTCCAGCACAACTCAGAAGAAGCCTGCACGGCTGCTCAATGATCACCAAAAAATAAGGCCCTCAACTCAGCCAACTCTGTTCAAATCGAATCATAAGATGGGAAGTCCATGTGCGATCCCCGCACTCTCCCCCACTGGAGGTGTTGCTGCCCTCGGCAAACACTCGCCTCTTCAAGTGACTATCCTCAGCCAACTTGAACCCAAAACTTAGGGCCTCTGCCCAATACTCGAGACTCAGGGCTCCCTACCTGATCTCATACTCGGCTGCTCAGCTCGGCCACTCTACCGATTAACGCCGCAAAAAGGAGCTCTCGTTGCTCCTCTCAATTCTGCTCATGGGACCTCATATCCCTCTCAAATCCCAAATTCGGTCACCCAGCTCGGCCAACTCTACCGACTGGCACTGCACAAGGAGCCCGACGCTCCGTTCAAAATTTGCTCAAGGAGCTTGCCGCTCCGCTCAATTTTACATATGGGCCTCATGCCCTTTCTCAACTCTCGATTACCCCTCTCAGAAATCCCTAGACCGCAAAGCCCATATACCGATGTCGGAATCCCTTCGAAGAACATCCCCAATTCAGCTCAACTCGGCTTGGTGGCTCCCCTACTCAAGCTCAGAACAAGTCTCGACTTGACTGCACCCAACACGGGATCCACTTGTCACAGACGGAATTGAAATTTATTTCAGTTCCGAACTTAGTAGCGTGCGTCCCTATTTGGAGCACGCAATTCTGCTCAAGATACTTATTCCCAACCGGGAAACTCAAATCCTCATAAAGTTGCTACACGGTGTCCGAGACTTCTGGTAGCTTCTCAACTTGAACTCTCTGTTCCACCAAAACGGCCACATTGCCTTGATCACCACCTGACTTGAGGCCCTCCGCAACATGGTTGCCTATCCTCGCAAACGTGGCTCATTCAGTCCACCCGGCTTTTCCGGCATGTCCCCTCTGGAAGTCAAGATGAATATCAAACATTGATTATGTTACCGATATTTCCTACAAAACGGTCAACAACTTGCCTGCCCAAAAAATGTCTTATTGCGCTCACCGGTTCCTTACCTCATGCAATTTTCTGTGGCCATGCGCCCAGCGCAAACAAACTGCCAACCAAAGTTACCGAAGTTGCCGACACAGCTCAAATGTAGTCACTGATAAGCACAAAACAATCAGGCTAATGCACTTCACCCAATCATAATGGCCACACTGCAAATCGGCTAATAAACTTCACACAATCTCCAGATATCAATAACTCGGTACTCCACCAGTACTCTTTGAGTGTTACCGACCACAAGTGCACAATTAGGTTACTAGAATTTGCCCAACCGACATTTGCACTAGAACTCGAGTTAATAAGCTTCGCCCAAGCTATAGCCGTCAATAACGGTGCTCTTGGAGCCAAACCGTTGCACTAAAAGCTCATTCTCTGCAAGCAATGCCCACTGCACAAAATCAGGATGCCAACTGATAGCAATATCGATAACCGGCATCCCCAAAATCATATCCAATCCACAAATGGCTCATTGAATCATTTTAAAGCCCAAGACAACAAGCCAACACAATCTGTGCTGCAAACCAGCATGATTCTGTCAAAAAGTCCTAGGTTCAACCCACTTGCTCATGTCGAGTTCGTGCGCCAATCCCCTATTCAAATAGTATCTGGGTTCCGAAAGGTTGATCATCTAATCGGCTCATTTCACTTCCTGCCTGAATCCTCACACACGGTAAAAACTAAGGCTCCAATACCACCTGTCACGGACGGACTCTATTTATACAGCGGAACACTTGTCTGTCCGTGTGGCATCTCAGGTTTCACCCAACCTTTGATCCGCCAACGTCCATCTCGAGTCTTTCTAATGACCCGTTACTCGATTCAGCCCAGTAGCTTACTAGCATAAGCATCAGAATGCCTCCCGGTACTTGCGTACTCGCCTATTCCGAATGCCCACAATCATCGGAGGCTCGCGTTCGTCACACCGAGCGTGTTTACTTAATGGTCCCCGACTACTCAGCATGCACGTCCCAATCTTAGGTCCCTTACGTGCATCTCTCGATGGCAAAGAACAATCTCGTTCCGTCTCGGCATTGAGGGTCACTTGTGTGCCCACAATGCAATCCTCGTGCTCGTCACTCGCTTAGAGTGCCTAGGCTGTGCCGTAGCACTCTTTGTTTGTGCCTCGCTCGAGTAGGGCCACATGTAAGTCCAAAGCTTATGTGATGTGCCATTATCTTATATTAGTCCCGCATGAAGCATTGAACATCGTTTCCCGCTTGCTAGCAACATGCCACAACTTGCCCGCTATGCAGCGTCGCCCCACGACCGCATGTCTTAAGCCAATGGAGCCCCGTAGCAAGGCTAGAATCTATAGCGCATGCTTAGCGAGTTAGTTCATGAGATATTTGGGTGTTCGTTTCGATCACTCAATCGGCCTAAAAGTGTTGCCCCATAATTTTCGAAGCGCGCGGGGCAATAGCGTTTCCGCCTTCAAACCTCTCGGCACCCTCCCGGACCCAACGCGGGCCCACCTGGCCCCACGCAGCCCTTTCGGTTCCCGAGCCATCTGGGGACTCTAAACACTCCTTTGAGATGTCTAGAGCCAGCCCTTGAAGGCTCCCTATCGCCTTCAAGGAGTTGCCCGCTTAGTGTCTTGACAGCACGGGGAGGACTGGCCGGTTGCCCACTGTCCCAACAGCCTTCAGACATGCCTGTCTCCTTTATAATAGGCATAAAAAATATTTCTCTTTTCCCCACAGTAGACACTAAAATGCTGATGATGTATACATTTTCGCAATTTTACCTCCCGACATCCAAATCACTTGTCTCTTGAACCGTTGGATAGCTCTCAGCTTCTACATTAACTCTGCCAAGTTCCAGCCCCGTCCAATTCTCCATGGAACAGTAATTGCCCTCGCAATAAGCTGGAATCACAACAATGCCACTGCACTGCCGCATTCTGAACATCTTTGCCGTTTCCTATCCAAACGGAACCGTCTACTGGTGAAACTTGGTGGGAAAGTCCTCAAGGAACATCCCACAGGAACAGTTTCACAAAATTCCTTTTCCAAGTCACTCTGCTCAACGCATCTTTGCGTTACCCACGCACAGCAAGACCGCTCCTAGTCGCCCTTAATGTTCGGTGCCCAAATGGACACGGAATGACTTCAAACTTGGTGGGAAGCATCCTCATACCTTAGAGAGTATGCCGTTATAACAGTTTTACAATCCGCGCCTCGCAAGAGTCTCTGCTCATGGGCCGTTTCCGCTCTACCGGGTGAGCCGACAACGCCTTGTCGCTCCTAACGCCCCTTCAAGTCATGGTTGCCATTCTTCTCTGATAAGCGACCCGTGACACCATGGCAGTCGCACCTCCACTGTGAACTTGTGGTAGCTATGAAGTTGATGGTGCAAGAGAGAGTGTTTTAAGCAAGTAGACTTTATTCATATAGAAATCTTCTTTCCTAAAAGTATAAATTTAGGTATTTTCTCTCTTCCCATGGATTTAATTATTCTCAATCCGTTGGGAATGAATATAAATTTTTCTTTAATAAAATTATCCTCCAAAATTAACAAAAGGTTTTGATATTTGAAAAAAAATACTTGATAAATGTTTAATCATAATCCACTTATTTGATTGCTACATGTTTTATTTAATTATATATTTTACTCATAATACTTTTTAGTAATATTGTACAAAATATTAAAATATTATAAATTATTATAAAATAGAAAAATAAATAATAATAAAATAATTGTACGGCCTCTTAATTTTTTTAATAAAAACCAACATCAACTTGGTCCCTGTCTAATGAAATGTATATACATATATAGTTTAAAATGTTAATTATATATATATATATATCCAAGCCTCTTGGAATAATTAAGAAAATAAATAAATACAATAAATGAAGAGTCATGGATTTAATTTATCAATAATTTTTCAAACTAATTAAATTTGTAAAACAAAATTGTATAAAGGCGTCATATCCTTATCACAAAAAATTAAGCACTTTAGCTAGTTATAAAATATTTTGTAAATTTTTAATAGTAATTTATACAAATGTCCAAAAGAGCTTGCTAAGTAATAACGATAAAAACAGTAATTTCAAGAAAGAAATGTGTCACTATTTCGCGTAATCATATTTATACTATTAATAAAGCATCTACTCCTTTTTGATATGTTTTTAGATGATTTGCCTAATATGCCATCACTTCTTTAATTCTAATAACTAGAAGTTATATAATAAGTACAATTTATAACTCACATATTTTTTGTCTACAAATTATCATTTTATCATAATTTTTGAATTCTTATTTACAAAAATATATATATATATATTGAAAACATTAAAATAAATTTAAATTACATAAATACTAAATAAACATTGTTATATATAAAAAAATACAATAAAAATTTTAGTACATACATCGAATGTGCCAAATTGCTAGTATAACATAGATAATAAGATATAAAATGCATAAATTTAGGCATATAATTCGAGTAACCCTAAAAGTGATATTAACACTACTTAACAATAAATTTGCCTCATAATTTTTTAAAGTAATATATAAAAAAATATTTACAAAAAAATAATTTTATTTTAATAATTTTCTATAAAAAGATAATCTGGTTATTCAATATAGTTTTATTACATTTCTATCAGTCATTATTAATTACCAATTATGAGATTAAAATCAAATAAAGAATTATGATCATAATCCTTTCTTATTCCTTATAAATATCAAGCCTATAATAAAATATAACAGTATCATTTTTTTTCCATTTATATCTACTTTTAAAATCATTTCATTCTAGCTTAATATCATTCCTATATACCTGTATTTCCATCTTCTAGTGTATATGTACAGTAAATTTGTCACATTTTATATTTTTTATTTCATTTCATATTCATCTCTTATTCTAATTTAATAAATATATTTCAATTTAATAATCCATTTAACATATTTTTATAAAATGAAATTTAAAATAAAATACGAAATGCTGTAGAAGATCAATTTTCATTTTGTCGTTATCATTCCAACAAATAAAATATTATTTGCCTTAGGTATACACATATCATTGTTATCGGGACGGACAAGCCTCCATTGTCTCTCTCTATGTGTGGCTGTGTTTGAGTGTGTCAATTAATGGATAGCTCTAATAACCTTCATGTTGCTATTCTGTCCAGCCCTGGTATGGGCCATCTTATCCCAGTGCTAGTCCTCGCCAACCGCCTCGCTGCCCACCACAACGTCAAGGTCACCGTTCTTCTAGTCACAACCGCCGTTTCCCCGCCGAACTCGAAGCTACCCCTCCACCAGAGTCTGGTTGAAATTATCGAACTTCCCCCAGTTGATATTTCCCACCTGGTGGATCCCTCCACCAAAGTTGTCACACAACTGTGCATAATAGCCCGCGAGGCCTTACCTTTCATCCGCTCCGCCATCACCGGCATGGAACGCCGCCCCGATGCTCTCTTCGTTGACCACTTTGGCACCGCAGCGCTGCCAATCGCCGCAGAGTTCGACATAGCCAAGTATGTTTATATTCCTTCCACGGCTTGGTTCACTTCCCTCACTGTATACTGTCCGGTTCTTGATCATGAAATAAAGGGTCAATACGTTGATCAACCAGAGCCGTTGAGAATTCCGGGTTGCAAACCGATTCGACCGGAAGACGTTGTGGACCCGATGCTGGACCGGAACAATCAGCAGTATCATGAGTATATAAGGAGAGGGAAACAGATCACTTTATTTGATGGCATTTTGTCAAATTCTTGGGAAGCTCTGGAGCCGACAACTCTTCAAGCTTTCAGGCAGAACGAAACCTTGAGATCAGTGCTGAAGAGTCCCGTTTACGCCATTGGCCCACTGAGGAGACCGGTGGAACCAGCGAGTATGAATAGTGACTTGTTTGGTTGGTTAGACCGGCAGCCTAATGAATCTGTAATTTTTGTGCATTCGGGAGCGGTGGGATGCTATCTGCAGAACAAATCACCGAGCTATCCTGGGGATTGGAGCTGAGCGGGCAGAAATTTGTTTGGGTGGTGCGCAAGGCCGTGTGGATGATGCATTTTTCAGCGTAGGCAACGGCTCTGATGGCACTCCTGATTACTTTCCCGATGGGTTTTTGACCCGGACCCGTGATGTCGGATTTATGGTCCCAATGTGGGCACAACAAGTTGAAATCCTGAACCATCCAGCTATAGGAGGTTTTCTATCGCACTGCGGGTGGAATTCCACACTGGAAAGTATCACTAGCGGCGTGCCGATGATCGTGTGGCCGCTTTACGCCGAGCAAAGGTTGAACGCCACCTTTCTCGTGGAGGAAATCGGCGTGGCGGTGCGGCCACGGATGTTGCCGACGAAGCAGGTGGTGGGGAGGGAAGAAATAGCTACAATGATCAGGACATTAATGCAGCAGAAAGAAGGGCAGAGAATGCGGGATAAGGTTAAGCAGCTGAAAATGAGTGCAGCAGATAGTCTCGGGCATGGTGGCTCATCTCACAAATCTATGAGCGAGATCCTTTCAAAGATTGCCTCGAAAAAGGACAACGTGGTTGGCTGACAACTCAAATGCAGCGAGCATTTTTCGAGTCTGATGTTGACGCACGCCATATATTAAAAAAATGTGTTTGAATGAGTTAAACTGCAAAGTTTAATTTGATTGAACTGACCCATAGATTCAATATTTTGTTTAAAAAACAAACCAAAGTTGTCTTTTGCACTACATTATCCAACAACAAAAAAAAAAAAAAAAATGGTTGTCTTTTTTAAGACTTGAACTAAACATGTCCAAGTATATTGGCACCTATTGTATGATTATTAAGATCACATTCAAAACAAATAATTAAGTTATGGTCAATTGTTTGGGTGACGTTCTTCTAAATATGTATATGTGCAGTTTTGAAATTTAAATTTAAGTGACTCAAAAGTTAAGTGATCTTTAATTCAATAGCATAAGTCTCATATATAAAGTAAAATGTTAGAAGTTCAAAAGATGAAGAAATCTTGATCAGTATATGTATAAAAAATAAAAATAAAAAAATTTAAATGACTCAAGTGCGCGTCCATTAAGTAACTAATTACAAGAAGGTTGGTAGGGTGAACTATCATATTTCGCAATTGATTTCGACCAAAACTAAGATTTTTCTATGGTCCTAATACATTAATTTGGTGAACTATCATATTTCGCAATTGATTTCGACCAAAACTAGGATTTTTCTATGGTCCTAATACATTAATTTTTATCTATTGTCATGTATGCCTTTGTTTTATGCCAAGTGGAAGTTTGTTTGGAATAAAAAATAAAAAAATAGAACAAAATTGTCCTTTTTTAAGTCAAGTACTTTATTTATCCTTTTAGTTTGTTGAATCCTAACATTTAAATTATTTATTAGCTCTCTTATTTCTGTTCAATTTTCTCACATTCTAAATAATAATAATAATAATAATAATAATAATAATAATAATAATAATAATAATAAAGATTACATTAAATAATTTTAATTATATATTAATAATATTTATAATATTTTCAATACTACATATTGTGAATACAATTAAAATTATTTAATGTAATCTTTATTATTATTATTATTATTATTATTATTATTATTATTATTATTATTAATGTATTGCTAATGTATTATAGTTATAAATTATTATATTTATAATATTTATTATATTATCAATACCACATATTGTGAATATAATTAAAAAATAATATTTACAATATTATCAATACTACATATTGTGAATATAATTAAAATTATTTAATGTAATCTTTATTAAAATTCTTCAGTTGTTTTAACTACTTGTTTTAAACCAAGTTTTTCAAAAGTACCTAACCTTTTGTATATTATAGAGTTTACATACTTAACATAGCCTCGATCCTGCCCCCTGAATGGTATCAGAGCCATGGTGCTTGAAAAGTGTTTAGATATATGGAAGTCTAGCACATAATATTTTCCTTATGAATATTATAAGGCAAAAAGATACTGTTAAAAACAGTATGAATGAAGAATATGATATTCCTAATAATATTGATTTGCTTAATAAATGGACAATTCCTAGAGTTGAACCTAAAGTGATATATAGGTTAGGTACTTTTGAAAAACTTGGTTTAAAACAAGTAGTTAAAACAATTGAAGAATCTATTATATTAGATGGAAATGAAAAAAGTTTTGAAACTTTTGAGCAGATCTGATATAGATCATTATAGATAAAATTATAGAATTATTCATATTGGTCTTGTGCAAATTGCATTCAAACCATTAACTCTTGAAAATCTACCAGAAAGCTTTATAGCTGCTTTATGTGATGGTAGAACTATCAATTGGAAAAGATCATTGATTGGAATTATACAATCCAGCTTGGCTCATGGACCTGTTTATTTTGATGTTTATCCTAATTTACAATTATCTTTATCTGATGTTAATATACTTGATGCTCTTACTTTAAATGTTAAGACGCATGGTTATACTTATATGCCAGGAACAGAAGTTATATGTATCTGTTATAGAATTTATTTTAAACCACTTCACACACTAAATCCACAGTGTAAAAAGGTTAATAAACCTGTTAATGAAACAATTTTAATATAAACCAATTTTAGTAGATCTAATATTACTACTAGAAGAGCTATGAAATGGGAAGAAATTGTTTTTCCTGAAAATTGGATTATAGATAAGGCTGTTAATTTACAACCTATAATAAATACAAATGTTACTAATGTTATTCAATCTTCTAATGGTTCTGTTCAAATACAGTTTGAAGATAATAAGAAATTGTTAGAATCTTCTTCTAGATCCAGAATTTCTAGATCTCATTCTAATACATCTTTTTATTCTCATATTTCACCTTTTGATGATATTGATTTTCCGTCAAGAGCTTCTACTTCTCAAATTAGAGAAATGTCTTCAAATGAATCTGAAATTCATAATAATAAAGTCAATGAATTAAGAATTCCTAAAAATAATATTGTTAGAGGAATTTATAATAATCAAGAACCGGAAATAACCGAATCTGAAATAAACTTTTCTATTTAATGAATTATAGTTCAAAATTTGATTTTAGCCCTGGATCTCCAGCCAGGCAACTTATTCAAAAAGAATTTAATCTTCCAAAATGGGAACCATTTAGAAAATGGTTTTTTGAAAATTTCAATGGAGAAGATAAATTAAAATTTCAAAATGAATTTTATTCTTTTGCATCAAAAGAAAACAAAATTATTACATTTGTTCTTTGGTTTATAACCAATTATGTTGAAAATTATATTTCTGTTTTAGAAAGAAGTTATAAGTTGAGTAGTGGACAAGTTTTAAAAGCTCTTTATCCACCTCAACAACCTTTTCAAATTCATAGTAATGGAGAAATAATGTATTTTTCTGCATTTCAAAAATTATTTGAAAATGAAACTCTTCAAGTTACTACTGCTACTATTAATAATTTAGTTAAACAGCAAAATTATGCTAACATGTATCTTAATGTTTTAGGAGAACAAATTGTGTCTCTTCATAATAGAGTTGAAAGTTTATATTCTCTTGTTAATCAAGTTAAAAATTTGATTAGTGTGGCAAACCTTAATCAAGGACAACCACAATCTACAGAGGTTATTGCTACTCCTAGTATTCAACCTCCCCCTAAAATTCATAATTTCAAATTAAAAACTGTTAGTGAATTAGAAAAAAATTTTGATAATAAGTTCAAAGGATTAAAATTGAATACTCTTAATAAAGAATTTGAAGATGGCATGATTAATACTGATAGTTATAAACATTATATTAAAGAGGAGATTGATAAAATTGAAAAGTATGTTGATAAGCCTACTATGAGGATGTATTATTATCCTAGACCTACACCTCAAGATGTTCTTCATGAGGAACAAGAATATATTTTAATAATAGTTATAATGGTAAAAATATTTATGAATGGAATTTAGATGGTTATACTGAAAGACAGATTTATAATCTCCTTCATAGAATGCTCATGTATAGTACCATTTCAAAAACAAATGGTAATAGTGATAAAACTGTTGCTAATATGATTGTTGTACGTTTTACTGGCCAATTAAAAGACTGGTGGGATAATTATCTTACTACTTCTAATAGAACTGAAATTCTTAATACTATTAAGAATGAATCTGGTCATAATGTTGAAAATGTTGTTTATACACTTGTTGTTAATATTATAGAACATTTTACTGGTAGATGGTCTGATAATTCTGAGAATATCAGAACTCTTCTTAATGGTTTGAAATGCCCTACACTCACTTCATTTAGGTGGTATAAGGATACATTTTTATCTAGAGTAATGGAACGCCCTGAGTCTAATAGTACTAATTGGAAATCAAAGTTTATAGACGGTTTACCTTCTTTATTTGCTGAAAGAGTCAGAAAAAATCTTAGAAAAGGAAGTACTCAAATTGAATATGAAAATTATACATATGGTAAACTTATAGGAACCTGTATTCTAGAAGGTTTATCCCTATGTAATGAGATTAAATTAAATCAACAGATTCAACGCCATAATATTACAGAAAAAAGACAATTAGGTCAATTATGTGGTCAATTTGGTATGGAACAACCTTCCACTAGTAAGCCTAATAGGTAGAAAAAAGATAAAGCCTCTTTTAATAAAAGAAAAGAGAAAAGAAAGAAAGAAAGAATTGAAAAGAAAAAATCTAGAGCCTGTTTTAAATGTGGTAAAATAGGTCATTATGCTGATAAATGCAAAATGAAGAAAAAGATTAATAATCTTAATATTGATAGTGATATGAAAGAATGTCTTTCCAAATTACTTTTAAATTCTGATTCAGAAAATGATTTTGATGATTCTGAAAATTCAGATAATAGTTATGAGAAATCTTTTGTTTCTGATGATATAAAACCATTAGAAAATGAAAATGATTTTTCTGAAGATGAATGTTGTGATCCTTGTCAACAAGGTAATGCTTGTTCTAAACAAGAAAGTGATAATGAAGAGTTTTATAAAATTCTTGCTAAATTTAAAGAATTAAATATAAATGTTTTAAATAGTGAAAATCTTATGGAGCTTTTGAAATTTACAAAAGATCCAGAAATTAGATCTAAAATTATTGATCAAATGGAGAATACTCCAAGTAGTTTTTCTTCAAATGATTTTAATGAAAATAAAAAAATTTATGTTTCTACAGAACCTTATACTATGGCAGAGGTTCAAAAAATTTTAAAACAAAGGAATAAAATTGAGACTCCTACTTCAGTTAATGATTTACTGGTAGAAGTTAATAATTTAAAAAATGAGATTTATAATCTTAAACAAGAAAATAAATTTCTTGATGAAAGAATTTCTATTCTTGAGAATAATAAAACTATGAGTTTTCATAATAATAATATGAATGAAATTATAAGATTTCCTTCAAGTGATAATTTTCTTTCTACTCTTTAGATTATTACATCTCAAAAATGGCATGTGAAAATTACTTTACTTATTGATAATAGATTTAAAAAAGAATTGACTGCCTTGGTTGATCGTGGAGCAGATTTGAATTGTATTCAAGAAGGAATAATTCCTACCAGGTATTTTCATAAAACTACTCATACTCTTAGTTCTGCTAATGGTCAGAAACTAGATATTCAATATAAATTACCTAAAGCATATATTTGAAAAAATAATACTTGTATTCCTACAAGTTTTTTACTCATAAAGAATATTACTAACCAAGTAATACTTGGGACTCCTTTCTTAAAGAAAATATTTCCTATAAAAAATATTGACGAAAAAGGTTTTAAAGGAACTTTTGAAGGAAAAGAAATATCTTTTCAATTTATAACTGAACCTTTTACCAGAGTTCTTCACCAAATTCAAGATTTGCTTATAGCAAAAAATATTCAAATAAATTTTCTTAAAGAAGAAATAAATATTTTGACAATTGAAGAAAAACTTCAAAATCCTAAATTACAAGATAAAATTAAATTAATTGTTTCTAAGTTTTTACTTGAAATTTGTAAAGACCATCCAAATTCTTTTTGGGATAGAAAAAAACATATTGTTGATCTTCCATATGAAGATGATTTTGATGAAAAGAAAATTCCTACTAAAGCTAGACCATGTCAAATGAATTATGAATATTTAGAATTATGTAAAAAAGAAATTGATTCTCTTTTACAAAAAGGTTTAATAAAACATTCCAAGTCTCCTTTGTCTTGTACAACTTTTTATGTAAATAAACATTCTAAACAAGAAAGGGGAATACCTCGACTTGTTATTAATTATAAACCCCTTAATAAAGTTTTCAAATGGATTAGATATCCTATTCCTAATAAAAAGGATTTGTTAGATAGACTTTATGAAGCTATTATATTTTCAAATTTTGATTTAAAATCAGGATATTGGCAAATTCAGATTGCTAAAAAAGATAGATATAAAACTGCTTTTAATGTTCCAATAGGACAATATGAATGGAATGTTATGCCATTTGATCTGAAGAATGCTCCTTCAGAATTTCAAAAAATTATGAATGATATTTTTATTCCTTATAGTTCATTCATTATAGTTTATATTGATGATATCTTAGTTTTTTCCAAAACTATTGAAATGCATTTTAAACATCTTGATATTTTCAAGAAAATTGTTATTCAAAATGGTTTAGTTATATCTAAAACTAAAATGAACACTTTTCAAACAAAAGTTAGATTTCTTGGTCATAATATAGAAAAAGGAAAAATTATTCCTATTAATAGAAGTATAGAGTTTGCTTCTAAATTTCCCGATAGAATAACTGATAAAACTCAGTTACAAAGATTTTTAGGAAGTTCTAATTATATTTCGGCTTATTATAAAAATCTAGCAAATGATACTGCTATTCTTTATGATAGATTGAAAAAGGATCCTAAACCTTGGACTGGACAGCACTTTAAAGCTGTTAAAACAATAAAACAAAGGGTTGCTAATCTTCCTTGTCTTATGCTTGCTAATCCAAATTGGATAAAGATTATAGAAACTGATGCTTTTGATATTGGTTATGGAGGAATTTTAAAACAAATTCATCCAGATACTAAACAAGAATGTCTTGTTAGATTTCATTCTGGAAAATGGAATAATAGTCAGAAGAATTATGCTACTATTGCTAAAGAAATTCTAGCAATTGTTAAATGTGTTTTGAAATTTCAAGATGATTTATATAATCAGAAATTTATTGTTAAAACAGATTGCCAATCTGCAAAATACATGTTTAATAAAGATTTTAAGGGTGATGTTTCTAAGCAAATATTTGCTAGATGGCAAGCTCATTTAGCTCCCTTTGATTTTGAAATCCATTATAAGAAAGGCATAGATAATAGTCTGCTTGATTTTCTTTCTCGTGACTTCTTATAGGAATGGTCCCATGAGGAAGGGGTCAAAACTTCCCCCATAATAGAGGAGGAAGAGGAAAAGCTATAATACAACATGGTTACCAGAGGTTAATATCCTCTAATATTGTATCAGGAAATATTCCAAATGATCCCATTTTCAAAGAATTTCTTGAATAGAAGAAACAAAAAGATCAACAGGAAGGTAATACTCCTTCTTATGCTAATATTGCTGCTGAAGAGGAAAATGATGATTCCTCTGCATATTAAAAAAACTTATCCAGAGAAGTAATACTACTCTTGGAAAATAAAGATCTTCAATGGCAAGATGAGCCATGAACCTTAATGCAAAGGTACCTTGATACATCATCATATGCTGCAGAATCTTATAAACAAAGAAGCTTTCTAGTACTCCCCTCCCCTTTCATTGTAAACATCTCATTTTTGTCTTTGTAAATTTTCAAATATAATAGAAGACTGAAGTTCTTCCAAGTTCTTTAGGTAATTTTTAAATTTCTGTTTTGAATTAATATTTCTTTATTTGTTATATATTAGCCTAAATGGCAGGCTAATTTAATTTTGTGTTGGGCTACATATTTCTTTACACTAATTAGGCATAATGATTCTCATGGTATAACGGTTAAGTTTCAGGAAATGTTAAGGAAAAATAGGATAATAAGGGTGTTTCAGGATCTTAACAGGCAGTTTGAATTATGGATCTTGGGGTGTGCCTTGGTTTACCCGCTGAAGCCGTCTGGAAGGCGTTTAGGGCGTTGTTGGGCCTAATCTTGATCTGTAATTAGAACTTGACAGTTGAAGATCCTGAGCAAAACATTGCCTACATGGTTGGTTCTTCCCTTGTTGTCGCCTTTCATGGCTGGCTGGACCTTATGTCCTTGCATCCTTAACATATCAATACTACATATTGTGAATATAATTAAAATTATTTAATATAATCTTTATTATTATTATTAATGTATTGCTAATGTATTATAGTTACATTAACATTAGAAAATCTGCCAGAAAGCTTTATAGCTGCTTTACAAGATGGTAGAAATATAAATTGGAAAAGATCTTTAATAGGTATTATACAATCCAGTTTGGCTCATGGCCCTGTTTACTTTGATGTTTATCCTAATTTACAATTGTCCTTATCCAATGTTAATATACTTGATGCTTTTACTTTGAATGTTAAAACGCATGGTTATACATATATGCCAGGAACAAAAGTTATATGTATTTGTTATAGAATTTATTTTAAACCACTTCACACACTTAATCCACAATGCAAAAAAGTAAATAAACCTGTTAATGAAACAATTTTAATAGAAACTAATTTTAGTAGATCTAATATTACTACTAGAAGAGCTATAAAATGGGAAGAAATTATTTTTCCTGAAAATTGGATTATTGATCAAGCTGTTAATTTACAACCTATGATAAATACAAATTTTACTAATGTAATACAATCTTCTGATGGTTATGTTCAAATATAGTTTGAAGATAATAAGAAGTTATTAGAATCTTCATATAGATCCACAATTTCTAGATCTCATTCTAATACATCTTTCTATTCTCATATTTCACCTTTTGATGATATTGATTTCCCATCAAGAGCTTCTACTTCTCAAATTAGAGAAATGTCTTCAAATGAATCTGAAATTCAGAATAATAAGGTCAATGAATTAAGAATTCCTAAGAATAATATTGTTAGAGGAATTTATAATAATCAAGAACCAAAAATAACCGAATCCGAAATGAATTTTTCTATTTAATGGATTATAGTTCAAAAATTTATTTTAGTCTTGGATCTCCAGCCAGACAACTTATTCAAAAAGAATTTAATTTACCAAAATGGGAACCGTTTAGAAAATGGTTTTTTGAAAATTTCAATGGATAAGATAAATTAAAATTTCAAAATGAATTTTATTCTTTTGCTTCAAAAGAAAATAAAAATAATTCCATTTGTTCCTTGGTTTATAACCAATTATGTTGAAAATTATATTTCTATTTTAGAAAGAAGTTATAAATTGAGTAGTGGACAAGTTTTAAAAGCAATTTATCCACCTCAACAACCTTTTCAAATTTATAATAATGGAGATAATTTATACTTTTCTGCATTTCAAAAACTGTTTGAAAATGAAACTCTCCAAATTACTACTGCTACTATTAATAATTTAGTAAAACAACAAAATTATGCTAACATGCATCTTAATGTTTTAGGAGAACAAATTGTGTCTCTTCATAATAGAGTTGAAAGTTTATATTCTCTTGTTAATCAAGTTAAGAATTTGATTAGTGTGGCAAACCTTAATCAAGGGCAACCACAATCAACAGAGGTTATTGCTACTCCTAGTATTCAACCTCCTCCTGAAATTCATAATTTCAAATTAAAATCTATTAGTGAATTAGAAAAAATTCTTGATAATAAGTTTAAGGGATTAAAATTGAATACTCTTAATAAAGAATTTGAAGATGGCATGATTAATACTAATAGTTATAAACATTATATTAAAGATGAGATTAATAAAATTGAAAACTATGCTGATAAGCCTACTATGAGGATGTATTATTATCCTAGACCTTCACCTCAAGATGTTTTTCATGAGGAACAAGAATATATTTTTAATAATAGTTATAATGGTAAAAATATTTATGAATGGAATTTAGATGGTTATACAGAAAGACAGATTTCTAATCTCCTTCATAGAATGCTCATGTATAGTACCATTTCAAAAACAAATGGTAATAGTGATAAAATTGTTGTTAACATGATTGTTGCAGGTTTTACTGGCCAACTTAAAGGCTGGTGGGATAATTATCTTACTGCTTCTAATAGAACTAAAATTCTTAATACTATTAAGAATGAATCATGGCAATATTGAAAATGCTGTTTATACACTTGTTGTTAATATTATAGAACATTTTACTGGTAGATGGTCTGATAATTCTAAAAATATCATAACCCTTCTTAATGGTTTAAAATGTCCTACACTCACTTCATTTAGGTGGTATAAGGATACATTTTTATCTAGAGTAATGGAACTCCCTGAGTCTAATAGTACTCATTGGAAATCAAAGTTTATAGATCGTTTACCTTATTTACTTGTTGAAAGAGTCAGAAAAAATCTTAGAAAAGGAGTTACTCAAATTGAATATGAAAATTATACATATGGTAAACTTATAGGAACCTGCATTCAAGAAGGTTTATCCTTATGTAATGAGATCAAATTGAATCAACAGATTAAATGCCAGAATATTACAGAAAAAAGACAATTAGGTCAATTTTGTGGTCAATTTGGTATGGAACAACCTTCCACTAGTAAGTCTCATAGGCAGAGAAAAGATAAAGCCTCTTTTAATAAAAGAAAAGAGAAAAAAGAGAAAAGAGAGGAAAAAGAAAGAAAGAAAGAAAGAAAGAATGGAAAAGAAAAAATCTAGAGCCTGTTTTAAATGTGTTAAAATAAGTCATTATGCTGATAAGTGTAAAATGAAGAAAAAGATTAATAATCTTAATATTGATAATGATATGAAAGAAAGTCTTTCCAAATTACTTCTAAACTCTAATTCAGAAAATGATTCTGATTTTTCTGAAAATTCATACAATAGTTCTGAAAAATCTTTTTCTGATGAATTAAAAACATTAGAAAATGAGAATTATATTTCTGAAGAAGAATGTTGTGATCCTTGTCAACAAGGTAATTCTTGCTCTAAACAAGATAGTGATAATGAAGAATTTTATAAAAATTTTGCTGAATTTAAAGATTTAAATATAAATGTTTTAAATAGTGAAAATCTTATGGCGCTTTTGAAATTTATAAAAGATCCAGAAATTAGATGTAAAATTATTGATCAAATGGAGAATACTCCAAGTACTTCTTCTTCTTCTAATAATTTTGATGATAATCAAAAAGTTTATGTTTCTCAAGAACCTTATACTATGGCTGAGGTTAAAAAAATTTTAAAACAAAGAAATAAAATTGAAACTCCGACTACAGTTAATGATTTATTTGTAGAAATTAGAAACCTAAAAAATGAGATTTATAATCTTAAACAAGAAAATAAATTTCTTGATGAAAGAATTTCTATTTTGGAGAATAATAATAATAGAATTATGAGTTTTCATAATAAGGATATTGATGAAATAATAAGATTCCCTTCCAATGATAATTTTCTTTCTACTCTCGAGATAATTACATCTCATAAATGGCATGTGAAAATTACTTTACTTATTGATAATAGATTTAAAAAATAATTGACTGCTTTGGTTGATAGTTGAGCAGATTTGAATTGTATTCAAGAAGGAATTATTCCTACCAGATATTTTCATAAAACTACTCATACTCTCAGTTCTGCTAATGGTCAGAAAGTAGATACTCAATATAAGTTACCCAAAGCATATATTTGCAAAAATAATACTTGTATACCCACAAGTTTTTTACTTATAAAAAATATCACTAACCAAGTTATACTTGGTACTCCTTTCTTAAAGAAAATATTTCCTATAAAAAATATTGATGAAAAAGGTTTAAAAGGAACTATTGAAGGAAAAGAAATATCTTTATATCTGAACCTTTTACTAGAGTTCTTCATCAAATTCAAGATTTGCTTATAGCAAAAAATCATCAAATAAATTTTCTTAAAGAAGAAATTAATATTTTAACAATTGAAGAAAACTTCAAAATCCTAAATTACAGGAAAAAATTAAATTAATTATTTCAAAGTTTTCTTTAGAAATCTGTAATGAACATCCAAATGCTTTCTGGAATAGAAAAAAATATATTGTTAATCTTCCATATGAAGATGATTTTGATGAAAAGAAAATTCCTACTAAAGCTAGACCATGTCAAATGAATTCTGAATATTTAGAATTATGTAAGAAAGAAATTGTTTCTCTTTTACAAAAAGGTTTAATAAAACATTCTAAATCTCCTTGGTCTTGTACGGCTTTTTATGTTAATAAACATTTTGAACAAGAAAGAGGAATACCTTGCCTTGTGATAAATTATAAACCTCTTAAAGAAGTTTCAAAATGGATAAGATATCCTATTCCTAATAAAAAGGATTTATTAGACAGACTTTACGAAGCTATAATATTTTCAAAATTTAACTTAAAATCAGGATATTGGCAAACTCAGATTGCTAAGGAAGACAGGTATAAAACTGCTTTTAATGTTCCAATAGGATAATTTGAATTGAATGTTATGCCATTTGGTTTGAAGAATGCTCCTTCAGAATTTCAAAAAATTACGAATGATATATTCATATCATATAGTTCATTCATTATAGTTTATATTGATGATATTTTAGTTTTTTCTAAAACTATTGAAATGCATTTTAAACATCTTGATATTTTCAAGAAAATTGTTATTCAAAATGGATTAGTTATATCTAGAACAAAAATGAATCTGTTTCAAACAAAAGTCAGATTTCTTGGTCATAATATAGAAAAAGGAAAAATTATTCCCATTAATAGAAGTATAGAATTTGCTTCTAAATTTCCTGATAAAATAACTAATAAAACCCAGTTACAAAGATTTTTAGGCAATTTGAATTATATTTCTTCTTATTATAAAAACTTAGCAGAAGATACTACTATTTTATATGATAGACTAAAAAGGATCCTAAACCTTAGTCTGAACAACATACTGAAGTTGTTAAAAGAATAAAACAAAAGGTTAATAATCTTTCTTGTCTTATGCTTGCTAATCCAAATTGGATAAAGATTATAGAAACTGATGCTTCTGATATTGGTTACGGAGATATTTTGAAACAAATACATCCAAATAATAGACAAGAATATCTTGTTAGATTTCATTCTGGAAAATCGAATAATAGTCAAAAGAATTATGGTACTATTGCTAAAGAAACTCTAGCAATTGTTAAATGTGTTTTGAAATTTCAAGATGATTTATATAATTAGAAATTTATTATCAAAACAGATTGCCAATCAGCAAAATACATGTTTAATAAGGATTTTAAACATGATGTTTCTAAGCAAATGTTTGCTAGATGGCAAGCTCATTTAGCTCCTTTTGATTTTGAAATCCATTATAAAAAAGGCATAGATAATAGTTTGCTTGATTTTCTTTCTCGTGAGTTCTTGCAGGAATGATCCCACGAGGAAGGGGTCAAAACTTCCCCTCTAATAGAGGAGGAAGAGGAAAAATCATTATACAACATGGTTATCAGAGGTTAATATCCTCCAATATTGCATCAACATCAGGAAATATTCTAGATGATCCTCTCTTCAAATAATTTCTTGAATACAAGAAGTAGAAAGATCATAGAAAAGGTAATACTCCTTCTTATGCTAATATTACTGCTGAAGAGGAAAATGATGATTCCTCTACCTATGAAAAAAGTTTGTCCAGAGAAGTAATACTACTCTTAGAAAATAAAGACCTACAATGGCAAGATGAGCCATGGACCTTAATGCAAAGGTACCTTGATACATCATCATATGCTGTAGGTTCGTATAAACAGAGAATACATTATGAGAATATATTCATAAGTACTGGATCCTGTGAGATCAATCATTTTTATCCTGCTAATAGTAGATCCATTTATAATTTTAGTAAAATTATAATTAAGAAGATTATATCCTCTGAAGAATGGGGAATTAATACCCTGAGGTAAAAATAATATTTTCATCAAGAGTTAAAAACTCCTATTAAATTTAATTATTGGGATTATATTGAGGCATTTAATAAAGCCCTCTTATATGAAAATTCAAAAAGAAAACATTCTTGGTTTTTAAAGGTTTGCTTTGAAGTTTATAAACGAGAGCTTCCAAATTGGTTTCATGAATGGTGGATTAATTATGGTCCATCAATAAAAATTCTTCCAAAACCTTTTAAAGGTTATTATACAGAATGGGTAAATTGTTCACCCAAACTTATAAATTTGGAATACCAAAACAAGTGGATCGAGGGAATTGCCCCTCTGTATTTCTTTGTTGAATTCTCAATCCCATGGATATGGAAATGGGTTCCTAAAGTGGATCATACTCAACAGAATATTCCTTGTTTGAAGAGAGTCTTCTTCACCAAATTCTGGAATAAGTTACTCCCAAAGGATAAAGAAACAGGAGTATATCATGGACAGGAAACTTTGGATTATATCCAAGAAAAAATTTCAGAATGCCAACAGCTTATTAAAGCTAAGCAGCCGAGAGAATCTCCTAGTCTTTTCCAGCATGTGATGAGAAAAATCCAAATCACAAAAGGAGATATCTCCAAGGAGGAAATAATTGAATCATATATTGAAGAAATGAAAAAGGATTTGATAAAAAATCTGGATGTTGAAATGGAAAATAAATCCAGTTCTTCAATGGCAACTTCATCAAAAGGAGACAATCAATTCAATTGTCTAGCAGGAGAATCTCAAGACCTTGATGATGAAGAAAATATTTCGATTGAAGATATTGATAATGTATTTAAGAGTTTAAAAGAAACTCTTAAGAATAATTTGAAAAACTTGGAAGGATCTACTTCAAAACAGGGATCAACTATCAGACAATGATGTGTCATCAGACAAGAATGGACTTGTCAGTAGAAATTTACTGTTGACTTTTTGACTTTTATAAAGTCACTTTTGTAATAGTACTATTCGGATGCGAAATTTTCGCAAAAAAATTTTGTATTGAGTTTGAAGTCCGGCCTTAATTGTCTATAAATAGGGAAGGCCACTTCAGTTTTTAGGTAGAAGCTTTCCAGTACTTCCCTCTCCTTTCTTTGTCAACATCCCTGTAAATCTTTGTATATTTTCCAAATATAATAGAAGACTGAAGTTCTTCCAAGTAATTTTTAAATTTTTCGTTTTGAATTAATATTTCTTTATTTTGCTTTATATTAGCTTGAATGACAAGTTAATTTAATTCTGTGTTGGGCTACATATTTCTTTACAGTAATAAGGCATGATGATTCTCATGCTATAAAGGCTAAGTTTCAGGAAATGTTAAGAAGAATAGAATGATAAGGGGGTTTTGGGATCTTAACAGACAATTTTAATTATGGATCTTGGGGTGTGCCCTGGTTTGCCTGCTAAAGTCATGTGGAAGGCGTTTAGGGCGTTGTTGGGCCTAATCTTGATCTGTAATTAGGACTTAACAATTAGAGATCCTGAGCAAAACACCGCCTTCATGGCTGGTTCTTCCCTTGTTTGTCGCCTTTCATTGCTGGCTGGTCCTTATGTCCTTGCATTCTTAACATAACTAATATTATTATTATTAATGTATTGCTAATGTATTATAGTTATAAATTATTATATTTATAATATTTATTATATTATCAATACCACATATTGTGAATATAATTAAAATTATTATAATATATACTTTATCATTATTATTATTAATATATTACTAATCATATAATTAGCATTATTGATTATAATAGTATCACTATAAATGTATATTAATATTTCACTAATATATTATTAAATATTAATAATAATATGAGTATATAACTAATATTAGTATCTATTACACACACACACACACATATACATATATTTATAAAAAATATATAATATTTTAATATACAACATATATTTATATAAATATATTATATATACATGTATACATACACATATATACATACTACCGCCACCCGCCCGTAGCACCCCCCACCCTATCATCGAACCCCTTTTCCCACCAACCACCTGGGCTACCATGGTCGGTTGGCCATGGCAGCCATGAACCAGGTGGTCGATGCCGGTTGGCCAGTGGCCATGGCAGTTGCCTAGCCAGATTTGGTTGGAAGCTTGGTGGCCGGAAGTTGGCCAGGCCAGGCGGCCACCAGGGTGGGTGGGTGGGGGATGTTAGGGTGGATTTTCTTCAAACCCCCCCCCCCCCCCCCTTTTTTTTACTTTTAGTTTATTTATTTTTTATTTATATATATATATAGTTATTTAATTTTTTTTCTTTACTATTATAAATTATATATATTTATATAAATATATGTGATATATAAATAATTTAAAATTCATATTCCACCTAAGCAATAAAAATAATAAAATAAGCCAATTAATTAAATATATCAACTAATTTTTTTGCCAACATGGCAAAAAAAAAAAAAAAAACTATGAATGTGCCAACTTAGCAAAATGCCCAATTTCAAAACCTTTCAATGTGCCACATCAGCATTTCCGGCCAAATTTTCAAATTCCGATGATTTTCAGACTAAATGTACAAAATTTTTAACTTATAAGACTAAAATTGAAATTGCATAACATATAGGATAAAATTGAAAGTTGGGAAATCTTATATATAGGACAAAAAAAAAATTATTTTTTCCAGAATAAAATTTTACAAGATCGAGATTTTTTACTAAATGAAAAATTAAATTACTTTAATTTTTTTGTTCAAACAAGCAAAGGGTATTTTTAGAATAATAAAATTTTGAATGAAGGATAAATAAGAAATTTCAAAGAGAACAATAAAAATATTAAATTATTTGATTAAAATTTATTTGTTTTCACAACAAATATATCCCAAGGTAAATATTGATTTAATTGTAAATCAATAGTAACAAAACACTTACTTACACTTACATGATAGTAGATAAAAACGATATGTTAGGACCATAGAAAACCCCAAAACTAATGGAGGTTTCATATTCAAAAACATAAAATGATATACTTGAGACGTGAGTGCTGTGTTATATCATGATTAATGGATTAATAGCCATCGATTTTTATCATCTTATCCAAGAAAAGTAACACGCTCAAATGGTGCTTGATGAATTGACAAATTCCTTATGATAACTTATAAATTGTTCAAGGATTCATAAATTCCCCATAATGTTTGATAATGTTTGGAAGTAAATTTATAAACTTAAAAAAATGACGTATTTTATAAATTGATCAAGAATCAAACTTTTTCTTTTAGGGACTCTAATATTTAACTACGTAAATTAAAAAATTACTACTATTAGCATCTTATAAATTAATTTTATTTTATTCAAGTAATTTAATGATTTATTTTGAATAAGAGTAATATATTATAAACTCTAAACATATTCTATATAAGATATACTTATTTATAACTCAAATTTATATATTGGATCTAAAATTTGATTTTGTACGATTGGGAGAATTTGGGAGACAATGTTTTTAATTTTAAGTTAATTGTAATACTATATATTTTGCATTTTTTTTTCAAATTTTATGAAAACCTGAGTTCCAAATATATTGAAAAACAAAACACAATAGGAAATTTATTAGGGAGGGTTTGATTACGTTTTGGCAAAATGGGGAAAATAAAATTATTTTGCTGAAGCCTAACCAAACATGCGTCTATTTTTTCCTCCAAAATGTCAAAATAGGTTTTTCTAAAATTAGACTTGGCAAATGGGTATCCATGGGTAACCCAAGAGTGAGTAATGACGGGGTTGGTAAATTTACCCCGTTTTCTATTAAGTACAAGATAGTTGACTCATTAGCTATGACTACATGGGTTAATCACCTATAATACGTTTTTATTTTTTTGTATTTGAAAGTAAATTAACATGTATTTTTTTCAATTTACATAATATTATTCAAATGTTACCTAAATAAAACTAATAAATTAAAAAGGCTACAAATTTCAATAATTATATTGAACAAGTACTTAAAGCATGTTGAGTGCTTTAGTTTGAAAACTACAACTTAAATGTTTAATATCTATCGAATTTAAGTTATATTAGTAAATCCCATTATATGTCAAAAGTTTTTTGAACTAAGAATTTAAAAACTACTTAAACATTGTTGTCATAGAAAAAAGTATTATACACTCCAAAGTATTTGTGAGAATTAGAAAAAAACTTAAAATGAAAAAAGAAAATGGTTATTAACGGGTTACCCGTGGGTGTTTGCAGGTTGGGTAAAAGAGTGGCAGGTAATTAGGCGGCGTGTAAAATTACTCATATTTTATTGGGTGGAGAAAATGAGGCCTATTACCCTAATTTTTTTGGGTACCCGTGGGTACAATGGGTTGTTTTTTGTTAGGTCTGCCTAAAACACACTTTCTATCCTTCATTATCCACAAATTTTTTCCGTTTTTTCATTTTTTCATATTCATACACACACATATATATCATATATATTTTATTATTATTTTTACAATAAAAGATATAACTCAATTTTATTTCACTCAAAAAACTTAACAAAAAAGTATTAATTTGATCACTTCAGTAAAAAATATTGAAAAACATAAACAAACATATATACAAACACACTCCAAAAAAAATTTCTATCTATTTCTCAAAATATAAATAAGCATTCATCACATTTCCTAAGATCACTTTCATAATTCCCAAATCCACTTCCAAAATTTATTTTTCCAAAACACGCATCATAATTACTTACAAAACATAACCTGTAGCGCCCCCACCTGGAATAGCCCCTAAGCTGAGACGCCACTCAATCCAATCCCAATCTCAAACCTATAAATCGAACAATTGGCCCATCAAAGAATTTTTCCAAACTTATCAGAGATAGCAACGGATTCAATCTTAAACAAACCTTAACAAAAGTACAATTTACATATATAACAGATCCCATCATTCATCATTTCATACATACTAAAATCCTTAAGTTCAAATTTGACATATCACAATATCTCTGAGTTTGAAACTTAGCATACTAGTGCTCCCATAAATAGATATAAACACATGTTCTATTACAACACATATACACTTCAATCCAAGCCTAAAGTTCATCTTCATCACTTAACCTTATCTGAGGAAATCAAATAAATATGGGGGGTAAGTCCAAAAGGATTTAGTGAAGGATCTTAGTAATAATAAATAGTAGGGATCTGTTGAGGAAGAATCAACTCAACAGATCATAATTTATGAAATAAATAGAAACATTTCAAGATATAGGCAATAACAAGTTAAGCAAATAGGAATCTCCCCTTCCTTATTGCTCCATGAATAGTTTTCAAACAATTGGATACATTCAAAATAAACAAACCTAAGTCATATGTAGTCCAATGGAACAAACTTAACATACATATCAGAACAACCTTATTCCATTCGATCAGACATATCCAAGCGTGATAGTTTGATACACGGTAGATGCCTAGGAGTATACCTAGCATATCACTAATGCCAAGAGTATCCCTAGCACATCGCTGATGCCCAGGAGTATCCCTGGCACACCGCCGATACCTAGAAACATCCCTAGCATGTAGCTGATACCTAGGAGTATCCCTAGCATATCACAAATACCTAGGAGTATCCTTAGCATATCACTGACACCCAAGAGTATCCTTAGCATGTCCCATATATCGAAGCATTCGGCTAAGATTGGCACTCCCCTAAGCATATCTTCGTACATATAACAGATATCAATCAATCGATACATATTTCTAGGCATATATCTAGATAACTGAACAGTCAGATAATAGAACGGTTAGATTACAGGATGGTTAGATAACAAAATGATCAAATAACAGACACTTAGATAACAGAATGATCGGATAACAGACAGTTGGATAACAGAACAGAGAATACAGATAATAGATAAGAGTTTTGGGTTCTAAAACAGACAGGATTTAGAATTAATAACAAGCGATAACCCTCACAGAGGTGTACATATTAGATAACAGATAACAATTGAGATTTCAAGCAGTTTACTGATTTCAATAAACACGATGCAGTACAGTTCAAAAATAGGATAGACGTATTTAATACTAGGTTGGCAGACCCTAACCTCCGTAGTCTCAGAAATACAGTCACATTCAGCAGTCTACTGGTTAGCGGGTCCTTATTCCACATCACCTAGTCCAAAAGAACAGGTTCACAATCAAAATCCCCATTCAACTCTAATAATCCTTAATAATTACAACCACACCATCAATAGTCTAAAATCACTATTTGCTTGATTAATATGGTAGTTTAGGGTTCAATTGATATTATCAATACAAAATGTGCTAATTAAGTTGGTCTCGATAAAAAAATAATTAACCTCATATCATTATTCCAAGCCAGAATACTAGCCCAATTATCTTAATTAACCCAATTATTGTTACTTAGGTCTCAAATTCATGAAATCCTCAAATTAGGGTTTAATCCTTTAATAAGCTTAATCAACCTAAGGTTATCATATAACAATATAAATTCGAGTCCACAAGGATTATAAAAACTCACATGCATGGTCCTTATCCATTCCACATCCATTCTCACAACTTCACAACATAATACACAGTTTAGGATAATTAAACAATACAAAATATCAACTATATTTCCAAGCTTTAACCCCGATTTGATTATCGAAGCCCCCAAACCACGAACCAATACCACGCACGCGATTTTCACGATGAGCTGGAGTTACTGTCTCAGCATTGCCGTCGCGCTGCCATCGCCGCTAGAGACAGTCAACAACACTACCAAACGAAGCCTTCCAGCTCAACTAAGCAAATGCCCAGGTCAATTACACATTGCCGCCGGGAAAGCCTTCAATTTCAGCTTCAATTACCTAGCGCCACCGTGCCCGATTCAGCTCTATTAGTCACTAGTTCGTAAAATTGGGGCCACTAGGTTTTTCACCGAGCTGAACCCATCAAGACCCACCCTTGGTCTGCCTCCAGAAGTCGCCGGAATGTAGAGACCCATCACTTTCATCTTGCGCCACCTTTGGTTCCACGTTTCCCTGATGAGCTGCCGGTGTTTGGGTGCAACTTTGGTATAGTTGTATTTCTGGGAGTGGGGAAAATGCATTAGCTAGTTTGGTTTGGCTATTTCCGGGCTCACCAGAGAAGTCACCAGTGAAGAGGAGATTGGTGATGCATGCGGGAAGAATGAAGAAGAAGGGAGAAAATTTGATATATCTATTTAATACTATTTTCAAAAATTAAAGACTGACCCTCTAAACTCTCTTCCAGCTCACAATTAACCCTCCAATGTTTGCCATCTATTTAATTCTATCCCTCAACAAATTGAGTGCCTAAAATTGGCCTATTTGACCAAAAGAAATTCCATGCGAACCCCCAAACTTTCCAAAGGTTGGTCAATTAGGTTTCCTCAAATTGTAATTCGACCCTAAAACTTTCAATTTTCATGCAGTTAAGTCCTTTTTATTAATTTTTTGAGCCCTAAAATCTCAAGCTTAGTATTTTAATTTTCAAAATTTATTTTCTAAAACACCAAATTTAGGGGTGTTACACTCCTCCCCCTTAAAAGAATCTGGTCCCTAGATTCTTATTTGAGTTCTGGATGAACTTCGGTTAACACCGATAGACACAACATTCTTGTCCTAATTGCCTCAATCACATGTCATTTCTACACCTAAAATATTCTCCATTTCAATTCTGATAGAGTGCATGCTCTTATTTAAAAGACCATAAAACCATTATAGTAACAAACAATTAACAACATCACACGTTCACACTTACATAATATTTACATTAAGCAGTAATCTAGTTCAACTTAACATGCTAGATTTCATAACTTATCATATATTGCCAAGCAACCATATACAGATTCACAAAAACTTACACACTAGGTATAGACATAACCCATACGCTTGTTGCTCCTTAGACTCCATTCAGGGGTATAAAGCCAAAGTATGCAGTGTCGGATTCTCTTCTGACAATCAAGAATTCAGAAAGAACCTTCAGCCACCTGTTTTTCTTTTCTCGCCAATGTTGGACCTCTCATATTGGGGCAATTTTTCAAGAAGTGTTGGTCACTTCCGCACCCTATACATCTTCCTAGTTTCTTCCAACAATTAGATTTCTCATGATTCAAACCTCTACAAAATCCATATTTCTTCTTGGTATCCCAGATTAGACCTTTAACCGTTTCCTATCTAATTCACTTTCTCTATCGGTGGTGATTTTGAGTTTAAAAGCTGTCCCTCATTTATCCTTTCCCTCATCTATATATACCTTAGGATGTTCTTGTTCAACCTTCAAGGTTCTCCTTAAGACCTCCTCAAAGATAGACTGTTTGAAGGGTGTAAGGGCTTGTCGTATCTCTGAACTTAATCCTTTAACAAATTTCTCAATCTTACATCCTTATTTTCTCCATATTTGTGGGGCATACCAAATTAATCTACTGCATCTTGCTTCATACTGTAACAGGGTCATATCTTCTTGGGTAAGATTGTCAAATTCTTATTTTCGGGCATCTCTTACTTCTCGTGGTATGAACCTATCCATAAATTCCCACAAGAAATTATCCCAGGTACGAGTTATCTTCTTATATTCCCATCGTTGACTCACCAAGGTCCACCATTGACCTGCAGCTCCTTCTAACAGATGAACATCATATATGAGTTTGAGGTCATTCGGGTAATCTATCATTTGGATTATATCTTTGATCTCCCTGATTTAAGCTTCTGCCTTTTGGTGGTCCGATTCATCCGTAAACATTAGGGGGTAGAACTCAATGAGATTGCTATACTTTTGGATTTTGGAGGTCTTTTGTTTCCCTCAGTGCTATCCATCTGACCTTGGTGTTGGTGCGCCTGTAGTTCTTGTGTCCTTTCCTCAACATTTATGGGATATCTCCATTTCGAGGTATCTTATTCCAGATTCTCTTGACCAGGGAAATGCATTGGTGTTAGTTTTGGTGATGCTATTCAGTAGATGGGAAGCCTCTCAATGGTAAACTGCACTTATCTGCATCAATTAAACGAAGTGTTGTATTAGTTGATATCCAGTTGTTATTAGTTCTTATTGCACAAGATTCAGGATATATATACACAAATTTTTCAATATTCTACTACTCTAACAAAGATTCTATAGCTCTTGTTTTCTTATCTTTCTCATTCTATCCAAAAGGTTAGCTTTTCTGAGTTAATTTAGTTAACGGGTAAACTATTTTAGAAAAGTTCTGTACAGTTTTTGTTAATAGCCGACAAGACTCTGAAAACTACAAACTTCTGTCACGTTTTTCGATCTCTTCTAGTTGACTACCACTTCTTTCTTAGAGGGATCAACCTCTACCCTATCTTGGGATATGGTATGCCCAAGAAAAGCCACAACTGTACTTAAGGTCTGCACTTGCTAAATGTTGCATATAATTGATGCTCTCTCAAGGTTTCGAGAACCAGTTGGAGTTGAAGTACCCTTACTTCAACTCCAACTTTGAGAAGATTCTTGTCCCCATAGAAGGTTAAATAATACTTCTATGTGGAGTGGGGGGTAATGAGCTCTCTTCTTTTGGGAATACTTTCGAGTATTTAGCCCCCACTTCCATTTCCTAGATTTAAATTGTATCTCGAGGTTTGTTGATAAGATACACCAAGAATTCTCACCCTTTTCAAAATCTATCTAGTCTCTAGCGCGGATATAACGAGCATCGACAGGGGTTATCTGCAGAAGGGCGTGTTGGTTTTGGTATCTCATCTCCAAGAATAATACATGTGGTGCAGCAATTCACTTGTGGTTGATGACTACACAACCAATCCCTTCTGAATATCACTTTGTACTCTTGGATAAGCATTTGGGTGAGGTTGGCTAGTTATACCCCACCCCCAATCGTCGTCTGGAAAATTTGTTACATGGTGTCTATTATTAGCCCTATATCTAAGGGTGTTTGAATTTCTCTCTAATAAACCATAGTTTCGGATTGCATATTTAGTAGAGGAAATACAACTGGTATGAAAGAATGTAAGACACCAGGATCATATAAGGCATTATCATAGATTTCAAAGATATAAACCATACCTTCTGCCACTCCATTAGGATCCGATGTTCTCCTCCTGTCAGGGCATAGGCACGAGCTCATACATTCTGTCTCCCGCTAGCTCCTGCTATTTGCTTTCCTCTTCTTGCAGATATGGGGCCTCTCCTTTCGGGGAAATCTGTTAGGAAGTGATTAACACTTCCACAGCCCTAGCACCTACCCTATTTCTTCCAGCATTCCAATTCCTCATGGCTAGATGCTCCAAAAAATCCACATCACTTCTGTGGTCTCTCTTGAGTCAAATGTGCCATCTTGCTATACTGAGGAGCTTGTTGGTTAGTGTTTCTGCCTGAAGCCTTGGTTGCTTTCTTTCGGTATCACTTTGTCTCTCGAGGTGCATCTTTTGCTTGCGGTTCTTATTCTCAATTTTTTGGATTTCCTACAGCTCTGACTCAAGTTGCAGTGCCTTACTTATTGCCAAGTTGAGATTTGGTAAATTGAAAATAGCCAAACCCTGTCTGAGCTCTGGTTGCAGCCCCTGTACTAATTATTGAATCTGCCGACTCTCATCCTCCATGATATAGGGCGTATACTATATAAGTCGGCTGAAAGTGGCCTCATACTGGTTGACGAACTGATTTCCTTGAATTATTTTTAGAAATTAAAGATTGACCCCCTAAACTCTTTTCTAGCTCACAATTAAACACTCCAAAGTTTGCCATCTATTCAATTCGATTCCTCAACTAATTGAGTGCCTAACATTGGCCTATTTGACCAAAAGAAATTCCATGCAAACCCCCAAACTTTCCAAAGGTTGGTCAATTAGGTTTCCTCAATTTGTAATTCGATCCCAAAACTTTTAATTTTCATGTAATTAAGTCCTTTTTATTAATTTTTTGAGCCCTAAATTTTGTCAAACTTAATATTTTAATTTTTCAAGACTTATTTTCTAAAAGATCAAATTTAGGATGTTACATAACCAGACATTCCCTTAACTTGTAATTGTTTGCTTGAACCAGCGCTATGAAATTAGGGGTTCGTTACTGATTTGAACTTCTGCCTAGGTCGGTGCCGAGTGGTGCCAAATCTTCTTGTTTTTGTCAGGTCGTATGCCAACTTCCAGTCCTAGTCAATCAGCACCATCATAGAAGTTGAAGATTGAAACACCCCAATCTTTTTCGGATTGTTACAGTGTTAGTTTTAATAGTATACTTTTTCAATTAGAAGCATCATTACTTGTATCTCATCAATGAATCTTGTTGTGTAGTTTATTTATAACTAAATGAATTTGATTAAAGTTAAGCATTAATTTTATGGGATTTAAAATGCATAAATACATAATAAGTAGCGTACTTCTACATTCCTAAAAGAAATAATACGTAATGTTTAATGTTAAGAGTACTGGATTAATTATACTTGGTTTTAATTATTCATGGACATTTTTAGTTGCCTTCTTGAATTTGGATATGGAATCTATTTGGAACTAGACTAACTGATGGGATTTTGATACAAAGTAGAAACTAGATATAAATTAAATACTTTTTTGAGCTTATTTGAGATCTTATTTAGATACTTACCTTGATTTTATTAAAATTTTGAGGGTAGAGGTTTTTTATTTTAACTTAGAAGAAGAAAAAATGGATAAGTTTTTGATACATTGGTGTTAAGCCTTTACACTTTATAAATAATTTTAAAAGTATTGCTTCGTGATGATTAAGGATATGGATCGATTTTATCTATGGACTAAACCTACATCAAATGTTATTTGACTTGACATATTGATCGGTCCTAAGTGTATGAAATATATGTATATACATATCTTTGCAGTGTGTGAAGAGGGATTATAAATGGACAAAGTATGTCCAGAAAAATATATTTCTTGAGAATAATTAATAAGATACAATTTTTTTAATTAGTGATTTTCCCTTTATATTAAAACAAGGTTAATCTTATGGTCCATATCTTGTTTTAAACTAATTTAATAACATAGGTATTTGATTCTGGAGAAATAATAAAATTAACATGATGACATAACTAAAAACTTATACTTAAATAATAGAATTATCAAAATTTTCCAATTTTATAGTGCTCAGTCAAACCATTAGTTGTTAAATCCATAAATAGTATTTATGTTTTTTTATGCATTTAGGTCCATGCGAATTAATTGAAGATGGCCTCTATTAATATTTTTTTATATAACTTTCGTATTTATGAATGGATACATTATTTAGAGGTCTTCCCATCATTTGAAAGCTCTATCTAAATAGGTTTTAATCACTACAAAATTTCTGGTCATGTGAGCTCACTAAAACTTTATAAATACAGGTGACATAAAATCTTAGAACTCTATTTCTTAGCCACTATATATCTCTTCATACAAGAATTCAACAAAAATAACCTAAATTCCACAAAATCTATCCTAGGTGAGAAAGATCGCAAAGAGAAAGGTGAAGAGTTTAAGAATCCATCAATTTCACAATCTCGAGAGGGTACTCGGAACTTTGGTTAGTTATCTATACTATTATATATAGCACAACGGTATGTGACCTATAATTATGCAATTTTGATTCTAATTGTGCAATTCTGACCAAATGACAATTCTTAGAATTTTGAGCATTTCAATTCATTTAACAAATTTTCATTATTTGTTGATTATATATTATCTCTAACCGATATGATTGTATCTTATCTCTATTTTTTTTTCATTCGAAATTTAAAATATATCTATCTATCCTTACTATTATATATAACACAACGATGTCGAACCCATAATTGTGCAATTTTGACCAAATTTTGAATTCTTAGAATTTTGAGTTTTTTAATATATTTAAAAATTAATTTTTAGTTATTAAATTTGATATTATTTATTCCTTTTAAAGATATCTGATTTTTTGAAATCATTTTCTTGATTAGAACAATATTCTTTATTTATATCTAATATAAAAAAATAATTATATTTTATTTACAAATTTTTTTATATCTCTACTTTCAATATGTGGAAGATTTCTTGATCATTTGAACTCTATAATTTGATAAGTTTTTCATGATTTTTTCTTATCTTTAATAACTAATTTATATCTATACCACTATATATAAAGCCTTTCAAAAGTCATTTCATTATATTCTCAAGTTCTAGCATTTTTTTTCACTCTATTCTTTGTGTCCTTTTTATTTTCTATCATTTTTTTCTTCTATCTCTTTGTGTGCATCTTTAGTTCATTATTCAAAGTGTTTATTGTTTATTTGATTTTATTGTTCACCTTTTTGATTTTTTTTTCTTTTTTCTTTTTGGTTTATTTTAGGTATATTACATGATGGAAGAGATTTTTTGGATTTTAATGCTATAATTTTCTTTTCAACCTAAATAAAGTTTATCATTTAGCTTTTACTACTGTTAAATTTGTAAATTTCTATATCTTTTTTGTTTACTACTTAATTTATGTTATCAATTCATTTATTATGAGATTTATTAATTGCGCTTAATATGTAACACCTTTAAAATTTGGTATTTTGGAAAATAAGGATTTAGAAATCAAGATATTGGTTCGTCAAATTTTAGGGCTCGAAAAATAAATGAGAAGGATTAATTATATGAAAATTGAAAGTTTTGAGGCCGTCACGTAAATAAGGAAACTTGATTTCAAGGATTTTAGAAGTTCTAGGGTCAACTTGTAAATAGCCGAGATTAAATTGGACCACACTCATGAATTTTGGGCGTTTGCATGGAGTTTCTTTTGATCAAAGGGGGCAATGTGAGGCACTAACTTAGTCTTGGGGCTGAATTGAAGATTAAGAAAACCTTGGACGACTCAATTGAGGCTGGGAAGAAAATTCTAGGGTCGATTTGCTAAGTTGGAAAAATGCATTTTATATATGTATTCCTTCTCCCCCCCCCATTTCTTCATTCTTCCTTTTTCTCCATTGAGCACCATTCTTTCTCTCTCTCTCTCTCTCTCTGACTTCCTGAAACGGAAGACCAAGACCACTACTACCTTCCTCTCATCACCAACAACCAACCATACCACATGCAAGCTTGAAACCACCAGAGAATTTTCGGGAATCAAATCTCAAGTCTTGAACACAGCAGTGGTGATGGTCTCTCATTTCCAGCAACTGAACCTTGGTTGTGAGTAGTGGGTTCTATTGCTCTCAGTTCAAGGAACAAATTGGTATATTAGGTATTTGAATTTCATCCACCGGTGACGACAGAATTGGAAGAAAACCATGGCAATGGAGGTAGTGGTGCTAGGTGGTTGAAGCTGAAATTGGACTTCAATTTGACGACAATTGGTAAAATTGATTTGGGGGTTTGGTTAGTGAAGTTGAAAGGCATCTTTTGTTGGTGTTGTTGACTATCTCCGGCGGCGATGGAGCTGAGTCAGAATCTTCAGCTCATCGCAATGATCGTGGCAATGTAGTTGGTTCGTGGTTTCAGAGTTTCGACAAGGACCTTTTGGGTAAATGATCAGGAGTTTGGATTTAAGCTTTTTACCATTATTTCTTACAAACCTTATATTATGTTAAGAAATGAAGAAATTGATATATGATTTGTATATATATATTCCCTATACATGGATTAGAACATAGCTTAGTAGACCAAGATTCGAATTATTATATGACAATTTGGGTTGATTAAGTTAATTAAAGGATTAAAAACTAAATTTTGTGGATTTTATGGAATTGAAACCTAAGTGGCAATAATTGGGTTATTTAAGATGATTGGACTATTAATATTAATTTTTGGCATAATATTGCGAGGTTGAACATGTAATCCAGGACCCGATTGTATTTCTTTACTAGAATCAATGTGAACTCAGTGATTATTTTTGTAATGACGGCTTAATTAGCATGTTTCGTACCGATAGTACTAATCGAACCCTAATTATTACATTAATCGATTAACTAGTGATTTTGGACTGTTAATAGTATAATTGTAATTATTAAGGGTCGAATGTTGATTTTGATAGTAAATATACTCTTTTGGTCAGGTGACGAGGAATTGGGTCTCTCTGACCAGTAGACTGCTAATTATGGTTACATTTTTTGAGGTTACGGATGTGAGGGTATGCTACTCTAGCATTGATTACACCTATTTGTTATTGTGATAAACCCCTGTGAGGGTTCCTATTTCTGTACTGTAACTGCCTCGTGTTTATTGAAATCTGTGAACTATTTGAGATCTCGCTGGTTATCTGTTAACTGATGTGTATACCCTTGTGAGGGTCTAACCTCTTGGGTATTTGCTTGTATGCCTTGTGAGGATCTGCCAATCTGGAACTTTCTTACATTTATCTGTCGTATCGATAAACCCCTGTGAGGGTTAAACTGATTTCAGTACTGTACTGTATCTTGTTTATTGAAATCTGTGAACTATTTAGAATTTTATTTGTTATCTATTAACTGATTGGTATACCCCGGCGAGGGTTGTTTTCTAAAAAATTTTCTGATATGAACTTAGTATTTATGTTCTGGCGCCCAAAACTCCATTCTGTTATCTATTATCGTTCTATTATCAGACTGTTCTGCTATCGGACTATTATGTTATCTGACTGTTCTGAATCAGTTTCTATTCGGTTATCTATTTATCTAATAGTATTTTGCCTTGTTTGCAATCTATTTAATGATTCTTGATATATGTCTGGGAACTGTTGGGCTGAGTGCGAATCCTAGCGGAATGTTTAGATATATAGGACATGCCAAGCAGCCCGCGTAGCTGTCAGTAATACTCTAAGCAGCTCACTTAGGTATTTGTGATATGCTAAGCAGCTCGCTTAGGCATCACTGATGTGCCATGCAGTCCATATGGGCATCTGCTATGTACCAAGCTGTTATGCTTTGGTAAAACTGACTGACTGGAATAAAGAGAATCTGATATGCTTGTCCCGTTCTAATTCTTTAGACTGTATATGTTACTCGGGATTGTTTTGTTCAATTGTATTCCAATTGCTTGTATTCCGCTCATGGAGCAACAAAGATGGTGTAGTTTCTTGGTCTGGATTAGGTTATTGTCCAGGTCGGACAAGCCGAATACATTTTCTCCTGAACTGATTCGATTGAAATGGACCATTCCTTTTGAACTGATTCAATTAAGATGATCCCGGGTCATTCAAGTCGACAGTCATAACTCTCGAACTAGTACATACTAATAGCCTTGAAATTTGTTAATACTTGTGATTGTATCCTGGTTGTCTGTAATTTGATCTGTCTGTAATATGATCCTGACTGTAATCTCTTGATATGCTCTTGTTATGACTGTTAATTTATGATCTGTTGAGTTGATTCTTCCTTGACAGGTCCACACTGCTTAATGTTGAAATTATCCCTCACTAAGTCATTTGGACTTACCTCTTATATTATTCTTGTTTTTCCCAGATAGGGATTAGGTGAAAGGCTAGGACTCCAGGTTGGATTGGCAAATTCATTTTATAATAGAATAGATGTGTATATATACTTTTGGGTATACTTGGGCATTTTGTTATAACTAAGAGTTATTGTGATATGTTAGGTTTGAATTAAATATTTTCAGTATGTGTATATTATGTCAAATGTTATGGGATCAGCTATGGCCTATGAATAGCACTTTTGTTGAGGTTTGCTTAAGGTTGAATTTGTTGTGTCTCTAATAAATTTTGGAATAAATTTAAATGGGCCCATTATTTGTAGGGATGGCAATGGGTCCGGGTAAACTGGGGCCTCGCCCCGGATGGGGTGGGTTTGGGGTGAAAAAAATGGGGATGGGGCGGATAGTGGGTCTTGATTATCAAGACCCGCCCGGGTTCGGGGCGGGTTACGGGTTTTGATGGACCCGCCCCGGTCCCATCCTATATTATATTATATATATATTATATATGTCATATATATTGCATATACATATTTATATTATATATTATATATAACATATATATTATATATAAGTATAAGTATTTATTAGGTTATAATACTATATTAGAAAATTAGGGCTTCTTTTATTTTTTTTAACTTGTTTCAATTTTATTCTTTCAAATCCGATACTCACTAGAGCAAAATCTGTATATTCAAGTGATTATGAAGAAAAGAAGGTAAAAAATATATACACAAAAATATAAATAAAAAAAAAAAACGGGTTAGGCGGGTACAACCCGCTGGGTTTGGGTCCAAAGGTAAACCGGGGCGGGGCGGGGTGGGTCCAAAGAGGAGGCGGGGCGGGTCCCGGGTCCTGCAAAACCCACCCTAGACCCGCCCCGTTGCCATCCCTAATTATTTGTATTATGGATTAAGATTTAAGTCTAAATCGGAGTCGCATCTCAGCTTAGGGGCCATCCCGAGAGGGGGTGCTACAGAGGTGGTATCAGAGCCTAAGTTTTCGAAGACCTAGGTTAACATAGGAATGATTGTTGTGATTGGAATTGATGGACTTACTTGAGATTAAACTTCAATTAGAAATCATCTAAGATGTAAACGAGTTGAGGAAAACCAGAGCTATGCTAGGGTCTGATCCTAGAATGTGATTTGTGGATTGTGAAATTCTTGGTTAATAGAGAAAGCTTGACTTTGGATTTTCCTAGGTTATGTATACTTGAATTAAGGGATACCTGAGTTATGTCAGGATATGATTCTTGGAATATAAAGTTTGATCATGGAATTGAATGAGGAATTTAATAGAATATGAACTTTTGGGATAAGGCTCAACATTTCAGAAGTGAAGGGTTATGATCGGGGTGGCCAACCAGTGTATAACCTTTTATTTCTAGTATGTCAGGCATATGAATGTATAGTGATTGGAAAGGATTATTACGAGAATGAGTATCAATTTTGGGTATTTGCATATTGGGAAGTTCCTGTGTGATTCGAGGATTTAAGATAAATGTGATCAGTTAATATTAGTAAGACGAGTTTGAGTAATGCAGGGTGTCTATAGGATCTTGTCATATATCGTAGGATGATTAAGACTTGTATATCTATGGGAACCACCTATCTACCTATAAGCCATGCAAGAAGAAAAGGTCATCCAGCAGACCTTATGCATCAGAAGAGACCGAGATTCAGGTAACAGGGTCAATAACCAAGTGGGGAAAAATGAGTTGCTAATGAGATGGCTAATGATCTTGCATCAAAACGATTCCTATGTTTTCAGCCCCCAAAGTTTTGAGGAGGCCTAACGATAGGAGTGCAGACACTTAAATCGAAATTTGCCTAAGTGACTATTGGAGATGGGGTATATCCAGCCAACTTTATACGGATGCCTATCCAAGAGTACGATGCGATACTCGGAAGAGACTGACTGCATAGTCATCAGGCACAGGTGAGCTGCTACACCAAGTGCGTCAATCTCAAAGATGAGATACCAATACCAACACACCCTCCTGCGGATAACGCTTCCCGATGCTAGTTATATCTGTGCTAGAGACTTTAAAGATTTTGAGAGAACATAATAATTTAATTTTTTCATATTTTATTTTACATTCTAATTTCATCCTCATATCCTATCACTAATTCCTATTTAAGATTAATTTTTCGCTTTTAATTACTTTATTAATTTACTATGATTTTAACTTTGCATTACTAATATCAAACTTTTTTCTTCACTTAATAATTTAATAAATAAGTTATGATTCAAATTAAAAGATTTCTATAAACTTATATACTAATACTAATCTTAACTTTGTAATTATTTTAGATATTTATTTTAATTTTTTAATTTTTTTTATCTTTATTGTCATAGTTTTGTCTTGACTTAATTGATTTTTAATCAAAAACTAAAATTATATAAGATTTCTCTAATCCTTGGCAACAAATATATTTTAATTCTTTTAAGTTTTAACTTAATATATACTCATCCTCTTTTAAGCCTAAAATAATCTTAAAGTATTATAATTTTAAATTTTTTCAAACAACTTTCAAGCCATCAATCTTGTGTTCCATATCATTCTCATTTATTTTTATTTTTAATGCAACTATCTGTTAGCTTTTGATCGCATAATATTTTTTTTAATAAAGTACATAATCGTATTAATATATTTTTATTTTTGGGTGTTTTAATTTCTTTTTTAAACTTCTCATTGAATAATTTTAAAATTTATTTTTATGACATAATGTATATGAGATGGCTTTATATTTTGCAAACTTTTTAATACTAAATTTTAAAACTTTAAATTTAATTTTACTAATTACTTGATGTTTTTGTGATATTTTTATTTTTATATTATTATTTTAATTATATTTATAATTCAATAATTATATTAATATATAGTAATTTTAAAGAATCTGTGCATAACATAGGGATAATGCTAGTACTATATTATACTCTGATTTGTGTTGTAGATATATTTAGAATCCTAATTTATTACAACCTATTTTGTTTAATGGATCTAGGTAATTTGAACCAATCCGTAAATTAAATGAAAGAAAATTGAGATGGGTAAGTAGTTGCTTCCTTCTATATTTTTATAAAATGAATTTTCAAAAAGATATGTGTGTGTGCGCGCGCGCTCGTACGTATATTTTTTGTTTAACTAATTTTTCTGCATAAAGGAGGATTGAGTGTGCTATACAAAAATTAATTTTTGATAAGTAAAGTCAGCAGTTTTCTTCTTTCTATTTTTTTTTTCCAGAAAAAAAAGGGGAGGAGGGAAAAACTGTGTGTTGGTAAGAAAGGGTAAAAGACATGGGTATTTTATTTTATTTTATTTTCTGTGGATGTTTCATCAAATATATAAAAAAAATGGGATTTAAAAATAAAAAGAAAATGGGATTTGAGCATGCTATGTTAGAATTTCTATTATTTAAAGTGTACCATGCGATCCGACATTTACAAAGATGAATAGTAATTAGGTTCCTCCTATTTGTTTGATTATTTAAATTAGGCTTTTAGCATGTTATAGTTGGATATAGTTATTAAGAAAATATAAATTTAATTTTTTTTTTTTCAAAGAAATGAATAAAGACAATGCTCTGGATGATTGAGAAACTATATGTAGGTATAAATTTCGAACCATGCTATGAGGTTAAGGCCTTCCTACAAGTAATAATTATATTGCTTGAACCTACTTAATGAAGTTATATTAAAGGCTTTACTATGGGTAATAATAGTAGTGTCTAAACTCAATTAATGGAATCGTAGCTAAGATCTTCATCAATATAGCTAATTGAAATTCAAAGTTCACTAGCATAGATACATAAATGGACTGTGATGAATTATATATTTTGTCAAATCCGGAAAGTCCCAAAAGTAAGTGTTTGGAAATATTCTGGTAAGTATGATTTTTTCTAATTTTTGGCAAGATTATTGTTATTAAAGTCTCTAAAAGTATGTTTCTGAAGACATTTTGATGAGTACAAATTTCTGATTACCCAAATCCAAAATTTGGAAGTTCTGAAAGTACGTTTTTGAAAGCGTCCTAATGAATATGATTTTGTATTTGTAGTCTGATTTAATGCAAAAAATTATCCCGTGGTATATATATGTGTGCGCGCATTTGTGTGTGTGTTTTTTTTAAAAACTGTTCTACTATTGAAAGGTTGTTATTTTGTTTTACTTAAAAAACAAAAAGCATGCCTTTTTCTTAGACCACTTTATTTGTCTATTATGTGTATAACTTGCTCAAATCTGATAGAATATCAAAAAAACTTTTTATTGGGCAATTTATTTATCATACTATTTTATAACTGGTTTTACAGAGAACTTCATTGAAATTGAAGAGGACAATCAATTTTTAGGTTGAGTGGTTGACGACAAGGCACTAAGATATTTTTTTATTAAAGCTTGAGTTATTACTTTGAAATTTTATTATTGTTTAAGATAATTTTTTAAGGATTGTAATAGTTAGGACTAATTTCTAAATATAGGTGTTTGCTTTCTAAGTGAAATAATTAGAATTATTTTCTGCTGCGACACTTTTGATGTTTCTTAATAATATCTTATAAATTTTAGCATGTTCTCATTTTTGTGGCTTATTTGAGTCCTTTCGAATTAGAAGTAGTGTTGTATTATATTTTGAATTTGGGAAATGGCAAAGATTACTAGAATTTAGAAGTCTGGATTAATCCTATGTTTTGGATATTATTAATATCTTGGTCAAGTAAGAAAGTTAAGATTTAAATTTTTTTTTTTTTAATATAAGTGCAGATGCATACTAAGAGTTCATTAAAATTCAAATATCAAATTTCAAACATGCAATTAAACCAACTGGCCACTTAGTTAGATTTGAGATGTTTAATTTAGAGATTTGGTATCGTAATTCAGTTGTTGTATGAGCTTATTTTAGAGTTTTGTGTAGCTTATCCTTTAAGAACTCGTTTGCTTGGTGTGTTTGGATTAGATATAATATGTTGACTAAGATAAATAGTAGTTTATTGTATATCCTATCTACTATTTATTTGGATATTTTAAATAATTTGATATCCAACTTTGATTCTTTGCTTGGCATGATTATTCCATTTGACAAACTATAATTTATTTTCAAGTTAGGTTGTAAAATATATCAATACAAAAGCTAAGTTTGGCCTTAAATGCATGTCGGGTCCTAATTGTATCAAAGGCTTCTAAATGAATCAAACATTGGAATTGAGTTAGATTGTGTATCTATTATGCAATATCAAAGCAAGCAAATTAGCTCTAAATGTATGCTTTTCATTTAAAATTAGCAATAGAAGTTAATAATCTTTTAAGAAAATTGATAATTATATCATCATATCAGAATACTAACTAATATTTTGACTTAATGTAATGATTAATAATTAATTAATTATTATAACAACAATGAAATAACAATTTCTACAGAGACAGTAAGGTATTGTTTGGTAATGTTTTATGTTTGATTATGATGTGTTTTGGGGAATGAATGTCGTAAGTGGAATTGGAGAATTTGAAAGTTGTGTTGGGAAATATAATAATTTTTTTGTTATATTTTGGGAAATAGTTAAAATTTATTTTGGAAAGTGTTAATATGTTTGTTTATGTTTTGGGAGAGATATTTTTTACTATAATAGTCAAATCAATGCTTTTTTGTTGGATTTTTGGGGTAACAATAGAATTGAGTAAAAAATTTTATTGTAAGAATAATAATAAAGTATATATGTATGTATATATTGAAAAATAGGGAAGTTTTGGGGATAACAAAGAATATGAGAGGGTATTCTAAAAAATGCTTATTTTATTATTTTGAAGAAAAAATGAGTGTGTTTGGTTATGTTCTCCAAAGCAATTTTGACCAAACTCTCCCTAAACTTTTATGACTCATTTACTTCGAATGATGTGATTATAGTTAATATAAAAGAAAATGGATATGTTTCTAGTTCATTTAGAAGAAATACTCTAATTTTATATTTGGTTGATAAGATTAATTTTGAAATAATTTAAAATAAAAAATAAAATTTTACAATTATAACCTTATATTTTTTTGGTGGGTTCTTGTTTTCCTTGTCTTCTTCTTCACAATTCCATAAAGTAGCACTGTAGCTAGGGGTGTTCACAGTTCCATAAACCGACCAAACTAAACTGAGATCGAAAATTTAGTTTGAATTCGATTTTGTATTCAGTTATTTCTTTAAAAAAATTGGTATTTGGTTCGGTTTTTATTTTTTGTGCCGGTTTACTGAACTGCACCGAATTATCAAAATTTTAAAATATTTATGTGTATAATTTATCTATACTAGATATAAAGAGCCAATGCCTTAGTAGTATATTTTCAAATAAATTGAAAAAAATAATCCCATTTTATACAATAATGACAAGGTTGTTTTTCTTTTCTCCTTTGTCTTTAAAACTTTTTTTCTTTTTCAATTATTTATTTTCTTTCTTTTCTTGAATTATTTTATGCTATCTTAGCTTTTTATTTTGATTGATCCTAAATGTTCAAGTAACTACATTGAAAAATTAAAAAATAGAGTATAATTAAAAAAAGGGTGAATTACATCCATATCCCATGAGGTTTAGCATAATTACCAAAAAATCCTCGTCGTTTTGAAAATTACATGTACCCTCTGAACTTTGTCACTGTCCAACATATCACCCAACCGTTAGTCACCATTGAGGTTTTGCCTTGCCATCATTAAAAAATATGGGTGAAATGCAGAAAATACCCTTATGGTAACGGAACTCAATTCTGACCAAGTTTGACTTTTTTTATTGGCAAAAATACTCTCACGGGTGGTATTGTAAAATTTTTGAATTGGTTAAGGGTGTATTTGTTATTATTTTGTTGTTTTATGTCTTAAATGTAATAAAACACAGAAGAATCCAATCTAGCTGTTTATTCCATTGCCTATATATACAGACACACATGTTTTTTTTTTATTTCTTGCAAAAATAATATAGCTTCATCATGGAGCACATTATCTAGTAAATTGGGGGAATTGAAATATAGAAAAGAGAGCTGCAAAAGGCAAAATTATGGGAAGAAAACATCAAAATATTTAGGACCAAAACATAATTAATTAGCATTTTAAATTACATATTTAATAATATTAAATAACAAATATTTAATATAATTAAATAAAAATATTTATTGATTAAAAAAATAAATAAATAACTTAAAAAGAAGGATAAATAAAGAATTTATTAAAATATATTCTTTAAAATTATTTGTAACTAATATTTTTTAGGACATTTTAAGTTACCTACTTAATAATATCAAAAAACAAATATTTAAAATGATTAATTAAATATATTTATTGATTAGGAATAAATAACCAAAAATTTTAAAAAAAGATAAGTAAAGAATTTATAAAAAATTATTATTTGATTTTAAAGAATTTATTCTTTAAAAGACCTAAGCTAAGCCAGGAGCTAGCCGCTGGCCATAGCTAAGCCACGATAGGCCCCTGGCTATGGCAGCGAGCGGCCTTAGCCATGGCCTGACAGCATCTTGGGGTAGGAGTGAGGGTTAGGTGGTGGCGGGTGGTGTATTTTATATATAAATATAAAAATATTTTTTTATTGTATATTTGCATATATATATATATATGAACCTTTATATTATAGTAAGATAATGATTAAATTTTTTTTTTGTTTAATTATTATATTTTTAATAATAAATGAATTTAATTAAATTATTAAGGTAATTCACTCTTAAAATTATGTTGTATAAGATAATATATTTAAATTTTTATTTTTTATTTTTACTTATTTTATTTATTTATTGCTAAAATTTAATAAACTATTTTATATATGTTTACTATTTTATCATTACTAAATATGTACTCAAAATTAATAGAAATATATTATCTATGGTTATAAATTTAAATTTTTAAAAAATTGAAAGTGATAAAAATATATCAAATAAACTCTCATAAATTCAGAAATATTACAATAGGTCCAAGGGTATTTCTATCTTTTGATATATCTATCAATTTTTTTATTTTATTTTGGCCATTTCACACTTTCCGTCAACATTACATTTTAGTTTGAAAGTTCAATGGGGTAAATATAATTTTCAAAATAATGAGTTTTTCCTTCTTTTTTTTTTTATAATTACACCAAACCTCGGGAGATATGAATGTAGTTCACCCTTAAAAAATATATTTTTTATTTACTTCATACTGTAAAATTTTTAGCATACACATAGAGTGTGCTAAGATTACTAGTATTTTATTAATTTTATTTACTTAACCAAATATAGACAATTATGGATTTGTTATTTTGTTGTGTTATAACTACCTATTAGTAACTTACAAATTTATTTGTGGTACTAAACTATTTCTTAAAGTCATGCTATTTTTTTTTTTTGTTGTTATTTTGCTTAAAAATTAGAAATTTTAGTAGTCCGGTTTTTGACTGGACTGAACTGAGCTGGAATTTTTTTTTGACATTTACAGAATCAAACCAAACAATTTGGTTCAGTATTCGATACACTGGTTTGGCGTATCGAATTTTTGATTAATTGAAATTTTGGTTAGATTCATGGTTCGTTGGATCGCTAATATTGCGACTGAAATGACTGTATCGGAATGGGAACGGAGACTGCCGTTCCAAAGATTCAGACCATATTGGGGACGAACAAGAATCAGTGGGAAGTTGCATTTAGATTGATGGAACAGCCGAGAAATCGGCTTGTCGCGGCCGAAGCGCCGATTTCTCAGAGTATAATGAAGAAAAACGGAAGATGTGACCCTGTTGTGGGCTACATAGAGATGGCAGGAATGGGCGGGGCGGTAATGTATAAACGAGAATGAAACCAGGAAGAAGAAGGGAAGAAATGAAATAAATTATTGAAAATAGGGTGGAAAAGGAAAAGACTCGAAACAGGAAATAAATTGCCAAATAAAAGATGAAAAACGAAAGGACACAAAAATGAGAAATATATATATATATAAGATAACTAAATTTTTTATACTTAATTTATATATGTTTTTTTTATTTTTAATCTAAATTACACTTAATAAATAGGTTAATTACCAATGGACTAATCATTAATTAGTTAAATATATAATTAATTATTATTTTAGTATGCTTGACTATTTTTTATAATTAGTTCTTAACTAATTACTTAAGTAAAGATACTCTGAAAACTAATTTATGCTAATAATTTGCATATTTTTAAAATATTTGAGCTATTTAATTTGAGTATTATTTTATTTTATTATATTAATTTTACCTTTATTATGTTGTAATAGTTTTTAACACACACACTCTTCATTAATTAAGTAGAAGATCTATAATGATAATATCATTGATCGTAACAAAGCTTATCAATCTATTATATTAATCTATGGTACTAAATCACTATGCTAATATATTAATATAAGCAACATTAAATATTTACATATTTAATCTTTTCGAGAATTTTTTTTTATTTAAAAAAAATAGTCATTCAAGCAAAAAATATGTGGAACGCCCGCAACCATTCTGCGACATTGCAATGGAATTGAAATGGTAAACTTCATTCTGATCCCCACGATCGTTCTAAAGAACAATGGTTCGATTTTTACCGAATGAACACCCCTAATTGCACTCATGCCCTTCTCTTTTATTTTTCTTCTTCCTGCTCCTTCTGGTTCTTTTTCTTTTTCTTTATTCCTTCTATTCTTTCCTTCCTTTTCTCTTTCTCTTCTTCCCCAGACAAAAAATCAATGCCATCACCTCCTTATCCCAGCCCAGCACTACCCTTTTCTCCATATTTGAGAATCACCTATTTCTCCCTCATGTCCTCGTCTTCTTCTTTGTCAAAAATAATAATAATAATGATGAATACGCTGCAGCATTAGTTGTTGTCTTCATCATCCAAATCATCTTGGAAGGAGTTCAAGACATCAAAATCTGCCATGCAGTAGAATTCCAAGACGATGCCCTTATTGGAGAGCTCCAAGGATAAATCAAAATTGTCAAAGTCTACTGCCACCGTGAGCTGCCCGCTCTACTCTTTTGCCTTTGAGAAGTCCTCTTGCTCACTTGGTTCATTATTAGGTTTGGTAGAAACAACATGCTGCGAATTAAATTTTGCTTAAGGATAGTTTAGTCTTTTTGCATTTTATCCAGCCTAAAGAAAACATATCAAGCCTCTCTCTCTTGATCCATATTCGAAGCCTAACAGTGATTTGTACTATGCCCATGATAAAGCATGGGGCTCTCTATCAAGTCAAGAAAGTAAGGCCGATTGTGCATTTATGAAGCTTAATTAGTTGAAGCAAACAAGGCCTTAAAGAGAAAAGAAGGGAAGGAATTCCTTTTGCCAATAGACTATTAGCTTGCCTTCTATAGCATGGTGTTTGGACTTTAGAAAAAACTATTGAACCTTCACAATAATTTAATAATTTTAGCAAGTTCATTTTTAGAAATTTTAGATCTTCGCCTTGAAATTTTTTATTTTGGCCCTTAAAAAATTTATTTCTCATATGATCATCTTGATATTTGAATTTTCACGTTTGACCCCCTATTTATTTATTTTTGGTCCTTCAACTTTTAATATTTATACATAAACCTTAACTAAATCTATTAATATCTATTAAGTACTAATTTAGTAAAGTATAGCTTATTTTTGTTGAAATACATTTTTGAATTTATATTATTGTTTTATTTATGAGGCTAAAAAATGGAGGCCTCACAATTTTGTGCTTCTTAAAAAAATATGGTCTCAAAACTCTCTTTAAATTTCAAAAAATTTGGGGTAACATTTTATTGCATGTCATCTTCTCTTTCAAATTGCTTCTTTAATGTCATGGTTTTTTTTTTCATAGCACTTTAAGTTAGAATATTCTTCTATTCCAAATGATGATGGTGAGATCTAAATATCAACAAATAGGGCTCTGGCCACTATGGTCGACTAGATAATGGGCTTTAGATGAGTACTTAGGTAGGTGGGTCAAGTCCTGCAACCAATCAACACACGTCAGGCTAGCCAAGGAGGCCCTCGGCTATGGCACTCTGACACTTAAGTTAGTGTAAATTGACCAGAATATAGAGTGGTAGAGAGAGGGCCAAAGTAATAGTGAACGTACATCTTATGAGGGGTTGCAATAGGGTATTTATAATCCCTTGCAAGAGGTGGAAATGTTATGATGCCCCTGCCCCTGCAGTGAGGGCCTTTGTCTTTAACTGAGGACCTTTAGGTCTTCTTCTGGTTGAAAACCTTCTCCAGGTGGTGCTTTATCCCTCTTTCTGGGATATGAAGGAGATCTTCGCATTTAATGCAGAGGCAGACTGGCAATACGTTGGAAGCATACCTCATAAATTTGAAGGTATACCACTTGTCAGTGCATTTAATGCAATAGAGTGGTAGTTGAAAAACATTTCATGCGACAATGATTGGTGGTTGAGGAACATTTCTTGTTCCTCTAATCTACATCCTCTAGTCGAGATACTTCCTTTGTTGTGAGTCTCTTGGTGTGCTCTGATCTAAATGATGGATCTCCTAGGGCCTAAAGGTATCTTCGACCGAGGGCCTATTGACTAGGTTTGGGCTAATCGATCTCCCTCTGGTCGACTAAAGAGAGGCTGATAACTTATACTGGTTAACTAGTTGAGCGCATCCTTGGGCCTGGTCGAATGCTGCTGGGCCTATTGGGCTCAATTCACTTCCTCATATCATGAGCCCCCTACTATTGAGTCCTGATTGAGTTCATGAAGAGAAGGAGTAGGGAGTAGGTTCACACCGACTTGGAATTTTGAACTTCAACTAGGGTTTCAGGGCAATAAATGCAGCGGTTACATTGGGTAGGTAAATGAAGCGACCGACGGTTATGCCATAAGTGTCCGGTAACTAGTCATCTCATCCGGTTGAATTATACCCTTGAGTAAACTTTACACATAGCACATTGTTAGTCTCATTTCTCGTATTTACTACGTTAGTAAAGGGTCGAGCTCTGCAAAATTGACTGTTTCAATTCAAGATTTGGGAGTTTCTTTTTCTTCTCAGTTTTGTAAGTTTCTCTTTGAGCTTCTACATTTTTTTTCTTTGCCACTCTTTGTTAGAGACTTTAGGAGTTTAATCATACTCAGAGTGTTTGGGAAAGGTAATGCGAGATAGAATGAATCTGAAGAAACACGATCGATTGGGGAGTCGATCGGAAGGGTAAATGATTCGACTAGTAGGATTAGTGAATCTTCTAGTGATGGTTCAGGTTCCTTTGATAGCCCAAGTGATATTAAGGTTGATGTCGGGGAAGTTGTAAGCCTATTTGGCGAGGCTAGTCGACCTCTAGTTTCCTGGGGTAGGTTGTTTATAGCTGACCATTATAGTGACATAGTGTTTGAGGTTGGCGAGGGTGACTTAGAACTAATTAGGTGCACATAACATATTCCTATTGATTTTGAGTTAATCATCCCCGAGCCGAGTGATAGGATACATAAACCTCATGGGGGTTGTGTAATAGTGTTTGAGGATGCCTTAAAGTGTGCGTTTAGGTTTTCGATTGCACAGTCCATAGTTGACTTTCTCATTGGTATTCAAATTTGTATCACCCAACTACTCTCTAACTGTTTTTCCATCCTCTATAGTTTTGTCATTTTAATGTTGGTGCACGACCAGCCTCCTTCTTTTATTTTACGAAACCTTTTTCACCCCCCTATGTTTTGAAAGTCAGGTAGCACCAAGGAGTTGGGCTTTTATTACCTCACCGCCTGTCCTCGTCGAAAGATATTTATGACCCCCACCTCTACCCATGGCCAAACTTGGAAAAAATGGTATTTCTTCATTTGCGCCCCTATGGGGGTCAGTTCGATATTCCTCAAGGGTGGTTGATGGGTCGGTTAGAGATGCAAGGGAATGAGAACCCAACTTAGAATGATACATTTGTCCGAGATTTGGTCGAATTTGGGAAGATGGAAACATCGGGATACACAACGGAGAGAAATTTGGTTTCAGCGGGTTTATCGCCTACTCGACTAAATTTGCCAGCTAATGCTCCAATAGGTAGACATATTCTACTTACACTGTTCTCGTCAATTTTTCTTACTGCTTTCATAGTTTTTGGTTGATAAACTACTTTTACATTATTATGTTTTTCCAAATCAGGCAATAATCATGAACCACACTCATCAACAGGCAATGACTTGCCAGCAAAAGGCGCAGAAGCACCGACAAGCGGCTATTCGTTAAGAGGCCGCATCTTAAAGTGTTCCAGCATAGCAAACGTTGCCAACCACAGCACCATCTGCTCAACCTTTCATGTACGAGGTTGTTAGCCCTGCGCCTTGACAGAAGAAGAGGGCCACAGAAGACCAACCTTTCCCTCTAAAGAGAACTACTGCGGAGAAAAAGAAAGGGAAAGCTATGGACACCTCCATCTTTAGCCCATGAATTGATGAGGAGTTGTTTCCTTTGCCTATTTTCCCAAACCTAAGGTTTGGACCCGACGTGGGGGTCTCAAACATAATGATCATGTTAGGAGCGGGGTCGACTGGAGTGTCCCCTTTAAAGGGTTAACTGCTGGTCTCTTCCTTTCAGACCAGATAAAGATAGTGGAGCTTGGGCAACTTGACGCCCTAAAAGCATTCGCATACCATACGAACATGGTAAGTTTTTGTTTGAGTGGAGTTGTTCTGTGGGTGTTTGTCTGTGTCGATTATTTGATCGAATTTTTCTTTTGTCTCAAGTCGGACAGTAGGGCCATAACTTTTATCAAAGGGCTAAGCTAGCCTTAGCCAACTAGGAGGATCTACAAAAGGAACAAGAGCAATCTGAAATGTCTAGGATCAGCTCAAGTCGCTAGAGTCTAGAATTAATGAGCTCGAGAAGCAAGTTGAGGAGAAATAGTGGAGTTGATGGTTGTTGTGACTGAGAGAAGTCTATTGAATGGCATGCTAACACAAGTGAGGTCAGAAATAGAAGCAGCTTCACTATCTATTCGAGCACTAGAATATAGCAGCGTATTTGATACGCTCAGGATGAGTTTTTCAAAATACTGCCAAGCATTCATAGGGAGATAGTGTAATAGTTTCTGCTCAGCCTGGCTTTTCAAGATGCTAGCATCGTCTTTGCGCTTGATGACACCAAAGAGGCCTTCCAAAAAACTATTAAGCAGCTCGAATTTTTGGGCTACCAGTTCCAAAAGGAAGAAAAAGATCGTCTGAACGTGCTTTAGAATGAGCAGCTCGAGGAGTATAGTGAAGCCATACCAATTGAGGAGACGAAAACCTCTATCCATCCCTGGGCGGTCAAAGTGGGAAAAGAGTTTGAATTTGCTAGCAACTTCGCCCTCTACCTTAATGATGGAAAAATTGATGTTGCGGCATACTTCCCTCCCATCGGTCGCACATTCTTGAAAGAGGAGGCTGGCCTTTCTCATCCTATAGGGGATCAAGAAATCAAAGGCCCCCCAATGGTCATGTAAGTAAAATATGGCGATAGGCTTGAGCGAGTCATCGATGTGGTGGCAGCAAGTGGCATACAACGTGTTGAGGAGAAAGAGTGGGCTTGAGCTAATAGTGATCCCGTTTCTTTTTAGTTTTTACTTTATTTGACTTGATCCGCCCTGCAAGGCGTGATAAATGGTTTGATATAATTTGACAAATTTTCTAAATGTTCTTATACAATTTGGATGTTTTATTTTCACATAATATCAAGTTTTTAGTCATTCATTGTTGGCTTAAATTTATGTTGTTTTTGCTCTCATTTGTTAGGTCGACTTTAAATGAATAAATAAGCAAATTTTATCACAATCTAATTCATCAACCAGTGTGAGATTCCGAGCGAACAAGTGATTAATGATTAGTCAATTTGAAACTAAGTTAATGGTTAACCATAAAGTCAGTTTTAAATGAATAAATTCTTCTTTTCTAAACAAGTTTATCATCGTCTAAGTCGTTGTAGTTGCAAACAAGAAATGGATCGAGTATACGTCGACTCTATTGGTTTGAAACCAAATCCTTATAGAATTGTTGAGTTGTTATACATGCATCTGTTGGTTGGTTTTGAAACTAAGATAATGGTCGACTACGGGGTCTACTATAAACAATTTTCTCATTTATGAAACAATTAGGCTAAAAGCTATGGTCGAGCTTTAGTTGAATTTGATGGATTGAAACCAAGATAATCGATTTTTTGTTTTGTGAAATGATTAGGTTGGAAGCTATGGTTGTAGTTGAAAGTAAGGAGTTGTTCGAATATAAATCGATTTTGTTGGTTTGAAACCAAATTACAAAAATACACCTTTCGAGGGGTTACAAAATAGTTGGCTTGAGACTAAAGTCTCTTTATACATAGAATTTTCTCAAATATGCTGCATTCCACGGTCGAGGGAGCTCATTTCCATCCATAACTACTAGTCGGTAAGAATTATTTTACACCACTTTGACTATTGAATAGGAGCCTTCCCATATTAAGTCAAGTTTTCCAACATTTTTTGTAACTTTGACCTTCTTGAGAACAAGATCTCCAACCTAAAAGCTTATTAATCAAACGCTTTTATTGTAGTGTCTGGTCATCATCGACCTATACCTTTGCATTGTTGAGTATGCAAGTTGTCGTAGCTCATTGATTGTTTTGAGGTCAAATTGCCTTTCAGCTCTATTCCTGATTGGGTTGTAATGAATCACTCGAGTTGTATGTTGTATCAAATCTGTTGGGATTATTGCTTCAAAACCATAGTCCAGGCTACAAGGGGTGTACCCCATGGAAATTCTAAGGGTGGTTCTATACGCCCAAATGATGCTCAGGAGGTTATCCGTCCACTTTCCTTTAGATCCCTCGAGTTGAGTCTTGATGTGGTCCAAGATTATCTTGCTTGTGCTTCTGTTTGCCCGTTCGCCTGAGGGTTTCCAACCGAGGTAAAATGTTGTCGAATTCCTAAACTTTCGCACCAATCTCTTGTTCTCTTACTCTGAAATTGGATACCATTATTCGATATCAATATCTTTGGCAGACCAAAATGAAAAATCATGTTCTTCCACAAAAAGCTTCTAAATTTCGCATTGGTTATCTTAAAAAATACCTCTGCTTCGACCTCTTAAGTGAAATATTTGATGGCCGCTATCATATACTTCCTTTGATCTGTAGCTTTCAGAAAAGATCCAACTATGTCTATTCCTCATTGGTCGAACGGCCACGTGATCTAAACTAGTACTAGTGTCGAGGCAAGTGGATGGTAGATGTAGGAGTGGACATGGCAGGACAGCGATTTCCTAGCAAACTCGACCATATCTTTCAGTAACATCGGCCAAAAATATCTATGTCTGAAGACCTTGTGGACCGATGCTCACCCCCAGAGTGATTAGCATAGATACCCGAGAAGATTTTCTGTAAGACCTCCTGGGCCTGCTCTGATGTCAAATACCTTAGTGGGGGTCCAAAAAGGGATCTCTTGTACAACTAACCATACTCATCGAGAGCGAACTTCGCTGCTCAACCTCTTAATCTCCGAGCCTCTGCTTTTTCTTCTGGCACATTTCCTTTCCTTAGCTGGGCCTTAATTTCGTCTTGCCAAGTTGGAGCAGATTCTTGGATTTTCCAAATCAACTTCTGGTTGGAATCATTTCTAGTAGTTTTACCGAAACCAAGAATGTTATGGTTATCTCCCTGGTACCTTTTGTCGAGCTGGCAAACTTGGATAAGGCATTTGCCCTTTTGTTCTCTAATCTTGGGACTTGGCTAAGAATAGATTTCTAAAAATGCTACTGCAGTTTCTTGACCTCAACAAGATATTTATTCATAGTGGGTTCCTATGCTTCAAAATTCCCTTCGAACTGTTCAGCAACTAGTTGAGAATCTATACTAGCTACAAGTTGTTCGACCTCTCTATTGATGGCCATCCTCATACCAGCAAGGAGAGACTCATATTCTGCTTTGTTGTTTGTGATAGGATAATTGAGTTTGATAGCGAAAGTCATACTCCTCAGCAACGGGGGGGGAGGGGGGGAGGTGTAGAGAAGTGCCTACCCCTCCTCCCGTAGAAGTCATTGCACCATCGACATGTAGAGACCAAATGGGTGGATTTAGTTCGACCTCTCTAGGGAGGTTAACATGATATACTACAAAGTCTGCCAAAACTTATGCTTTTATAGCTGTTTGGTTTTGAAAAGTGACATCAAACTCTCATAACTTAATGGCCCATTTGGTTAATCTTCCCAACGTGTCCAATTTTGACAGTACCTATTTCAAGGGTTGGTTTTTCAAGATAATGATAGAGTGGGACTAGAAGTAGAGCATCAACTTCCTGGCTGTTGTGACTAAAGCGAGGGCAAACCTTTTGATTTCAAGATAGTTGTATTATGAGCCTTGTAGAGCTTTGCTAATATAATATACTGGCGTGTGTGGCCATATCGAGTCGACACCAGGATATAGCTGATTGTTGCCAACAAGATCGGTAAACAAATGTACAAGACTTCCTTGACCTCAGGCTTGGCAAGCATCAAAGGTGTTGATAAATATTGCTTTAAGTTGACCAAAGCCTAGTCATACTCTTTCGCCCACTGGAACTTTCTTGCATTTTTGAGAATTTTGAAAAATGGCAAACTTTTATTTGCTAATCAAGCGATGAACCGTCCCAGCACTATGATCCTCTCGACCAACTTCTATACGTTCCAGACTGTTCTAGGCATTGAGATATCCTGAATTGCCTATATTTTTTACGAGTTTACTTCTATACCTCTTTGACTAACCATGTAGCCCAAGAACTTCTTTCCTCATACCCCAAATGTGCATTTCTTGGGGTTAAGTTTCATGCCAAATGCTCTTAGTATGGAGAAAGTATGGCTGAGGTCGGCTCAGTAATTTTTTTCTTTTTCTATCTTGGCAATCATGTCATCGATATAGATCTCCATCATCCGCCCGATCTCATTCTTGAACATAAAGTTCACCAATCTTTGGTATGTTGCACCTACGTTCTTGAGGCCAAAAGGTATGACCAGGAAACAATATAATCCATTATGAACCACAAAGGAGGTCTTATCCCTGTCTTCATGGGCCATAAAAATTTGATAATACCCTTGAAAAACGTCCATAATACTCAAAAGATCACACTGCTGCTGAGTCGACCAATAAATCTATTCGAGGCAGTGGGTAAGGGTCTTTAGGACAAGCTTTATTCAAATAAGTGAAATCATTAAACATTCTCCATTTGTCCTCATTCTTAAGGACAATAACTACATTATATAGCTAACTAGGATATTGAATTTCTAAAATGTGACCTGCCTCTAAAAATTTTGTTGACTTCTTCCTCGATAATCTAGCACCTTTTTGCATTGACAGTTCTAGTCTTCTACTTGACTGGCTTAAATAAAGGGTCCACATTAAGGTGGTGGACGATGATACTGGGGTCGATTCCTTGGAGGTGAGCAACTTTCCAAGAAAAAATATCAATGTTTCTTCTGAGGAAGTCAACCATCAAGCATTCCATGTTGCTTCCTAAATTGGTCCCAATCTTTGTAGTCTTGTCAAAATTCCCAAGCTCAAGCTCGATGATCTTGAATTCTTCAACTAGTTTAACACTGGTTTCTTCGCACTTCTTCTTCTTACTTTTTTGTCCCTCTTTTGGTTCTGTCATTGGGACATCCCCTGAAGGTTTTAGTTTAGGTTGAGTCTTTTGTTCATTTGCCTTAACTGAAATAGTGTAGCATCACCAAGCCTCCTTTGCATTGCACAACAATTCTCCCATTTTTGCAGTTATTGGGAACTTGACTTTTATGTGGTAGGTCGAGACAATTGCCCTAAAGTCTTTCAATGAAAGCCTTCCAATTATAGCATTGTAAGTAAAAGATGCGTCGACCACTAGATAATTGACCATAAGTGTTTGCCTTCAAGGTGCTTTGGCGAATGAGGTAGACAAAATAATGGATCCTTCGGGAATGATCTCGAATCCTTCAAACCCAACCAACAAGTTGCGGACCACATCGAACTTAAGCTCCCCTATATTCATCCTTTTTAAAGTTGACAAGAAAATTATGTTTGCGGAGCTGCCATTGTCAAACAGGACCTTTCTCACCTCAAAGTTTACAATCTTAACTAATACGATAAGGGGGAAATCAAGTTTACAATATGTACTTGGGTGCTCAAGGTGTGAGAGGTCAGAATCAAAGAAAAAGATAGGCTCTGCACTGGTGGAGAGTTGAAAAATTATTTCGACTGCATTGAATTTAGTTGATTCCAATCTCTGTTGATTCTGCCTTCTTGCCATTTTGGAGTTTCCCCTAATGGTCCCCTTATGATGGTATCAATCACACCTTAGAGGGGTGGTCACTAATCATCAACTTATCTTTTCTCTTTGTCTTCTCTCCATGGACTGACCGACCTTTCTCTATGGAGAGTTGAGTCGGTCCAGCCCATCTCTTAGGTGTCCTTGCCGAATGAGTCGTTCAATTTCATCATGTAGATTGAAGCAATTTCTATGTCATGTCCTTTTTGCCTGTGGAAGTGATAATATTTCTTAGATCTCCTCATGGCCTCGATTTCAATCAACTTTCTGGGCTTTTTAAGAAGGTCGTCATTCTTGATGGAGAAACAAGACCTCTTTCCTAGCAGTGTTCAGTAGGGTATAGTTGTGAAACCTCTTAACTTGGGATCAGTGGCCGTCTCTTTGTTGTTTGTCATCCTTCTCCTTGCCCTTCTTCTTTTCATTCTCAGGGTTTTCATATTTCAGTCTGTTCACATCTTCTTGGGTTGTATACCTCTCAGCAAGGTTGAGCAGCTCCTCCATCAACCTTGGTCTTTCCCTAATGAGGGCATTGGCACATTCTGTGTGTCTGAGACCAAGGAGCAGCACATCGACCAAGAACTTGATCTAGGGACTTTCAATTTTTAATACTTTAGTGTTAAATTTGGTAAAGAATCCTGCAAGTGATTCTCCCTCATTTTGTTTCATCATGTGCCAGTAAGTGTGGGGGAGTTTTGCTTTCCTTCTACTAGCAAACTGGTGGAGGAACTTGTCACAAAACTGATCATAAGAGAAAATGGATGCTAGTTCCAAGTTTACAAACTAATCAAGTGCTATTTCTTTAAGCGTGGTGACCAACATCTTGGCATGAATATACTCACTGTGCCCATAGAGCTGCATGATATGCTCGAACTGGAGTAAGTGCTCATTTAGGTCAGTTGAACTATCATATTATGGCAAGCCAGTTGGAATCTTTACGTTAATAGCTATGTACTCGTTGATTATCTCTTGGGTAAATGGTGGGTCCCATTTGCAAAGAAGCCATTGTAAGATGTCATGTCCATGGTTCTTTTCTGTGTTTCACCTCAAAATCTCCTAGAGGCATTTGTTTAACTGCTTGACTTGGTGCAATACGTCTTCCCATTCTTCCCTATCTACTTGTGATAGGTTTTTGTTTGGTTGAGGTCTTTATCGCTCGACCCAATCACGCCGCTAGGCTTGAATGGTCGAGTGAGATATTCCATAGAGTCAGCTACTTCTTCTCGAGGATGTGGGTTGGTTTTTTCTTGCGGGAATCAACTTGGACCATTATCACGTTGATTAGGTGGGTGACATGGCTCATGCCTTGCCCCATCCTCTCTCCGGGGTCTTTCATCGTGTTGAGAGAGATAAGGGGTGGCATTGGCTGCTCCTCCAGATTGGTTATTGTGCTTCTGCAGAGCTATTAACAATTGAGCTGAGATATGGGCTGATATTTGCTCAATTATTATCTAGATAAGTTGTGGCATAATCAAGGTTACTACTTGCTTAGTCTGAGAACTGGATCATGCCATCTTGCTCTTGCTAGGGAAGAGGATGAGGGATTAGGGACCTTCTAATCTTTTCTCTTTCTGAAACGGCTCGCCTAGTGTTTACCGTTTTCTCAGGTTATAGACTCTAGAAACCACAGATGGTGCTAAATGATGATGGTAAGATCTAAATAGCAACGGATGGGGCTCTGGCCCACTATAGTCGACCAGATAATAGGCTTTAGAATTTAGATGAGTACTTGGATAGAGGCGGGTTGAGTCCTGCAACTAATCAACACATGTCAATCTAGCCAAGGAGGCCCTTGGCTATGATAATTTGATGCTTAAGTCAGTGTAAATTGACCAGAATATGGAGCAAAGAGTGAGAGCCAGAGAGTGAACGTACCTCTTATGAGGGGTTGCAATAGGGTATTTATAATCTCTTGCAAAAGGTGAAAATATCTATGATGTCCCTACCTATGCAGTGAGCGCCTTTGTCTTTATCTGATGATGTTTAGGTCTTCTTTTGCTTGAAAACCTTCTATAGGTTAGAGATAATAATCATCAATTAATGAAATTTTTTTAATTGAACTAAAATACTCAAAATTCTAAGAAGTTGCCATTTGGCTAAAATTGCACAATTAGAATCAAAATTGCATAATTATGAGTCACACACCGTTGTGCTATATATAATAGTACTTGCATGTGCAAGGTGCGATACACCAAAAATAATTCTAAGATTGAAATAATTTATTTTATTTTGTGTGATTAAAAGATGAATTGTAATTATTTTTAGTATTTAACAAAAATAATATAAATATTTCAATTAAAAATATTATATTTGAAGATAATTTATAGTTAAAAAAGTTATAGAATATCAAGAATTGCTAATTCTAAGTTTATAAATTATATAGAAATTTATAAAATGACAAAATTTAAAATAAACAAATAAATAATTTAAGAAAATAAAAATAGCTCAGAATATTTTACTAAATACACTTTTAAAATTATATATACATATACTTATACTTATATATTTTGATATGATAAATAAGCAAATGATTTTTTCTTTTTAAAAATATAAAGCCTTTTTTGTATGATTTCTTAATAATTTGGAAGTAACCATTACATTGTCATGGCATTTGAGTTTTAAATGTTAAATACTTTTCATTAGAGTAAATATATGACCTCTTTGTGCTTTATCTATGAATATAAATAACTTACATGAGGTTATTAATTATTTGATAACTAATTCAATAAGTAGATTGCAACATACAATTTTATAAGCTAAAATATCTCTTAATATTCCATATAACTCTAATAAGTAATATTTATTTATTTTTATTTATATATGTTGTTATTTTATTATTTTCAAAACTACCAATTAACATATATTATGTACATGAATAATATAATAAGTAAATTTTTAATATTAAATTCAAAACAAAATATCAATCTCTCATAGTTTCTTTTATAGATGTGGCACCCCACTCAAGATAACTCTTAAGCTGAGATGTCACCAGTTCAATCTTAAATCTAACCTACAAGACAGTCAATAAGCCCATCAAACATTTTTCAAAATTTATTAGAGACAGCAACGAATTAAATCTTAAGCAAACTTCAACAAAAATGCTATTTACATGCCATAGCTGATCCCATAACATTTGGCATAATATATACATACAGCAAATATTTAATTCAAACCTAACATATCACAATGTCTCTAAGTTATAACAAAATGCCCAAGTATACCCATAAGCATATACATGCATCTATTCTATAACACAATGTATTCGCCGATCTAACATGGAGTCCAAGCCAATCACCTAGTCCCTATCTGGGAAAAACATGAATAATACAGGAGGTAAGTCCAAAGGATTTAGTGAGGGATAATTTCAACAAGCAGTATGATATATCGAGGAAGAATCAACTCAACAAATCATCAATTAATAGTCAGAATAGGAACATATCAAGAGATTATAGTCAGGATCAGATTACAAGCAGTCAGGGTACAGTCAAGTAAAACAGACCTAATTAACCGATGCAATTCAATAGATCATAATAGAACATATGTTCCAGACACTCCTTATTCGAGTTAGTTAGTCTTACCTAAGCATCACATCTTGATCACGATAGATGCCTAGGAGTACTCCTAGCACACCACTGATGCCCAAGAGTATCCTTGGCACATTGTCGATACCTAGGAGTATCCCTAGCATATCGTTGATACTTAGGAATATCCCTAGCATATCACTAACACCCAGGAGTATCCCTAGCGTATCCCATTTACCCAAGCATTCTACTAGGATTGGCATTCGGCCCAAACATATCTCAGCACACATATGAAAACTAATCAAACTAATTTGCTGACAAGGCAACAAAACAACGTAAAACAGAACAGTCTCAAATAACTTACAGAACAGTCTCAAATAAACTGAACGAGACCAAACATACAACAAGCAGAACGAGTTCAAATTGATCAAGACAGTGTGAGTTCTTGGCGCCAGAATAGATAGGCTAAATTCTTATCAGGAACAAATTCAAGAAAAGAAACCTCACAGAGGTATACGCTAGGGATTTCCCCCTGGGTATCAATGGTATGCTAGTGACTTTTCCCTGGGTATCGAGCGGTGTGCTAGAGATTTCCCTTTGGGCATCGCTGTGCGCCATACGGTCCATATGGGCACAACCATATAACAAGCTATCACGCTTTGGTAAAAGTACATGTTTGATTGGTATGAGGTGAATCTAATATGCATATCTTGTCTTGATTTATTGGAATGTATATGGTAATTGGGCTTACTTGATCATACTTCTTTCTTAATTGTTTGAAATATGTTCTTAGAGCAACAAGGCATGAGAGATTCATATTTGCTAAACTTGTTAGTACTTGTATCTTGATCGTTCGTGTTTTAAGGTATCATTATTATTTGTTGCGATTTTCTTTCCTTGACAGATCCCTATTGTTCACTGTTATATGTATCCCTCACTAAGTCTTTGGACTTACCCCCATTTTTATTTCTTTATCTCCTCAGACAGGTTTGAGTGAATGATTTGGACTCCTGAGTTGGGCTAGAGAAATACTTGTGTAATAGAACATGTACTTATGTATGTTAATGAGATCTTTTGAATGTTAACTTTGGTTTAGAGATGTTGTGATATGTCATGACTAATATTGTAGACTTCAGGCCTGTAAATATTTGTTAGATGTAAGAAATTGAATCCTGGAATGCACTTAATGGGTTGTTAAGTTAATTAAGTTTTTTTGAAATTTTTGCTGCTTTTGATAAGTTAAGTTTGAAATCTTTTGGGCTTATTGCTTGTTTATGGGTCTCAATTAAGATTAAATTGGAGTAATATCTTAGTTTAGGGCTTATCTTGAGTAGGGTGTTACAGGTGGTATCAGAGTTTAGATTTTGAAGACCTAGGTGAACATGAGAATGATTGTGGTGATTGGAATTGATGGATTTACTAGAGATTGAACTTAAATTGGGAATCATCTAGGATGCAAACACTTGGGATAAGGAAAACCTGAGTTGTTGTAGGATTTGATCCTAGGATATGATTCTCAAAATGTGGAATTTTTGGTTAATAGAGACTAAGCGTGATTTTTGGAAATGCTTCATATATGTATGCTTGAGGTAAAGAATACCCGAATCATGTTAGGATATGATTTTGGAATGTAAAATTTTAGGATAGGAAAATATGAGGTTTTATTGTGAACTTAAATATGGGGTTGAATAAGTAATAAACTTTTGGGATACTGCTTGACGTTAAGGAAGTGAGTACCTTAGGATGAACAAATTACTGCTATGTATTTACAGAAGGAAAATTTGGTTATGTGGAAATATAGAAAGGAATCATCGCATGTAATATTACATTTGAGGATGTCAGCTAGGTTGGTTGATAGCTTACATATTCTTAGGAACTACTTAGTAGCCATTCTGATAGTATTGATATCTAAATGCACGTTGTGGGTTAGTTGATCCTGATCTTGTTCTCCAAAGCTAGGAACTACGATACGATAGGACGTGACATCACTATAACATCCACAAACATGAACGTGATCCTTAGTCGACTAAATCATAGCGGATGATCATCAGCCAATAAAGCTAAAACCCTTGAAGGTCGTAAGGAAAACGCTCTAATTAGAAGATCTCCTGGTAAAGAACTGAAGATGATGTTAGATCTCATTTTCCTTTTGCTAATAGGTCCGAAGGTATATAGACTTGTAGTATGATAGAGGACCTTATAACCTTATTGATGAGCAAATTGGGTTAGAAATCTTAGGAGCATGATAGAGACCATCGAAGGATAACCTCGAGGGATTTCTAGAGTTTTACCCACTCAACCACCGATAAGGATTGACATAATAGTAGTAAGAGCTTGACAAAACACACCGAGTTAGGAGTTAGAATATCTTTTTCCTCATAAGCTAGTTAACCTATAACAAGCACTCAAGTTTGTTTAAGGTCGAAACTAAGGATGTGATACGATACATAGAAAATTGCCGTATTGTTAGGATTGATTTATAATGATCTTATTGGGAACCTTTTAAATTGAGGAAATAGCCATATTTCCTATGTGTTTAGGCTATGATCTCACAGACATTTAAAGAAATGATTATACCTAGGTTACGGACAATTAAGTATGACCATAAAATATGTCAAATACAAGTTCTTGGCATTTTTCTTATTGGTATCAGTAAGTGCATTGATGAGATTGACTAAGGAAATGCTAGATGCATATGAGCTTCGTAAAAGAAATTTGGATATATGAGGATAATCTCATACACCTTCAGAAAATATAAGTCATAGAACAACATATCTTACTTATGTTTAGGAGTATTGAAATGGTGATTACTTTAACGATATAGAGATATCATTTAAGAGTGAAAGAAGAGGAATTCTTGTGGATTGTAGAATTACTGGTAAGGTATGATTTAGGTCAATCTAGGAATGACAAACACTTTGGGTTTAAAAATGAAATTAATGTGCTTGGCAATTGGCGAGATAAATAAAGGATAGTTATAAGTATCACCGGGATAAAAGAGGAACATGTAGTTGAGAGTAATATATAAGTTTTGAACATTAGATATAGTTTGATTCCGCATATTTTAATCTTATCTAGCATGTGAGTTGAACTTGACTACTCCTCAAGGTAACTATCATGTAAGTGCAAACTTATAGAGTCAATAGCCTTTTGTGATCGTAGTGGTTTTGTGGGCTGTTGGGAAATCCTTAAGTATTGAGATGACATGTGATTGAGGCTACATGGAAAGCAAATAGCAGGATCTAGTGGAGAACATAGGATGTAAACTCGGGCCTATGCCCTGATAGAAGAAAAAACACCGGATCTCAACAAGGTGATAGAAAGTATGATTTCTATTTTTGAAATCTATGATAATGCCTTATATGATCTCGGTGTTTTACATTCATTCATATATGTCACATTTCCTTAAAGTAAATGTGCAACCTGAGACTATGGCTTCTTGAATAGAGGTTCAGACACCGTGAATCGAGATTGCCAAGATGACGATTGAGGACAGAGTATATCCAGCCAATCACATACATATGCCTATCCAAGAGTATGATATGATACTCCAAAGGGATTGGCCGTATCGTCATCAAGCACAAGTGAACTGCTACACCAAATGTGTCACTCTAGGATATGAGATACCAATACCATAATGCCATCTGTAGCTAACACCTCCCTGATGCCAGTTGTATTTGCACTAGAGATCAGAAATATTATAAGGAAAGGCGAACAAGAATCCTTGGTGCATCTTATCAACAAACCCCGAGATCCAGTTTAAAGTCAAAGAAGTGGAAATGGTAGTGGAATACCTAAAAGTATTCCTAAAAGAAGTGAGATCAATAGCCCCTACCTATATAGAAGAATTATATAACCTTCGGTAGGGGCAAGAATTTTCTCAAACTGGAGTTGAAGCTAGAGTGCTACCAGTTGAAGACTAGAAAACCACACAAGGAACCTATGCATGCTCTCGGAACCTAAGAGAGCATCAGTTACATGCAAAATTTAGTTGGTGCAGGCCTTGAATAAAGAAGGTGGCTTTTCTTGGGCATATTATATCCCAAGATGAGGTAGAGGTTGATCCCTCTAACAAAGAGGCGATACTCAACCTAAAGAGATCGAAAACATGATAGAAGTTCGTAGTTTTCTGTATCTTGTCGGCTATTAAAGAATAATGTGAAGAACTTTTCTGAAATAGCTAACACATTGACTAAAGTAATTCATAAAGGTCAACCATTTGACCAGAATGAGGATCTGAATATGAGACAGCATTGATGGATGAAAATTCTAGAAGATTGCAATTTCTCCATCACTTATCACCCAAAAAGGCAAATGTAGTGGCCAATACCTTGAGCCGAAGGACTAAAATGGCTCACTATTATATATAGCATAGTTGTGTGCTTATCTAAATGTGCAATTTTGATTCTAATTGTGCAATTTTTGCCAAATGTCAAATTTTTACAATTTTGAGTATTTTATTTAGTTAAAAAAACTATTAGTTGTTAATTATTATCTCTAACTGATATGATTGTATATTATCTCTGATTTTCTTTAATCCAAAATTGAAAATGTATTTGATAATCTTTATTTGGTAGAGGATTTGATATTATCTATATGATATTATATATATTGATGAGAAAATATCAAAGATTTTTAGATGTATTAAAACTCTTATACTTTATATACATAAATACAATTAAAAAAAAAAAAAAAACACATCCAAGTCTCAAATAATTCTCATTCAATCTTCCAATTTCACATCTTGAAGAAGAGAAATTACAAAGTACCTCCATAAGAACTTTTCTATATAAGTAAAGAAAAATATATTGCTATTTAGTTATATTCTTCTATTGATTTTGTTGAAGAGGTTTTAATTGTATGTTCTTTTGTTATATGAAATTGATTAACTTTAGGTATTGATGTAATTTATGTGCAGGATAGAGAGAATTCTATGAGAATAAAAAAAAATATTGAATATTTATGATTGGTTTACATCAGAATCAGGAGGGTTTTTTTTTTTATTTAATGATATTATCTTTTAACGTATTTAATTTATGAGTTTTGTGAAATAGACAATTTACTCAATTATAATAATATTTTTTTATTAATTAAAGATCATATTTAATGATTTTTGTCTATTTTATGATTATCATTTTATTGTAATAATAAAAAAGAATTTTATTTAAATATTAATATATGTAAATAAGTAGGGAATTGTTTGTATTTATCAATGAAACTTGGCGAATGTAATCAAATTTTGATAAAAATATTTACTTGAGCATATAGTGACTAAGGATGATGGGCAGTAGTAAGGAGGCCTATTTTTTAATCCTTAGAACTAATTTTAAGCATATTTTATTATTAATTTATTTGAAAAATAGGAATTATTTGAAATAAAATTATTTTAAAATTATTTCAATATTAAAATTATTTTTGGTAAATTGTACCGGGCACATGCTAGTATATTATATATAGCACAATGATGTGGAACCCATAATTATGCAATTGTGATTTTAATTGTGTAGTTTTGGCTAAATGACTAATTCTTAGAATTTTGAGTTTTTTAATCAATTAAAAAAATTTCATTAATTGATGATTATTATATCTAACTAATATGATTGTATCTTATTTTTAATTTTTTTCATTCGAAATTCAAAATATATTTAATAATATTTCATAATTTTTATTAAAGAGCTAGAAATTTGAGAAATAAATAATTATAAATTAACTAATATATAAGAGATTGATTTGTCAAAATCTTTAAAATTTAATTATTTTACAATAATATTTTTTAGGTATGTAAAATATTTTTAGATAAAACTATATATATAGAATATGACAATTTATTTAATTTGAATAATATTTCAAATATAAAAAGTTGCTTCCTGCAACAACTATAATCTCTGAGCTTTATTTAATAGAGAACTCATTTTCAATTATTTGGAATAAGTTCTTTTATATTGGACATGTATATAATTGACATAATTGAAAATTTTCAAAAGCTTGATAAATGACTACTTAAATAGCAAATAATATCGATTTTCATATTTTTCAAGATATTTAGTTAAACAATTTTATAATTATATCACCTACCTTATTTTAATAATTTTGCTTATAATAATTCTTAAAAAGTACTTTTACATGGATATAGTGATGTCACATAAAAAAAGTTTGACTGAAAGTAAACATCCATTTAATTATCTGTACATATCTATATATTTATAAAAGAAAACTTATATATAATAGAGTGATATTTTATCTTGAATTGAATATTGAAAATTTACTTATAATTTTATTCATGTACATAATATAAGTTATTTGATAATTTTAAAAATAATAAAATAACTACATATATAAATTAATAAATATAAATAAATTTTACTTATCATAGTTATATAGAATATTAAGAGATATTTTAGTTTATAAAAATTGCATGTTACAAGCTATGTACTGAATTAATTATCAAATAATAACCTGATGCAATTTATTTTCATAAATAAAGTATAAAGAGGTTTACATATTTAGTTTAACAAAAATACTTAACATTTAAAAATCTCAAATGTCATGAAAATTATAACTGTAACTTCTACATCATTAAGAATTCATATTAAAAAAAATTATATTTAAAAAAAAGTTATTTGCTTACTTATCATATCAAAATATGTATATATAAATATATATATATATCTAATTTAAAAAGTATATTTAGTTAGATATTCTACTCTACTTTTATTTTCTTAATTCTTTCATTTATTTTTTTAAATTTATCATTTTAAAATTTATAAACTTAGAGTTAACAATTCTTCATATTTCACAACATATTTAAGTACAAATTATCTTCAAGCATAATATCTTTAAATTGAAAGATTCATATTATTTTATTTAATTAGTAATAGATTTTGTTTTTTTAGATACTAAAAATAATTACGATTCATTTTTAATCACATAAAATAAAATAAATATTATTATAAAACAAATTATTTCAATATTAAAATTATTTTCGGTACATCGCACCGGGCACATGCTAGTACATATAATGGTATAGATAGGATATATCATGTGAAGCATCTGGATAATACTAATTTTACTTGAGAAAGGTAGAACATATGCCATTGCTACTAATTCTATCCAAATCAAAATAAAGTGGGAATTTGATTATCTAGAAGTATAATAAATAATCCCAGAAATAGAGAATTAAATATAGGAATTTAAAGTTTAGGATTACGGCGTTATCATATAAAAGAACTTGATCAGCTACAATATTTTATCAAATTATTTTCAACAAATTGGGTTATTAATTATGAGTCTACGTGAATCACAAATTTCTTCTGAAACTTTTACGATCCAACCCTAAATTAATCAGACCACTATATTCTTATGTAAATTAAAGCACCACTTGGGTGATTATTGGAGCCATACAAGCATGTCTTTATCTCACATGCAAATTAGTATATGGACTAAGTATGACAGATTAAAGACCAATTCTCCTACTCATTACGTCCTTGGTCTCGCTTTTTCAAGGTTTATTAAGGTCTAGAATTTACCTAAATGTTGATATAATTAGATATACAAACCATGAGTAAAAGACATAACTCATAAATTTATTCAAACTAAAAGATGAAGAATTAAACAGTCAAATAACCAGAACAAATGTATCGTAATCCTAAACATAAGGAATTAGTTCTTGATTGTTTATAAAAATATAATTAAAAATAACTCTATCATAAACTACAGAATTAAAACAAAAATTGAAAAGGAAACAAATATGAGACTTCGACTAGCCAAATCTTCACTTTTGCTCTTTTCTTTCCTTTAACTTTTGATGAAATTTGGTCGGATGCAAAATAAATTATGCAATCAATCTTGTAAGTGAATGAATTGTAACATTTAATAAAGCGATATGTATGTTATTCTATCGTTAATTGATCCCTAAACTATCTTTTTAAGGTTTTTTAGGATTTAAAGATGTATTTGACTATTGATCAGACCTAAAGATGGGAATAGGTTAGGCTACTCGCCAGGGGATTATAGCCTAGCCTACTTATGCCCAATTTGGCCTAGTCTATTTAATAAAAATGCCAAGTCAAGACTTAAAAAATAGGCTTTTTAACTAAATATGCTAGACTTAAACTTTTCTAAAAGCTTGCAAAGTCTAACAGTCTAGCTCGTTTATCCTTCTTTATTTAAAAAAAAACACACAATATGATATTAAATAGCTAATTGTATTTGATTTTTTTAATTAGTCCTTATGGAATCCTTTATGTTTGTTAATATTAGTTTTTGTGGAAACAATATTATTTTATACTTGTATTTGACTTTCATAATTATGCATTTGTTATTTATCATTTCGATTATTGCCTAAGAAGGTCTCTTACAAGTTTGAGCATATTAAAAACTTAGATATATGTGATGTTTAGACTTAACTGAAGCCTTAATAGAAAATAACATTTTAGGTAGGCTTTCAGAATGGGTTCATGCTTTAAAATCTATTAAAAAGGCAAGGCCTAATCTTAGAAAAAAAAGTCTAGCATAGATAATATGCTAGGCTCAAGCTTATCACTTGCGTAACAGGCCTAGCCAATTTTAGCTAAAGCCTAACCTAGCCTAGCCTATTCCCATACCTAATCAAACCATCTGGTAGAAAAAGTACTCAATAGAAGGAACAACTCAAAGGCCATCAAATTCATGGAAAATCAAGCAATTAATTTACCGAGCCTCGGGCCTCAATCAATAGCAAAGAATCCACTTAGTGTTATTTTGGAAAATAATAAACTTACCAGGCCTAACTTTCGCGATTGGCTAAGAATCCTCAAAATAATTCTGGACTCTGAAAAGAGAACTTATGTCCTTACTCAAAGTCCACCGGATACTGTTGGTGAGGATGCGACAATGAGGCCTGTGAAACATTCACTAAATGGGTAGAAGATGATCTTCAAACCCATTGCCTCATGATGGCATCTATGTCCAATGAGCTCCATAAATATCATGAGAACATAAAAAGTGCTTTTGAGATTAATGTGCACCTACAAGAGTTGTATGGAGTGCAATTGTGGCGCCCCACCCAGGGTAACCCCTAAGCTGAGGTGCCACCGATTCACACTTAAATCATAATATATGAGACAACCAAAAAGCCTAAAATTCAATAAGTTTCAAAAGGTAGCAGCATAATTCTAAACCCAAAAGAACACTACAAGGAGGGCAACATAACATACCAAAGTCTCACAATTAACATTCAAACATAACAACAATCTTAAGTCATAGAGTTACAATCAGGAGTAGTCCATATATACATATGAAACACCTAATCTATTACAAAATAGTCTCTTTGGGCCAAACCATAAACCCTCAGTCTTCACTTAGTCCTGTCTAGGAAGAGAACAAAGACTTAGTGAGGGTAAATACAATAAACAATTAGAGAAAAATTGTCAAACAAGTAGCAATTCAATAGATTTATCAATAAGCAAGACTTTACAATTAGAAACACGATTATATAGAATATAATTAATAAAAAATACAATAAATAGAACATCTCTGTCCTTATTGATCCCTGAATATAGTACAAACAGAATCAAACAGAAAACCCAAAGCATAATATACATAATAGATTCTCCTTATTTCTCTGTTAACCCAAGCATAACAACTTGTCCCAAGCACTCGGCCCGTTAATTATTCCCTTATGACAATACAAGTGATAAACAAATGTCAACAAGGCCATACAACGATATGCAGAACAATTTCAATTAAAAGTACAAAAAACATGATTTGGTCGGCAAGACCCAAAATCAATGCAATGAAGGAAAAACCGACAAGGCTATAGGGTATCAAGGACAATAAGAGTTTTGGGCACCAGAACGAGTACAATCAATTTCAATGAATAGACAAACAAAGAATAGCATCAGAATGAGCATAATCAAGTACTACAAATAGGCACAGATAATCATAGACAAAGAAATAGTTTATTTCCTAGAAGAACAGATATGTTAGACCCTCACCTTAACTTCCACAAGCAATCCAATCCTTATCCTACTGTCTGTCGAATCCCGGCTCCTCGTCACCTAATCAAAAGAATGGACTTATCGTTAAAATACTCATTTTAACCTCATAAACAATAATTAAGCCATTTATACTCCTAATATCGATTGTTTTATAGTTAATACAATATTTTAAGGCTTGGTCCCAAAAATATCATAAGGTGTCATGCTAACTATGCCATTAACAAAGGCCATATTCGCTCCGATTAATGAATCAAATTCAAGTTCTTATTTTACAATTATCCTTGCAACATTACACAATGTCAATTATAACGATCAAATTACAATTAATAAGTCAATCTGTGACTTAGGTCTCAAGTACATAAAATTAGGGTTTTAATCAACTAATATAACTTAATTAACCAAGGTTTACATATAATATTAAAAATTTAGGTCCACTAAGCTTTATATATAATGTATTTCAAAGGTCCAAATTATATCCTTCCGTGTGTTTCAAAATATAGGAAATGAGCAAAATTAACAAGAATAATACAGGTCATGGGTGTTAATCCTAATTCCAACTATTATACCAAAATTTAGTTTTTGGAATTCAATCACCCTAAACCAATGTCACACACACGATTGCCACGTCGAGATAAAAAATCTATCTCAGAGTTGCTGCTGAAGTTGATCACCACCACCACCACTACTGTTAAATGCATTTCAGTGAGAGCAAAAGAACGCCTAAGTCAATTTTTCAAACGACCGCCAAATTACTTGTCAATTGGAGCTCCGATCATCTCAGAACCACCACTTCCGCCGGCTCCATTTCTTTCCAATTTTGCCTCTGCCGGTGGTCCAAATTGAGAACTAAAGATGCCAAAATACTCCCCAAGCTGAACTACCAGAACCACTCCCTGGTTTCAAGTTTCTGTCTTTGCTCCACAGCGTCCGCCGTTCACCACCGTCACTCAACTTTGAGCTTCAATTTCTTGGTGGCCAACATGTAGATTTGGGTTGCATGTGGTACCAATGTGTTCCCAAGGAGGTGAGGAGGATTTTGGTCAAATTGGTTTTTGGGTTTTGGCCATCATCGGAGATGATGGAGAGGGTGTTGGAGTGGAAATGAAGAAAAATGGTGGGGGAGAGAGGAGGGAATGTATTAAAGGGAAGTTTTTGGCACTTACACATTGACCACAGCATTTTCTTTCAGCTTCCAATTGAGTCCTTCAGCTAGTGAGTGTGTAAGATTGACCCAGTTGACCAAGAAAAATTTCACTTTAGCCCCTAAAACTATTGTCTTACATTCAAATAGTTTACAAGGCCAATCTAATTGGCTTGCTGGACACTATTCCAACATTATATTCCTCATGATTCGACCCACTACAAAATCTACAAGTCTTTTGTTTGGCATCTCAAATTGGACTTTTGGTTGTTTCACGACTGAATCACTTTCTCTATCAGCAGCGATTCTGAGTTCAAAAACTTTCCCTTGCTTGCCCTTTCTCTCATTTGCATGTACCTCATGGAGTTTTTGTACCGCCCTCAAGGCTCTTTCTAAGGCTTTCTTGAAGTTAGACTGTTCGTAAGGCATAAGGGTTTGTCGTATTTCAGATCTTAATCCTTTAACAAATTTTGCAATCCTACACCCTTTTTTTCCAATATCTACAAGGAGTACTGAATCAATCTACTGAATCTAGCTTCGTACTGCCACACTGTCATATCCCCTTGGGTAAGACCCTCAAATTCCTATTTTTGGGCATTTCTCACTTCTCATAGTATAAATCTATCCATAAATTCCCATACAAAGTTGTCCCAAGTACAAGGTATTTCTTATATTCCCATCATTGACCTACCAAGGTCCACCATTGATCGGCAGCTCTTTCCAACATATGGACGCCACGTATAAGTTTGAGGTCATCTGGGTAACCTAATATTTGGAAAATATCTTCGACCTCTCTGTCTAAGCTTCTGCCTTGTGGTGATCTGATTCACCCATAAACATTGGGGTGTGGAACTTAAGGAGATATGTTGAAGTTCCAAACTTTGGAGACTCTTCGCTTCTGTTAGGGTTATTCAACTGACCTTGTTGCTGATGCAATTCCATAAATTACTGCCACATTGCAATCATCAACTATAATTTCTTCTCTCACTGTTGAATGCACATATGGGTCTCGTGTCCCTTCCGCAGCACTTGTTGGACGTCTTCGTTTTGAAGTACATTCTTCTAGATTTTCTCGACCAGATGAATGCATTTGATTAAGTTTTTGTAATTCCATTTAATAAGTTCCAGAGCTCTATAGTTGCAGACTAAACTTATCTGTAATATTTGATAAAATGTTTATCAATTAGTATCTAATTTTGTTAGTTCTTATTGCGCAAGGTTCAGGATATATATACATAATTTTTTTTAACCCAAAACATATCAGATCTGGATTAGTATCAACATTAGATGTTCACTTATTTCTTACTTGACTCATTCCACGTATGGTGGTGTCTATAAGATGGTTATTAAACTAACGAATAGCCTAGTGAACGTTTACTGATGTTGGCATCTACAGTTATTGTTCTAAAAGTAATCTCATTAGGCATAGTTATATATGTATGTATCTGGTGGTCTTTTCTCATTTCCTTTTTTCTGTTCTTATTCCTTGTCTATATCCCTTAGAATTATCTTTCCTCCCTGCAGATCTTCAAATTTTATTTCCTTTCTATTTACGTTCAGATCTACTATTTTCAAGGAGTCCCAAAAGGTATTAATTGGAAGAACCTAAGAAATTTTGTACCTTTGATACGTTTTCTAGCCATATTTGATTACCTATAGCCTTAATTCTGATAGGTTTAACCCCTAAATGTTCGGGATGCCAAACATAGATGTAGCATATTTCATTCCTTGATTCCAAAAAATTCTTAACATGATCACTACAACTCAATCCCTAGTGTTCAGATAGTTCTCTATGTATCATATCTGCAATTTCCATAAAAGCTTAAGTTGACACTCTTCGCATCTGCTCAATTCATAATATCTATTTTACAAGTGGAAGATAGTTCTCAATCTAACTCCTCCCTGAATTTTCATTTTATTGTAACACTTCTCTAATTTCAATCTTAAACAACTTTAGTACCCCAACTTGATAAGTTCCATCGAACTCTTACTATTATTCTACTAATCCTTATTAGTAATGCAAGATACTTCATAAGTAAGCAGATACTTATTTCTCTTGTTCATCAAATTATTTCAAACATCAAACTGCACCTTATTACTCAGTCATTGCCTTTATGTTTCACTTGTGCAATCATTTCAATGGTTTCCCATGTAACCATGTTGTTCAAATCACACTATCCCTTTGTTCTTTAGGTTCCTTACTTTGATCGTCAATCATGTTGCAATTCTTTTTGTAGACTCTCTCTCTTACCAAGTTCTTGAGGAATTGTATCATATTCCTGGTGCTACATCTTTTTTCCCATAATTCCTATTTGAGGAATTGTATCCTATTCCTGGTGCTACATCTTCTTTCCCGTAATTCCTATTTGAACTCTGAGTTTCATATCCTTATCTAGTGTTCTCTTTTAGGTTGTTTGTACTTATCGCATATCCTATATTTAGTTTCAGGCCCCTTTTCCTTGGTTCCTAGGTCTTTTCCTCCAAACTTCACCTCCTATAGCAACCAAACCTTCTTCCTTATTTATTGTCATGTTAATATCATACCCATCAAATTTCTCATCTGTAAGTACGTAGTAGGGAATTTTTCATCCCAAGTTAATCACTTTCTGACCACTACATATCTTCACAGGATGATACTTACTCATCAGATACAACTTTCACGAACATTGTTCGCACAATGTTGATTTCCGAAGTAACTCTTTTCATACTAAGTAAAATTTTTCTCAACATAGTCATCTACTCATCAAATTAAACCTTCATAGATATTGTTCACATAATGCCATAACTCTAAACAACATTATCCTTTCCAATAACTATACGTTCATATACCTGACATACTAGAAGTAAAAGGTTATATACTGGTTGGCCATCCCGATCACAATCTTTCACTTTCTTAATGTCAAGCAATATCCTAAAGGTTCATATCCTATTCAATTCCAAATTCAATTTCACAATCGAACTTCGTATTTTCGTGCCTCAAAATTTAACATTCCAAGAATCATATCGTGACACAATTGAGATATTTTTTTAACTCAAGTATACATACCCAAACAATTCTAAAGCCAAGCTAAATCTCTACTAGCCGAGAATTTCACACACCAGGGATCATATCTTAGTATAGCTCAAATTTTCCTTAAGCCAAGTGTTTACATACCAGTTGATCCCCAATTCTAGTTTAATCTCTAATAACCCATCGATTCTAGTTAAAAAAAAATCATTCCCATCTTAACCTAGGTTATCAAAAATCTAGGTTTTGATACCACCTCTGTGGCGCCCCACCCAGGGTAACCCTAAGCTGAGGTGCCACCAGTTCACACTTAAATCATAATATATGAGACAACCAAAAAGCCTAAAATTCAATAAGTTTCAAAAGGCAACAACATAATTCTAAACCCAAAAGAACACAATGAGGAGTGCAACATATATATACCAAGCCTCCCAACTAACATTCAAACATAACAACAGTTTGAAGTCATAGAGCTATGACCAGGTGTAGTCTATATATACATACAAAGCACCTAACCTATTACAAAACAGTCTCTTCGGGCCAATCTATAAGCCCTTAGTCTTCACTTAGTCTTATTTGGGAAGAGAATAAAGGATAACAAAAGTGTAAGTCTCAAAGATTTAGTAAGGAAAAATACGATAAACAGTCAAGAAAAAGATGTCGGAAGAATAGCAATTCAACAGATTTATCAACAAGCAAGACTTTACAATTAAAAGCACAATTATATCCAAACATAATTAATAATAAATTCAACAAACCAAACATCTTCATCCTTATTACTCCCTAAATAGAGTACAAATAGAATCAAACAAAAAACCTAAAGCATAATATACATAACATATTCTCCTTATTCCTCCATTAACGCAAGCATAACAGCTTGTCCCAGGCACTCGATATTCCAAGCATAATAGCTTGTCCAAGGCACTCGACCCATTAATTATTCCCATATGACAATTCAAATGATTAACAAATGCCGGAAAATTTATACAATGATATGCAAAATGATTTCAATTAAAAATACAAAAACACGATTTGGTAAGCAAGACCCAAAATTAGCACGATAAAGGGAAAGCCGACAAGGCTTAGGGTATACGGGACAATAACAAATAGGACAATAAGAGTTATGGGCCAGAGTGAATACAAACAATTTTAATGAATCGACAAACAAAGAAGGGCATCAGAACGAGCATAATCAAGTACTGCAAATGGGCACAAAGAATCTTGAATAATGAAGATAGTTTATTTCCTATAAGAATACATAGGTTAGACCCTCACCTTAACTTCCACAGGCAATGCTATCCTTATCCTACTATCCGTCTAATCCCAACTCTTCGTCACCTAATCAAAAGAATGGACTTGTCGTTAAAACACTCGTTTTAACCCCTTAAACAATAATTAAGCCATTTATACTCCTAATATCGATTTTTTTATAGTTAATACAATATTTTAAGACCCAGTCCTGAAAATATCATAAGGTGTCATGCTAACTATGCCATTAATGTTATAATACCAACAAGAGTCATATTTTCTCTGATGAATGAATCAAATTCAAGTTCCAATTTTACAATTATCCTTGCAACATTACAAAATGTCAATTATAATGATCAAATTATGATTAATAAGTCAATCTATCACTTAGGTCTCAAATACATAAAATTAGGGTTTGAATCAGCTAATATAACTTAATTAGCCAAGGTTTACATATTATATTATAAATTCGGATTCACTAAGCTTTATATATACATGCATTTCAATGGTCCAAATCATATCCTTACATGTGTTTCAAAATACAGGAAAAGGGTAAAATTAACAAAAATAATATAGGGTAATGTGTGCTAATCCTAATTCTAACTATTACACCAAAATTTAGTTTCAGAATCCAATCACCCTAAATCGATGCCACAAACACAACCACTATGTCAGATAAGAAATTAATCTCAGAGACACCGCTACGTCACTGCCACCAACTACCATCCACCACCAAAGTTGATCACCACCACCACCGTTAGGTTTATCTTAGTGAGAGCAAAATAACGCCCAAGTCAATTTTCCAAACCGCTGCCGAATTGCTTGTCAATTGGAGCTCAGATCTTTTCAACGCCACCAACTTCGCTGTTATTATTTCTTTCCAATTCTGCCACCATCGGCGGTCGAAACTGAGAATTAAAGATGCCAAGTCACTCCCGATTTGAACTCTACTAGAATCACTCCCAAGTTTCAAGTTTCCATTGCTGCTCTACTGTGTCTGCCGCTCACCGCCATCGCTCAATTTTGAGCTTCAATTTCCCAGCAGTCCACCGGTAGATTTGGGTTGCATGTGGTACCAATGTGTTCCTAAGGAAGTGAGGAAGCTTTCGCTCGATTGGTTTTAGGTTTTGGCCGATGCCGAAGAAGGCCGCTGGAGAAAAGGGATAGGGGTGCGCAGGTGGAAATGAAGAAAAATTGGGGGTGGGAAATATATTTAAAGGAAAGTTTTTGGCACTTACACATTGACCCCAGCATTTTCTTTTAGCTTCCAATTGAGTCATTCAGCAAGTAAGTACACAAGATCGACCCGATTAACCAAGAAAATTTTCACTTTAGCCCCTAAAACTTTCAAAATTTGAACAATTACGTCTTTTCCTATTTTCATTTTAACCTCCAAAACTTCATAAAAATAATAAAAATAATGATAAAATAAAATTCTACCAATTATATATTTAGGGGTGTTACAGCAATCAAGAACAATACAGGCTATTAAGAGAGCTCTTTAGGGAAGAATGATTAAAGGGGCAAGTGTCCATAACCATGGCCTTAAGATGATTGGTCTTATTGAGAAGCTTACTCAATTAGACGTGGTTATAGACAATGACCTTTATGTGGATTTGATCCTCCAATCATTACCAAGTTCATTCGATCAATTCCTTATGAACTTCAACATTTCAAACCAAAGGTTATGATTAACGAATTGGTTAATATATTTGTAACAATGGAGGTGATGATGAAAAAGGACAAGCCTTTGATGCTTGCATCCTTCTCCAAGTCTAAAGGCTCTAAAGGCAAGAAAAATGGAGGTAAGAAGAAGAAATGTTCTTCTTCGAAAAGGAAGCAACTATTGAAGTCCTCTAGAAGAGTTACGAAGAAAAAGAAAAAAGATAAAAAGGATGCCACATAATTCTATTGTGGAGAAACAAGGCATTATAAGCGCAACTACAAGAAGTACCTTGCAACCCTTGGGAAAGGTATGTTGTTCATTGAAGTGCACTTAACTACAAGTTCTTCCCCATAGGTATTGATACCGCATGTGGTTCTCATCTTTATAATCGTTACTAGACATGGAAAGAAAAAAAACGCATGGTGACATGATCATCCACCTTTGCAATGGTGCAAAGGTTGCAGTCAAGGTTGAAGGCATTGTCAAGTTGGACTTAGGGAATTCTTATATTATGTTAGATTCTTACTATTATGTACCCAATCTTGTGAAGAATATCATTTCAATTCCTATCCTAGATTCTGAAGGATATGATTTTTTTATATGCGATGGGAAATTGAAAGTAGTAACGAAAGGATCTTTAATTGCATGTGGTACTTTAAGCAATGGATTATACATATTAGATTCCCAACCGTCACTTATGCACATTTAAAGCAACAAAAGAAAATTAAATAACCAAGAAGTGTCTATCTTTGGCATGCAAGACTTGGATATATTTTTAAGAATATGATGAATAGGATAGAAGCCCTTAAAACACTAAATGTTAGTGGCATAGAGGATCTTCCTACTTGTGAATCCTATTTAAAAGGAAAAATGAACAAGATTCCTTTTGTAGGACAAACAGAGCATTCCACAAATCCTTTGGATTTAATCCATAAAGAAGCGTGTGGGCTACTAAGAGTTATTGAAAGAGGAGGCTATTCTTACTCATTACCTTTACTAATGATCACACTCGATTTGGATATGTGTATCTTATGAAGTACAAGTCTGAAACTTTTGAAAGGTCCAAAGAGTATAGGAATGAAACAGAAAAGTAACAAGGACTTAGTATTAAAACTCTTCAATCAAATTGAGAAGGGGAATACTTAAGTACTAAGTTCTTTGGTTATCTAAAAGAAAATGGGATTCTCTTAGAATGGACTCTACTCATCACACCCTAATATAATGGAGTGGAGAAAAGGAGAAATCATACCTTGTTGGATATAGTGCGTTCCATGATGAGCTTCACCAATGTGCCTATCTCCTTTTGGGGATTTGCCTTAGAATAAGTAGCGAAGTTACTAAACCTAGTACCTTCAGAGTCGGTGCTAAAAACACCATATGAGATGTGGTATGGCAAGATGTGGTATGAAAAAGTACACTTTACTCTTATCTAAGAGTTTAGAGGTCTCCTGTATACAACAAGAAATTAGTGGCAGACAAATTGGATATGAGATCCATTTTGTGTAAGTTTGTGGGATACCCAAAAGAGTTTTTGAGTTATTATTTGTATGATCCCTCAGAACAAAAGGTGTTTGTTTTAAGAAATGCCATCTTTTTGGAAAAACGAATTTCTATTGGATAGAAAAGGTGTTGTCATTGAACTTGATGAATATTTTATGAGACGGGACAAACAGATAATTATCCTAAGATCTATGAGAAAGCTACATCGGACATAGATTTGGGTCATTGGCTTGAGGCCATGCAATTCAAAATGGACTCTATGTATTCCAACAAAGTATGGACTTTGGTATATCTATCGAAGGGTAGAGTATCTATTGTTTACAAGTGGATCTATAAGCGTAAGCTAGGAGTCGATAGAGAGGTGATGACCTTTAGGGCTAGACTAGTGGCAAAATGTTATACTCAAAGACCCAATATTGACTTCGAGGAAACCTTTTCACCAGTTGCTATGCCTAAGTCTATAAGGATTATGCTTTCCATAGCCATTTACTACGACTATGAAATTTTACAAATAGATGTAAAGACTGTCTTTCTCAATGGAGATATTGATGAGAAAATTTACATGGATCAACCACAAGGTTTTACATCCAAAGGGAGTGAACAAAAGGTTCACAAACTCCAAAGGTCCATTTATGGACTAAAACAAACATCCCAAAGTTGGAACATACGTTTTGATAAGATAGTCAAATATTTAGCTTTATCAAAAAATGTATGAACTATGTGTGTGTAAAAAGGCTAGTGAGAGTTCAATTCAATTTATTGTGCTTTATGTCGATGACATTCTTCCTATTAGGAATGAGAAAAAAGCGTTTGAGGGCACTAAAGCATGGTTATCTTCACAATTCTCTATGAAGGATTTAGGAGAAGCATCCTACGTATTAGAAATATGGATCTATAGAGATAGATCAAGGAGGATGTTGAAGCTTTCCTAGATATCATACATTGACAAGATAGTAAAGAAGTTTAGTATGAAAGAATCCAAGAAGTAATTCCTTCCCATGGGACATGGTCTTCGTCTCTCTAAGTCTATGGTCTCTAAGACTGAAGATGAGAGAAAAATAATGTCCCACATACCTTATGAATCCGCTATATGAGCATAATGTATGACATTCAATGTACTAGACCAGATGTAGCACACGCTCTAAGTGTTACGAGCCTCTATCAATTTGATCCCGATGAAAGAAACTAGAAAGCCGTAAAAGCAATACCGAAGTATTTGAGAAGAACTAAGGACTTGTTTTTAGCATACGGCAATAAAGAAATGAAACTTGAAGGGTTTTTGGATTCTAGTTTCTAATCTAATGAAGATGACCTTAAATCTACCTTACATTTTATATTTTGCCTCAATAGTGGCGCGATGAGTTGGAAGAGTTCCTACAAGATACTTTAGCTAATTCTACTACTGAGGCAGAATATATTGTGGCTTCATAAACTACCAAAGAAGGTGTTTGGATGAAAAATTTTATCTAAGAGTTGGATGTAATGCCTAGCATTGCAAAGTTAGTGGTTGCCTTCTGTGACAACAATGGAGCCATTGCGCAAGCAAAGGAACCCAGATCTCATCAGTGATCCAAGAACATTTTGAGGCATTATCATTTGATTTGTAACATCATTGATAAAAGCAATATCCAAGTGGAGAGGGTAGCCTCGGAAGAGAATATATTAGATCCACTAACTAAACCCCTATCGCATAAGGTCTTTGAAAGATATTTTGAGAAGATGGGCTTAAAGGCCATGGGGAATTAGCTTTAAAGTCAAGTAGGAGATTATTGGAATAGTGCCTTATAGCCAATTAGAACTGGCATGTAAATACTACTCCAATTGTGAGACAATCTTAATTGAATGATATTTTATAAAATGACCATCTTTCTTTTGTACATTTTTGGTTTCTTCACATGTATTTGGTTGAAACCCTTAAATCATACAAGACTATAGGACTTTGTCATGCATATGATGGTGATCATGAAACAAGTCTCTAAGGATGATTTTAAACATTCCAAGTCATAGAATCTTACAAGAAAAGGCATAAAATTGGATATACTTGCACTAACAATGCATACTTCAAATGATTGGATATTGCCTAATTTCATGGGTAATCTATTTTTTATGCATGTTAGTGGGTACTTATTAGAGAACAAGTTCATTGATGGTCCACTCAGAGTATCCACTAGATAGCCATTGTGGAAAGTCGGTAATGGAGAATTCTCAAAGCTTACGATAATGCATATAATTAGTCCTTAGACTTGAGGATCCATAGTAATCTTGTGTTTAGGTCCTTATGCTTTGACTTCGCCCTGACCACTAGCAGGTCATCCGGGGTTTAGATTGGGCATGAGCTACTTAAATATGGAGGTCTGTGAGATCTAAGATGGCATCCGTTTCTTTCTTGTTGTGAAGAATGAGTGCATCTCCTATGTATTCCATAATGATCTATTCCAAAAAATCCTTGAGTAAGGTAGTATCACAATTTGAAAAATGTGTTTTCCAAAGTTAAGGTCATAAAGTGGAATCGAGTATTGGATGTAGAGACATAATTATTGAGGAGATAGGGAGCCGACAAATATCTTGCCCTAAGCTTCTTTCAGGAGATAGGAGATGGAAGGATTGTATTTGGATAGTAGGCATAAGCTATAATGGTTCATCTAGATATAAGCCATTCATCCAATTGGTTGGGCTTCATGGGCTTGTTTCTAGACATCAACCATAGAGATTGGATACTCTTTAATTAATAGAGATTAATTGAAAGAGTTATTAGTTTAAATGAATGAATTTAAACTAATTCGAATATTTTTATTTTCAAAATATCACAATGAGTTGGGAACCCACATCCAATGAATGGCTAAATTTAATGGGTCACACATAAAAGCCTAAGGAAACTCTTATTTGATAAGAGGAATTTCTAAGAAGTTAGAAAATTACCTAGTGGGTGAGTTTTGCCCCAACAGAGAGACAACAATTTGGCTAATTATTAATTGGTCATTTTGGTTTGGCTAATTTAAGGGTCAAATTGATCAAAATAATTTAAATAATTGGTGTCATATTAAACATTAATTAGTCAAGTTAACTTAAGGAGTTAAGAATAGCTCAATTAATTAACTTAAAGAATTAAGTTTATTAAATTAAGGAGTTAAATTAAATTAACTAAATAAAGAGTTAATTTAATTATATAGGGAATTCAAGTTTTTGAGGGAATCAAAAGGAAGAGTACATTTGAATTAAGTGAGTTGACATTTTTAATTTATGAAATTAAAAATCCAATTCAAGCTAGAAGAATCTAGCAAGTTGGCAAGTTGGCACATGTGTGGATGGTGTGAAAAGCTTCTATCCTCTTCTATAAATAGATCACATGGCCGGCTACATCAAGGTGTTCATTTCCTAGCCTTCATTTTTCCCTCCAAAAAGGTAACATAACTCATGTGTTGAGTAACTACCTCCTTGATTCCCTTATTTCTCTCTCCTCCTCCCAAAATCACCACATCCTTTATCTTCTTCCTCCACACTTCTCTAGAAAGAGTGTGTGGATTAGAGAGACCTTCCTAGGTGTGCGAACTAGCATTGGAGGGTTTACGCTTGGGAAGCTTAGAATTGGAATATTAAACCTCCTATTGTGGCCAACTTTGAAGCTAGTTTGGGTGACCTTTTGGAGATGTTTTCTTCCTCTTTTTTGGCCATCAAGAGGCTGTACTGGAGTTGATATTGTGTGCAAATTCTTTTTATTTTTGGAGGCCTTGGTGTGGAGAAATTGGGTCATGGAAGAGAAGCTTGTTGATCTTGGTTTGAAGGAGTCCATCGAAAGATCTTCTTCACTCCTTTTATTTCTTCTTCAAAGGTATTTTTCAAGCCTTTAAATCTTAATTTAAGGCATGTTGATAGATCATTGGGATGGAGATAACTAGTTAGATTTTGCCTTATTTCGGTTTTAATTTATGGATCTTAGTCTATCTTTTATTTTCACTCCTTCGAGCCTCCAAGCATTCAGCCCAATCGTTATCAATGAATCCAATTAACATGAAATATGATACTTTTTCATACCACATCCAAAATTAATAGCTCGAGCAACATGACACAAAACTCTTTTTGCTGCCCCAAGATGATGCTTTGAAGGATTATGCATGAACTTGGAAATTAATCTAACTAAAAAAGCTATATCTGGCCGTGTATGCGTTAAGTAGATTAACCCACCGATTAGGCCTCTAAAGTGACTTGCATTTGCTTTTTCAGTCCCATCATCAACCTACAACTTATCATTTAAATTCATGGGTGTGGCTACAACTTTGCAATTCAGCATGTTAAGTTTCTTAAGTAAATCATTTGCATATTTTCTTTGTGCCACAAACACTCCATCTTCAACAATTGCTTGATCTCTAACCTAAGAAAATAATGCAACATACACAAATCTAACATCTCAAACTTCTTCTTCATACGGACTTCGAATTCATTAATAGGAGAAGAAAAATAACCCATGTAAATCATATCATCAACGTAAAGATAAATAATGAGATGATCATTTTTACCTTGCTTCTTTATGTAAAGAGTGGGTTCATTCTTACTTTTCTCAAAGCTATTTTGAAGGAAATAAGAATCTATTTTGCTGGTACCTACGGAAATTACTTCAGCTTGTAAAATACCTTACATAGCTTGTACACTTGGTCTTCTTTTCCACAAACTACAAAACCTTCTGGATGAGAGACATACACTTCTTCGTCTAACTCTCCATTCAGGAACACAGATTTAACATCAAATTGGTAGATAGTCCAACTTAATTGAGCAGCTAAGGCTATCAAAGTTCTCACTATTTCAAACCTTGCAACTAGAGAGAAGGTATCGTCATAATCTACACCTTGTTGCTATGAATAGCCTTTGACCACGAGTCGTGTCTTATGTTTTTGTATGCTTCCATCTGCTTGAAACTTTGCTCTAAAGACCAATTTTACTCTAGTGGCTTTCTTATCTTTAGGAAGATCCAGCAATTCCCATGTCTCATTATTCTAGATTGCTTTAAGCTCTTCCATCAATGCTTTACTCCATTCTTCCTTTTCATTTGCTTATTTGAATGTTATTGGATCAGCTACAAATAAGACTTGTGTAGTATCATAAATCTCAACCAACAACCTGACTTTGCTTAGAGGAGTTTTATCTTTTGATGAGCTTTTGCTGTTGGAACTTGATGAAGTGGAGCTAGGTGAGGTTGATAAAGATAAGCCAGGAGTATTTGGAGGAGTTGATTGTTCTAAAATAGTTGGTGGAACTTCATTTTCTGTAAGTATTTTAAAGTGAATATCATAAATTTCTCATGCTAGCTCCAACTTGTCTCTTCATCAAGCACAACATTCCTACTAATACTCACCTTACCCCTCATAGAATTGTAATGTCTATATGCTTTTTATTGATTACAATAATCAACAAAAATACATTTCATGGATTTTTCACAAGTTTACTGCATTTATGTGAATCTACCAAAGAATAGGCAATACAACCAAATATTTTCAAGTGGCTTACCCAAGGCCTTCTTCCACTCCAAGCCTCATAAAGTGTTTGGTTTTGAATAGCCTTTGTTGGTAACAAATTTAACAACTAGACAGCAGTAGCAACATCTTTAGCCCAAAAAACAATCTGCCAATTCCTTTGCTTTCAACAAACTTCTTGTCATTTCAACTACCGTGAGATTTTTCCGCTCAACCACTCCATTTTGCTTCGGTGTGTATAGTGTTGTCAATCCTCTATGTAGACTGTGTTCTTCACAAAACTAACTAAATTCATAAGCAATAAACTCTCATCCTCTATCTGTTCGTATTTATGCTTCTTCCACTTTACGTCTCAACAAAAGCCTTGAACTTCTTGAATATCTCAAATGTCTCTAATTTGTATTGTAAAAAGTCAGCTCATGCAACTATAATCATCAACAAACAACAAGAAATAACAACTCCCACCAAACGATTATGTTTCCATGGGGCCACATAAATTAGCATGGACAAGCTGATGACACTCAAATGTCTTTCTAGACTTTCCCACAAGAAATGGTGTTTTTACATTGTTTCCCATATACACATCCTTCACATAAATCTAAAGACTCAATTCTAGGTAACCCAAAAATCATTTCCTTTTGACTCAACAATTTTAGACCTTTTACATTCAAATTCCAATACAGTAAATGCCATAATTTGGACTCACTATTTTCTTTGACAACAAAAGCATGTTTTTCAACACTAGAGACTTCAAGCGGAAAAAGCTTATTAGGTGCCATTTGAACATCAACAATGACCTATTCTGATTTTTTTTTAACTCTAATCACACTTAAGCTATCATTAAAAATAATAGAGTATCCATTAGATATAAGTTGCCTAACAATTAGCAGGTTTTGCAATAAAATAGGAATAAAATAAACATTGTAAAGGAGCTTTACGTTATCGGGGCCTTTGCTTATTGCCACTGCGCCTTTGCCTTCAACTTGCACTTGTTAGTCATCACCAAGTCTCACTTTCACCTTGTATGACTCATCAAGCTCCTTAAATAATGATTTTATCCCAATCATAGGGTTGGAACTCTCATTGTCCATAAACCAAATATCACTTGAAGCTATAGTGTTATCTTAGTAGGTCATGAATAGCTTGATTTTTTCCTCATCTTCTACACAATTTGCTTACTTTTTCTTTTTTCCAGCATTCAGCCTTTACATGCCCAAATAGTTTACAGTTATAACACTAAATATTGCTCTTGTAATTACTTTACTTCTCGATCATTCACCTTTGTTCTTCTTGTCCACCAACTCTACTTCTACCTCTACTACCTCTGCTATGATATCCTCCTCTACTGCGTCCTCTACTTGATGCCTTTCTTGGTTCATCTTGCTATTTAGATGACTCCCTCATCACCTGAAAGGCCTTTTCACCACTCTTTTCATTTGCTTTGTTCAACCTGGCTTCATGGGTTCTAAGGATCCCATTAGTTTATCAAATGAGCATATAGCCAAGTCTTTCAACTCCTCAATAGCTGCAACTACATGATCAAATTTTAGAGTTAAACTACACAACACTTTTTCTACAACAGTTTCATCAATAAGTACCTCTGCATAAGACCTCATTTGATTTACAATTGCATCTACTCCAAATAGAAAATCTTGCACCGATTCTCTATTTTTCAATTGCAATGTTTTGAAATCATGACGAAGTGATTGGAGTTTTATCGTGATTACCTTTGAGAGCCTTAGAATGCCATCTGCAAAGTCATTTATGCTTCTTAGTTGTATTTGTTATCGCTATTTTTGAAAATATTGATTCATGCACTGTTTGTTGGATGAGGAATAGTACTTTGAAGTCCCTTTCTTCTTCTCTCGCAACTTGGCCTCTTCATCTAGATCAAGATACCCATTCTCAACCAAGTCCCAAAGATCTTGGGACTTGAATAAAGTCTTCATTTTGATACTCCAGAATTCATAGCATTCACCTTTGAAGATTGAAATTGATGGTTGTGAAACGCTTACCGCGTTGTCGTTAGTTACCATGAGTGTATGCCCAGTTACAATCAAGCGAGGCTTTAATACCATAATTGTTGGAGAAATGGACTCAAGGAGCTCACAAAAACTCACAAATTGCTATAGAATATAGCAAATAACAAAGTGAATGTAGTAAAGAAATAAGATTTATACATGTGATGGACATAAGTTGTTGTAATATTGTAGACAGTAAAACTCATTTATTCATGGACTAATAATGCCTTTGAATAGGCTTTACAGGATAACCAAAACCAACAAAATAGTAGAATAATTTGGCACTAAATCAAAAATTCTCAGCTACTCCAAAATTCTAGGAAAAATATCTAAATAAACTTACGACATAATCAAAGATACCCAGCTATTAATTTTTAATCAATCTCTAATACAAATAGGATAAAAAGTGGCTTAGCAAATCTGTAGCACTTGATTTATTATAAATTGATAGAACCACTTGTTATACGAGGCACACCCTAAATTTATGTTGTTATGTAATCAATTTTCCTTCCATAAATAGCTTTTATTTTCTTTCTCTTTCTTTTCTTTATATCTCTCTTTTTTCCTAGATATATATACACACACACACTATATAATTTTTCTTAGTGGTAGCATTGACTTGTTGCTCTCATCTTCCATCAGGCTCCAAAGATTTTTTATTTTTATTTATAAAAAAACGTCATTGTGCATATGAAGGTTAGTTCGGTTATTATATGTGTTTCAGGCACTATTACAATATGGAGACAAAAAAGTAATAGATATTTTGTATGCTTAAAGGGGGATATGAGAGGATGCTATTTCAAGCCTAAACAGATCGAAAAATAGCCAAAGTTATTTTTCAAACGGAGTCTCCTATGATTTTTCTTAGATAAGAAATCAAATAAATTCTAGCATTCTTTGGCTTATTTTTATAATTACAAGTCCATAAATATTCTCTAAATCATCATGATGGCTCATGGTACACAACCAAGTGCTCAAATAAGAGGGGTTCCCATTCTACCAATAGGACTACGTATACTAAATGGAAATAAAGTTATCTTAAACCTACATTATTCCGCAAGTCACAATAACAAACAGCTATTATCATCATAAATAGAGAAAAGTTGGCTTTGTTTTAGTCGGTTCCTAATAAAGATATTAACAATTTATGTGGCTACACACATAATTAAACCAATACCCAAAACTCACATGCACATTAGTCTTAATGTGCTAAAGACAAAGCATAAAACCAATATGAGAATCATAAGGAAAACAAAAAAGACTACCAAGAAAAAGAAAAGTAAAAGAAAAAAGGTTTAAGAAAGAAACTTACTTGAATTAGGTTGCAATAGTGTTAGCAGGGATGGTATGTCGTGAGGCCTAGGTCTTGACTATGTAGGTAGAGGAGTTGCTTGATGCTTTGATTATACTAAAATTTTAACTCCTAAATTAATTACTTACGACTAGACATTAGATATGTATCTTTATTCATAGGTGGCAAGGAAAGTATGCAATAATGCAATTACTAAGTAGTCGGCCTCCCGTTGGGTAGAGTGATTTTTGCTAGCTCTAATGATAAGATGAATAGTCCCTACACCAATGGGTTCCTTGGATTCCAAGAGCTTATTTTCTCTATTCTATGTTATGTAAACCTAAGTAGATAATATTGCAACAAGAGATAGTACCAAAGACATGTCAATGGATTGGGGAAAAACTACAATTTTAGTCCCTTATGCTTGGTCTTTCGTCAGTTTAGTCTATTAAAATATTCAACTCGTAAATAAGTCCTAAGAATCACAAATTTCAACATGTTGAGGTTAAAATTCCGTGATTTTAGTCCACTTCGCCAGAATCTTTCTAGAAACTAGCCAAAAATTGACATACTTGAAGCAAGTGACATCAAATTTGGAAGTTTTTTGACACCTATCCCAATTTTTCCATCTTCTCATGCCTAATTGGCAAACCCCACCATGTTACTTGTTGATGTGTAACTCGCTTACACATCATCCCCTCCATTTAAAAAACCCATGTCCATGTCAACCCTTTTAGGTGGGTAAAAGTTCAATAAAAAAATATCTTAAAAAATGAAATATGAGGCACCAAAATATGAAATCTGAAGGGTGTTAAAAATGCATTTTTAAATAGAATTAAAAAAAAAACTATAGTCATTCTTTAGAACCCAGAAGTCAAAAATCCCCCCAAAATTCCATTCCCCAATCTATGTTCATCTCATCCAACCTGGGCAAGGATTATTGCAAGCAAGTGAGGTTGTGAAGATAGGCAGCAAGGGAGGTTTTGAAAGTAGGCATTAAAGATGGTGTTCAAATGTGTGGATAGACACATTTTCCTATCCCTGCCTTGGTATGGTTAGTAAATACCTTTTTCATGCATTTTATGTTCTAAATCTTGGCTTTAATGGTTTAATAGTTAAGTGAACCCCTGTATGCCTTGGAAGATGAGTTTTTCTTCTGAATGTTGCTTTTAGGGTTTAATAAAGTCATTTTTGTTGTATAAAGTGGTCCCTTGTATGTTCTAAAAGTTTTATTGCATGTGGGGTTATATGTTCCCTAGGGTTATTGCATGTGAGATTCTGTGGAGTTGTGGTCCCCTATTTTATATGTATTTTTGTCATGATTCCCTGGGTCCCTTCTTTGCTGATTTATTTATTCTTTTTTTATTTTTTTTATTTTTTTGGCATGTCATGTGAAGATCTAAAGACAAGTACAATTACTGTTGCTATTTATTATGAGGAGGAATTTGCACTAGTTCATGTGGCCACAGATGCTAGGGTAGAGTGACAAAGTTTGAATATATGTCTACTAAAGAAATGAACATAAAAAACCTAGAATTGTTCACTACTAGTTTGATTAGTGAGCAACCTAGGCAATACTACACCAAAATGAATAATGGATTTAAACTTGTGAGAAATGACCAAGAATACAAAAAAAATTATATGGATCATGTGGATGCTAGGTATAGGGAGGTTGACATTTACATTGATGTTGCTGTTGTAAAGAAAGACAATGATCAAAGTCAAAAAATTGGGAATATTATAATGGAAGATGTTGCAAATGATACTCAGGCCAATAAATCCAACTTACTGAATGAATATGAAAATGCTGAAAATAGTGTGAAGATAGCTTTGACTTAGATGTTGAATACTTAGGGATTGAAGAAAATGAAAATGAGAGTGAAAAAAATGAAAGTGAGGCTAAAGAAAATGAAAATGAGAGTGAAGAAAATGGGCATGCAGTGGACTTAACCTCTAATGATGATGCTCCTTTAAGGATTTTTTTTCCAAAATGTTTTCTTAAAATAGTCTCATAGGAAGGGGATGATGACATAGTTGATGACTTAAGTGATGATAGTGAGTATAACAGTGAGAATGGTAACAGTGGTGAGGATGTAGATGACTTATTATTTAAAGAAAATGTTAGACCCTAGTGAGGAATAGGTTGGAAATGAAAAAGGTTGGGCTGTGAGTAAAGGTGAGCTTGGTAGTGATTAATATAGTGAGAGTGATGGTGCTACAAGTAGTGAAATAGAAGATGATATTTGATAAACAAAAGGGACTTATTCTGACTTTTGAAGAAGTGTTTCCTACCTCAGAACATAGAGTTTATGTTAGACACTTGTGGAAGAATTTCAGTAGTGTTGGTTTTAAGGGGTTGCAGTTCAAAGATGCATTGTGGAAAGCTGCTAACAGTATTACTATAGGTTAGTTCAAGGAATCAACGATGGATATGGCTAATATTGACCAAGCCACAACAGATTGGTTCAATGATGAGGCACCCTCACATTGGAGCAAGTGTCACTTCACTATAGTTTCAAAATATGATATGGTCTTAGATAATTTTTGCAAGTCCTTCAATAGCTATTTTGTATACTAGAGAAAAATCAATCATCACCATACTAGAATGGATCAAAGAATATTTAATACCAAGATTTTAGAAAAGGTTGCCAAGTCATAGAAGGGACACATTTGTCCTTCAGTCATTGAAATGATTGATGATCACATTAAAAATATAGCAAACTGTACACCTAGAAAGTTAGATGATGCACATTACCAAATTAGACATGGGGCCTAATATTGTGCTAGTTTGGAGTAGTGTACTTGCAACTGTAAAAAGAGGAAACTAATAGGAGTCCCATGCTTACATGCTTGTAGTGCTATCTATAGTATGAAAATGGATCCTTTTAATTTTGTAGATTAATGTTATTATATAGAATATTATAAAAGAGTGTATGAAAATGCTATAATGGGGATCAATAGCCAAGAGTTGTAGGGAGAAACACTCTACATACCCTCTTTTTGCCACCAAATTTTGGGAAGAAAAAAGGAAAGCCTACTAGAGCTAGAAGAAAGGATGTTGATAAAATTGTTGACAAAAGCAATTGGTGAAGACTAGTATGAAGGACCAAGCTCATCCACTACAAGGAGGAAGAAGGTACTCTGATTTCATCTTTTGAACTTGTTCTCACTTTTTTCCATCTTTTAAAACATATTATTTTAGCTTGGTTTCTTGCTTGTTTACAAGTTAGGAATGTCAATGATGATCAACATATAAGGCCAAACATTGAAGAGTTTGAGTTGGAATCAATTACAACAGCCGCTAGGAAGAAACTAGAGGTATTTATCATTTATGTTAGTAGCTTTAATTCATCTGTTAAATATTTTGATATTGTGTTAATATGTTAGGACGAAAGCTGCAGAAAGTTAGTTAGCTAATTTACAATAAAAGGGAAAATGCAAGGTATAAGGTCAATATTCTATAAGATTTGAGTTTATAAGATTTGGTTTTAAATTATTTTGGCTTCTGGTCAGGAAAAGAGTGGGAATTCATCTAAGCAATCTCCTGTAGCTTCATCATAAGCACAAGTCCCTACTGCAAAAGTAAGTATTCATATTTTTTAAATTTATATATAAGTTTTATTGTTTGTTGTAACTTGTGTGTATTATGTTATTTTCAGGACAATGTTGCAACCTCATCACAATCACAAGTCCCTACTAAGGTACCTAGACCTTCTATGTACCAACAACTGTAGCTTTCTCAAAATCTAGGGAGTTAATAATCCAAATGCACCCTCACTCAAGCTTCAACCTCAAGGAAAATGAAATATGGCACTTTAAGCAACTTGAACTCTACAATGGACCACCTGCAAGGGAAGAAGAAGTTCACAAAAAAGAAGAAGAAAACAAATTGAAGTTCTTGGGAGTTTTTGTTTGAAGACAGCTTGAAGACAACTTTCATTCATTTTTTAGTCAATTGAAGTTCATTTGTGAAGCAATTATTGCAAGATAATTTAGCTTTTTGAATTCCTCAGTAGGATCGATTAGACTAAGGTGTTTTGTTTTGATGGAATGCAATGTTCATAATAATGAATGAAATTGGTATTGTTTTGCTACAAATAATTGTACTTAATTGTGATAATTTTTATCAATTGATATACACAGCTAATTTTTTAGTGCAGAATGTTATTTTACTGCTTAGTTTTTTGCACTTGGTTCTTGGTCTTTTGTTGTAGTTGATTTGTTGTTTGTTCTTTGATCTCGTTATTGCAGTTGGTTTCTTGGTCTTTATGTTCTTTGGTCTCATTGTTGTTCATTTTTTAGTTGTTCACTTTGGTTGCATCTTAAGTTCTTTAGTTGTCTTCTTTAGTTATTCGTTTGTCTCTTTCTTCAATTCATTTCTCAATCTAGATCACTTTAGTAGTTCCTTTGGCTCACTTCAATTCCTTATTTAGCTCAGTCTTTGCAGTTGGTTTCTGCTCAATCTTACTCTTTTAATTCTTTCAAAATTGCAAATAAGTTTATGGAATTTGCTCATTTATTCTTACCAGAAAACTTATCAAACTTGCATTAGAACAACATCATTATCAAACTTGAAGAGTACATAAATTCAAGTACAACAAAATACATAAACCTACATTGGTCACCTAATTTCCATTTGCATGCAGTACTAAATTTCCATCCTCATCCTAGCACCTATTTCCTATTACATGCAACTAATAGAAACATAAAATAAAACACAAAACAAAGTCAAGATAGCCCTACTAACCACTACAGAATCCTATATCTCCTCCTCAACCTAGACTTCTCCGACTCTATTGTGTTAATTCATCTAAAAAGATCAGAATAATGTTCCTTGACCTTGCATACATAGGTGGATTTGCCCATTGAAAAAAACCATACTTGTGCCTCTACAAAACTTCCAAAACTAGAAAGAAAAATGCCAGAAAAAAATAATGCTAGAAAATATCAATAAAAGACAAACCTATCCAAAGCATAGTGGAACTTTCTACCTGGCTCAGCTCAATCCATGATGTCCTTTCTTGAGCTCTCATTCCACAAAAATACTCCAGAGGTGCGAACAACTGGGTTGAAGTAGAGAAAAAAGAAGAAGAAGCCATTGAAGAGAACAAATGTTGGAATCTTTATCGTTCAACCAAAACCAATTGGTAAAGGATTTGAGGTAAGAAAATAGCAACCAGTTACAACTAAATGCGATTTTGGGATTTGGGCTACATCTTGTTGAAGGAAGAAAACAACTTCTTTTTTAACCTGCCTAAAAGGGCTGACGTGCCCATGGTTTTTTTTTTTTACATATGGGGGGCTGATGTGTAAGTGAGTTACACATCAACAAAGGACATGGCGAGATTTCCCATTAGCCGTAGGGATGTCAAAAAATTGGGACAGGTGCCAAAGAACCCCAAATTTGATGTCACGTGCTTCAAGCATGCCAATTTCCATTAAGTTTCTAGCAAGATTCTGGCGAAATGGACTAAACTTGTGAAATTTTGGCCTCAACATATTGAAATTTGTGATCCTTAGGACACAGTTGAATATTTTAATGTACCAAACTGATGGAAGGCCAAACATAAGGGACTAATGTTGCAATATTCATGTGGATTGGGCATATTGTTAGATATTACATTAAGAAACTTCCTGATATCAATGGATTTTTAGTCAAACGGCAAAGAGGATGATGGCTTGACTGCGAGAGATAACACCATAGTATGTGGGAAGAAGCATCTTTGTAATGATAAAGTGTAGCTATAATTTTGCCAACTTGGTTAAGTAGCAAGATTTGAAGAAAAGTAGTTGCCTTCATGGTTTTCCATTAAACATCACCAGTATAACAACCTTAGTAATCTCATCTAGATCCATTTCTTCGCCTATGTTTTAGCTTGATATCAATGGTGTAATAAAAGTGATTAACATAATAACAATTAAAAATTACGTGTAAACCACAACCCAAGACCTTGCCATTTTTCTACTCTAGAACATTAATATAAAATTCTTGCGCTATTAAAATGATTGTGGCATCAAACTGTTCAACGAATGTTTGTTATCGTTATTTTTGTAGAAAGGAAATATGTACAGAAGCCAGGATAATCCTTGAGGCCCCTCACTTGTATTTGTCGAGATAAATTAATGATAACCACACCTACACTCAAACTTCCTCTATCCCATTTTAATTTTCTTAACCTTAAGTGTACGCACAACACCCCAATTTTGGGATCTTAAATAATAATTATTATTATTAAAATATTTATTTTGATAGAATAAAATAGTTAAAAATTAGGCCATAAATTAAATTTAAATTAAATTATTGAGGATCTATTCATAAATACTTAAAGTTGAGAAATTAGAAAATAAATAAAACAATGATGAAATAATGAAAGGTGAACTACTAAAGGAAGTAATTGCCTAATGAGTGAGATTGAAACCCCAATCTAGTGAAGGTACCTTGATGAGTAGATGCCAAGTGATGAAGATAACCCTAAAAGACCATCCAAACTTAAAGTACGGATAATTGTTAGAAGATGCAGTAGCGGAGATAGAATCCCAAAAGAAGACCACAACCCCATATGGCTAACAATCTATTTGTTATAGAAATATATTAATGATCCCCAGCACACTCAGATGAGGCAACTACATCAATGCCCTAAAACGTCCATGAGCGTCACAAAGCAAATACGTGTCTACTCGCCGAAACTAGATCCATGCACGTGCAAAGTGTGATCCTAACCTTCTGACGTGACCCTCAAAGAGGAATAGTTAGAGACAAGAAGAGACGAATGCACTAACGTCCTAATAGTCCTAGCCTCTCTAACCTATTCATAGAATGAGGAAGATCCCAATAGACAACAAGAACTCAATAGTCGTCATACCCCATGATGTCTCTCAATTGAATGGGGCTGATACCCAATTGTAAAAGATCAAGGCCTCCCTAGATGGATCCAAAGAAGAAACTACAGAGGCAAGCAATCGAAAAGAGAACATATAGAGATATAATCTTGGAACTTGAGGAATCCCCACAAGAGCTCAACTCATGAAGGAAGAAATTTATGTAGTACAAGACCATAAGAGAAGCAACTCTTAAGAAGGAAGAAGCCATCTTTAGCTGTGTGGCCCACTCCACACAGTTGCAAAAAGTCCTAACCTCAGTAGATACACCTCTCAAGGAGCAACAAATGCATTTCTAGAATAAATAAAAGGTTGTTCATATTTGAACAACAGTAATTGTTTCTTTTGCCGCTTCAATGATGCACACTAAGTCTCTTTATGTACTTCTCTTCTTTTTTGCATAAAGACTAGTAAGAACACATCATCTACAGTAAAACCCCAGAAGCATGCATCTCCATTATAAATTCTCCTTGAAGGTAAGTGACAGCACCTCCAACTAAGCATAAACCCACTATATGGATTTCCTAAAAGTATATGGATATCGTGCTTAAGCCCATCTTAAATCCTTCCTGGAGGTAAGTAGCTGCACCTCCAAATGAATGATTTTGGCATAAACCCACTATTTGGCTCTATCGAGAGTATGCAATTTTTGCGCATTGTTATAAATTTTAATCAGAGGTAAGTAGCAGCACCTCCAATGGAATTATTTGAGCATAAAGGCATTATTCGGCTTCCCTGAGAGTACATGGTTGCTGTGTGTATACTTATAGTAAATCCTCTCCGGAGGTAAGTGGCAGCATCTCTAACTAAATGATTTTGGTGTAAACCCACTATATGGCTCTCCCAAGAGTATGTGGTCATTGTCGTAAGCCCATCATAAGTTCTCACATGAGGTAAGTGGTCGTACCTACAATTGAATTATCTCAACTAAATTTTATTGGTGTAAATCCACTATACGACTTTCTTGGAGGTATGTAGTTGCCAAATATAAGTTCACTACAAGGCCCCCCAAGGGTACATGGTTGCATCACTAAAGCCCACTATTGGGCCCCCTTAGGGGTACGTGGCCAACTTATCAAATGTTATTGACAACGAGGCTTGCATCCAAACACTGTCACAATACTTAATATTTGTATTAAGACCTTACCAACAAAGCTCACGATCAAATTCGATTCAAATGACAAAGTATTGTTGTAAGAACTCTTAAACAATCCTCACATTTACGTTCATGCATTCCACAATTGTGGTAAAACCTCCCAAGAGGTGTTCACATTAACATGTGATAAGACAGGGTAAAACAGCCTACTCACGTGCTCTCGCTACACGACAATCAAACATCAAGAATAGGCAATTGACTAAGTGTTCAACATAACTGACTAGAAAAATCTTCCTTAAGCAAAAGGAAGCAAGTTTCGATAACATCAAAGAACAAGAAAAAGTGTCTAACCAACACTTGACCTCATGTGCAGAAAATAAAGCTAAATCCAAGCCTTACCATAATTTATGCAAAAGAAAAAAAGTAAAGCAGTCCCAAAGAAAGAAATTCTCTAAGTTATTTATAGAGACATAAAATCCCACTTAATATTCTGAGTAACTCCTAAAGCACAAAGCCTCACCTGAATAATTTTTTTAAGTTACCCAAGAGGATGAGCTATGCTCCCAATAAATTGATATATGCTCAGCAATATGATCAAGGCTACCGATTGGACACCCAGTAAGTACCCAGGCATCTAAAAGACCGAGCACCTAGCACGTGCCTAAACTCTCAAAGACCATAAGCCTAGGAGCCTGCCCAAGGCAATCGACTACTGTAAAAATAGTAAAGAGCATAAGCACACTATAATGTGCAGACGATATTATGGAAGCGAGAAAAATCATAAAGAATAAGTCTTCCAAATAATATAGTGCAAAAAAGAGCATGACAATATTCAAATCCCCATAAAGAAGATGTGAAGACGCTTGGAAGATCTTATAGTAGTCATTTGCCATGCATCCCAGTTGGGGGGTCTTATAATAAGCTTCACCACACAGCTTGCTTGGGGGGTGCGGGTCTTATAGTGGTCTTTGCCACGTGCCCCTCTTGTGGGCTCTTATAGTGGTGCTGATGATGTTTTAATGATGATTTTGCCATAAAGTTAAGTACGTGTAATACACTTTATGTGTTCGATGTTGCACGATTGTAATAGGGCGCATATCTCTTATCACATTAGGTGTTGTTTTGCATGAGTCATTGCTTATTAATATACTCTTGAGATGACATAAAAAGTACTTTATTCAATTAGTGAAAAGAAACAAAGATGTCGTTCTTGGTATAGGTTAGTTTTTTATTTGTTATTCTTTTCAACAACTCCTAATTAACGAGAGCAACACTTAGACACTTGAAATGAAAACCTCTAAATACTAGCTCAATCTTGAAAAGGAAAAAAATAAAGGAATTTGTAAAGTCAATAAAGATGTGTTCAATTATTCTGGCGAGTAGACCCTATTTTGGTTGAGGGATTAAAGTTATTGACATAAAGCATCTTCTCGGCTAACACTTCCCTAAGATGCGATCATGCATTTGATCGATTTCTTCACAAGGATATTGTCTCCTAGTGAGCGTATCCTAGGAATTTTGGCTTCTCAGATTAGGACTTTACCCTTGTCTTCCCACTTGTTGTCTTGACCTCCTTTCGCTCAATCTAGACTAGCGACAAAGACTTTTATTTTGTTTAAGATGCTAGCATAACATTTTGTGGTAGCATGTTGTACACCGAGGGGTCTTGACAACCAAGAGCCTCACCATCTACGTAAAATCATTGAAGATGAATGCTTAAGGATAGGAGGGGAGAGGTTTCTCCAAGCGCCTATACTATTTTGCCAATAAATCCTATGAAGTGAGTCTTGATATTTTACAATTGAGCATTGCATACTCCATGTTAGAGGATTGCATAGTACAAGATTATGTCACCAAACTTTCACTATCCATCAGAATCTTCTTTACCAAAAAGTTGGCAATATTTGGAGATCACAAAAACATCATTGTGTTTTGTTTGTCTGGGCTCCTTGTCTTTCTCTCCAAAAGTGATGATGGTGAGCAAATAACGAACTTCGTATATACCTAACACGGGGCCAACCAAGTGAGCTTGAGTCTTGCTGCTTGTGCCAACTTTTTCTATTCATTTGATGAATTATCTTCCCTAAATTCTCCTAAGATTACTGAGATCATGCCGACAATAGAAAGGTTCTCTAAGTTCGTTGATGCTATTACTTTGTTGGCTCTGAATGCTCATCAAATTGCCACCAATGATCCTCAATTCCTCTAGCTCTTGAGTCTTTTTTAGGCTTATTTTGCTTTCAAGCCATGTGCTCATCATGGTATCCTCTCTAAATTAGCCTTCTTATGTCATCTTTCAGAGCCAGAACTCTTCCATAGTATGTCCACAGTCACGGTGGTAGCAATATCACTTGTCAGATTTTTACCTCCCCTCTATCATTGGAGAACAATGCCAGATCAAACCTTGCTACTTTGCTACGTCCAAAATGTCTAAAATCTCCATCTTGGGTACTGTAAGTGTAGTATAGGTAGAGAAGGTCTAGGAGGATTGTGCCTACGATCCCTTGACTTCCTATTGTTGTTACCTTATTCATCCCATGCCTATTGTTTACTGGTGTCATGAGGGGCTAGAGCTTCCTTAATCTTGATATACTTTTCTGCTCAGACAAGATCTTCTCAAATATAGTTGGAGGTTTTTTGGTTATAGACTCTAGAAACTTTTTGTGCCATAGATTTTTCTAGATGATGCTGGGCAAGAGCTCTAAGTTGATGTCGAAATTTTGTGCACCATTTGGATGAAATCGTTGACATAGTCTCTTAAGGACTTTCTATCATTCTGCTTGATAGTGAACAAGTACGCATCTTCTTGAGTTACTTGCAGTTTATGGAGACGTTATAGAGAAAACAATACAGTAATTTTTCCCAAACTATGATAGATCCAATTGTCATCTAACTGAACCACATTAGAGTACACTTTGTAAGAGTAGTGTGAAATACCTTGCAATTGGAAACTTAACTCAGGTTGTAAAACTCCATCATTATGAGGAAATGGTTTAGGTGCTTTTGGGGGTCTATCGTGCCATCAAACTCCAGCAGGTTGGCAATCTTCATTCCTAGGAAAAGCATCTCTGCTAAGATAGCTGGACAAAAAGGGTTGTGTCTTGGGAGGGCAACAATCAAAGACAGGTACTCATTTTCTACTCCTCATAAGTGTTGAGGCACAAATGAATGCTTTTGAACTCTAGTTGCAGTAAGCAATCGCTGTGATGGGACATCTCAGAGGGACAATGCACTCCCACCTATTGAGGTGGAGAAGGAATGATGTCTCATTCTAAGTTAGTTTTCCTTTCTATCCTCATTGACAGATGAAGCTTCCCTGTTCCAATGAGAGAATTGGGCTTGCTCCTGAGGTCAGTGTTCTCCGATGTACTAGGCCACTTGTCTGGTCACAGCTTGCATGGAGGCATTTTCTAACAATGTCTTCAGTACCTCACAAGTCATCTACAACACTGGTTATCCAAGAGGCGAGGCCTATTGCATTAGCATCTCCTCAAGTGGCAAATGTGCTTCAGGTACTGGTTCCTGCATCGGACATGATTACACCTTAGGCTAGTTGGTGATTTACATGTTCTCACATCTTAGGAAAGCCTAGTTGATGGAATCTCGACCTCTAGACCTTGTATGTATTCCTAACTTTCCTTCTCTTTGATAAGAGTTCCCACAAACAATACTAAGATTATGTTGCTCGAAAACGAAGCTAAGGTCCTTTTGAGAATCAGCGACTTTGATGAGTCATTTACCTCGAAATGTGTTTGTGCAGAGTCTGAATTCTCGATTCTTTGCAAGTGATACTTTGAAAGTTGGTATATATAGTGAAATATTTAGTAGGTTTTAGTTCACTTGAGTCTAAATGCCCATCTTGATGGGCTTGATAGATTGGTTCTCTAACTTTTTATTTTACTTATTATTTATTTAATTAGATCTTTTTATTTTGATTTTACCTTTTTATCCCTAATGATTTCATTTTACATATCAAGTGGATTGATTAAAATGGAAGAAAAGTCCAATCAGCTATTTGGATTTAGACCTATAATCTCCCAATATTGTAAAGTTGACCTAGTGTCAATCTATCAAGAATCAATTGAAACTGAGTGGGTAATGGGTACCCACCCTCGCCAAGTGTCAATCTATCAATAATCAATTAAAACTGATTGGATAATGGATACCCACCCACGAAGGGTGTGAAGTGATATCATAATCATCCTCAACCACCAACTAAAAATACATAAGCCATAGCCCGTAAAACAATTCCAAATATTTTTGGCTAAAATTTTGAATTTGGCCTCATTGATTACTTCAATTCCATCCAGATCCCCAAACCAAACTCACCACTACTAGATCCAAGATTCAAGTGTGAAGAGGAATTGCCTAGAGCGCGGTCTCTGCACTTAGGACTAGATCTAAAGGGAAGGGGATAGATATTCCCATCAATATAATAATTTTATCAAACAATATACCAAGCATTCCGCAATCCCTAAGTTTTGTATAAGGGGTTCTTTGCCCAACCCAAATGGAACTTTATTCAATAAAATGATTGGGCCCTCTTATACTGAATTTGGCAAGTTTTAGCTTCTAACCGTACCTCAATTTGTCAAGGCCACACCCAAAATTAATAAAAAAATTGCAGCATATATAGCCCAAATTATTAGCCCAACTACTCAATTCTCGACATGAAAAACTGGCATTTGTATGACTTACTTATACTCAATGTAAATCCCAACAAAACCCAAGGCCTTTTCCAATCATAGAAACATAAGAAAACCCACCTCCAATACAACACACAGACTGAGGAAATGTGGAGCCAAAGCCCATTCAAGAACACTTTTTTGGAAACAATCATTCAGTGTTCACAAATAGAGGGGAAAATTGCTTATTCCACACCTAGGTACTTGAGAACAACAGCCATATGTACCGGCACACCGGTACCCACATGCTCAGAATAGCGTCTCTTCTTCAGATATCGGCCAATCCTGCCAATCGGGAACTGGAGACCGACTTTCATGGACCGAGAAACTGGTTTCTTCTTTGGACTGCAGTCCTTCCTTCCCCCAGTTTTCATTTCTTTCCCACCAGTTTTAATTTCTTTCTGCTACTAAAAGAATTGATACAGAACCAAACAAAAGGAAAGGGAAATTGACGATATATACTTGAGAAATTTAGACGTGCGGAGAAAGAACAGTAGGAGGCGCAGGGCGGTGGCAACCTCTTTAGTGGGAGTAGACAGCTTTACAGACAGATGTAAAACGATGGAGTTTCGTCATAAAAAAATCAACAAACTGAAAATACATTTTTTCTTCTGACCATCTTTTAAAAAAATTGAAAAGTTTCATTTTTTCTTCTAACCGGGCCCACAATTAAGGGCTAAAGACAAAACGAGGAACAATTCTCTCAGCCAAACGTATAGTCCAATAGAGCACAATACTTAAAATGACATCGTTTTATGAGCATGAAACAGGAAAAAAAAAAAAAGAAAAAAAAAGCATTCACACGTCAGAATACTGTACACACGCGCATCGGGGCTTATATTAAAGTAGTCAATATATATATATATATATATATATAAAGAAAGAAAGAAAAGCTACATATACTTCCTGTGATCCTTGTTCTTCATCGTTTTTTCACCTCTCTTGAAAGGAAACCAATAATTAATTGACTTTGATTTATTAATAAATGAGTACTTTTTAAATCATACGGAATGTAAGAAAACAATAAACAACAGAGTAATTAATTGTGTAGATTATATATAGTACATTTCTCACATAATAAAAAAGGTTCGTAAAACTGGAAATTAAAGAATCCGTGAGTTGTCTATGCAATGCCATAAACATAAATAAAATTTGACATAATTGAAAGTATTCATTGGACCACCATTATATGGATACCCTGCAAATCCACGTAAGTCTCCTTTTTTCACCACTGTCTTTAAGATCTATCTAGGACACCTGAAACATCCCTCAACTCTAAATCAATATTGGCTCAACACATGGACAAATGCAGAATACTATATATATATATATTACAAGTGCTAACCATGTGCAGCTGAAGCTTGTGGAAGTTTACTCAAGAGAAGAAAGACAGCTACTTTTTTGTGCGTTTATCAAGAATTTGAATATTAGGTTATGCATGATGTTAGTAATTAAGATAATGAACGCATATCGATCATAATGCCAGATGCTAGCTTGTGTTACGTCCACGTTTTGGGATTTCTGATCGCTAATTAATGAGTGACTATGGATTGCTAATTAATTAAGGCCCGGTTAATTTAGTTATAAGGGGTGGATACCTTGATTTCAGTATAATAACAGTCCCACCAAATACTAATGAACACCTCACCCCTTGGAAGATTTCTTGCTTTTAAGTATGGAGAGTTATGTTGCTTCATGTTCTTTGTAGGTGGTTTGTTGGTTTTTTTAACCTTTGGTAAACTAGGGTAGGGTTTCCCTTCCAATGGGAATTTGTTGATAGCACTTGTGGACTTTTCTTTCTCGGGAAATTTTAATATAAGTACAATTCATTAGATTCAATATGATTAAATGACAAATGTAAATTCGCATATGCTAATTAGTTAATTTATTGTCAGTCAAATTAAATGTGAAATAAGATTTTCAAAACATATGTGATAGTTTGAATCTTCTAATAATATTTATTTTTCATTTTCTATTTTATATTATTTAACTATTAAGTTTGTAAAATAAATTTTAAATAAGTAAATAAATACGAATTACACACTCAAGTCTCAACATGTATATCTCTGTAACGTAAAATAAAATATAAAATATTAACAAAATAAAGAATCTAAAATAAATTAAATTAGTGGTTACGTCACGCGCCAGACACACAATTTTATTGCCTGGCGACTTAACGAGGTGCATGGCGATTAACGAAGTTTTGTTGTGTGATAATTGGACCATAATGGAGCATGGCGCGCAGAATACCACCTTCGGCCTTAAAATGAGTGCTAATTAGGACTTTTAGAAGTTATAAATTACTTAAATTAGTCCCTAATTTAAGGCGCAAATTAAGGATTTTCGCATTGTATAGAAAACAAAATTGCTTTCTTAATGTATATGCCCAATAATCTGCGCAACTTTTATATTTCCAATTGAAAGAAATGGTAAGGAACGAGGAAAATATAAAAGTATTTCGTATGGTATTCTAAAGAGTCAAGTGGTCTCGGTAAATTACATTACATAAACATATTGCAATAATTTATATGTTTGAATTTAATATTCTTATTTTCATTTTGCAAGTTGTGTAAATTATTTCATTTTCTAAAGTAATTTTTTCCCTAAATTAATGAAATAATATATGATATTTGATTCTCCACGATATTAATTTTTTTAAAGGCCAAATTACAATGTACACACAACTTTCCCTATTTTAATTCTCACAAGAAAAGTTGTACCAATTTAGAAATATAATATTGTACATGGGACCAATGAAGTATTATATGAATGTGTGTGCGGATGGTGACATCGATCAAAGGGTTCAGGAATCTAAGCAACACAATCGATAGCCATGTGCAGCTTTAATTTACGTTATATAGAAATGGATTTAACAGCCCGGGCTCAGGTCCTATTCTAATAATTGTACGGACGGAATATACATACGAAAATGAGTCACAACATAAAGGCATAAAGGGTATTTGCTAGTAGAAATTTGTGTACATTATGCCATAAAGTTGTACAAACAAAAGTCATTTGTTCTGTCATGTACATATGTCATATTAATTTCACAATTCCTCGAATTTCATCAAACATTTTTTAACTGCAAATTAAAGACAACTAAATTTATGAAAGTACATGCTTATTCAATTTAGAAAAATAGTTAAAAAAGGAGGGATGTACATAAATACATGGAATATTAGACAAGATGCCTAGGGAATTAAATATCGAGTTGGGCACAAACGGCTAAGAGGGCAATTCTACAAGTACAAGGAATGTTAATGTTGCCATTTATTTTATTTATTTGATATAAATTGGCTAAATTGCTACAAACAACTCTTAGAAATTAATTCGAAGGTATATAGTCGAGTAGTTTTTGACTCAATGGCATAAATCTCACATATAAAATGTAAGATCAAATATTGGAATCTAGCAAATTCCTAGCATGCATGTGTATAAATAAAAAATGTTAGGAGATGCATATGAATTTTAATAATAATTTGAAGTATAACTGGTAGTCCAATAAAATGACACACATTTCATTAATCAAAACAATCGACAAATGATTGAATTAAGAAATAATGAAAAGTAAGACATATGCTCGAGGAGGACCACTCTCCCAATGTAATTGAATTGTACAATGGATCAATATATATAATTATAGAAAAGATTTAAAGTTAGCATTATATTCAATCAATCACTGTACTATATTTATATAAAGAAGCTTTACAGTTATATATATATATATTTAAAGGTGAAGAATATATTAACTAATTAATTATTATTAATTAACTCACACATAATCAAGATCAGATTAAAGTGATTAGCCACTAATAAGTGTTAGAAAACTCTAAATGTCAATTGTGATTAGCTGTTTAGCATCCACCCATTATTCCATGATCAACCAGGTAAGTTGGAAGATGGGAAACAAGGGCTATGGTTGTCGGGATGAACGTGACATTATTAATTAATTAAATTAATTTTTTATTTAGAATAATAAAAGCCCAACTAAAGCTCACCATCAAAACTCGCCATATCCTCCCTTGTTTGCATTAAACAAATATCATCTATTAAAAGAAGAAAAAAAAAGAATTAATTAAATAATTAATCTACTTATTAATTTGCCAGCTCAGGAGAATCTCTCTACGATCTAGGAGGTCTGGAAGATGGTTAAGGCACGTTACTCGAAGACAGTTTTGGTAATTTTTAGAGTGTCGAAGCCAAAATATTCTTACTGTATTTTTCACCCAATCTTTTTGTTATAAACTTACAGTATCTTTGGTTATACTTTCATTTCTATTTTTTATTTTTAATATTTTTAAAATTTAAAAAGTTAGTTAAAGAAAATGAATTGAAAATAAGTTTGTATTTGAATAGTATTTTGAAAAAGTAATGATTATATATGATTTGATAGGTTGTTAGTAGAAAGATATTATAATAATGAAATAGAGAGAAAGAAGATATATAAATTATTAAAAAATGCATTTTAAGATGAAAATGAGTTGAAATTCCAATAAAAATGATAACAAATTATTGATATTTAATTTCTAAGTAGTAAAAATGAGCGAAAATAAATTTAGACACATAAACAAACATGCTCTTAATTTCTCCGAATAAATGTCATGTTTGATTTTTAGAAAATAAGAAAAGTCTCCGAGATAATCCTTTGATTTGTTATAATTTAGGTAAAATAGACAAAGTAATTTATTTAAATTTTATGTTCTTCCCAATCTTCCAATTGAACAATTGAATTTTTAATATTCACATTAGTCGAAATTGACTGAAATGAGTATGTTTTGTAGAATTGCTCCTATTTAAGGGATCGGAGAAAGAACTAATTTTGTGAACAAATAAAAGTAGTGACGCGAATATCATTTATGGGAGTGAATGACTAATGTCCTTTACAATCAGAAAAAAAAAAAAAAAAAAGAAGAAGAAGAAGAGTCATGCCCCCCCCCCCCCCCCCCCCCCCAAGATTGTCCTTATCCATTTCTTGCCACCTTCGAGTGCTTTAATGTACGCTAACCTCATAGTAACTCCTATGAATAATACTCCATCTTATCCTTCTTCCCTAAGTTATTAACTTTTAATTTTCTATTTTATTTCATGTTTCATATTTGATCCTATTTCAATTTATTGAATTTATACCAAATGTATAATTTGATCTTCAATTAATTATTTTTATAAGAAAATATTTAATATCCACATTATTATATATTCAAAAAATAAGATAAAGTAGATGATCCTACCTGCCAAATAATTTTTTTCTAAACACACCCTTAATTCCTCCTCCCCTATCGAATGCTATGTTTTGACCTTAAATTTTGTTGAAGAAAAAATCAAAAAATTAAATCATTTAAAATGAAAAAAGTAAACTAGCTAGTATTTTCCATTAAAAAACAGAAACATTACCAACTAGGTGCATTGCGACCATCCTAGGCACATAAGGCAACAAATTTGTTTTATTCTTTCTTGCTTTTTCATCAAAGTTGAAACTATTAAAAGTAGTGATTTTATCAACTCAATAATCCTAAAGGTGCATCATTGAGTCTAGAGGGGCTGAACAGAGTACACATTCACCTTTACTGGGAAAATGACATATACCCATAATTCCCATGCCAACGTTGGAACCTCATTGTCACAAAATTTGTAGGTCTCATGAACTGAATCTTGTCACAATGCTGCAGCTAGATACATACATACATATATATATATATATATGTACAGCTACTTCTCAAAGTTTGTGAAATTCCATATCTTCTTTTTTGGCTGGGAACTAACCAATTTCCATTTCCAGGAATACATAGTGAAACTGTGGATCCAATTAGAACGTGCAAAATTTTCTCTATATCCGACAGGAAAACGTGTCCAGATAAAAGAGGATTTCCTCTATTTCCTTTTCCATTTTTGTTTTCTAATGAGTAATAATAGAGTTTGATCTTCCTTAAATTATCGGACTTCTTTTACGTCGTGAACTTTCTCTTTGTAAGAAACTATGTTATGTTTGAATCAAGAAATCAGTGAGTAAAAAGAGAAGAAAAATACAAAGGTGTAAATATTAAAGGGATAATTACACACAACCTCCTTAGGTTTGGCCTATTTACAACGAGGTCCAAAAGTTTGGAAAAATTACAAATACCTCCTAGAGCAGATGGACGGCTATTAAAATGGACAGTTTTGGTGAAATTGCTATATTACCCTTGATTGAATATATATAAAAAAAAAAAAGCAAAAAAAAAAATGCACAAAGACTAAAATGACCTTAACATTACAAAGTAACAAAAACACCGATAAAGTTTTATAAAAATAACAAAAGTAGCTTTAGGTAGTAAAATTGCACTAAAATTATTGATAAAAAATATAAAATTTAAAATAACTAAATAATTATATATGTATATATGCATATATAATACAATATCATATATATTGTATATATATACATATATATTTATATTTATATTTATATTTATACTTAATATATATAATACACATATATAGCATATACATACACATATATACATATACATATATATTTATATTTATACTTAATATATATAATACACATATATATAGCATATACATACACATATACAACCACATCCCACCCCCAACCCACGGCAACCCCCTGCCCCCCCACCCAGCCACCCTACTGGGCAGATTTGGCCATGGCGACTGCTGCCATGGCAACCGCAATGGCAGCACAGCAGCGTCCGCTTGGCCAGGCCAGGCGGCCATGGTTTTGCTGCTGTCGCCGATCGGCCATGGTCGGCAAACAAAGAGAGGGGTGGGGGAAGAAAAAGGGTGGTGGGGTGTATTTTTAGTTTTAGAATATAATATTTATTTTTATTAATTAATTAAAAACTTAATTAAAATATATAATTTTTACCTGTTTATTCTGAATCAATAAAATATTTTAAATTTTTTATTTTATTTTTAATTAGATATATTCGTTATTTAAATAATTTATTTAATTTAGAAATGATTATTATTTTAATAATTCATTTGGTTAAATATCTCATATATGTTTATTATTTTAATATTATATAATATGTAATTAATTAATAAATATATTTTCCATTTAATATAATTAAATCAATTAAATTATGTATATAAATTATTTTAGATATTTTTCAATATTTAATATTTTTTTTAAATTTTAAATTTTTATTATTTTTTTAATTAATTAATTACTAGTATGTTAGATATTAATTTTTTTCATTTTTTATTTTTATTAATAAATAAATTGAACTAAATTTAATTATGTTATTTTAGACGTGTTTTTATTTTAATATTATAGAATATATAATTTGAAATTATTAAAATTATGGTTATATAAGATAATAGATTTTAATTTTATTTTTATTTTTTAATATTTTACTTATTTTATTTCTTAATTAGTAAGTAATTTCAATTTAATCTAATTAAATTATTTTAATTATAATTATTATTTTGATATCACTAATCACTATGTAATCTAAAATTATAAAAGCTATTCTATGAAAGAGACGAATTTAATATTTATTTTTTTAATTTTTTACTTATTTTCTTTTTTTAATTAATAAATAGTTTAATTAAGCTTAATTAGATTATTTAACTTAAGTTTAAGATTATTCAATATTTATGAAATTATACTAATAATAAAATATATTTAAATTTATTATGTGTAATTTAAATAATCTTAAAATTACATCATTGTAGTATGAAAAATATTACAAATAGATCTAAGGGTAATTTTGTCTTACAAATAACCATAATAGTAACTAGGGGGCATTTTCGAATTTTCATGCAAAAATTTTGATAACGTCATCAATTGTTTGGACGGAGGCTAACATATTTTAAAAAATATAAGACGGAGCAAAACCTCAGGGAGGTATTTGTAATTTCATCAAATTTTTGAATTTTTGAGTAAATAAGTCAAACCTCAGGTATTTGAAATTAACCCAATATTAAATCATAGAGTTACATCATTTAAAGCGGAAAAAATATTTTTCTTTATATTTTTTATATTAAAATTTAAGATTCAAACATAGAGCAAGCATCTTTCTTTTTCCCTTTGAATAATAAGACATACTAAATCAACAAAAAGAAATTTATCAAAAAAATATTTTCCTTTGAAATATTACGCCCTCAAATTGCGTAAAGTCCAAAAAAGGTGCCCTTTTGAAGGAGATATTAATTTCTTGAGCATGGTCCCCGTCGCAGTCGCACGCCTGAGTTACCATAGGCCATCTAAACTTGACCTTTTCTTATTTACACACTATTCGTTTGTGCTTCTGTTTGGCATCATGGAAATTGGAGATCTTTGAAGTTGTAATTTGTTTGGATCTAGAGGGTGTTAGGTTAAATTCATTAGAATTTTGTTTTATAAAATATTTTTAAAATTAATAAAGTATCTAATTTTATTTTAAATATAAAGGTCTTAAAGTTATTTTGATAAAATAAAAAGTAATTAAGTTCACAGTATTATGGTAGTAGCATCAAATCCAAGGAAATTATTAAGATGTTAAAAATAAAATATTGTATGTATCCTCTCTATTTTTTAAAGGAGTTATAAAATTTTTGACATTTAATTATTTTCAAAATTTGTAAATTTATTTTGCAATTTTTTTATTGAATAATTTTTAACATCTTATAAAATTATTTAAGAACTTAGTATATAATCTCATGTGAAAATGTGTAACATGTTATTTCATTTCCAGTTCCTATAATTTCATACTACTATCTAACACTACAACATTCAATTTATTGTACATGATATATAATATAAAATTAGTATTATTGATTTTTTATAAAATTATTACTAAATATTTTTGTGACGTTGAATATTAATACAGTTGAACATAAGAACATCATGAATTAATTGTTGTAGGTCACTGTTTTGAAAACCGGACCGGACTGGCCGGTCCGACCGGTTGGATTGGTGACCGGTGGCCAATCCGGTCCGGTTAATGCTTGAAAATCGGTGCCGGTCAAAACCGGTCAAACCCGGCGAAAACCAGTCAAAAACCGGTTGAATTGGTACCGGTTCAACCGGATTTTGACCGGTTCACTACTTTTTTTTTTTTTAAACTTAAAAATTATTTTTTTAAAAAAAAGAAAAAATAAAAAAGAAAAGAGAAATTATGGATTGAAGATGATAATTAAAGATTTTGGACATGTAATTCTTTGAAATATGAATTTATTTTCTTAATATTTAATGAAGTAGTAGTTATATGTGAATATTTATATTTAATTTGTTATTTTATTTTGTTTAATATCTCTTAAATTATGTTGAATATTTAGCTTAGAAGAATTTATTTGTACTTGGAGTTAAAGCATGAAATGAATGATTACTTATATTAATGTGAAACATTATTTTTTATTTATTTATAGTTGACTATTGTGAAATAGTATTATTTTTTAAAAAATATATTTAAAAATAAGTAAGTTGAAATTTTTTTAAATAATATTCTTTCTATATCAATTGAAAGTTTTATTTTTTGTTAATATTAAAATATTATATATTTTTATAAAATTAAATATAATTATTACATCATTATGACGTCATACCGATTGAACCAATCGATTGAACCGATTAAATCAATAATCAATAAGGTCACCGATTTTTTATCCGGTCTGATTTTGAAAATATTGCTGTTGGTCATACAGCCAACTGACATTGGGTTACAAAAATAGTTATAATTCCAATATTTCCATAAAATAAACTCACAAAAAGGTGGCAGTACTATTATCAGTTATTACTGCTGCCAAGTATTCAGTTGTGTCCAGCCACGCATGTGCCGTAAAAGGTTTTTGAAAAGTAAAAGAGCCACGTGTCCGTAGGCGGTAGCTAAACAATGGCAAACAACGAAGGGGGACGGCTTGGAAAGAGGAGAATACCACCTAATTGGACAACAAAGGTGAGTTGCTTGTCCCATCCCAGACGGCCAGACCCATAGGCCAACCCCTACTGTTTCTTTAATCCCTTCGAGGCGGTCAGGCTTGGGATCTCAACCCAACCACCTAACCCGCACACTCACCACAGTTTTTATTATTCTTTTTATTATTTTTCTGATCAATGCATTCATAGTTCAACCACACACACACACTCTAGATTTGTGAAAATTTTACTGTTTGGTTTTATTTTCATTTCTAATTTTCATTTTTTGTTATTTTTAAAATTTAAAAAATTAGTTAGTGGAAATGAGTTGAAAATGAGTTTATATTTAGATGAAATGTTGGAAATGTAATTATTATATTAGTTTTAATAGGATGTAGGTGGATAGAGATAAAAATAATGGAATAGAGAGAGAAGATATATAAATTATTGGAGAATGTGTTTTGAAAATAAAAATAAAAATGATGTTGAGTGAAAATTTTTAAAAATGATGATTTTCATTTTTGAAATAGTAAAAAATGAAAAAAGTAGCTATGGAAATAAAACCAAATGGGCCTTGCAACACTTAGGGAGCGTTTGGCTTTATTTTCATTTTTATTTTTATTTTCATCATTTTCAAAATTTGAAAAATTAGTAAGTAAATTTGAGTTAAAAATGAATTTGTATTTAAATAGATTGTTGGAAAAGTAATAATTATATTGAGTTTAGTGAATTGTAGATGAAGAAATATATATGGTAATAATGAAAATAAAGAGAAAAGACATATATGTTATTGAAGAATGTACTTTGAAAATGAAAATAAAAATACATTGGGTGAAAATATATACAAAGTATTGCATTTTAATTTTCAAATAGTACAAATGTGAACATGGAGTTTGAGAAAGAAACCAAACAGGGCCTTAGAAACAACGACTCTAATATGTTTTGTATGTTTACCTTTCTACAAGTATGTCGAAATCAAGGTGAACAGTATATTATATTCAGTAAGAGTAAAATAAGAAAATAATTTACAAGACTATATATTTAAAAAAATGTGATATTAATGACAAAAAAAAAAAGATAATGTAAAAGTTGACAACATATATTAAATGACATATAACTTATATTTTGTAATTAATCAGATATTTTAAGTGACAATAATTTTTGTTTTGTAATGATATGGTTTGATAATGACAAGAACTAATATTTTAAATTGTTATTATTGATAATTACTGACGCATAATATATAATAACAACCTAACAACGATAAAATTATTTTTTATTATATATACTACATTGTCTTTATAATGGGCGTGCCATTAATTACTAATAGTTACAATTTAAATACTATTGTTATCATTGTCAAGTTTGTAAAGATCATCAAGGTGATATAAAAAAAATCGTCACTTAAAATATGTACTTAATGACAACATTTATATTATCATTTATTATTTTATTTTCACTCCTTTCTTTCTTGTAGTGGTGTATGTCAAACGCTACAAAAAAAAAAGAATTTTAGTGACCGATTGAGCAATCACTAATCAGTGACTGATAAGTGATCGTTTAATGACCGATTACTAATCAATTTAAATATAATATTTTAAAAAAATTAGTGACCGAAATAGTGAATGCAAAAAATCGATCACTAATTCGGTCACTAAAACATAAAGCGGTCACTAATTTATGTGGTCACTAATTTGGTCAATAATTAGTAACCGAACTTTGTGTGGTCACTAATTCTGTCACTAATTAGTGACTGAACTAAAGTTTTATCACTAATTAAGTCACTAATTTATAACTACGTTTTTCAATCAATAAACGGTGACAAATATAAAATCTTATTTTTTGCATATTCTTGTAATATGAAAGCATACAATTTATGTAACACCTATATAAGTAATAAAATATTGTATTTGTTATAAACATATATATTTGATAATAATACATGTATATATGAAAAATACAAAAATATACGTACATATATAAATACATAACCACTAAATATTTCTATATAATATCCATATAATTGAACATTAATTTATTAATGTATATATAGATACATGAAGAAATAAACAAGAATAATATTCTTATACAAAGAAAAAAAAAGAGAACTAATTAATATATACATGTCAATAATATATATATATTATATGTATTATGAGTAAATAAATACTTATAATATAATTAATAATATTATATATTAATTTATATGTATAAGCATATATACATACCATATATATGTGTAAACTATTTATTACAATAAATAGTAATGAATATTAGTATTTATTATAAACTATTTATTATATAAAAAAAAGAAAAAAAACTATTTATTACTATACATATTAGCATGTATATACTATTTGTTAATGTGTTTATAATATATTATGATAAAATATACCTAAAATTTAAAAGTAATAGTCATAAATAATAAATATAGTATGTTATTATATTGAATAAATATTATACAAATATTAAATGAATAATTGCTATTTTTGTTAAATTTTAAAACGCAAAATAATAGTAACTTATACATAAGATATTATAATTGCCTTTTAATTTATAAATATTATATATATATATATATTATATTGTTGAGACAAATGCATGAAAATGATGTAGTAGTCAGTTACTCATTTGAACAAAACAAAGGTCTTGAGTTTGAATTCAAGAGGAAACAAAGTTCAACATAAATTAGTGACCGAAATATGTGGTCACTAATCGGTCACTGATCAGTGATCGAATTAGTAACTGACACAAATGAATGATGATGGTCTTAGTAACCAATCGGTCACTAAATCGATTACTAAACTTGTTAGTAATCGATTTTTACGTATTTAGTAATTGATTTTATGGTCACTAATACCCCTTTTTTTTAGTGAAATAAGTTAGGATTCCCCCTCCCCCTCTCTTTCAATTTTATTTTTTTTAAGTGGATCGAATCCCATCGCATCATAGTCACCACAAGGAATGTGTAGCAATTGATTTGAAAATGTTTATCCATTCTGATAGTGCCACTCGGCTCACTACAATATTAACTGTTTAAGCTTCATTAAAAATAGCCTATTTCAAAAATAGTAAAGGTATATATGCAACTTACAAGCTCTTTTATTGACTGGAATATCTTTTATTCACTTAATATTTCACTTAAAGAGAATGAATTTTAGTAATCATATTTCAGTAACCACATACAGTCACTAATTAATAAATGCTTAATGATTAATCGATGAGTGGTTCACGTATAATTTAAAAGAAATTAGTTATCAATAAGTGATCACATTACTAGTCACTAATTCGATTACTAACTAGTGATTGAATTTTTTTAGTTAGGGTTTAGTGTTTTATTAGAGAACTCATATATGAAAATATATTTGATTTAGTGATTAGTAAGTTATTCTACAAACAATAGGTTAAGTTTTCAAATCCTCGTGGTTTCAAAGTTTAAAATTTTCTCTTTTTTGGTCCACTTGAAATTAGTGACTGCCTAGAGGAGATACACAACTTCTTGAAAAATCAATATATATAATTAGTGACCACTTAGTGACCAATTAATACTAATTAGTGACGAGAATTTTTTGTAATCAATTAAATTGGTTAGTTAATTCATCAGTGATCAATTTTTACTTATTTAGTGACCGCTCGAACGGTCATTGATACTCTTATATATCCTTAGTAATATTTTTCTAATTCATACTAATTTAACTATTGAAAATTTTTAGTTGAGAATTGCTTCAATAAAATCTGACATATTGCTTTTGTCATCGGATTTGAGGGCCAAACATCTACTCAAATCAAGCTCGAAGCTCTTAACCAAAACCAAACCTGAAAATTCTTAGGTGCAAACCTTAACGTTGTTTAGCCTCACTTCATCATTTATTTTGCTTGAGATAGATTCAAAAAACTAATACTATTTTTATATAAAATTTCCTTCTTTGCATCAATTTTTGTTCAAAACTTCATTTGCACAAAGTCAAAATTATTGGCACCTGGCAGTCGTCAGTTAGTCACACAGGGTTAAATTCTTTCTTGTGTCATGTAAGAACCACCCATTATATTATGTGATGAACCAATCATGTTTGAAGTCTTTATCTTAACCACAAGAAGGAGGATGCCGAAGGCAAGACTAGTAGTGGCTACAGTGAAGTCATAATAAGATAGCCGTGTTGGAAGATGCAGTTGAATCACCTTCTTTACATGGAAAGCTAATGCTTATTGGGTATCTTGAATATTTGACACTGCTTCAAACTCAAAACAAAAAGAAGGAAGTTAATAGTCAATTCAGGTGAGTTGGATGGGTTTGGGTTGGGTTGAGGTAATAGTATAACATAAAAATACCAAATTCAACCTAACTCGATGTTAAACCCAAAAGACTCAACCCTAATCTGACCCACAAAAGATCATGTTAGATTCGGGTTGACATAATTTTTAGTCAGGTCACCCAACAACCTGATAAACCTGACCCAACCCATCCCAACCTAATCTATTTATTTTATTTTTCATACTTATAAATTTCAAAATTATAATCCAGTAGAAGTTTGATCTACAACAAAATCTAAAATTTGGCATAATCATTAAAGTTGAAGAAACATAATAACTTTAAAACTTGTCATGTCCATAAGTACTCCGAATACAAAAAAATAACAAATCATTGTTCAGTAATTGAATTTTTAAAATTTTAATTTCTGGATATATATTATTTAGATTTTATTTTAATTAGTCAATTTTTTTAGGTGGGTCGGGTCGGGTTTATTGGGTCACGACAAGAAAACACCCCTTCACTAACAGAAAATTTATGACAAAGAGGGTTCCGTTACTATTTGAAAACAATTGTGATGGATTACTAACGAACTTAATAAAATGAACAAAAATATATATTAGTCATGATACTTATGACGGATATGAAACTATAAATTGATATGAAGAGTTCGTCATAAATTTTATAATCTAAATATGATTTTTTTGATATGTGACAGAAATTCCATCACAAAATTAGTTCTGTAACGCACTTTATTTTCGTCACAAACTAATTAGTGACAAAACATATATTAACGAATTGGTGAAATAAATCTGTCATAAATTTAATGAGATCTATCATTTTGTGATGGATTTATTTCTAAATCCATTAGTATATGTTTGTCACTGATTAGTTTGTGATGGAAATAAAGTACGTCACAGAACTAATTTTGTAATGGAATTTCTATCACAGATCAAAAAAATCATATTTAGATTATAAAATTTATGACGAATTCTTCATATCAATTTATAGTTTTCATATCCGTCAAAAGCTCATGACTAATATATATTTTTGCTCATTTTATTAAGTTCGTTAGTAATCCATAAAAAATTCATCACAATTGTTTTCAAATAGTGACGAAACCCTCTTTGTCATAAATTTTCTGTTAGTGAAGGGGTGTTTTCTTGTAGTGTTTTTTTTTTTTTTAGATTAGGCGGATTAACTCGAGATTAACTCAACCTTTTTTTTTTCTCGGGTCATTTTCGGATCTGATCCAATTTGACTCAAACCCAAAAATACCAAATCCAGACCTAATTTTTTTCAGGTAGGTCATTTGTCAAGTCATTGTGTTGGGTTTAATTTTGACACCCTTATCAATACTATACTCATGTAACTTATTATCTTAGGTCTTTAGATATTTTTGATTGAATATATACATACTAATGTCAACAATTAAAATACTGAAATCGATATCTTTTCATCTTTTTTTTTTCTTTTTGTCTTTTAACATCTGTCTTGAATAGTAACTAAATTGTTTAGAGTTCGCACAACTATTACTCCTCTTTCACAGTTTCACTTGATTAATATTTGGCCAACGGAAATACAAATTCAAGCAGCCTTCCTTTGGTCCTGACATTTGATTTTAATGCAAGAGTGAAAATGTTTGGCGGACAAAAAGAATCATATTTCGATTTTTTGTCGGGGCATTGGTTATGGTATGATTTATACAATTGCTCTGTTAGAGATTTAGAAAGTGCGTCTATAAGTTGATGACAAATGTCCGTTGTCTGAGAGTGACGCCAATGACATGGGCCAAGCCATATAGCCGAAACATGATTCTTGAGGAAATAGTTGAATACATAACCACGACGATTATACATGAATTAAAAATAAAGCGCGAGAATAAGTAAAACTGTATGCATTTTCAGGAATATATGTACGGCAGCAGTCGTTTGAATGTAGTTTTTGTATGTATAAATTATTTTGATATTCTATATTATCTATACACATTCTCACATTCATTATATTAAAAGTTAACATGCATATTAAATGTATATATCTACAATTAATTTGCATATTTATGAAAATATCAATTACAAGTAAACAATTCAGTCAATTACCAGATTAAAAAAAATTATAAGTTATTAAAATATTGAACTTACCTTGTAATACAAGAAGTTTTTAAATAAATTGTGGTTATTTAGAGATATAAATTTTATTGAATATATAGAATAAATAGAAGGATAGATTTATTAAAATTTGGTACAATTTTTATTTTAGAAACAAAAAAGACCTTCTTTTTATAATAGTGTAAAATTTATTCCATCTTGACTTTAATTAGTTAGGGCTTCATCTGATGATGGATAATCCTTCTAACGCATGATTTGTTAGTTGTAATAAGTACTTAGATTCAGGGGAGCAGTTATGCTCACAAACTTTGTCCAAAATTTTCGGGCATCAAAACTCACAATCAGAAATGGACAAGGTGGCCACAAAGACATCATATGATACGTAATTATCACATGCTTTCGCATACAACAAATTAAGGCTCGTACATTTAACTTGTATCTTGTGATCATCCACTTAATCCAATAAAATCCCAAATGGATCTTGTTTGTTGGTGAATGATAGCCTTGGTACCTTAGCATCGTCGAGACAAAAAAGATAAGGCAACATTTAGGATGTGACTAATATTTTGAGAAATGTTTTAGAAATTAAATATATCCGAATGAGTGATTTATGAATTTAATTTGATCAATTGTAACAGATTATAGTACCTTAGATATTTTTTCTTGAAATAAAATGAACGTAAGATTTAATTTTTTATGGTAACTTAGATATTTTCCCTTGAAATAAAATGAATGTAAGATTTTATTATGTTCAAATATTCAACAAATAATATGTTAAAAAAATAATATGTATATATATGCTTTATATAGGTTGCTTTTGAAAATTATTAAAACAGTCAATCTAAAAAATTGGGTACAAACAAAACGCATATGCAAAGTTATCCAAACATGTTCCAAAAATTTGAATCACGCAAGAATTGATGATTCATGCAGTTGCCCTTCCCTAATCCAATCTGATTTCCCAATTTGACAAAACCTAATCTCATGGGGTTCTTCAAAAAAATACACTACTCCATATATATGCAAAATATATATATATATATATATATATCAGGGGCATTCTCGAAAATCCCACCAAGACCAAGGCCCATTCCAATCATTCCCCTTTATAAATAAAGTCTTCCATTCACTCAACTCCTTAGTCCTGCTAAGCTAGCAACTATCTTCCCTCCTTGAAAGTCCTAAATCATTGCATAGTGCTATTAATTAAAAAAAGGAAAAAAAAATAAAGATTATGAACCCTGAAGTTGATGATCAAATGGTACTCATTTCTCAGTACTATCCTGCGGGGATAATCAGCCAGTTTGTCCCAGAACAAGGTCAGCACTCTCTGTACATATACTAGTATATATTACTATGATGTTTGAAAAAAGTTTTTGAAAATTTTTACGTTTCATGCATTTGAAATGTTTGCTCAGAATGATGATTTTATGTTCATATATAGTGGTGGCGGCAGCGGCTAATTTGAAACCACGGCGGAGACGTAAGAAGAGTAAAGGTGGTGAGGGTGGTGGTGATGGGGTGATGAGGAAGAGGAAGCTGAGTGAGGAGCAATTGAGCATGCTGGAGCAGAGTTTTGGGAGTGAGCACAAATTGGAGTCGGAGAGGAAAGACAGGCTGGCGGCGGAGCTGGGGCTGGACCCGCGGCAGGTGGCGGTGTGGTTCCAGAACAGGAGGGCAAGGTGGAAGAGCAAGAAGCTGGAGGATGAGTACTCCAAGCTCAAGTCTGAACATGAGACCACCGTTGTTGAAAAATGCCGCCTTGAGACTGAGGTCTGTCGTCTATTTAACCATCTCTCTCCAACCCTCAATACACACACACACACACACTCTCACAAACTAGAGAACCATAAGTTATCGATCCGGGGTATATACATCTAACATAAGGGCTTTTCTTATTGAATTGCTCTATTGTCAAGGTGTTTACACACAAACACATACGTGTATATAGATAGAGGCTTTTTTAATTATTTATACACATGCATGTTAGGAATTTGTTAAGTTCAAATATCTGACTTCACATTTTATATGTAAAACCAATATCACCAGAAGTTTATTAAGCTTGAATAATCGACCTCCTACTTTATGTGTGACTGGCCAAAGGCTATTTGACTTGTCTAGTGTAGGAGTTGATGAATGTTTATGAAATTTACTCAAGGAAACATATCACACGCATTAATTTCTTATGATTTTAACCCTTTTTATAACACTCACACATAGTATGAGTAATTTACTATGCAACTTTGAGGAGAATTCTTCTCCTTCTAACTTGAACAAGAACCTAAGGTTCCATACATGCATGAGAATCAATTAAGCTTTTTCACATTTCAGTTATATTTCAGCTATTAGTTACTTAAAGAAACTGGACTAATTATAAATTTGTGTATGAATCCAGAGTGGGAAAAGAACAAAAGAAATAATTAAATTATATTAGTAATAAAAGACGACAGCATCTGATATATCTAGAGATGCATGCATTTATCTTGGCTCGAAAAGAGCCAATGTCCCATGAATTGAATGACAGCCAGTGGAAATTTGACAGGAAAATTGAGTGTGCCACCCCAAAAGAGTGCAATAATTACTGTATGCTCTAGTTGCCAGGGTCCGTACATACTTGTTTAAGGTGTATGCCGTGGCCTTTGGTGGAGCAGCACATGCCCTTACCTCCCACGTGTACATTCTGCATTGCATGCATACATATTGTCTTCCAGTATCACGTGTCTATCTTTCAGAAAGAAACAGTAACAATTTAGAAGAAAAGTTTATATGCACAAACGCATATGTAGACATTCTACTATTCTTAGGAAGTGTAAACTGCAAATGGCCGTTTGATATATTTTCATGACATATTTTTAGTTTTCAGAGCTTCCGAAGTCAGAAAACATATTTGGATGATTTATGTAGATTTGAAAGTGAATTAAAATAAATGTATTTTCAATGGTGAAAATGTGAAAATTGAAAAGATATTTTTTGAAAAGCTATTAAAAAATGGGCTCTAAGTTTTCAGTTTAGAATAGTCAATTCGTTCGACTCTTGTAAAATTTAGGTGAGATTCATTATACATTAACAAATATATATATTCTTTAATTTGTTTGGATTCTAAAAAGCATATTTTGGGCACAAAATGGCTGTATGCTTATTGAAATTTTGACTAGATGTTATATCATTACATAGAGAAATTGTATGGTTAAATATTAACAACTAGTCAATAATACTGTTGCAGCTTCTAAAGCTCAAGGAACAACTCGATGAAGCGGAGAAGGAAATACGAAGGCTTTCGGAGCGTACGGACGGGTTTACGAGCATTAATAGTCCAAGATCGTCCTTGTCAGTGGAGACCATGGAGCCACCTTTTCTTGGGGAATTTGGAATTGGGGGATTAGATAATGTGTTTTATCTGCCAGATAACAATTATGTCTATGGTTTGGAATGGGATAATCTCAACTATATGTGATTGATTAATTGTTAATTATTTAGTTGAGGTGAGGACTGAGGGCAAGGGGGTGGATTTTATATGTAGATAGTGACTAATTAATGTAAATTAATCTTTTCTCCTTGATTTCTGGAATTAGGTGTTCCAAAGTGTTTAGCATGACTAGAATTAATTAAGATTGTATAATTAAATTGTCGCCAACATAATTTAGCTTGCTTTTTGACAAATCATATTAGGTTGTCTTATTTCATGACCCTTTATTCTCTTTCTTCTGCGCATTGCGGACGTGTTAATGAATAAAATAGGGATTTGTAGGCCTACCCAGAACAAGCTAAATGAATCACAGCAGTCTTAATTTACACAAAATCGATATCCAAGTTTCTTTTACCTTAATTAAATTTCTCTTAATATTAATCTTATTTAGTTACCATGTACTTGATTTTAAGTATGGTCCAGATTAGGTATTTTAAAATAAAATTCAAGGATACCTCAGCTAGGATCTATTTAAAGGTGTCTATGAATTTATATTGTTGATTAGAACAAATTAATATTAATTAAAAATTAGTGTTGTGTGTACATAACTCTGCTTCCAAAAGTCAACTAATACTTTTGAATTAGTTTTAGTAGTAACACATTAACCTTGTAGATCTATAACGCATCTATTTTGAAATATTCTCCATCTTCTTATTCATTATAGTTTTCTTTAATTGCAGAAATAGCTAGGAGAAACAAAAATCTTGCACGTGAAAACATCGACAAGACAAAGTAGGAACTATATCCTCATGTTCTTCTTTGTACTTCTATAGTGAAATGGAGGACTTGAAATTGAAAATGAGTTGTAGAAACTACTGAACATTTAGGACAACCCTGTTATATACAAATTTGATATATTTAAATGACATCGAAAAGTATGGAGAAGTAGGAGGAACCACAAGGCACTACTCAAGTGTGTAACAACATTCGCCAATTTAAGAATTCACATGAGAGTTTAGAGCAATAACAAGAAGAATTTTCTTCTTAAACACAAGCCAAAGGCACAAAATATCAAGTTATGTTCTTCAAAATAGTTCGCTGAAAATGATTACAAGAGGCGGCTTTATACAGGCAAAGCTTGAAATAACCCTCCAAGCATAGGATAATTTCTAAAGTAGGACACGCTTACTATGACTTGAAAAATACAAAACTAACATCCTGTTTGGTTATGTTCTCATTTCCATTTCCATTTTTTATTTTTAGCATTTTCAAAATTTTAAAAGTTAGTTAAAGAAAATGAGTTGAAAATGAATTTGTATTTGGATAGTTCGTTGGAAAAGTAATGATTATATAGAATTTAGTAGATTGTAGGTGGAGAGAGATGGTAATAATGAAATAGAGAAAGAAGATATATAGGTTACCGGGAGAAGGCATATATGTTGTTGCGAGATGTATTTTGAGATAAAAATGAGTTGAAATTTTGGTGAAAATTGTGATAAGTTGTTGATAATTCATTTACAAATAGTGAAAATGAGTAAGAATGAATTTAAAAGCATAAAAAAAATGTAGCACCCTACCCGGGAGGTGCCTGCTTCGAGTTAAGATGCTACTCCAGTCTTATTCACAATAATTCAAAACAAAACACCGACCTCTAAAGTTTTAGTTTAAAAAGCTACATCAACCCAAAACAATTTATTCCAACTTACTCTTAGAATTCACTATTTTACATCCCGTAACGAATACAAAACCATCATACAATTACTAGCACTAAAGTTTTAACAAACTCGAACAAGTATTACTGAAATACTAAACTTACTTAACTAAAAGCATAATTCATAAGTTAACTAAAAGATACCAATATCCACCGAATAACCTTAAAAAAATATGGTGAAAGTAAACCCAAAGGACTGACCCAAGGTATGAAAATACGTACATATCAAAAGACTAAGCCAAACTTAACTATTTACAAAGCTCCGAAGTTCTAAGTATCACGATTAGGTGTAATCTAGTCAAATCTATAGATATATATATATATATACACACATATATAGCACCTAATCTATGACAAAATACATCCACAACTCGGCAAGCCCTCAAACCTTCATCAGGTCCTGTTTGGGAAGAGAATAATAAACAAGAGAAAGGGGTTAGTCCTAAGAACTTAGTGAGGGAGTGTGCAACAAGAAGTCATACAAAACTGTTAAAAGTAAAACTATCAATAAATAAGGTATTAATAAGTGGGATTCAAGTAACAAACATGCAATAACTTACAACATGAAGCAATGATATAACACAACATGTGATACAAAATTCAACAGACTGTTGGCAACTCCGACCTTATTGCTCCAAGAGTAGAACATAACTAATGAAACGGAGTACAAATATAGCATAACAAATTTCCCTTATTACTTCGTTACCCAAGCACTTGGCTCAGTAGACATGTGGCATGGCCGGCCACATGCCAGATCCCCTCACTCACAGACAGCTACCTTCCACTATCTGCAAGTCAGGATCTTAAGTGGGCACTAGCTGAGAGACTAGCCACCATCGGTCCATACCGCCCGGTCATCCTTTCGGATCTAGTCTCGGGCCCAACCCACCATGTGGCATCCCTATGGGTAGTAAACCCCCTGAAGCATCCTCAAGATGACTTAACATAATGCTAACAAATAAAATGAATTTCAAAATAACGAATCAGAAATACATATGTGAAACTGAACGGAACGGTGCAGTCCATAAAACATTAGCCAGTAAGGCTATATAAACAGCATGCAAAATAATATAAATTGGAGTACCAAATGAAATTGGTCAGCAAAACCAAAATATCAACACAAATAGGGAAAGCTAGCAAGGTTGTAGGGTATATAGACAGAAACGGATAACATAATAAGAATTTTGGGCACCAAAACGAGTAAAATCAAATTCAACAATTAGACACAGGGAATTCAAACATTGAAGATCATTTAGTTCCCAGAAGAAAGATAGACTTTACCCTCACCTTAAACTCCACAAAAGGCACTATCCATGCCTGATGGTATGGGAGAACCTAGATCCTCGTCACCTATTTCATTTAAAACATCATATGAATATCGATGCTACAGTATCACATTTACTAAAAATAATTATGGCTAATCGTGTATTTTAATTACTCTAACTCATATATTCTCTTGATTATCATTCTATCTTGTCTTCACATATGAGTACTTAGTTATACATTGTTTTTCTTCAATCACTTAGTTCGTACCACTAGTTTTGTTATGCATCTAGCTCGTTCAGGCAATCAAGGGTTTTACCCCGAACTTAATTTACCATCTATTTTTCTAAGCATATCGGTTCGATCAAATCTCCTTAATTGAATATTTTATCAGTTTTAGGCCAGTACTTACTTTTATTATTAATATTTATATTAATATTCTCGATCCATAACTAATTACATTTAACCTACATTCATGAGTTTTACTTGTGTATTCATAATATTCAAGTCTTATTACCATTCCACAATTCCGACATCCCAAATGCATCAATTAGCTCAATTGATAATTATTAGTCTTTTAATCGAATTCGGGCCATACATCACTTACAATCGAATTCTTATCCCATCCTTTCTATCTATAATCATAATTCTTAGGTAACTAACTTGTATTTACATCAGAAATTAGCCTAGCAATTTAATCAGATCAAATCAGGAGTCAATTAATCATTAATCGAAGTTTTGCCAAAATCTACCAAGTTTGGGGCCAATTCACTGCTTAAAAGTAGTCTACATGCACTCAACTTGTTGAGCTGGAGGTCCTGCCATAATGCCGTCGGACCGCTATCAAAATTGGGAGCTGGACTCGCCAATCAATTTGTTTCCTCACATCCAACAAAAGCCCTCAATTGATTTTGGATTTTGCCGCCATCTCGCCTGTCAATTTTGCCAAAAATTGTGCAGCACTGCCCAACATCGTTGTGTCGTTTTTCCTCAATTACTCATCCACTAGTGGTCCATTCTTGAAATTGAAGCTATCATCACATTCATCTAGCTGAGCCCATCAAGACCTATCCTTTGGCTATCGAAATGGTGCTTCCCACCACTGCTGCCGCGAGCCACCATTGGCCCTAAATTTTACTGCGTTTTGTCGATTTTTCAAGGCGTTTTGTCGATTGATTATGTTTCTCACGATGGGAGAAAGGTAATGGCATAGTTATTTTCAAAATTCGCTGGCGCTAAAGAAAGATCACCGAAGGGGTGAAGGGAGGTTTTGTATGTTAAAATTTGGAAAACTCTAGGGACTGTTTTGCTATTTGTAAGGCAATTTTCAAAAATTGCAAATTGACCCCAAAACATTCTCCCCAGCTTCAATTAGGTCATCAACTAGTTAGGGCCTCATTTTGACCCAGTTGACCCATTTTAATTTCGGATTAACCCCTAAAATTCTCAAGTTCCCCACAATTAAGTCCTCTTCATTTTCATTTTAAGCCCTAAAATAATTTTTTTAAATTAAAATTTTGATTTTTAAACCTTACCTTCTCTAATTAAAAATTTAGGTGTGTTACAATCCTCTCCCTCTTTAAAGAATCTGGTCCCCAGGTTCTTGTCTTCGACTGGAAGAAATTTAATTAATACTGGCACATATTTTGCTCTCATTTCCACGTTGCCTCAATCACATGTTGATTTCTCCCATTGTCACAATATACTTCCTCCAATCCCTAGTGATGTTCACTTCTCTAAGATTTTTAAGAATCTCTTCTTTATAGTTTCCCAACATATCCATTCTTACCGAGCATGTGGTGTCACCCTATATTTCTAAAATTGACTAATAATTCCATAACCCATGGTTTCATCGTTCGTCATTACTTAAAGTTTCTTTTGATCTCCACAATTGAGCTTATAGGAAGAAAATTAAACCATCCGAAAATGAGTTTCGAACCTCTTTGGTAATCCCATAAAATCACTGAGCGTTTTATGCTTATTTTCTATTGGGTGATCCTTATACACATCATTACATATCATGTCCATGCTTAAAAAGGTTCTCCATTTCAGTCTGCTAGAATAAATACTACTATTTAAGAGATCATAAAACCGCTATGGCAACAAACGATCATTAACACAAGAAGCTCATATTCACATGATATTTACATTAGGGAGTGACAAAGTTCAATTAAACTTAACATGCCTGCTTTACATAACAAGCCATATATTTCTATACAACTAACTATAGATTCGCAAAAACTATACATATTAGATACAATCACGAACAATACGTTTGTTGCTCCCTAGGTTCTATCTGAGAGATAAAGCCAAGAATATGTGGGATCGGACTCTTTTCTGATGTTCAAGGACTTAGATAGAACCTCAACCACCTATTTTCCTTATCCTTTTGAGCATGTGAGGTAACTATTTGCTTTTAGGGCAATCCCAAATGAAATGTTGATTATTTCCGCATGCCATGCACTTTCCTAGCCTTTCCCAGTAGTTAGACTCCTTATGATTCGACCCACTACAAGATCCACAATTTTTCTTTGGCATTCCAGATTAGACTTTCAATAATTTCCTACCTGAACCACTTTCCCCGCCAGTAGCAATTCATATTAGATACAATCATGAACAATACGTTTGCTGCTCCCTAGGTTCCATCTGAGAGATAAAGCCAAGAATATGTGGGATCAAACTCTTTTCTGATGTTCAAGGACTTAGATAGAACCTCAACCACCTATTTTCCTTATCCTTTTGAGCACCCGAGGTTAACTGTTTGCTTTTAGGGCAATCCCAGATGAAATGTTGATTATTTTCGCACGCCATGCACTTTCCTAGCCTTTCCCAGTAGTTAGACTCCTCATGATTTGACCTACTACAAAATCCAAAATTTTTCTTTGGCATTCCAGATTAAACTTTCAATAGTTTCCTACCTGAACCACTTTCCCCGCCAGTAGTGATTTTGAGCTTAAAATTTTTCCCTCACTTGACCTTCATTTCATTTACATATACCTTAAAGAGTTCTTGCTCCACCCGCAAAGCTCTTTGTAAGGATTCCTTGAAGTTAGATTGTTCGTAAGGCGTAAGGGTCTGTCGTAATTCAGATCATAGTTTTTTAACAAATTTCTTAGTCCTATACCTTCTTTTCTCAATGTCTACGAGGCAAACTGAATCAGCCTACTGAATCTAGCTTCATATTGCCACACTGTCATTTATCCTTGGGTAAGACCCTCAAATTCTTGTCTCCAGGCATCTCTCACTTCTTGTAGTATGAATCTATCCATAAATTCCCATACGAAGTGTTTTCATGTTCGAGGTATTTTCATGTGTTCCCATCGTTGACTTACTAAGGTCCACCATTGACTCCCAGCTCCTTCCAATAGATAGACAACAAATATAAATTTGAGGTCATTCGGGTAACCTAACATCTAGAAAATATCTTCAATCTCCCTGATCTAAGCTTCTGCCTTTTGGTGATTCGATTCACCCATAAACATTGGGGGTAGAACTTAAGGAGATATGCTAGAGTTCTGAACTTTGGAGGTTCTTTGCTTTTCTCAAGGTTATTCAACTGACCTTGTTGCTGACGCAATTGCATGAATTATTGCCACATTGCAACCATCTATTCCATAATCTCTTCTCTCACTATTGAATACACCTGTGGGTCTCGTGTCCCTTCCTCGAACTTATTGGACATCTCCGTGCCAAAGTATCTTCTTTCAGAATTTCCCAACTGAGCGAATGTGTTGGGGTTAGTTTTTGTGATGCCATTTGATAAGTTGCAAAGCTTTTTGGTTGTGTAGGCCGCTCTCACCTATAGTATTTAATAAAATATTTGTTAAATAGTATCCAATCGTTATTAGTTCTTATTGCTCAATATTCAAAATATATACACAATTTTTCTTAAACGTAAGACACATTAGAACTTGATTAGTTTCCCAATTAGTATTAACATCAGATGTTCCCTTGTTTCTTGCTTTTCCTTTTTTTGCATATGATGTCCATGAGACGGTTGCTAGACTGAAAAATAGTCTAACCTTTAATAAGAGGATCACGACTAGGTCTAAGATAATTGTGGTTCAATGTATACTGATTTTGGCGTCTACAGTTATTCTCCGAAAGTAATCTCATTAGGCATAGCTATATATGTGTATGTATTTGGTGGCCTTTTCTCTTCAATCAAAGCAAAGATTTTATTGCACATAGTTCTTTTCTTATTTCCTTTCTCTGTTCTCTTTCCTCATCTTTATTCCTTTTTTATTCTTCTATCTATCACTGATGTATTCCTGATAGTGTAACTTTATGAATTCTATTATATCATCTTATTTTGTTTAACTAGTTTATTATGCCTTCAAGTCCTATCAGAATATCTGTTACTTCCTTAGAATCATCTTTCCTCCCTGCAGGTCTTCAAACTTTATTTCTTTTCTATTTACCTTCATATCTACTACTTTGGAAAGGTCCTGAAAGGTACTAATTGGAAAAACCTAAGCATTTTTGTACCTTTGATACATTTTTTGGCCATATTCGATTGCATACAGCTTTAATTCTGATAGAATTGATCCCTAAATGTTTGTGATGCCAAACACAAATGTAGCATGTTTCATTCCTTGATTTCAAGTAATTTAAAAATTCCTAACAAGATCACTATAAAACAATCCCAAGTGTCTAGATAGTTCTCTACGTATCATATTTGCAATTTCCATAAGAGCTTAAGTCTACCCTTGTAGCATCATCTATTTTATAATTGGGAGATAGTTCTCAACCCATCTTCTCCCCGAATTTCCATTTTATTGTACACTTCTTTGGTTTCAATCTTAAACAACCTTAGTACTTATATTAGGTTAAATAGCTTATGAGGGAAAAAACATCCTAATTCCCAAACTTGATGAGTTCCGACGAGCTCTCACTATTATTATACTAATCCTTATCAGCGATGCAAGATAAGCAGATACTTAATTCCTTCGTTCATCAAGTTATTTCAAACCTCAAATTGCACCTCACTGTTCAGTCTGTGCCCCTATGTTCCACTTGTCTGATCCTTTCAATGATTTTCCATGTAACCATGTCGTTCAAATCACACCATCCTTCTATTCTTTATATTCCTTATCCTTAGCTAGTTATCCTTATGTTGATTATCAATCACCTTGCAACTTTGTAGACTCTCTCTGCTAATATTGTACCCTTGTTTCTAAAAGAATCGTATCCTATGCCTGGTGCTATATCTTCTTTCCCATAGTTCCTATTTAAACTCTAAGTTTCATATCCTTATCTGGTGTTCTCTTTTAGACTTTTGTACTGATCACATATCTCACAACTAGTTTTAGGCCATTTTTTCTTAGGTTCCCAGGGTCTTTCCACCAAACTTCACCTCCTACGACAACTAAACCTTCTTTGTTATCCGTTGTCATCTTAAAAATCATACCCATCAACTTTCTCATTATTAATGCACTAGTTTCTACAGATAGTCATGCCATTTGAGCCACAATTATATATGTGTGTCAAGCATCATTATACCTAAATATCATTTTATCTAACAAATTCATCTTTCATCATGTTATCCCTTGTCAATATAAATATACCATTTAAATTTCAATTGTAACCATAATCAAACATTACTTATCCCTAATAATCATTCATTTATCAAATGCACTATTACCTGCAATAATCCTTTTCTTGTGTATCCATATAACCTAATTCTTATCCTTAAGTACGTGGTAGGGATTTGTTCATCCCGGGTTAATCATTTTCTAACCACTACATATTTTCCCAAAATGATCCTTTGCTTATCATATACAATTTCCAGGAATGTTGCTTGCACCATGTTGATTCCTCAATTAACTTTTTTCATACTAAATACAAATTTTTCCAAAATAGTCATCCACTCATCAAATTCAACCTTCACAGATATTGCTTACATAACGCCATAATTCTAAACAACATCATGCTTACCAATAACAATATGTTCATAGGCCTGACATACCAGAAGTAAGAGGCTATACACTGGTTGGCCATCCCAGTCATAACCGTACACTTTCTTAATGTCGAGCATTATCCCAAATGTTCATATCCTATTCAATTCCACATTAAGTTCCACAATTAAACTTCTTATTTTCCTACCCAAAAATTTTACAATCCAAGAATCATATCCTAACATAGTTCAAGTATTCTTTAACCCAAGTATATAAAAAATGCAGACAATTCTAAAGTCAAGCTTAGTCTCTACTAATTGAGAATTTCACACTCTGAGGATCATATCCAAGATGTAGATGATTCACAATTCAAGTTTAATCTCTAATGAACCCATTGATTACAACTACAAAATCATCCCCATAATAACCTAGGTCCTTGAAAACTTAGGCTCTGATACCAAGCTATAACGCCTCGCTCAAGAGGTGCCTGCTTAGGGCTGAGGTGCTACTTCAGTCTTATTCATAATAATTCAAAACAAAACACGCACCTCCAAAGTTTTAGTTTAAAAAGCTACATCAATCTAAAACAATTTATTTGAACTCACTATTATAAATCACTATTTTACATCTCGCAAGGAATACAAAACTATCATACAATTACTACTACTAAAGTCTTAACAAACTCAATAAGTATTACTAAAATACTAAGTTTACTTAACTTGAAGCAAAATTCATAAATTAACTAAAGATACCAAAATCCACCTATTAACCTTAAAAGATAACGGCGAAAGTAAACCTAAAGGACTGCAAATACGTACATATCAAAAGACTAAGTCAAACTTAACTATTTAGAAAGCTTCCAAAGGTCTAAGTATCACGATTAGGTGTAATCTAGTCAAATTTGTAGATATATACATATATAGCACCTAGTCTATTATAAAATACATCCACAACTTAGGCAAGCCTCAAGCCCCCTAACCTTTATCAGGTCTTGTCTGGGAAGTGACTAAGAAACAATAGAAAAGGGGTAAGTGCTAAGGACTTATTGATGGAGTGTGCAACAAGAAGTCATGGAAAACTGTTGAAAGTAAAATAAGGTATTAATAAGCGAGATTCAAGTAATGAACATGCAATAATTTACAACATGAAGCAATGATATAACATAACACATGTGATACAAAATTCAACAGACTGTTGGCAACACCGACCTTATTTCTCCCAGAGTATAACATAACCAATAACACAGAGTACAAATATAACACAACAAATTTCCCTTATTACTCCATTACCTAAGCACATGGCTTGGTAGACATGTGGCACGGCATGCCGTATGCCAGATCCCGCCACTCACAAATAGCTACCTCCAACTATCTGCAAGTCAGGATCTTAAGTGAGTACTAGTAGGGAGACCAACCACCATCAGTCCATACCACTCGATTGTCTTTTCGGACATAGTCCTGGGCCCAACCCACCCCATGGAATCCCTACAGGAGATAACCCCCAAGAACGTCCTCAAGGCGACTTAACATAATGCCAACAGATAAAATGAATTTCAAAATAACTAATTAGAAACATATATGTGAAACTGAACGAAACAGTACAATCCGTAAAACATTGGCCGCCAAGGCCATATAAATAGCATGCAAAACGATATAACTAGGAGTATGAAACGAAATTGGTCAGTAAGACCAAAATATCAACACAAATAGGGAAAGTCACCGAGGCTGTAGGGTATATAGGATAAAAAAACGGATAACATAATAAGAGTTCTAGGCACCAGAACAAGTAAAATCAAATTCAACAATTAGACACAGGAAATTCAAAAATCAAAATCATTCATTTCCCAAAAGAAAGATAGGCTTTACCCTCACCTTAAACTCCAATTGTATTTAAACATTTTGTTTGAAAAAATAATTAGGGTAGGTAAAGGGTTGAAATTTTAGGTGATTTATAATTTTCTATTCATAAAAATAAATATTTTTTTTCTAAAATATATTTATATTTTAATTATTTTGAAATGATATTAGGTACTATATATCAAATCGAATTTGAATTGACTAATGTCATAATAGGATAACTGGGTAAATTTATGGAAAATTGAAAATACAAATAAGTGTATTTTCAGTGAAAATGGGAGAGAAGTTGATAATTTTTTATTCTAAGATAGTGGAGAAAACAAAAAATGCACCTTAAAATTGAATCCAAATGGGCAGAAATTTTTTTAAATTGGAAGTATGACTTAATTATTGTTTTAATTTTTTTATTATAATAATTATTTTCATCATTATCTCACCTCTAGTTTAACTTTAATTAATTTTAGTAATCAATTAATTAAAATAATTGATAAGTGTATAGCTCTTTTTATTTGTTTTATGTTAGGAGGCAACACCTTAGTAGCGAATTGCATCTTCCAAAGGCCTTAGCAATTTGATATCGCTCAAGATTTGGAAATTTTTTTTATTGCCAAGATGAATTCAAAAGATAAGTTTTTACCTTTTACTCCTTCCCACTACTTGGATTTACTAACACCTTTGAGAGAGTTACATTTGAGGAGTTTCAACTTGAGAGAGAAATATCTAAAGTTGAGAGTGAGATGTGAGGTAGCAATAACATTAGTAGGGTTAAACCAAAATCAATGTCCTGAGGCAGAGCCGAAGCTAGCGGCAAGTGCGATTGCCTATTCAAGGTCCTAGCTGCCCCTAAAAGATTGATTGGTTGTCGCGTGAATGACTAGCTATTGGGCACTTGCCACCTTGGGCAGTCGTGGGGGCATTAATTTAGTTCGTGTTTGCGAGGGCCATCCTTCTCATCGTGCCACAGTATTTTCTAAGATTGCAAGCCCTCCTTTAGGCACATCCTAAAATCCATTTTTGGTTTGCAGAATTATACATTATGAGCATGTTCATTAGTCCTTAGTCGTTGAGTCGTCTTCTTTATCAGAGCCGAGGTCCAATTTAGAATATAAGTTCGGCAAGAAGGACTCTTTTGAATTATTAGAATTTTTGAGATATAGGGTTCTACTGGGAATCCATTCTTCCTTCTTTAGATGATCATATTATGTCGCCCCCAGGGCGTACTTGTAATACCCTGAACCGTAAAATATAAATAAAAATGAAAGAATTCAAAATTTAACTTATAACAGAGATTAAAGGATAAAATTAATTCAAATAGTTAGGGAAGATGAATAATAAACCATGGGTTAGGCCTTAGTTAAATAAAATTTAAAATAGATGGGGGTCTTAGTAGAGTTAAGAAAACTGGGAGGACTAGAAAATTAATCTAACTGGACTTAATTGTCATAAATTTAAAAAGTTTATAGGGCCAATGTATGATAAACGAAAAGATGGGGTGAAAGTGAAAATCGGGGGGTCATTTTGAAAGGCGATTTAAAGCCGAGTGGTGGCTTTGTAAGTGGTGGAAAGATTTGGGGTAGCCGGTGCAAATAGGGAAAAGTTAGTTTATATATATATTTGAAGGACAAAACTTTTTCAAATTCTCTAAAACTTACCCAAGACCTTCAACATTCGGTTTTGCTCTGTTTCGCCTAGAACTGAATTCTGATCCGATATACTTGTTCTTTACCTCACCACGAACAAGACCGTACCAAATTTTCTCATAAATGACTGGAGAAAAGAGGTAATAAGGTGGCTGGTAGTGACGGGTTATTGGTGTTAGCTGGTTGAAGCTTAGAAATAGTAGGTGGGCTGTGATGAGCTCAACGGCGGGAACATTTTGATAGCTTTAATTTGAAGTTTGGTGTCTGGAGGAGTAAAAATTGAGGGGGAGAATGCACAACAATGGGTGGTGGTGCGCATACGATTCTAGGTAAAATTCGCTAGCAAAGAGGCTAGAAAAAGAGAAATTGAGTTGGGGAATTTTGATTTTATCGAATTAGTTACCTTAAATTGATTTAAATTCAAACCTAAATTAATTTAAGTTTGGAGTCGGACCTTGACTTGAAATAACATATGGATGTGATTTTGATTATTAGACCCTTAATTATACACTCAAGTGTAAACTTTGATTGGAATAAACCTCAGTAAACTAAATTAGATTAAATAGACGCTACTGAGAGAATTGAACTTAAAATGCTAACTTAAGAAACTTAATTGTGGAAGTTAAGTGAAGTAATCGTATTGATGCTAAAACCTATAGTTATGTTATTCATACCCACTTAAAGGTAGCCACGTTCCTAATGAGTCAGCTACTCGTAAATAAGATATACAAGGACCCTCTTGGGAGATGAAAACATGTTATAATTTAATAAAAGCAATTTAATACTATTAGAATCGACTTCTGATACTACGTCTAATGAAATTAGGTGAGGAGAGCACGGGTATCACTAGTGACCAGGAGGATATTATCTAATGAAGACCATCATGTGAGTTTATATTAGCTTTCTTCACTGGGGAAAGAACATACTTATTTGTATTACACCTCTTGTTGCTTGATTCTATTTATGTTAAGATTCAAAGGTCGCTGGTTGTTTGATCCATGCTGATCTTTGGTTCGTGTTGTGAATCTGACAGTCTGTCTGAACTGTCGACCTTCTATTTGTGCATTGCTTTTGATAGTCCAGTTGTACTATTCTTCTTTTTTACATGCGACTCTTTGAGCTGTGCTTATTGGAATTCTTATTCATTTCAGGTCGTTGAATTCCGAAATTGAATATCATTTTCATACAAGTTTTAAAAAAGTAAAGTGTTTGCAAAATTATCACACATTGCCCTTATGGTTCTGGATTACTTTATTTTATCTGAAATTTGGCGATGCTCTGTGAAAACTGAGAAATAGGTTTTGAGATATATTTTCCATCATGGCTATGACTGTTATCTGGAAATGAGTTTGATATTGATTATTTGATTACTGTTTGTCATAGCGGAATGACATGTTATGTGAAATATTGTTGGATGCATATATTATATTGACTACTGGATACCCTTAGGGATGGGCCTGGGATTGGCTATGAGGTGGACCTGGCTGAACGAACCGATGGCGACTGACCTTCAGTCGTCACCCCGTTAAATACATCTGGATCCGTATTCGGCTGGAGGTAGCTGGCTCTAGGGGGATGATGTATGTAGCTAGCCATATCTACTGTTTATAGTATTTATCCTAGCTGATCACTTGAGATTGGAGGGATAAGGATTTTCATGTTTTGAAAGTGGAGCGATAAGGTAGGAGAATTACCAACAGTAGGTTTTGTGGAAGTATTATTGATCCAATCTCAATTGGTTGCTTGGTCCTGCCGTTGTACTCTTTTAACTGTGCTTTACGTTAGATTATCTACCATGACCAATATTGTTCTTAATTGATTTAGTGGTTGTGGCTATCCTAATTCTGTACTTTTATGTAACGAGTCCACTAGGATATTTTGATTTATTATTACTTGTAGTATATTTCTGTTATGTTAAAACAAAACTTGAGAGCTTATTGCTGCCCTAGGTAATTGCATTTTTCGTGTGTTAACTACTCATTAAGTCGTTAGGACTTATAGTTTATATTATTTTATTTTGTTCCTTTCCCCAGATAAGGACCCTTTGGAGCCATGTGGAGATAGGCTTGATCATATATATTGTACATGATTTTGCTTAATGCAAATTAGATAGCATTGAACTGCTGAGGCTTTCTTGTGATATAGCGTACTTTGGAAGCATCATTTTGTATGTAAAAGTGTTGTACATGTATGAACTTAAAAAAAAATAACGCGTATGAGGAACTTTCCCCTTTAGGATGATTGCATCTCTTTATATATATATATATATATATATCTATTGAGTGGTAATTATTAGAGTGGCAGCGCTCTGACTGGAGGTACCCGCCTCTAGTTTGGGGCTTTACAATACTTCACTATTTTTAGTGAGTATTTTAGTAGTGGGTTCTCCTTTCCCTTGACTTTTTATTGTTAGACGTAGTTAAGAGTTATAGAATGTATTTGATTCAATTGTTTTGAACCCATTTCTGTACTTTATGGGGTTCCAGCATTGCCATGAATAGTTAAGTCTTTCTATCTCTTTAGATAGCTTTTATGCTCTTTCTGTAGTGAGAAAATTTCAAATAAGGCCTTCTTTCACTTTTTCCTAGATTAGTTATAGTTTCTAGATGGATTGCCATCTTCTCGAGGGCCTTAGAGGGATCGTATGTTGTTTGTGAGAGATAAAGGTTGGGAGCTCCCTCATGTTAGGAGTAGCTCGCCTTCCTTGATGCATTTATATAAGCTTAATCATTGCTTTTGACATCATTTGATGATGAGGGATTGTCCACCTCTCTTTTTAATATTACTTACATGTTTCTTATGGGTACTTGGCTAATTTGTTAGCTCTTTAGTCTGCTTGCACACTTGCTTTTGCATTCATAACTCTTCCTTAGTACATGTACTCTTTTTCTTTTTTATTTCTCTATGTTTTGCTATATTTAATTCAACTCACTTGCTATTGGAAGGAAATAAGATCAACTTAGCAAAGATTCTAGCTAGAAAAGATAATGGTGCTTCCTACGAGAGGCCACCTATGAAGCAGTGATGCGTGGGATCACCCTTGAGTGGCTAGTATTTGAGCCTTCTGTGGAGCCGTTCTATGGAGCCTCAACATCTGCCTTCACCATTTGTACCTCAATGAAACATAGGCGGTGGTTCTAAGCTAGTAATTTCGGGACCAGTTGGGAAGTATACTCGGGAGTTTGTTGCTGGGGTTTCTTGCTCTCGCTCTTTTTGCAATTTTCATATTAGTGAAGGCAAGGGGTCTTTTTGTTATGGGTTGTGAAGGAGTTATGGTATCAATTCTCATTGGGATATTAATGGGACTTTTTTCACCATAGACAACCTTCAGGATAAAGTTAATGAGTATGAACAAGGGAGATTGGAGACCCTTTCTTCTTTGCCACTGATGGAGCTTGCTACTGGGGACTTAGCATAGGTAAGTGCCTTCTTTTTCACTTAGTTTATTTTACTTGTTTATTGTTGTTGTAGCTATTCATTGTTGTTTGAATATTTTGTTCATCATTTCAAAGAAGGCTTTGAACTTGATAGTGTAGATGTCCTATCGAGCAAATGGACTATTGCTATGATAGCCAAACTTAAGAAAGAGGCCATAGGATTTGCTTGAAAGGGGGTTCGGTTATACCGATTCGATCCGAGCTCTCTTATTGAATTGCTCGTTCAATGAGCATTCTCAATATTATGCCTTGAAAAGGACTCGAACCTCTATGCTCTTTAGCACATGATTTTGAGTCTCGCATGTCTACCATTTCACCACCAAGGCATCTTGAAAGTGCATCATATTCCATGAATATGATATCTATCTAGTGTGATGTATGGAATATATGACAAAGGTGGAGTATTTCTATTGATTGGTCATATAGGCCTGAGTTAGACATCCAATTGCTTTGATTTGAATTATTCGAAGAATACCTTATATATATATCAGAAAGATGGCCAATCAAACCTATTTGATTTCTCGATTCAATAGAAGCTCAAAGAGGTGAATAGGGTCACAAAAATAATAAGAGTTGTGCAAAAAGCAGGTCCAATTACACCTATTCCTAATCCTAAATGGAATGGAACAACATAGGGATCCATATGTGAACATAGTATCTATTTAGATACGCTCGAATGACCCCTTGAGCATGTATATAACCCTATTCCGGCCTGGTCTGGTATAATCATGGAATTGACTCAATCATCATATTATAAGTTCATAATCCTAGCCCTTTCCTATTTGGTTGGAACATATCTACTAATTTATTGATTCCAGTTAGTAAGAGGGATATTAAACTAAGAAATAGATCCTAGAAGCTAAGACAAGGTATCCTGAGCAATTGCAATAATCGGGTTCATTGATATTCCTGGTATAGTAGATGCTATTACACATACAATCATACTTAATTCAATGGAATTATTTGATCTTAGAGGAGATCTTCTATAATTTTGCACGTGAGGGGTGATTTTTAGGTTTCGTCCAGTCATTAATAACTTGATTATTTTGAGATAATAGTAGATAGAAACAACATTTGTAAGGATATCTATTAAAACAAAGAAAAGCTTGCTAAGGTGTCGAATGATCTTGATTAGCTGATATGTTAGGGAGGTAAAGACTAAGAGGAAGTTTCTAGAGTGCTTCATAGAGAAGACACATGTGTCTACTACATGAGAGAAGACAATAAATGAATGCAAGGGTTCTGATAAGTTCTTTGAATCAGTTGAGGTAGAGGCAACCGTGATACCAAGTAGGCCATCCATAGTTGTCGTCACAAGCTTAGTGAGACTGGATGGTACCTTCCGAAGGACTTGTTATTGCGTGACCTTGCTATCCTTAACCTCTCCACTTAGGTAGGTAGTAGATCATATGAGGCTAGCACTGAGGCCATGATTGAAAATCCATTTGTTGCGGCTCCGCATATGGCTAAGTAGAAGTTATACTAGGACTTAGTCTTTTCATAGTTGAGGATGACTTCACTTTCATTTTTCTCTAGCAGTAAGTTAATTATTATTTTTTGTTGGTTAAGTGTAAGCCGAACGTCATTTGCTATTTGCATTCTAATCATGTTAGACTTTTTTTTTTCCTATGGACACTTGAGCAGTCGCTACATTCTTTTGTACTTGATTGTTAGAATGATTGCATGACTTGGTGGTAAACAAGAAGGAGTTCAAGTTGAAGAATGATTCTTCGCTTTTGATAGTTTTTTGGAGCAATCCTTGCACCAGATTTTGGCTACCATTTTGGAAGTTTTTGGAGGTCTTATGGAGGCTATTTTGTTGCTACAATTTGCAAAAAATAGTGGGCAAAAGTTAGCCAAGGAAGAAGGAATATTAGTAAACCTTTGAGGAGTCATTCGGTTGCACTACACCTTCATTTTTGGAAGCATTGCTTAGGGTATTTGCTTCTTTCTTTAAATCCATTTTGCTGCTAAAATTTGCAAAAAATAGTGTGCAAAATTCGTCCAAGGAAGAAGGAATGTTGGTAAACCTTTGAGGAGTAAATCGGTTGTGCTACACCTTCATTTTTGGAAGAATCTCTTAAGATATTTTCTTCTTCCTTTAAATCCATTGGCATAAAATAGATCCTTGATAGATAGTGAACCAAGTTAATTTCATGTGATGAAATTTTTTAAATTTCGTTGCACCTTGGATCCTTGATTCACCATCTCTTTCAAGTGGTATCGGAGCCAATTTTATGGCTTAATTTTGAATTTGCTTGGAATTGATTCATATGATGGACTGATCCTTGACTTCATTTCCTCGATTCAATTGATGGATTGGAGGATTTGAAGTTGGTTTATGCTTGACATTTTGAATTGGATTCTATCAATATATATTTGATAGTGATTTAGTTTGTGTTGATATGAATTTGATTCTATTACCAGACGTTTATTTAGCATGATGTTGTTTTTAAATGATGATTTAGCATGTTATTAACTGCTAGAATATGTTTTGGCAATTTTGGATTCAATTGGATTTGATCTCCTTGAAGTAGTTTCTTGAATATTGATTCAATCGAATTTTTAATTTTTGAAGCATATTGAAGAGTTTAATTTTCAGTTTTTTAAATTGTTTAAAATCCAAAAATTGATCAAAATGAGGATAAGATAATCTTCAATTCATGTCGTTGATTCATTTGATGGATTGGAGGATTTGAAGTTGGTTTAACTGGCTCTTGATGTTTTGAATTGAATTTTATCAATATTCATTTGATAGTGATTTAGTTTGTATTGATATGAATTTAATTTTATTGTTAAATATTGATTTAGCATGATGCCGATGTTAAATAGTGATTTATCATGTTATTAATTGTTATAATATATTTTGGCAATTTTTGGATTCAATTGGATTTGATCTCCTTGAAATAGTTTCTTGAATGGTAAATTCAATCAAACTTTTTATTTTTGAAGCATGTTGAAGAGTTTAATATTCAGTTTTTAAATTGTCTAATATCTGAAAATTTATTAAAATGAGGATGAAATAATATTTTGGAGGTGTTTAAAGGTTTTTGCCTAGCGAAATTACCAAAACTATGCAAGAAAACAACACCTAGCGCAATAAATTGTATTGTTTTGTCCTATTTTGATGCATAATTGTTATGCAATTTTTCAAGTTGATGTTGGACATTTTTGCATGCTCAAAATCAATTTTTGGATGCTCTTCAAGGATGTGCAAAATTTTATTTGCATGAGATGCACTTGAAAATATTGCTAGTAATTAATTATTTATATGATAAGCTTTTAATTGTTGATTTAAATGTCAAATCTTATTATCATTCATTTAATTGTTGAATGTATGATTTTGTGGTTGAATGAGAATGAACATGAGCCTTTAACTTGATTTAATAAATTCAATTTTGATTGAATGAGTTGTAATTAAATGGGGCTTGAATGCCTCTTGTTTTTCACCATGTAATGTCTTTCTTATTATTGTAATAAGTGTAGAACATTTTAAGTAGTGAAGATTTCCTTTTCTTATAATTGTTGGACATTGCAAGGAAGCAAAAGGAGGACTTGAAGACTTGAAGGCCATGCATACATGGGATATATACATGTAATAGATAGGATCCATTTATTCAATTAATCCACCTAAATCAACCAAGTGGTGTACCAATGGATCTAAGTGCATCACTTGGTAAAGGCTCATGCTCATTCCAAAGTTAAGACACATGCTAGGCTTATTTCTTATTTATGATTTCTTTATCCTTTGATGTATGGTGATACATACTTAGGAAAGAGAACCTAAGCAAAAATAAAAATGATGAGATCTTCTAAGCAAGCAAACCCCTCCTTAAAATCAAACAATATTAAGTCAAGATGGATAAAATTAAATGGGGTTTAATAATCCAGGCCTTCTACCAATAGGTGTGTGACATGCAATGCTACCATTATTGTGTGTTGTCTCATGAGTCGTGGAACACACTTTTATGGAAAGCTATAATCACTATCTTAGAATGAGATGCACTTTAATGTAGCTTGACTATGACCTTGTCTCACAAGTCATGGAATGTTCATAGTTGAGTATACAATAAAGAAGGATTGGCAGGTTCAACTTAACGCCTAGCAATTTAGATGTTGTATGAATCATAGGTGTATATAAAAAGCAAGGCAAAATATATTAAGGATTGCATAGAGATGCAATTGTTAAAGTTACGTAACTTAGGATCATGAGTGGATGTCTCACAAGTCGTGGGTTCACAAATGATGCCTCTGGACTTTAATGCTCACTATGAAATATGATTTCCCAAAAGTATTTTTTAGGGTAAGAAATTTAAAGAAATAGTGGGACCAAAACATGCTTAAAAGACCGTAATCATGTTTTAGTTATCAAGATTCAATCAAATACTTAGATTCTCTTTCTTGCTTTTGTAGATTTGTGAAATCTCAAGATAGCTAAAAATCCATTAAGTGTCATATTGGAAACTAATAAATTGATTGAGCCGAACTACATCGATTGGCTAAGAAACCTCAAGATTGTTCTACATTCTGAGAAATGGACTTATTTCATAACCCAAGGTCAACCTAATACCACAGGGGACGATGCCAATAAAGAGAGATGTGAAACATTCACAAAATGTGTTGAGGATGATCTCCAAACCCATTATCTCATGATGGCATCAATGTCCAATGAACTTCAAAAATTCTATAAAAATATGCCTCGAATATTTTCTTACACTTACAAGAGTTGTATGCCATGTAAACTAGGCATGAAAGGCTCATGTTGTGCAAGAAACTTTTTAGGTTAGGATGACCGAGTGGTTAAGTTTCCACGATCACAATCTAAAGATGATTGGGCTTATTGAAAAGTTCACCATCTTGGATGTGGTTATGGAAAATGATCTCTACATGAATTTGATCCTCCAATCCTTGCTGAGTTCATTTGACCAATTTGTGATGAACTTCAATATGTCCAAACAAGAGGTAACTATTAATGAATTAGTCAACATGTTGGTAACTATCGATACGACCATGAAAAGAACAAGCCTCTAAAGGCCCAAAAGGCAAGAAAAAGGGGGATACGACTTTTCTTCTTCTAAGGGGAAAAACCATTGAAGGCGTTCGAAGGAGTTAAGAAGAAGAAAAAGGATAGAAAGAATGCGACTTGTTTCTATTGGGGTGAATCGAGGCATTGAACATGCAATTGCAAGCAATACCTTGCAACCTTAAGGAAGGGCATGTTGTTTATTGAAGTGCATCTTATGCCTAATTCTTCCTCATAGGTATTTGATACCACGTGTGGTTCTCACCTTTGCAATTTGTTGCAGGAGATGGAAAGAAAGAGTTAAGTGGTGGGGATTTGATCTTCCACATTAGCAATGGAGTAAGAGTTGCAGCCAAAGTCGAAGGCGTAGTTAAGTTGGACTTAGGGGATTCCATAATTATATTAGACCCTTGCTACTTGCCTTCTCTTGTTAAGAACATCATTTCAATTCCCGTTCTACATCAAGAAGGATATGGTTTTTCTATCAAGGATAGGAAATTGAAAGTAATAAAGAATAGTTCTTTGGTTGCTTGTGGTACATTATATAATGGATTATACATTTTAGACTCTCAACCATCACTAATGCATATTTAACAAAGTAACAAAAGAAAGTAAGATAACCAAGAAAATGTCTATCTTTGGCATGCTAAACTTGGGCATATTTCCAAGAATAGGATGAGCAAGTTAGTAGCCTTAAATTCACTAAGTGTTAGCGGAGTAGATGACCTACCTGGTTGTGAGTCTTGTTTGAAGAAAAAAATGACCAAGGCTCCATTTGTTGGACAAATGGAGTGATCCAATAGTCCTTTGAATTTGATCCATAGGGAAGTATGTGGCCACTAAGAGTTAGTGCAAGAGGAGGCTATTCTTACTTCATCACCTTTGCTGATGATTTCACTCGATTTGGACATATGTATCTTATGAAGTACAAATTCGAAGCCTTTGAAAGGTTCAAAAACTATAGGAATAAAGTAGAAAAACAACTTGAACTTAATAATTAAGGCTCTTCAATTGGATTAAGGGGTGGAATACTTAAGTATCAACATAATGGAGTGACCGAAAGGAGGAACCGCATCTTGTTGGACATGGTACAATTCATGATGAGCTTCAACGATGTTCCTATCTCCTTTTGGGGGTTTACCCTGAAATGGTGGTGAGGTTAATAAATATAGTATCTTCAAAGTCGATGTCGAAAACCCTACATGAGATGTGGTATGATAAAGCACCTTCTTACTCTTATTTAAGAGTTTGGAGGTCTCCTACCTATGTTAAGAGACTAAGGGAGATAAGTTAGATGTGAGATCCTCTTGTGCAAGTTTGTAGGATACCCAAAAGAGTTTTTGGATTATTATTTCTATAATACCTTGTAAAAAAAAGTGTTTGTTTCGAGGAACACCACCATTTTGGAAAAAGAGTTTCTATCAGATAGAAAAGATATTACCGTTGAACTTGATGAAGTTCAAGATGATCAACCTATCCCACAAGCAATAGAAATAAAAGAGCATCCCAAACCTAATACACAACTTCCCATAAGGTTGGATTGGGTCAAGAAGTAACCCAAAAGGCCTAGATTTCTTCATGCGATAAGTCAACTGGATAGTGATCCAAGGACGAATAAGAAAGTCATGTCAAACATAAATTTGGGTCATTAGCTTAAGGCCATGAAATCTGAAATGAATTCCATATACTTTGACAAAGTATAGACTTTGGTAGATTCACCGAAGGGTATAGTACTCGTTGGTTGCAAATGGGTTTATAAGCGCTAGCTTGGAGTTAATAGAAAGGTAACTACATTCAAGGCTAGATTCGTGGAAAAAGGTTATCCTTAAAGAGGCGGCATTAATTTTAAGAAAGCCTTTTTACTAGTTGGTATGCTTAAATCTATTAGGATAATGCTTGCCAAAGTTGCTTACTACAACTATGAGATTTGGCAGATGGATATAAAGACTACCTTTCTCAATGGAAACCTTGATAAGGAAATTTATATGGTGCAACCGAAAGGCTTTACATCCAAAAAGAGTGAGCAAAAGGTTTTTGCAAACTCCAAAGGTGCATTTATGGACACAAGCAAGCATCTCGAAGTTAGAACATAAGTTTTGATGAGACAGTCAATTCGTTTGACTTCGTAAAAAATGTGTATGAATTATGTGTATATAAAAAGACCAGTAGGAGTTCAATTCAATTTATTATGCTTTATGTCGATGTCATCCTTCTCATTGAGAATGTGAGAGAGATGTTAAAGTGTACTAAAGTATGGTTATCTTTGCAATTTTTTATAAAAGATTTGGGAGAAGCATTCTATATATCGTGAATACGAGATCTATAGAGATAGATCAAGAAAGATGCTGGGGCTATCCCAATCTTCGTACATAAACAAGATACTGAAAAGGCTTAATTTGGAGGAATTCAAGCGGGGTTACCTTCCTATGGGACATGGCCTTGGTCTCTCTAAGTCTATGGCCCTTCAAATGGAGGAAGAGAGAAAAATGATGTCCCACATACTTTATGCATCCACTATTAGAAGCATAATATATGCTACGCTGTGTATGAGACCAGATGCAACACACATTTTGAGTGTTACGAGCCACTACCAATCTGATACCGGTCAGGGTCACTGAAAAGTCATAAAAATAATCCTCAAGTACTTGAGAAGAACTAATAATTTATTTTTATTATGCGACAATAGAGAATTGAAACTAGAGGGGTTTTCAAATTCTAGTTTCCAATCCAATGAAGATGACCATAAATCAATGTCTGGATTCACATTTTGTCTTAATGGCGACATAATTAATTAGAAAAGTTCCAAACAAGAAACCACATCTGACTCAACCACAGAGGTAGAATATATTGCAATGTTAGACACTACAAATGAAGACGTTTGGGTGAAAAACTTCATCTAAGAGTTAGATGTAGCGCCTAACATTGTAGAGCCTGTTGTTGTCTTGTGATAATAATGGAGCTATTACACAAGCAAAGAAGCCAAGATCACATCAACGACCTAAACACGTATTAAGGTATTGTCATTTGATTCATGACATCATTGATAGAGGCGACATATGTGTGGAGAGAGTTTTCTCGAAAGAGAACATAGCAGATCCACTAACTAAACCATTAACGCAAAAGGTCTTTGAAGGGCATCTTGAGAAGATGGGGTTAAAGGTTATGGGGAATTGATTTTAAAAGGCAAATGGGAGATTGTTGGAATAGTATCCCGTAGCTAATTAGATTGGCATGTAAAACTACTCCTTTGAGATAATTTTGGTTGAAAGATATTATATAAATAGTCATATTAATCTTATGCATTTTATGATATTCTTCACATTCATTTGGTTAAAGCCCTAAAATCATACAAGATTATAGGACTTGGTCACGCATATGATAGTAATCATGAAACAAGTCTCTATGGTCATGATATTAAATATTTCAAGTCATAGAATCTTAGAGATAGGGCATCTAAGACTTGGATAGACTCGCGCCAACGATGTATACTCTAAGGAGTTGGATATTACCCTGTTTCATGAGCAATCCGTGCACGACATAGTGCACGTTAGTAGGTGCCTATTAGAGAATAAGTTCATTGAAGCCTCGTTTATAAAATCCATAAGGTGGCCAAAATGGCTTGTCAATAATAGAAAATTCTTTAGCTTACGATAGTACATATAATTAGTCATTTGACTTGAGGTTTCATGGTAAACTTTTACTTAGATCCTTATGTTTTGATTTTGCCCCCAACCACTTAACATGTCACCTGGGGCTTAGGTTGGGCACAAGCTACCTATGTATGAAGTTTGGTGTGTTCCAAGAAAGGATCCATTTGCTCGTCCGGATGAATGAGTTGATCTCCTATGTATTCTATGATGACTGGTTCAGAGAAATCCTTGTGCAAGGTGGTATGATAATTTAACAAATGAGCTTTCCAAGGTTGAGGTCACAAAAAAGAACCACACATCAAGAATAGAAGCATAGTTATCGAGGCTATGAGGGAATCAAAAAATATCGTACCCTATGTTTCTCTTGGAAGATAAGAAATGGAAGGGTTGTATTTGCATGGCAATCATAAGAGGAAAGATTTACACTAATTAGTTCATCCAATTGGTTGAGCTCCATAGGCTTGTACTAGATATCAACTACGGAGATCGAGTATTCTTCAATTAAAAAACAATCATTAATTGACGAGTGATTAGTCTAAAAGAGTTTAGACTAATCGGAATATTTAATGTTCGATAAATTGCAAGGAGTTTGGAGCTAATGTCTAATTAGTTGGTGAACATATTGGGTCACACACAAAAGTCTTAAGCCACTCTTGTGGACTTGGAGAAATTACCTAAAAGAGTTAGATAATCAGATTAGTCAAGATTGGAAGAGACCAAATGACTAATTCAAAGTTGGTCATAATGACTTGATTAATTTAAGGAATTAAATTCATTAATTATTTAATTTAAAGAGTTAAATTAGATCAATTAAATTAAAGTGCTAATTTAATTAGGCCATGTGATAATTTTAATTAGTCTTGTCAACTTAGGAGTTAGGTTGGATCAATTATAAATTAACTCCTTAATTTATGATGATTAGAAAATTTTAATGTTTGGAGGGAAATTTTAAATGGGAGAGTTGATTTAAAAAATTAGTAGGAGTTTTTAATCTGCTAATTAAAATGGTGATTTTAATTAGTAAGATTGAAAAATCCTACTTGGCAATGAGGTAGCACAACTTGGAGCAAAAATGTGAGGGATGCATCTAGAGGCTTCTTGATGCATCTATCACAGAATCCAAAGGCTTGAGAAGCCCCATATTGCACCCACTTGCTCTCATTTTTCCTCATCTCTCTCCTTTTTTTTTGGTGTGGCAAAAAACAACTCCCTAAATTCTCTCTAACCTCTCTCTTAAAATCTTCCTCTCTCCTTCTCCAAACCTCCTCCATTTTTTCCATCTACTCTAACCAAAGATAGAAGACAAAGAGTGCCCACTAAAGGTGTGTGGATTTTATTGGAGGTGCCACAATTGGGGCATTTGGTGGTGAACAAAAGGGAGTCCAAGTTGAAGAATACTTCTTCACTTTCGATGGTTTTTTGGAGCAATCCTTGCACTAGATTTTAGCTGTCTTCTTGGATGCTTTTAGAGCTATTTTGAAGGCCATTTTTCTATTGACATTTTGGAAAAATAGTGGGAAAAAGCTGGCCAAGGAAGAAGAAGTGTTGGTGAAATTTTGAGGAGTCATTTAGTTGTACCACACCTTCATTTTTGGAAGAATCTCTTAAGGTATTTGCTTCTTCCTTTAAATCCACTGTTCTGGCATAAAACAGATCTTAGATAAATTTTATATGATGAAAATTTTTAAATTTTGTTGTACCTTGGATCCTCAATTCACCATCACCTTTAGAACTTCTATCATCGACAAAGACCTTGCGAACAACGTAATTGACAATTTCAAAGATTACTACCATTTTCCAGTTTAGCTGCTTATCGAAGAGAGAGAGAAATATGATCTAAGTCATGGTCGTTGAAAGAGAAAGGCTCGACACTGGTGGACACATGAGTACAACCTTCTTCTCAAGTTTGCACTTGTTACTGTTGAGTTTATGCTCAAGCAACTTTTTGGATTTGGAGTCTCCTATGAATGAGATGGTGAATCATAGATCTAAGGTGCAACAGAATTTAAAACCTTTCGTCACATGTATTAAACTTGATTCACTATCAACAAAGATCTATTTTATACCAAAACAATGGATTTAGAGGAACAAGCAATTACCTTAAGTGATATTCCAAAACTAAGAGATGGTGCAACCAATTGGTTCCTCAATTGTTCACCAACTTACCTCCACTCTTTAGCCGAGTTTGAGCCACTTTATACCTAACATTACAACAAGAAATCAACCCTCAAAAGAACTAAAAAATGTCCAAAAACAGCAGCAAAAATTATGACAAAATTCGCCCCTAATTCTTCTTCAACTTGGACTCCTTGTTCACCACAAAGCACCCAATTGTGATGCCTCTTATAAAGTCCACATACCTTTAGATCAGTCTTAATCTTCATATCTTTTGCTAGAATAGATGGAAGAAAAGAAGGAAGGATATAAGAGAAAGATGGAGATCAGAAGAGAAGAAGTTAAAGAGATTTTTGGAGATATGTTTTTGGTCATACCAAAAAGAGATTTGAGGTAGGGGGGGTTATTTATATCCCAATGGCCAGCCACTTCAAAACTTAATTTGGACTCTTCTATTGAGTGTTGCATCAAGGACTCTCTAGATGTACCCTTACACTATTGGTCCAAGTGATGTCACTCAAGGGCCAAGGAGGATTTAATCCTACTAATTAAAATCATTATTTTAATTACCAATATTTAAATGGACTCTTCTATTAAATATTTCCCTAAAAACTAATACTCTAAAATATCAATTAAATCAATTGTTTAATTTAATCAATTCAACAACTTTTTAAGTTAGCAAAACTAATTAAATTTGTTACATAACCCAATTAAATTAATATTTTAATTTAATTGGACTAATTTGACTCTTTAAATTAATTTATTAATTTAACCCCTTAAATTAATCAAGCCATTGTGACCAATTTTGAATTAATTAATTGATCTATTCCAATCTTGATCAATTTAATTATCTAACTCCTTAGATAATTTCTCGAAACCCACTAAAGTGTCTAAAGGCTTTTGTGTGTGGCCCATTAGGTTCACCAATTAATTAGACATGGGCTCTTAACTCTTTGCAAATTACTAAATATCAAATATTTCGATTAGTCTAAACTCCTTTTAACTAATCACTCTTCAATTAATCTCCATAATTGAAGAGTACCTAATCTCTATAGTCGATGGCTAGCACAAGCTTATGGAGCCCAACAAATTAGATGACTTAATTATTGTGAACCTTTTCGCTTACTATTACCATGCAAATATGGTCTTTCAGTTTCTTGTCTCCTAGAATAGGCTTAGAGCAAGATATCTGTTGATTCCCTAATAACTTAGATATCTATGCACCTATTCTTGATATACAATTCCATTTATGACATCAACTCATTTTTTCAAACTTCATACCACCTTGCGCAAGGGTTTATCAAAATCGGTCATCATAAAACACATGAGAGATCAACTCATTCTTCACGATGAGCAAACATATCCCTTCTTAGAACTCACCAATCTCTATACTTAGGTAGCTTGTGACCAACCTAAGTCCCGAGCGACCCGCTAAGTGGTCTTTATAAAATCAAAGCACATGGACCTAATTATAAAATTACCGTGAAACCTCAAGTTAAAGGACTAATTATATACGCTATCATAAGCTAGAGAATATTTCATTATTGACAAGCCACTTTAGCTACTTTATGGATTCTCTAAGTGAAGTTTCAGTGAATTTGTTCTCTAACAAGCACCTACTAACGTGCATCCATGTTGTACACGAATTGCCAATGAAATGGGGCAATATCTAATTCCTTGGAGTATGTATCATTAGTGTAAGTCTATCTGAATCTCAGATGAGAGAGACTTGTTTCATGATCACCATCATATGTATGATCAAGTCCCCCAGTATTGTATGATTTAAGGGTTCAACCACATGCATGCGAAGATTATCATAAAATGCATAAGATGAAGATGGCAATTTATATAATATCAATCAATCACGATTGTCTCAAAAAGGAATAGCATTTAGGCTAATTTAATTGGTTGCGATGCACTATTCTAACATCCTAGTGGTCCTCCTACTATGGTGTCTATTACTCCTTGGAGGGGAGATTAAGGGTGTGCATTCTGTTAAAACCGACTGAACTGAAGTTTATATTCAATTAACAAAAAATCAAATTGAATTATGTTCGGCTCGTTTCGATTTTAGCCTGGCCAAAAATTGGATTAGTTTTGCTTTTACCGAACGAAAATTGAATTGTTTCAAAGCCCCCTCCCCCCTCTTTTTTTTTTTTATCCTAAAAGTGGATCACTATTCGCTAGTATGAGGAGAAAAAAAAAATACTAATCCTCTTCTTTAAAGACCATGATAGGGCTCATAAAAAATTTGAATTGGATTAATATTTATTTTTTTGGTACAAAAAGTGTGATAAAAGTTTTTGTTTTATAAAAAATATTAGGTTTTAGGTTAAAAAACTTGAATTAAATCACATTTTTTTTCTCATACACTTATACAGTTTGAGTTTAGAAAAACTATCAACTTTTATTTTCTCTTTATATCATAATTATTTACTTTTTTATATATCATATATTAATACCTATACTATTTACAAAACATAGGACTTTTAATAACTATTTTGATATATTTTGCAATAAGATGATAAAATCAATTTTATTTTAAAAAATAATGATATTATAATTTTATTTTCTCTTCTCCCTTCTCCATTTATATTTCTTTTTTTCTCAGTTATTTCATCTTATCAAAAACTTCTCTTTTTATTTATCCAAAATCTTAAAAATACATTAAGATTTACATTATTTCAAAAATTATATTTATTTATCTTGGGTAATAGATTTAAAAAATTAAATATAAAATATAAAATTTACTAAAATTACTAGACACTAGCGCATAATAAAAAATATTCCACACTTATATTGTAGAAACTTGAACAATAATATTTAAATAAAATAAAATAAAACTATCGAACTGATTTTTGATTCAGTTTGATTTTTTTTTCAATTTTCAATTTGGTTTCAGTTAACCGAGAAAAAAAATCAAACCAAACCAAACCAAATTTTGAATTTTTTTTAAAATATAAAACCATAAAATGAAACCAAATCGAGTTTCAATTTTTTATTTTCAATTTTCAATCGGTTTGGTTGGTTTTGGTTCTTTTTCCACACCCCTAGGGGAGATGATCCTATCTTGTTTAGGCTTTTGGTTGTTCCTTCTTAGCACTCTTGGATCATTTCTTTTTTGAAGGTCGATGGTCATCTTGGAATATATTTAATTTCTTGACAATGATTTCTTAAGATATCCCTATTGAATCAAGCACATGTTAAGCTATTGGACTTGGTCAGAAACTTTCTGCCACTCATCTCTATCAACAAGAAGAAAGATTTTGCTATGTTGGTCCTGTACCATTCCACTCAATTACACATCGAGGCGCGACAGGGCTAAGGGATCTCTTAGTTTAAATTTTCCACTTCTTCCTCATTCAAAGAGTTGTTGCTTCTCTTCGGCCTGCTCGCATAGAGTATTGTGATCAAATGGACAATAGTATGCTTCATACTTTGCTCCTAGCTCTTGTGGCATATGTTGTTGGGCCACTGTTTGAGACAACCTCAGAGTGGTGCTAGGGATTGGCATTAGGGTTTGTTGGTTTTGTTGTATGTGGAGAGCCATGGATATTTTTTCACTAATGAGCTAGCTGATAGAGACTATTTGCTCTAATGAAGTGATTGGTCCTAGAGCCTTGTGATTGTTTTGGGCCGAAGAATAAGGAGCTGGTGGTAGGATTTGATTATTTCTATCCAAAACTGAATAAACACTCTTAGTATTCACCCTTTTTCCAAGATGTAGATTTAAAGTCATGCATACGGTGCTAACTAATAATGCAAATTTTTACGAGTTAAGTGTTTGGAGTATGTGCATGGATTAACTGAGGTGGAACTTGAACTATAGAGCTGGGGTCAAACTTGCAACTAGAGAAAAACACGTTAGGCTTGCCAAGGTTGCCCCCAATTAGGACTCTCTGATGCTTAACTCATATCGAGCAAAGGAGTGAGAAAGGTCAAATATGAAATTGAGGACAATTAGAGATAATATAAGCATACATGTAATATTTTTATGAGCAAGTCTTTATATTAGGACAACTAGTCAGACATGAGGGGTTGAAATGACTAAATAGCCCCTATGAAGTTGTGCAAACATTATCGAAGGTGTGGGGGCATTTTAGGTCTTGCAAAGTGATCATTGATAGTTGCATGGCCATTTTGTATGTAGGGTGTTTGCTCAACTGTATTAATTGCATATGAGATGGTTGTTGGCATCATTAATTGTGGATAGAGACTATTAATAAAATGCCTAAAAAGCATTAAATGCGGTCTTACGTGTTGGACACGTGGGACATCGACCTCAACTGAACGAAGGCTTTATGTTAAGCCACACAGATTAACCTATAGGCTACAAACTAATTCGGCTTAAGAAGGACCGACCTAAAGGTGATCAAGCTTTGTGATTACTTTTTCACAAACCCCTGGAGGCAGGCTTCTTCGTAGGTTTACAGCTGCAGTAGACTTGAAGTTGATCGACCTAGGTGGAATTAGTGTGCTGTGCATAATGGGACTCATCGAAGATCTTTCATCATCTTAACATCATGTGTGTATTGTAAATTTACAACATGCTAATGAATTGTAAATTGCCATTGTTATTATTATGAAATATGTTAATGCATGTATTGATTTTCATCAACTACTTTTAAGTAATATTTTTTCAAAATTTTGAAGGCTATAACTTTTAATCATAAAAATATTAGTATAAGGAAAACTTTAAAAACACATAACAGCTTTTCCGTATTTTGTATTTGTAAATGGTATTATGTGAAATATTATATAAATACACTAATTACTTTCATATTAAATATTACAAAGTTATTAATTTTAAGATTCTTTTTAGAACAAAAGTTGAATGAAAATATAATAGCTTTATCCCAATTATTAAAAAAATATTTGGGTAAGTCTAGCATCAATCATGAATTGTAGGTGATTAACCTTAGTCACAACAAAACTAGTCCGTGTGATATGCATCAACAGATCTATACCGTCCATTTATTGTAATCGATTACTTGCTAAACATGTTTTATAAACCTACTACCTGTACAATCCTTATATATAATTTATCATAGTCTTTGTTTAATTCAATTTGTAAGTAAAGGGAAAAATCATGTTTTTAACCCAATGATTTAATTTTGGTGCATTGTTAGTCCCAAACTAATTAAATTTGACATTTTTAGCCCAGATTTTACTAATATTTTAACACTTCTAGTCCTCCTCCTAATTTTTGGTTAAAGTTCGAACAAAAACTATTATCTATTTACAAACCCCCCCCCTCTAAAATTTTATTTATTTACTGAAAAAAGGCACAAAATTTATTATTTAACCCTCATTAACAAAATTAGAAATTAAGTACCGTAAAAAATCTCTAAAAAATATTATAAAATAATATATACTTATATATATGTGTGTGTGGATATATATATGTCTATATATATATATATATTTATATATGTGAATTATTTATGCACTATTGTATTAGTGTTGAATCCAAGCAAACAAGGCTTACTCAAGCGCTTGTATCATATGCCCTGATGCAATGCACTTTACAGCAGGACAGTAGCCTTGCGTTGGGGTGCAAGCATCTTGCGGCCCAAAGCAAAATTCTGTCCTAGAGGATAGTATATCTTGCACCAAGGCGCAAGTATCTTATGCCCCGGTGCACGGTAATGTCCACGAAGGCAATAGAATTGCATTGGGGCGCCAGGATCTAGCGCCCCAGCTCAAAGATGTGTCATGGAGGACAGTATATCTTGCACCGGGGTACAAGTATCTTATGCCCCGACGCACAACAATGCCTAGGAGGGCAGTAGAATTGCACTGGGCGCAAGGATCTAGCACCCCAGCGTAAAGATGAGTCTTGGAGTACAATATATCTTGCATCGGAGCGCAAGTATCTTGTGCCCCAACACACGACAATGTCTAGGAGGACAATAGAATGGCCTTGGTGCACAAGGATTTGGCATCCCGGTGTAAAGATGTGTCCTGGAGGATAGTATATCTAGCGTCGAGGCTTAAGATGCATGCAGCCCGGCGCAATGCTAATGTTGAGGAATAGCCCCAAGGCGCGACATATTTGCACTCCGACGCAAGGAAATGTCACCTCAAACTATTCAATAGTAGCTCTCGCACTGGGGCGTTTTTATCCAAACTCATATTTCAACATTTTGTTTATATTGTTCTCAATTTTTGATCATTTTAAAATATTTTGAACTATTTTTATATGAGATTCATAATGTAGGTAACTTAAAAAATTCCAGATAATGTAATACATATTGTAACTAAATATGCAAAAAAAATGCATCATGTGTAAATAAAAATTTCATGAAAAATTAAGAAAAAATGGAGACAACTTAATTCTCAAACTTCAGCATTGGTTCCCACATTGCAAATTAACATGAAAGTAATGTCTCTCATTTATTAAAAGGAAGTTAAAAAAATTCTAGCGGACATGCGATACATCATCCTTACTCCATATAATATACATTATACAAAAAAAACATAATATGATTGAATTCAAGTTATTTATCAAAATATAAATACAATTTTAGTTATAAAAAAAAAAGAAATAATGATTTTAGCACACATTTTAATTTTGTGATTTGTCTAAAATTTAATTTTTCTCTCTCATAATGGTTTTTAGCTACTTCTTATTATTTAATTCGAGTTTAATTGTTATTTGGCAATATTTTTTTATTTATTAATTTTTATTTTTTGGTAGATTAATTCTTTTTACCTATACATGACATATGCCTGTTAAAGCCACAATCTTTGCTCATTACTAAAGGCACTTGCATTTGATAAGATTTGATATCAATCCAATCACGTCTCACTTTAAATTTGTATCAATTTGGATGGGGATCCCATATCAAGTGGAATCTTATCAATATGAATATTATCTCACAAAAATTTAAATTCTTGAAAGATTTTTTAAATACTTTTTATTTTTATTTTTTTATAAATCAAGATTTTGTACTCAACTTTTCCTTCTTTAAAACTCATATAATTCTATTACTTTTATTAAATTTTGTGGATAAACACCCACAATTAGTGTGTAATAGATAATTTAATTTTCAAATAATACGCACACAACTTAAATGCTACAATGGACAAAATTCTTAACTTAGTATATTTCTTGGTAAAATGGGAACTAACGAATTTAATTAAATCTATTCATGGATAAGTTTTTCATATCCCTCTTCATACCCTTAGAGTTTTTGAAGGTATATCACTAACATAATAACATTCACATAATACGAACAACAATTGTTGCAGCTCTAATATATTTTCCGTTTTTATTTTTATTTTTTTGTTCTATACAAAAGAATTTATGTTCTTTTTCTGTGTTCTATATATAAGAAATATGTTAGGCAACCATACCATTGAACAATGTTATAAGAGGAAGACTCCCCAGACACAATAACAAAAGGTAATAGTAGTCATCCAAAGTTGGGTGTAAAATGAAAAACTCCTGCTATTCAGCCATCTCAAAAGTATGGGAGACATACCTTTTCAAGATAGGAAAAATCCATTGGAAGACAAGCGTTTGCAATTTATGCAGAGTACGCTTGGAATGACCACATATCATGCTATGGAGGTATTTTCAAAATCTTGTTACCTTAACAACATCTATTTTTGACACATTTTTTATTTTTATTTTTAATTAGTTTTTCGTTTATATGTATTAAACATGATAATCAATCACTTAAAAAGAAATAGCTGCTACAATATGAAGACTCTGATGATGGATTGACAAAGTACAATATGCCCAAAAAGGAAACAAAAAGCATGGGGCTTGTTCTCTTATGTTTTCGGGAAATGTTTTCCAACTCTCAAAAAAATTTCAAAACACATGCACATTCCCCAAATTTTCTCCCAAAATACTACATTTTTTTATCCAAAAACCCCCCTCACAATTCACCCAAATAAACCTTATAGCCTAAAAAGCACATCTACCTCCTTATTTTCTCACTCCATCTTTCACGTCACTCATTCATTTATTACTCTTCCACTTCGCTCATATATACATACATATATATATATATACACACACACATATTTACATATATGAAAATATAAAATTTTATTACTTAAAAAATTCTAAAACTTATGTTTACAAATTTAATTAAACTAATTGTCGAGAAAATTAAATAAATTTAATAAATAATTTATTTACTAAATAACATATTAAATTAATTAAATAATATATTAGTTATATTTAATATTTAACATATTAGTTACATATTATATTTATTCATTTAATAAATAATTTAAGATGTTTTAATTTGATATAGTAAATAAATTAATCTTCTTAAAAAAAATTAATCTTTATGAAATATTAATATTCACATTTATTTTAAATTATTATAAAAAAATTCATTATAGTGTGATATTTATTTAATAATCTATTAAGTTTAATAAATTAATATTAATACAATTAAAATAATTATCGAGAAAATTATAAAATTAAGTATTTTTTTTATTGTTACTAAGTAATTTATTTATGAAATAATGTATAAATTAAACAATGAGTAAAGTAAATAAATAACTTATTAAATTAATTAAATTAATTTATTTAATTCTTTAAATAACTTATTGTGTATATATTAATTATATTTCATATTTCACGTATGGTTAAATACTATGCTTATTTGTTTAATAAATAATTTAAGATGATTTAGTTTCATATAATATAAAATTATTTATTTTTTTAATTTGATGAATCGCTATTAAGTCTTATATATATATATTTTATTTTATTTAAATAAATAACTAAGTTTTACTTATACATAAATTGTAAATAATAAATAGTTAAATAATTATATTTTAAGAATAAACAATAATTAGTTTATAATTAATGTACAATAATTAATTTTTTTAAATAAGCCGATACCAAAACTTTTTATATAATTATGATATTAGCTTATATTTATAATTAAGATATAATTGTAATTTCATAAATAATTAATATTTATTAATAAATTCATAATAATATAAATTTTAAAATAAAACATCAATTGAATTAATTACACATCATTTTATTAAAATAATATATCAATTATTACATATATATACACACACACACATCACCAACTATAAATATACATACATACACACACACACATATATATATATAATATTACTTAAAAAAATCACTTTCACTCTACAAACTCAACAAGAAAGCAACTGATTTGACATCAACAGTAAAGTTTGTCTCTCCCCAAAACATAAAGAAACAAATAACTCATTCTCAAATCATTTTCCATATTTCCCCAAAACAAAAAGAAACGCTTGGCACATTTTCTAAATTTTCTCCCAAAAATCCATTCCTCCAAATTTTTTTCTAGAAAATGGCCAAAACATAAGAGAACAAGCCCATGATCCTCAGGTGATTCACAAAAATGTTGCTTAGTCTTTATGGATGATATCTTTGTGCTCAATTAATTTAAAAGACTTATGATATATAGATCCATTCAGGTCAGAGATAGAAAAAATTTCGAGCATTGGACATCATTACCTAGATTATTATAGGTAAATACAACATTGACAACTGCACAACGTGAAGTAGTACAATCAAGGGGCTTCTGGGGCATGACGAGGCTTCAAATAAGATCATTGGAAAAAAATTTGATGCCATAGATCATCTCTTGCTTTGATCCCAAAACAAGCAAGTTGACACTCGATAGTATGGAACTAGTGATTAAACCAAACATTATCCCTATGACATTTGGTATTCCCCATACCGGTAAATCCATTTCAATTCCTCAAGGTGCCTCGAATGGTTACGAATTATATGGTTTAATATTTGAACAAAAGAGTAAGCCCATAACCGTGGAATAGTTGTGCAACCACATAAAAGCTATCATGACAATAGTTTAGCGTTCAAGGTTCAAAACATGATGCCGTTGTTTACCATTGCCTTTTTTTTTGGGTTCATGTGGAACATTAACTTGGAAGATTTAGGGATTTTGGTTGATATTGACACAATTAACTCATATAATTAGGCTCAATTGGTTATTGATAAGCTTGTTGAAGGAGTTAGAAAGTATAAACAAAAAAAAAAAAATAGACATATATCTCTGGATGTATTTTACTATTGCAAGTTAGTATCTGAGAATAATTCCTTTTTGCTACGTTCTTAATTTTTTATACTGAATAATTAATTGCTGAGCACATTATTGTTGTCTACAGTTGGTATTCTTGTCAATGTTGTGTCAAGCATTTCCAAAACTCAAACACTAGTAGAGCAATGGTTCCAACAAGATGTGGCTGATATGGTAAAGGTCTGCTGAGCTGAAAGTGGCCCAAATAACCCTAAGGTATATACAGCAATAGTATATGCATGTCATGATTTATTTCTTGTTCAAACCTTTTTTAAATAACTGATTTTGTATCAAATTTGGGAGACAACTAAAGATACAATGGCAAATAAGCGTCTCATAGGTACCAAGAATCAGGTAAAGACATTAAAAACTTCACTAACTCTAGATGACCATAACTCATGGCTAATGATTTTTTGTTAGTTGATGAGAAGCCTAGGATTCTCTATCAAGGCGTCAATACAAGTGCGTCCTTAAATGTTATAGGTTGTGGACGTCAAAGCCATCAAGCTAGATTAAACTTGTCCTTATCGAAGCAGCTACCCAAACTCAATAGGGTAACTTTGATTGAGAATGATATCACTCAATTTATGTGCAACAGTATCAGTTGTAATCATACTAATGGTAGTAACTTTTCAAAAGATGGAATGATGCAGCTATGAATCTGTATCCGAAATTCGTACCCTTATCACCAACTTGCCACATATGTTAAGCATAATGTTGGGAGACAAATTGCATCAAACACATTTTGGAATTTGTCCCCTAACTATCCGCACTTTAGTGTACGAAGAAACAAAAACAAGGATGAAAACTCCAACCATGCTTTGTCCACTAGATTCTAGTAAAGAGATTCAATGGACCCCACCAACATGAGCATTGAATTTTGAGAACTCACCAGGATTAATACCACCATAAAATGCTTTACCTGAACAAATTGAAGATATGCTACATGCATTGCAAGTTGACAGATGTGATAATAGTAGTGAAGTTATAGATTATCTATTTGATAACTCGCTGCCCTGAAAGTTAGTAAGAGCATATTACATTTAAATAATCACATACAAATTTGCATTACTTTGATTTTTTTAACATGTGGTAATTACAATTGAACAACAATTTTGTAGTGGATTATGGTAATTGGACTCTTACTAGAGCACAAATTAGTACCCTAAGGCCTAAGGAGCGGATCTCTGAGCAGTAAGTTATATGAACTTCTCCTATAATTTTGAAAGCAAAATAATTATCATGATTTTTGCATATATATGATTTTTTAAAATATCTAAATGCAAAATTCGTGTCTTTCAGGTTATCAACAGTGTTGCATATACAAGCTGGTGTGAAGCAAAAGTTCTATAGATGTTCGTGTCCTTCATTGGAAGTTACCTACAATGTTTTCGGTAATTCAATTTATAGATAATTAGTTATAGTCATATACTACACCTATATAGTATATACATATTTGCCACTCATGTCTTTGCAGAACTTAGCTCTGGAAGATGGATATGCTGATGAAAAAATTGATTCAGTAGTATTCAGAGATAATCGTTGTGTCACAAGACCACTATTATATTGCAAAACAATCACAATCCCAATTAATGACTTATGCAGACACTAGTTTGTGACAATAATTGACATATACACACAAGTTAGTACAATTGCAGGCACACTTGATGCAGTAGGAGAAAACAAGTAGGTCTTTAGTGGATAGTGTGCTAATGATTTATGTGACTTGATTAATATTGTTCTTGACATCTATATTGAATTTTCTAAACCCATTTTTTTGTGCGTTGATTTAGATCTCACGTCTCAAGCGATTGGTAGACAAGTGGGATGACTCTAACATTAAATACACTTTGTGGACTAATTTTAAATCCCAACAACTTCAAATAATGCCACAACAAAACAACGGGTATATGAATGCAAATTGTAAATGAAATTTATGAGTTACTTTTATTTTATTATATGGAATACACCTTATCACTTTTACTAATCTCTAGTTGGTCATTTACAGTTATGATTGTGGATTATATATGTGCCTCATGATGATTTGTCCATATGCCTGTTCTCGTTTGTTGAATCAGACTGAATCCACTATAGTATGACAAAGTTTAGCAATGAAAATATCTTAGTATGATGAAAATTGTATTAAAAATGGGTATGTTCATTGCAAGCAGTAATAAGTTCATGTTATATATCTTATTTATTACTCAATTTTAATGCCCTTTGTCTTGCTTTTTCTAATAAAATGAAGGTGGATACTTGCATATAGAGGATGTGAGCACATTCTTTTCAATATGGACACAAAATGTTTGACATCTAAAGATATAATAGAGAAGTTTATTGGAATGATAAATGTCAATGACGAAGTGAACCGTGGTTTGCAACCAAAAAAAATGCACATAATGATAACAACAAAATCTACATCTATATATGATGATGTTGAAGGCAATCTATCGATGTTGGTTGCTAAATACATCAATATGGACAAGAAAAGAATAATCTTCAAGATGGAAATGGAGTGAGGATAATGCATCACATGTCCGCAACATTTTTTTTTTTTTTTTATAAACGCAAGACATTATTTTTAGGTTAGTTTGTAATATGAGAACCAATGATGAAGTTTTAGAATTAAGTTGTCTCTATTTTTTTCTTAATTTTTCGTGGAATTTTTATTTACACATGATGCATTTTTTTGCATATTTAGTTACAATATGTATTGCATTATCTGGAATTTTTGAAGTTACCTACATTATGAATCTCATATAAAAATAGTTCAAAATATTTTAAATTGATCAAAAATTGAGAACAATATAAGCAAAATATTTAATTATGAGTTTGGACAAAAGCACCCCAGTGCGAGAGCTACTATCGAACAGTTTCGGGTGACATTTTCTTATGCCAGAGCGCAAATATGTCACACCACGACACATAGCTAATGAACTTCTCAATATTAGTGTTGCCTCGGGTTGCAAGCATCCTTGCGCCCCAACACAATTCTACTATCCTCTTATACATTACCGTACACCGGGGCATAAGATACTTATTCCCCGATGCAAGATATACTGTTATCTAGGATAGAATTTTGGCCATAGGATCCTTGCACCTCAGCGCAAGGTTACTATCCTCATGTAAAGTGCATTGTGCCATGGCACATGATACGTGAGCTGGAGTAAGGCTTGTTTGCTTGGATTCAACATTGATCTAATAGTGTATGTCCTATGCGATCCGACGATCATCTTTTAAGCCTATTTAAGCCATTAGAAACATAGCAGCCTTACGTTGGGGCATAGGATTTCGCGCCACAAAGCACAACTATTGTCCTCCCAGTTAGATCCTTATGTCGATGAGCAAAGCTACTACCCGCATGGTCTGCAGCTGTGCATCGTGGTGCAAGGATATTGTCCTCATGAATAGTAGCTATGTGCCGAGGCGTCAGATCCTTGCGCCCTAGCGCAATACTACTGTCTTCATGAACATTATTGTGCGCCAGAACGCCAAATCTCAGAGCCCTAGTGAAAGACTACTGTCCTTATGGACAGTAGCTGTGAGGATAGTAGTCTTGCACCGAGGCACAAGGGTCTAGCACCCAGTGCAAGACTTCCTCATGGATAGTAGCCATTCATCATATCCTTGCACCCCAGCTCAAGTTTACTGTTCTCATGGACAGTTGCCATGCGCCAGGGCGCAATATTCTCGTGCCCCAGCTTAAGGCTATTGTCCTTTTGGACAATAGAACTTGTCATCCTAATCGTTGGATGAGTACATTATATAGGAAACGTATGATTTATAGTAAGATCAATGCTATTAATGGGACACGAGGAAATTTTGGTTTGTGTAAATTGATACATTTTATGTGGAATAATTTTTTGTTTGATATTAATTAATATTAGAAAGTAAATCCAAAATTTCGACACCTGATAAAGCAAATTTGTCTGGTCATATAACATAAGACAACAAAGCTATATACTTTTTTAATTATGTATACTAAGTCTTATTTGACGTTAGAGTCGAGGGCATTAACTCAATTTATATATTATTCCCCCCCCTCTTTCATACAACTAGATGTTCTATATCTAATTAATTTGAGGTTTGTCACTTTTTTTTATAATAATAATTCATGTCAGAAGAAAGAAAAAGTTACAATTCAAATTACTTTGGCCTCAAAATGCAACAATATCAACATAATAGAAAGCAATAGAACAAAAGAAAACAATAGAGAATACATATAGAAATTGCACAAAGAAAAGAAAAAGGATTAAGAAATAGGCTTTGGGTTTATCGTTAGCACCATCCTCTTCATCGGCCTCTAGGGGTGGAACTATAGCAGAAAGAACATCAAAGCGTGATGGCAGTGGGAAAGTAAGCTCCTCTTCAGATGGAATATTATGATATCACGCCAACGTTGTATACCACTATTGTTGAATAGCAAGACATGTTCGTCGATGCTCCTTAACAACTCGACAGTGTCCCCCTCTAAGGCTTGCTGGTTAGATAGTACCTGTATAAGCATGTTCTCCAACATATCAAGATGTTGTGATCTGGTCCGATGTTGATTATAGGGAAATAGGTCCTCCGAAAGAGGCTGTGGGGCAGGACCAATTCTATGCTCAGGAACAATGGAGTCGAGATAGAGCAGCTCCTCACTATGATCCCAATAAACACCCCTACAGCAGCACATAATTCTATAATGAGGTGGGGAAAAAGTAAGTTATCTTAAGATCTTTTGGGTGCATAACGATATATCATAGAATTAATCGATAGTCCAATATCAATAGAACCCTTTCTAAGATAGCATAGACCATTATAGCCCTCTCCTGAGTGACATCGCTAAGGTAAGAGCTAGGTAACATCCATGCAAAAACAAACTTGAACCAATGTAAGCTCTCACTATTCAATTTGGATAATTTGAAATGTCGAAGCTAATTATCAGCTCCTATAGTCCATGTCACTAGTTGCTCACAAATGCATTCCACCACTCTATCAATAGATAGCTCAGTCTCTAAAAAATGGTGATATTCATCATCACTATCAATGCAAGGTATGTCAAAAAAATTATTAATAGCCTCTCGTGAAATAGATACTTGACAACCTTGAACAAAAATGTCATCTCCAGTTGTGAACTGAAGATTAGTGTAAAACTCTCTTAGACTGGTCTGACTGCTACATAGGGAGTTGCAACAAATTTAAACCTGCTTCTTCTTTCTATAATTTGGCGTCTGAAAGGATAGTGGCTACTGTGGTCCTTTATCCCTCTCTCCTTGACAAAAGGTCGATCCTTAGTAACTTTTGAATAAAGTTCATGTGCTTCAACAGAAATAAAACAACTAGCATTGAATGCTAATCTTTTACTACTTGATGCCTCATCCTTACTTCTCTTCCTACTAGCTTTCGGTGCCATTATCGATTTGATATCCAAACTCCAAGTGACTGCCAAGAACAAAAAAAATCAACATCAACATTATGATGTCCAATATTTAATAGTACAAATTCAACAACCCCTAATTTGAAATCAAAATATTAAAATATAAATACTTCAATAAAAAATCCAACTAATAAAACAATGTTCCACAAGTTTTAACTCCAATAAGCAATAATATAGCAACGTTTTATCAATCGCACTTGAGCATTCAAATATCAAAACATGTCAATATGATAATTTTAAGACAAACCTGTTGATAAGTTAACACCCCCACACTCAAACACATTAAGAAAGAAAGAAATATTGTGACTATTACAACTAATAAATTTTCAAATACAACTCTTCACCTAATAATTAACAAAATATTAACAACTAATCTTGTGTCCAACAAATTCTAAATAATGAATCAACAACCAACACCAACTATACAAGAAAAATTATAGCAAAAGATTCAATATTATCATCTAAATATTAAAGATTCAAAACTCCACCCAAATAATCAACAAAATACTTAACAAAATTTTCTATCAAGAATCCTATAAATTTCTTTTAACATACCTATTATAGAAGCATATAGTTTCAATTAAATAGGTCCACCTTAAAGCACAAATGCACACATAACAAGTTTCATAAAATAAATTAGCATACCAAAAATTACCCACACATAACAAGAAGGTTGGTCGCCAGAAAAGTGGAGGTCGCAAGAAAAAATTGTGGAAGTTGGTGGTGTGGTGTTGTTTATAGGTGGTGGGCTTGTTGGTGTTTGATAAGTAATAGAGAGAAGGGGAGGGAAAGAGGAAGGGGGGAATGAAGGAAAAAGATGCAATTTAAACCCTAAACTTTTCATTTGTTTTTAAATAATATATATACATATATAATTTTTTTTAGGGTGCAAGAAAGCTGCTGTGGGCAGGGCCCTGGCGCGCAGGAGCGTACATGGCCAGTGCCCCCTGCAAACATATTAAATTTTTGACCAATTGAGAAGTGGCACATGTAAAATAAATATTAAATATTAATTTAAAATTTTCTATTTAAATTTTGGGATATATTAAATTTAATTCCAAAAGATAAATAGTTAATTTTAACCAATAATTTAGTATTTATTTTCTATTCAAATCAAGCATTGACACGTGTCAATTATGGAGTGTCTGCATATATAGACCAATCAAATCAAAGATATATGATAATGATATTATCTTTTGATGTTTGATATAATCAAATCAAATATATCTGATATTATCTCTTGATATTTGATAATATCTTATCAAAGAGATAACCTTTGAAGGAGTTCAAGTTAATCTAGAAGTCTTCCATCAAGCACCTATATAAAGGGATGATTCCAACTCATACACAAATTCCAGCAAACGAGAGAAACTTTGAAGGAGTCCAGCAATTCTCTCAAGCAAATTTAAGGAGATCTACAATATTCAAGGCATTCTTTACGAAATCCTTATATTTTTGGCATTTGATTCGAGACTAAGGTACGAAACCCTCGAATTTGAGTTATTTTTGTTCAAGGAGATCCATGATGTTTAAGGCATTTTTTGCGGAATTCATATATGTCTAGCGTTTGATTCAAGATTAAGGTACGAAGCCCTTGAATTGGCATTATTTTATTCAAATTAAATTTAAAGCAAATCTATGGCGTTCAAGTAGTGTTTCACAGAGCTCATTAAATTCAAGATTATATTTGGAAGGAAAAAATCACAGAATTAGATTAGAGATAAAATCCACAAATTGATTGATTGATTTTAATTTCAATTTTGTTTGTACAATTTTTCTTGTTTGTAATTTTAATTTTGCCGACAAGAAATTTGTTGTTACAAAATTTGGCACGCCTAGTGGGACTATCTCTATCTCTCATCTCTTTCCTTCATTAAGATTGAAGTATCATGTCCACCAGAAAGATTGCTACATTGAAAATGACTACCTCATATTCCATAAATGCTAGAGTAAGAAGTGTTGGCGTTACCACAAGGAGTATGTCCAAAAAGTCGCAATCATCTTCGGAAGTAAATCCTTCACTTGAAGCTGTGGAGAAGGCATCGCTACATGCTATTGATACTAATGAAGATGGTGGAGACTTAAAGGAAGAATCAGCAGCATCCAGTCCTCGCTCAACCTCAAGTTCCCAAAGCATAGCACCAGTAATGGTAACAAGTGCTACAACTTTAGATAAACAAATTACTAATTTGACGGAGATTATTAAAGGGCTAGCAAAACATGTCCATGAGCAAGATTCTCAAATCTCCAAGTTGATGAATAAGGTGGATAATGCTGAGACTAGTCACGTGATGGAGAAATAAATAGAAGATCAATATGAAGGCGAAACATCCACAAAGAGACATCCAGTTAAAAATAAAAAGCCTATAGTAAAGGAACTGCAAGTTTCTACCAATGGACTAATTCTGATGACTAGCTGAGGGAGTTTATCATGGGAACTATCAAAGACAAGTTTGAAGGAAGCTCTAAGTCATTTATGACTTATTCCAAGCCATATACTCAAAGAATTGACAACTTAAAGATGCCGACTGGTTATCAGCCATCAAAGTTTCAGCAATATGATGGCAAAGACAATTCAAAAAAGCATGTGGCTTATTTCATTGAAACTTGTAATAATGATGGAACATATGGAGATCACCTAGTTAAGTAGTTTGTTCGATCTTTGAAAGGCAATGCTTTCGATTGGTACACTGACCTAGAAGCATGCTCAATGATAGCTGGGGGCAGGTGGAGCAAGAATTTCTCAATCACTTTTACAGTACTCGAAGGATGATCAGTATGATTGAACTTACAAATTCTCGCCAATGGAAAGAAGAACCAGTCATTGACTATATCAATTGCTGGAGAAACTTAAGCCTTAATTGCTAAGACTGATATATTCAGCCATTGAGATGTGCATTCAAGGGATGCATTGGGGAATTCGATATATTCGGCAAGGAATTCAGCCCAAAACATTTGAAGAGTTGCTACTCGAGCACATGATATGGAGTTAAGCATGTTTGCTAGCGAAGTAAAAGGGCCACCAATTCAATAGCCTCGCAAGTCTAAGGAAAAGCAAGAATTCAATAAAGGGGGCAAATATCTTGCTGAGGCACAAAGTAAAGAAGCTATGACGGTGAATGCAACACCAATCAAGTTTCGTACAAAGGCAGAAATCGCAAAGGATGAAAAGAAGGATGTCTCCCAAGAAAAAGGACAAAGAAAATTAACTTTAAAAGAGATACAAGCTAAAATATAGGCATTCCATGATTCTGATATCTCTGGAGTATTTGATGATTTGCTAAATTCAAATCTCATTGAATTACCTAAAATAAAGTGACCTGAAGAAGCTGGAAAAATTGATAACCCAAAGTATTGCAAGTACCATCGGTTGATGGGTTACCCAATCAACGACTGCTTTGTATTCAAAGATAAAGTGATGTAATTGGCGCAACAAGGGAAAATTTTCCTTGAGGAGGATAATGCTGCCTCAAATCATGCTACTATCAAGATTGAAAAGGATATACTTAGTGATCACGACAGTGACATTACGTGCTACATGATAAGTGAAGAAAAGATTTCCTCTAGTGAAGCATGTTTATCTAATGAAGAAAATCATGATGTAACTGAGGAGTGTATGTCGGCAGTGACTTTCACTGATGAAAACTTGTTGCTTGGCTCCAAGCCCCAAAATAGGCCACTGTTTGTAACTGGCTATGCTCGTGATCAGAAAATAAATAGAATCTTGATTGATGGAGGCTCTGCAGTCAATATTTTTCCATTGCGTGTGATGAAGGATTTAGGAATCTCCACAAATGAATTGATAAATAGTCGCCTGATGATCCAAGAGTTCAATCAAGGGGGCAAAGGGCTCTTAGAATAATAAGAATAAAGCTATTGATGGATGATACGTTGTTAACGGCATTATTTCATGTCATAGATGCCAAGACATCATACAATATGCTTTTAGGCCGACCTTGGTTACATGAAAATGGTGTAGTTCCCTCTACTTCGCACCAATATTTAAAGTACTGTCGAGAAGGTGTGGTAAAGAAAGTGCTTGGAGATAGCAAACGTTTTACTAAACCTGTATCACACTTAGCAGATGCCAAATATTACACCAAAAGTATGAAAACTGTTAAAGCTAAAGAATAAGAGAAATCTAAGCAACAAGATGATCTTGATGGAGGAAACAAGGTTAAAGACTTAACTCCAGCATGCAACAGTAAAGATCACATAAAGAGAGAGCCACATCTGGCAGGATCTGAATCATTGAAAGAGTTGACATTTCCTTTAACCAAGCTTGATGGAAAGAAGCCATCCCCTCAGTTGCTGAAGGGTTTGTTCACGCAACTCAAGGAGCTGAGAAAGAACATGGAGAATCTCTGCAGCTTCAAAATGAGAATTACTTTGATCCAAAAGCCTATTAAACTCCTTGTTAAAGCTGGATATAATCCACAAGAACGTTCCATCTTAGGAAAACTCCCCCTTCAGGCTTCTAGCCAGGAAACGTATGGGCTTAACACTACCCAAAAGATGTTAAGGAAAAAGGTCATGGTGTTCAAAGCTCTCAAATGGGACTTGAATTTGTTTCTCATAATCCTATTCGCATTGCGATTAAGCCAGCAGTAATTATACAATTAGAGAGGAATTTTCCTCAATGAATGATATTTTTGATGAAAATGGGAAGAAAATCCCGCGAATCTCAATTTTCAATAGACTTGGAAAGTGGTAGCATAAAAGAATCTGTAATCGGAGATTGAATTCATCTGAAATGCCAAAGTACTTGAAGTGGGTTGGCGAGCCGAAAAAGGTTAGGAGTTCAGTTCTTTCACGCATAAAGCGGTGCTCTATTTTGATTATATAATGTGGTAGAACCTTGAAGGTCAAACTGCGAACCATTATTTTCACATGAACTCAAATGGATAAAGAAAATGATAGAGAAAACATGGCTTTTTCATATCATATAGTTGTTAATAATAGTCGGTCAACTCATAAAGTACTACAGATCATCTTTCCAAGCAAATCTCTAAGCTTATCAGCAATGGTTATATAATTGATAAAGATAGCATCATGCAGATGGTCTATCTAAGAAAAAAGGATAGACAAACAAAGGCTTGTATGGAATTTAAGAAGATTGAGCCCATGGAAGAGGATATTCCACCAACATACTATATTACTTTGAGTGAAGAATTTTTAATTGAAGAAGAATATGCTGAAACTGCTCCTCCTGAGTTTGAAAAAGGTGTTAAGGCCACTATAGATGAATTGAAAGAGATTAATTTAATTGATGCAAATGACCCTCGACCTATCTATATTGTGCTTCATTGACTGCTGAGGAAGAAGTATATGTTGAGTTATTACATGAATTCAAAGATGTATTTGTATGGTCGTACAAAGAGATTCCTAGGTTAGATCCGAAGGTGGCAATCCATCATCTATCAGTAAAGAAATGAATTCGTCCAGTCAAACAGGCTCAACGTGGTTTCACCTCGAATTGGTTTCTTTGATTGAAGCTGAAGTAAACAAGCTCATTGAGGTTGGGTTCATTCGAGAAGTCAAGTATCCAACATGGATATCTAGCATTGTCCTAGTAAGAAAGAAAAATGGCCAAATTCGAGTTTGTGTTAACTTTAGAGACTTGAATGGTGCTTGTCCTAAGGATGATTTTCCATTGCCCATTGCCGAACTCATGATTGATCCTACCACAGGGCATAAAGCACTATCATTTATGGATAGATCATTAGGGTACAATCAAATACTTATGTCACCAAAAGATGAGAAATTGACGGTATTTCGTACTCCTGAGGGTATATACTGCTACAAAGTGATGTCATTTGGGTTGAAAAATGCTGGTGCCACATATCAAAGATCTATGTAAAATCTATTTGATGATATGCTTCACAAGAACATTGAATGTTATGTTGATGATGTGGTTGCCAAGTCCAAAAGGCGAGAAGATCATCTCCAAGATTTGAAACAAGTTTTTAAGCGCCTAAGAAAATACCAACTCAAAATAAATCCATTAAAGAGTGCATTTGGTGTTACATCTGGGAAGTTTATGGGATTCATTGTTCGTCATTGAGGTATAGAAATCGAGCAAGCAAAGATTGATGCAATTTTAAAAAGGCCTTAACTTCGAGACATCCATGAACTCAAAAGTTTGCAAGGAAAATTTGCTTATCTCCGGAGATTCATATTAAATTTAGCTGGTGGATGTCAACCATTCAGCCATTTGATAAAGAAAGGCATTGCATTTGAATAGGATGAAGCTTGTAGCAATGCTTTTAAGAGTATAAAAGCTTATCTGATGAGGCCTCCTGTGTTGGTCACAACATTACTTGGACATCCACTGATCCTCTATATCTCTGCTCGAGAATGCTCTGTTGGAGCTTTACTAGCACAGAATAATGATAAAGGAAAGGAAAATGTCTTGTACTAGTTGAGCAAAATGATGATGCCAAATGAGTTGAAATACTCGCCAATTGAAAAAATATATTTGGCTCTAATTTTTGCAATCAAAAGCTGAAATATTATTTTCAGGCTCATACTGTCCATCTTGTCTCAAAAGAAAATCCATTAAGATACGTCATGTCGAAGCCCATCCTGTCTGATAGACTCGCAAGGTGGTACCTTCAGTTGCAACAATTTGAGATTGTCTATATTCCACATAAGGCAGTAAAGGGACAAGTTTTGGCTGACTTCTTGGCTGATCACCCTATCTCTGGTGAGTGGGAATTATTTGATAATCTACTTGATGAAGATGTCTTGATAGTTGGAATTACATCTCCTTGGAAGATGTACTTTGATGGAGCATCTCATAGAGAATGAACGGGTGCTGGAGTTGTATTCATTAAATCTGATGATGAAGTATTACCATATTCCTTCACTTTAACTGAAAATTGTTCCAACAACGTTGCTGAATATCAAGCTCTTATTCTTGTGTTGGAGATAGCGATTGACATAAAACAATTACATCTTAAAGTCTATGGAGATTCTAAGTTGGTGATCAACCAGTTGCTCGAATCATATGAAGTCAAGAATCCTAAGTTACTTCCATACTTTAATTATGCAAAAAGACTCATTGAATGGCTTGGGGATGTAGAAATCGAACATGTGCCAAGGAAGGAAAATAAGCAAGCTGATGCATTAGCTAAATTGGCCTCTTCACTTGCCATATCTAAAAATGAAGTGCGTCTTCCAATATATAGAAGTTGGGTGGTGCCGCCAATTTTTTAGGACGAGGATTATGAAGCAGATGAAAGTCATGTCGTTCAAGTATTTGAGATAGAGAATGAAGATTGGTGCCAACCAATTGTGGATTATTTGAAGTACGAGAAATTACTTGATGATCCATATCAAAGAGTCGATATACGACGTCGCGTGGCTCACTTTATCTATTATAAAAATGTACTCTATAAGTGGTCATTTGAGATGTTTAGGTGATGATGAAGCTATCCAAGCGATGGAAGAAGCTTATTTTGGAATTTGTGGCGCTTACCAATCGGGTCAGAAATTACATTCTTGAATAAAAAGAATGGGCTACTACTGGCCAACAATGGTAAAAGATTGCATAGATTATGCTCAAAGATGTCAAGCTTGCCAATTTCATGCAAATTTCATTCACCAACCACTTGAGCCATTGCATCTGACTGGTACTTCATGGTCATTTGATGCTTGGGGATTAGATGTGGTTGGACCTATGACAAAGTATTTTGCTGGGCACTTGTATATTTTGGCTGCAATAGACTATTTCTCTAAGTGGGCCGAAGCAGTACCCCTCAAAGAAGTAAAGAAGGAAAATATTGCTGACTTTATCCACATCAACATTATATATTGCTATGAGGTTCCTTGATACATAATCACTGATAATGGAAAGCCTTTTAGTAATAGTCTGATAGATAAACTTTGTCAAAAGTTCAATTTTAAGTGAAAGAAATCTTCTATGTATTATGCCGTGGCTAATGGTCTTGCTGAGGCATTCAATAAACCTCTGTGTAATTTGCTAAAGAAAGTAGTCTCAAAGTCACAAAGGGATTGACACGAAAGGATTGGATAAGCTTTATGGGCATATCGAACTACTCATAGAACACCTACACAAGCAACTCCATATTCATTGGTTTATGGTGTTGAAGTTGTTCTACCTCTTGACCAGTAAATTCCATCATTAAGGATAGCATACAAGAAGGATTGACCGAGGAAGAAAATGCACACTTATGTCTTAAAGAATTGGAGGCCCTTGATGAGAAAAATTTGGAAGCACAACAAAGACTTGAGTGTTATCAAGCTCAGCTCTCCAGGGCATTTAACAAGAAGGTGCGATCGCGATCTTTCCGAATTGGGGATTTGGTACTCACTGTGATAAGGCCCATCATCACAACTCATCGGACTGGGAATAAGTTCACATCAAAATGGGATGGCCTTATGTTGTCAAAGAAGTCTAGATAAATGGTGCATATAAGTTGGTTGCTGAAGATGGATTAAGAGTTAGCCCTATAAATGGGAAGTTCTTGAAGCATTACTATGCGTAAAGTTGGGAGATTGTATGTTGCTCCTTGACGCACGAGCCTAAACTGCATGTTGCTCCTTGACGCACGAGCCTAAACTACATGTTGCTCCTTGCCTGCATGAGTATAAACTGCGATCAATACCCACTAAAGGTAGTGCATGTGGTTAAACTGCTAACTTACCCTACTAAAGCAATTTTATGTGGTTAAAAAATCTAATACTCTACCTAGTCCACTGTGGTTATGCAATGGATACTCCAGGCCCGCATGAGTATAAATTGTGAACGGCATCCCCTTCTAAAATGTATTTTTTTTTAACTATGTTATGATTTGATCCCTTTATTGGGTACACATGCAGCTTAGATGTTCTCGAAATTCAGTCATAAGTCTATTTTAAATTATATTTTTTCATTAAAAAAGTAGTTTTAGTTGTTTGAGTTAATTAGTTTGTTGAGTCAAAAAAAATATAGATACGTAGTTTAGTTGTTTTTATTAAGTTTGAGTTTTTAGTAGTTTAATTGATTTTATTAAGTTTGATTTTTTAGTTTGTTAAGTTTAAGGAAAAAAAGAAAAAATGTAGTTTAGTTGTTTTTATTAAAGTTTGAGTTTTTCAGTAGTTTAATTGTTTTTATTTTATTAGTTTGATAAGTTTTAGTTGTTTGAGTTAATTAGTTTGTTGAGTCAAAAAAATAAAGCAGTTGTTTTTTATTAAGTTTGAGTTTTTAGTAGTTTAATTGTTTTTATTAAGTTTGAGTTTTGTTTTTTTAGTTTGTTAAGTTTTAAAAAAAAAAAGTTTTAGTTGTTTGAGTTAATTTGTTTGTTGACTCAAAAAAAAAATTAGATTAGTTGTTTTTATTAAAGTTTGAGTGTTTTTTCAGTAGTTTAATTGTTTTTATTCTTTAGTTTGTTAAGTTTAAGAGAGAGAAAATTGTAGTTTTAGTTGTTTGAGTTTAAAAAAAAAATCAAAAGATTGCATGATAGAGAAAAAAAATATCTATTATGTAATTTCAAAAATAAATAAATAAATGTAGCATAGTTTATTAACAAAAAAAAGGGTCAAAAAGTTCTAAACAAATTTCAAGTAAAATGACTCAAGTTCTTCAATTCTTTCTTGACAGCCTCCAAGTGTTCCGTTGAAGTTTGCAAATTCTCAACCATTTTATTACTCAATGTAGGGATACTCTTGATAGTAGCAATTTCCTCGTCAATCTCATGAATTTCAGCTTGAGCACTTTGAAAAAGTTGTTGTTGGCGTTTCAATGATGAAGTCAAATTCTTCTTGCATTCCTTCAAATTATCAAGCTCTTGCACAGCACATTCCAACTCTTCTTGGGTGGATTGAATTTGATTCACTTCATTGCTTTTTTCTAATTTGAGCATTATCTAGACGACTTTTGGCCTCATCTAGTTGCTGTGCAAAAAGCTCATTGGATGCTTTCTCAAAAGATGCTGACTTTGCCTCATCATAAGCATTGGCCTTGTCAAACAATACATGCAATAATTCTTCCACATTGGAGATGTCAAATTTGTTGAAGCCCCTCATTGATTCAAGCACAAATTGAACATTATCTTTGATAGATGAGATGGAATCAAGTGGAGTATTTGCTATTCTCTTGCGAAGGCCATCCCACAACATTTGAAGGTACTCTTTTTGATGATTAAGTACAAATTTCTCACCTTCAAGTACTGAACTAGAGCACAAGGAGATGGTTGTTTAGCTTTTATACTATGAAGTGCCTCATTTTGCATTCTTGCATCAATTGGAGCGCTCATAGCCAACATGTTAGGTCCCATGATTGATCATCGGCTACCTTGGGATATCTCATCTTCATCAACATTAATAATTTCATTTTCCAACTAAAATGTTACATGATTTGAGTTAGTAAATGACCACAATGGAGCTTATTTAAAGAAGATGAAGAAAAGAAAATAACCTCTTTGGCAAAGTTCTCGGTCAACGAAGGATCACTTGACTTTGGAGATTTGGGACCCTTTTTAAGTCTTTTCCAATGAGAATCTGCATTACTACTGCTGCTCATGTCTAAAGGATAAAGATTCATTCTCTTTTCTTTTGGAGGCTAGATGTCTTATAGGTTGGGAGGATTTTGAATAGCTTCAGCAAGTGGTCTATCCCCTTTATCAACATCCTTGTCCCTCACGGAAATTTTGATTGGCCTCAAGCTAATCAATCTTGCAAAATTTTTCTCAAAGTAATCTCCATGAATTTTAGTCCACCACTTTTTACAAGCATCCAAAGAGAATATTTTTGCATTTGGGGGCACACAAGGAAACCATGCTATAGATATAGAATTATGTAAAGTACATAAGCGCCAACAGCGAAGTCCTTCATCCAAATGTGCTATGCAAATGTCATGAGCAAGAATTCCAGGAACTTCTTGATAATATCCAAATTGATGACTGAAGCGATGAGAAATATAAGGTTCAATAATAAAGTAGTCATCTTGCCGCAAAGAAAGATAATTTGAGCAAATAGCAATGAAATATTTTTGTGCCAATTCTCTAGCTTTCCCATCATCAACATATGAAAGTCCTTTGTCTTTAGTAATTCATGGTGCAAGTCTAGGAAATAAAATTCCCTTTGTGAATTTTCTTGTGGGCCTCCTTTGGATCATAGTATTTTGTGCCTCATTTGCTGGAATAGATCGCCATTTTTAGGCCACAAATTCCTTGCCAGATTGGATAATGTGTTTTGAAGTAGTGCGCCAACCAAGCATAGACAAAGTGGATGGGAAAAGAAGAATGGACATGACTTGGCCTTGGGGAACCTGAAATTTTATTTAAACCATTGTAGATGATGGATAAAACTGGAATAGCAAGACTTACCTTCCTATCAGTGGCCATGATGCATGCTATCTTGAAAGTGCTGGGACGTATTGAATTAACATCATTGGTAGAAAGAATAAACGAGCAAAGCCAACAAGCCAAATATGCCACCAAATAAGTTTCTCTCAAGTTCCCAGGAATTCCAAGTTTTAAAAACAATGCCTCCTCTGGAGTGGACCATTCTCCATGAACACCAAAATTGCTAAGAGGATTATGAGTTGATTTAGGCGTGGTGGTGGTTGATGGTATTTTATGGCTTTCTAGGACCAATACTTCACCCATTTTTCTATAGTAACTTGAGAAAGTTGACCTCCATGGGCACTCATTTGAAGTAAATAATAAGTTTGAAATAAGTATTTGCAAGAATTGGGGATAAATTTACTTCCTACTTCATCAACACCGGTAAGCTCCTTGGCACAAGGAATCCCTTCATCATAAAAAATTCCTGTAATATGGAAGCCTGTGAAGTTATGCAAATCCCATAGCGATATGGACAATTCTCCAAAGGAAGTTAAAAGAATATTTGTAAGTGGACACCATGCCTCACAAAATGCTTTGATAATCTCAAAATTTTTGTCATATGTGAATAATGAACTATACATTGGATCATATATTTGTGCGCCAATCAACTTGTGCTTACATCAGCTAAGGACATCTTTAGTCCACTCCTATTATCCTTTGATGTAGTGGAATTCGCCATCAAATTGAAGAGTTTCTCCCCACTTGGCCTTCCCTTCAATAATGCTGCGACCCAATGTTGGCAAGAGAATTGATTCGTTTGATTGTTGACGAAAAATTAGTTCTTTTGGAGGACAATGATAAATTGCCCTTAAAGTCCACACCTTGGAAGTTTTGATCTCCCGGGACCACTCCTCGGTATGAAGTGAGTTAGTCAACCTTGGTGTCACGGGTCGCTCATTGGAGAAGAATGGCGACCGTGACTCGAAGGGGTGTTAGGAGCGACAAGGCGTTGTCGGCTCACCCGGTAGGGCGAAGACGGCCCATGAGCAGAGACTCTTTCAAGGTGTGGATTGCAAAACTGTTTCGATGGTAAACACTCTGAGGTATGAGGATGCTTCCCACCAAGTTTGAAGTCATTCCGTGTCCATTTGGGCACCGAACATTTAGGGCGACCGGAGAGGTCTTGTTGCGCGCGGGTAGCGCAAAGATGCGTGGAGCAGAGTGGCTTGGAAAAGGAATTTTGTGAAACTGTTTCTGTGGGATGTTCCTTGAAGTGTCGGAAACGTTCCCACCAAGTTTCACCAGTAGACGGTTCCGTTTGGATAGGAAACGGTGAAGATGTTCAGAATGTGGCAGTGCAGTGGCATTGCTGTGATTCCAGCCTAATGCGAGGGCAATTACTGTTCCGTGGAGAATTGGACAGGACTGGAACTTGGCAGAGTTAATGTAGACGCCGAGAGCTATCCAACGGTTCAAGCGGCAAGTGATTTGGATGTCGGGAGGCAAAGTTGCGAAAATGTATACATCCTCGGCATTTCAATGTCTACTGTGGGGAAAAGGAAAATCTTTTTTAAGCCTATTATAAGGGGGACAGGCATGTCTGAAGGGCTGTTGGGACGGTGAGCATGCCACGGTGGGCAACCGGCCGGTCCTCCCTGTGCTGTCAAGGCACTAAGCGGGCAACTCCTTGAAGGCGATGGGGACCCTTCACGGGCCGGCTCTAGACATCTCAAGAGAGTGTTTAGAGTCCCCGGACGGGTCGGGAACCGAACGGGCGGCGTAGGGCCAGGTGGGCCCGCTTTGGGTCTGGGAGGGTGCCGAGAGGTTTGAAGGCGGAAACACTATTGCCCCGCGGGCTTCGAAAATTATGGGGCAACGCCTCTAGGCCGATTGAGTGATCGAGACGAACACCCAAATATCTCGTGAACTAACTCGCTAAGCATGCGCTATGGGTTCTAGCCTTGTTGCGGGGGTCCGTTGGCTTAAGACATGCGGTCGTGGGGCGACACCGCATAGCGGGCAAGTTGTGGCATGTTGCTAGCAAGCGAGAATGATGTCCAATGCTTCGTGCAGGACTAATATAAGATGATGGCACATCACATAAGCCTTGGACTTACATGTGGCCCTACTCGGGCGAGGCACAAACGAAGGGCGCTACGGCAGGGCCTAAGCGCTCCGAGCAAGTGACGAGCATGAGGATTGCGTTGTGGGCACGCGAGTGACCCTCAATGTCGAGACGGAGCGAGATTGCTCCTTGCCATCGAGAGATGCACGTACGGGACCTAAGATTGAGTCGTGCATGCTGGCTAGTCGGGGACCGTTAAGGAAACACGCTCGGCGTGATGGATGCGAGCCTCCGATGATTGTGGGCATTCGGAATAGGCGAGTACGCAAGTGCCGGGAGGCGTTCTGATGCTTATGCTAGTAAGCTAAGGGGCCAAATTGAGAAATAGGTCATGAGAAAGACTCGAGATGGACGTTGGCGGATCGAAGGTTGGGTGAACCTGAGATGCCACACGGACTGACTGTTGTTCCGCTGCATAAATAGAGTCCATCCGTGACACTTGGCCACTTTGTTGCGTATCTACCAATAAATGGATTATAAGTAATCAAAAGCGTGCCTTTCTCCATAGGTTGATTCTCTTCATCAAAAATAATCAAGTGTTGTATTCCGGTGGTGGATGAAATATCTTCAAAATGAACCATGGGGCAACCTGCAAGGATACAAGAAAAGTCATTCAAGTTGTTGAAGAATAAAAGAAGAAGAAATGATATAATCCAAAGAAGATTGATATGAAGAATGAAAGAAAACCAAACAATGGTGGTCATGTTTAATGCTCATGTGAATTGATGAAGAATCAAGTTGATAACAATGCTAAAATAATGGTATATGTTCAAGGGGGCATTTTATCAAACATAAAGTGGGCATTAGTAAAATATTGAATGAATGAGAGATAAGGAAAAGTTTTGCACCCAACAATCAAGAGCAAATTTCTAGCGGTTTAATAGAGTAAAATTCTAGCAATTGACAGAATGAATTCTTGATGTGTTTGTTATGTGCTTTTGAGCTCATGATCAAGCCAATTTCTAGACATTCATTGCAGATATGATGTTTGAATAGGACTCATACTCTTGATTTATTCATATCTCAACCCCACTGAGAATTGAGTTTTACAAGAAACGGATTCAATTTTAGATTCATCATGGTAGAAGAAAAGAGAAATCCTAATGAGGTGAAATCTGCTAAGAAAACACACCAAAACTACTTGCTGTTAAAATTCTTTGCTACGTACTGCTATGGTTTGAAATTTGTTTGATTTGGAATTGTAAAAGTTGGATTTGGAATTGAGATAAAGTATGATGCAAATCTTACTGTTCGTGGGCTATGCATAACATGAATGGGAATTGAAGAAATTAATAGAGTTTGAAATTGAGAAGAAGTGTGATACAAATGTCACTGCTCATGGGCCATGCTGAAAATGTGAATGGGTTTTGAAGAAATTTTCTTTTCTTTTGCCAAACGTTGGTTTCTTTATTCCCGTACCTTTTGAATTCTTATTAAGAAAGAATTCTTTTACCATTCTGATTTACTCAGGCGTGAATTTTTGGGATGATACAAAAAGGAATGTAGATTAGACGTTGAAATTGGCCTAGACATTTGATTATATATATATATATATGTTCATTTGATTAAGTGCGCATATATATATATATATTCTCAAATACTTCAAGTCTCGACTCTCTTTTGGGATTGATTTTGCACCCCTTCGTCAAGCCTTGAAGTAGGGGCATTTGTAAACATATTAAATTTTTTACCAATTGAGAAGTAACACATATAAAATAAATATTAAATATTAATTTAAAATTTTCTATTTAAATTTTGGGATATATTAAATTTAGTTTCAAAAGATAAATAGCTAATTTTAATTAATAATTTAGTATTTATTTTCTATTCAAATCAAGCATTGACACGTGTCAAAGATGGAATGTCTGCATCTATGGACCAATCAAATTAAAGATATATAATATTGATATTATCTTTCGATGTTTGATAGTATCAAATCAAATATATCTAATATTATTTCTTGATATTTGATAATATCTTATCAAAGAGATAACATTTGAAAGAGTTCAAGTCAATCTAGAATTCTTCCATCAAGCACCTATATAAAGGGGTGATTCCAACTCATTTGATACAACACACAAATTCAAGCAGACGAGAGAAACTTTGAAGGAGTACAGCAATTCTCTCAAGCAAATTCAAGGAGATCCACGATGTTCAAGGCGTTCTTTGTGAAATTCATATATTTTTGGCATTTGATTCAATACTAAGGTGCTAAACCCTCGAATTGGCGCTATTTTATTCAAGGAGATCCACGACGTTCAAGGTGTTCTTCACATAATCCATATATTTTTAGTGTTTGATTCGAGATTAAGGTGTGAAGCCCTTGAATTGGCATTATTTTTATTCAAGAAGATCCACAACGTTCAAGGTGTTCTTCGCAGAATTCATATATTTTTGGCGTTTGATTCAAGATTAAGATGCGAAGCCCTCAAATTGGCTTTATTTTATTCAAATCAAATTTAAAGGAGATCTACGGCATTCAAGGCATTTTTCAAGGAGCTTATTGAATTCAAAATTATATTTGAAGGAAAGAATCAGAGGATTAGATTAGAGATAGAATCAACAGTTGATTGATTGATTTTAATTTCAATTTTATTTGTACGATTCTTCTTGTTTGTAATTTTAATTTTGCAAATAAGAAATTTGTTGTTACACCCCCACAAGCAGACTGCCTCAAAAAGAAGATCTCTGGGCCCAAGCGACAGCCCTGGACAGGCGTCAAAAAGATGCCTCATGCGCTAGGGCCTAAAGTGTGTGTGTCCTCATGCACGAGCGGCTGACTACCTTAGACTGGAGTCCAAAAAGACACCTTGCGTGTGGGGGCACAGAGTTCGTGCGCCCCCCAAACGCGAGCTGCTGCCCTAGACGGGTATCAAAAAGATGCCTCGCGTAAGGGGGCACACTTGGCATGTGCACTCCCGCACACGAGTAACTAACCTGGCGAGGCATCAAAATAGACACCTGGCAAGCTGTGGCATATATGGCTTGCACCCTAGAAAGCGCTCTTCCTTTACCCCTTTTATTTTTTTTCAAAAAAAATTAATAATATAATGTTGTGATGGGACATGAAGTTCTAGCACCTAATTTTCTACTCTGCAAAAAAAAATATTAAATTGATAACCAAATTAAAAAGGAAAATGAAGGAAAAAATTGACAAAAAAAACTACAAAAGTGGAACTAAATTGATCATACTTTAACAAATACAGAATTTCTAACACAGGGAGACAACATTATTAATGATTAATGAACCTAGTATACTAGAAACTAAATAGAAAAATGACAAGTCAAGATTGTCTGAGCAAAATTTAAATAAAGAAGTACTTAATTCCCTTACAAGATTTTATGATTTAAGGAGAATTCAATTAAAAAAAAAGTGCAAATTTGCAATTACACAAGGTTCCAATAAATCCAAGCAATTCCAATTCACACCAAGGACCAACAGAATTTAACATTCAGCAATAAGCAAATGAATCTCCAAAGTGAGCGAGACTGATTCTATGTGGCAACATTATCAGCTGGTTGAGGAACCATCATTATTATTCTCAATCGATGCATCATTTGATGTATATCTTTCAACTTCATTTTGTAGCATCTTTCTATCTTGATGTTCATCAGTGGCTCAAGCATGAACGCTGCAACAACATCCTACCATTTTTCTCCAGCTTCCTGCCATGCAATTCTCTCCTCCTTAGATTGGATTACGTAATAGCTTTACGGTTAGATTGACTGTTAAAAGAATTCATAAATCAAAAGTAACAACATACACAAAATTAATGACATTATCACAAACAACAAAGTTCTAAAAGAACAATGAATGAATATGTCCATGACATATTATATAAACATTTACCAACATCGACTACAGTTTTGATGTCGTGCTCAAGGTGCTCCTTGGGATGGAACTCATTTTGGATTACGCAGGTCATACAATAGTTTAACTTTACTTGATTCATTATCAATACCTTTTTCACAATTTTCAACATTAACAACAACCTCAGAACTCATGGCCGCCTCTTCTTGAGCAGATTCTGCAGCAAACCGCAATCGCTTAGAATATTTCATAGTTGCCATCTTGGATTAAGATGCTTGCTAGCACAAATTTAACGCCTCCTTATGCAACCTAGCAAACCTCAAACATTATGGCTCTTCGTCTGGACAAGTTATATGGAAAATGCTGCTCAACTTTATGCCAATAGAAACGATCCACCTCTTGTTTAAACATGTTGCAGGAGATATTCTCACCTAAATGTTTTTAATGACAAAAATATATGCCTCCATGGAAAACCATCGGACTCCAACATGCGACATTTACACAAAAATTGGCCAGCTAGCCAATTAATAGTAACCAAGCAACTACGAGCCCCAACTTTATCATAGTGACCAAACCTAAAGGAATAAACACCGCCTCCCCTCTTCAAGTGACTCATCTAATACGAGTCCTTGCTCTTCAACAATCTCTTCTAGTGCAAAAGCAAATGCTTTATTTGTATAAATAGGGCCTTTACAGTTTCACAAAGCAATGCCTTTAATTACTGGTGTCGACCTCTCTGCATCCTCTTAATTCTCAAAGAATTTTGTTCTCAATTTGCCAATTGTATTGTGGTAATACTTTAACAACTCTGTAATCTTGAATCCCTGATTACTAGAAAATTTAAACAATGAATTTAATGACTCAACCTTCTGAGTGGTTCTCATCATTACCCTGAAATGACCTTAGTAGAGCGCCTCACTCCAGAATTCTTTTTTTCTATATATGTGGATTACCCATGGATGGTTTGCAACACCATGCTTTCCAATTAAACACAACCAAGCATCACCATCAGACTCTAACATGTGACATTTAATTAAAAATTGGCCAGCTAGCCAATTAATAGTAGCCAAGCAACTGTGAGCCCCAACTTTATCATAGTGACCAAACCTAAAGGAATAAACACTGCCTCCCCTCTTCAAGTGACTCCTCCAATACGAGTCCTTGCTCTTCAATAATCTCTTCCAGCGTAAAAGCAAATGCTTTATTTGTATAAATAGGGCCTTTATAGTTTCACAAAGCAGTGCCTTTAATTACTAGTGTCAACCCCTTTACATCCTCCTGATTCTCAAAGAATTTTGTTCTCAATTTGCCAATTGTATTGTGGTAATACTTCAACAACTCTGTAATCTTGAATCCCTGATTACTAGACAATTTAAACAATTAATTTAATGACTCAACCCTCTGAATGGTTCTCATCATTCCCATGTCAGTAGTGCGCCTCACTCCAGAATTCTTTTTTTCTATATATGTGGATTGGCCATAGATGGTTTGCAACACCATGCTTTCTAATTAAACACAACCAAGCATCCTCAAACTCCTCCAATGAGTAATTCTTTTTTAGTAATACACCAAAATCATAGGTAAATTGTGGGATCTTAACATTGTTCATTGCATTACGCTCAAATGTCAACTGCATATTCTATGTTTAGCATCTGAGAATTCCAACTCAATAGCTAGTCACATAGAAGTATCTTGATCAGTCAAGACAAACTTAGGGGTTCATCTACCCATAGCTTTAAGAAAATCCTGCAAAAGCCATCAATAAGAATCCACAGTCTCATTGCATAACAATGCATTACCAAATACACAAGTATTGAGGTTGTTGTTTATGCCGCAAAATAATACGAGAGGAGATCGATATGTATTTGTTTTATACGTGCTATCAAATGCCAACACATCACCAAACAATCTATACTCTGCACGAGACATACCATCAGTCCAAAACAACCTTGTAAGTATTTTTTTCTTTATCAACTGTATAGCTAAAAATCAAGTCCTTATCACGCAACTTTAAAGCTTTAAGCCAAGTTAAAGCCATAGTGACATCTCCCAATCGAACCTTTTCCATTCGTTCTTTATTAATATGATTTTAGACATCTTTGCGCCCAAAGGGAAACCTCTAGAGACCATCCTCAAGATGCTCTAGAAAATTTATTGCCTTGCCAGCTCTAATACTAGATTCAGTCGTACGACCCAAAAATAACTTTGTAAGGGTTCCAATGAACCTATGCAGTTTAGAAATGTAATCATAACGTAAGCATTGACAACACATATATATTCCCATAAAAAAACATAATAATAGACTTTTGAAACTATGATTAGCGCATAATATATTTTGTAGCTTTTTGTATAACTAGCATACCTGTTAACTTTCAAAACGTGCGTAATCTCTAGTGTCTCAAGAGGATGGTTGTGACGCCTCCTTATGCAACCTAGCAAACCTCAAACGTTGTGGCTCTTAATCTAGACAAGCTATATGGAAAATACTGCTCAACTCTGTGCACATGCTGCAGGAGATATTCTCACCTAAATATTTTTAGTGATGAAAATATATGCCTACATGGAAAACCATCGGACTCTAACATGCGACATTCACACAAAAATTGTCCAGCTAGCCAATTAATAGTAACCTAACAACTACGAGCCCCAACTTTATCATAGTAACCAAACCTAAAAGAATAAACACCGTCCCCCCTCTCTTCAAGTGACTCCTCCAATACGAGTCCTTGCTCTTCAACAATCTCTTCCAGCGCAAAAGCAAATGCTTTAATTATATAAATGGGGCCTTTATAGTTTCACAAAGTAGTGCCTTTAATTACTAGTGTCGACCTCTCTGCATCCTCCTGATTCTCAAAGAATTTTGTTCTCAATTTGCTAATTGTATTATGGTAATACTTCAACAACTCTGTAATCTAGAATCCCTAATTACTAGACAATTTAAATGATGAATTTAATGACTCAACCTTCTAAGTGGTTCTCATCATTCCCATGAAATGATCTCAGTAGTGCACCTCACTCTAGAATTTTTTTTTCTATATATGTCGATTACCCATGGATGGCTTGCAACACCATGCCTTTCAATTAAGCGCAACCAAGCATCCTCAAACTCCTCCAATGAATAATTCTGTTTCAGTAATACACCAAAATCATAGGTAAATTGTGGGATCTTAACATTGTTCATTGCATTATGCTCAAGATGCAAAATGCATATTCTATGTTTAGCATCTGGGAATTCCAACTCAGTAGCTAGTCACATAGAAGTATCTTGATCAGTCAAGACAGACTTAGGGGTTCGTCCACCCATAGCTTTAAGAAACTCCTACAAAAGCCATTGATAAGAATCCACGGTCTCATTGAATAACAATACATTACCAAATACACAAGTATTGAGGTGGTTGTTTATACCGCAAAATAATACGAGAAAAAATCGATATGCGTTTGTTTTATACATGATATCAAATACTAACACATTACCAAACAATCTATACTCTGCAGAAGATATGCCATTGGTCCAAAACAACCTTGTAAGTGTTTTTTCTTTATCAACTGTATAGCTAAAAATAAGTCCTTATCACGCAACTTTAAAGTTTCAAGCTAAGTTAAAGCCATATTGACATCTCTCAGTTGAACCTTTTCCATTCGCTCTTTATTAATATGAGTGTAGACATCCTTGCGCCTAAAGGGAAGCTTCCAGGGACCACCCTCAAGATGCTTAAGAAAATCTATTGCCTTACCAACTCTAAGACCAGATTCAGTCATACGACCCAAGAATGACTTTTCAGGGGGTCCAATAAACCTATGTAGTTTAGAAATATAATCATAACGAAAGCATTGATAGAACACAAATATTCCCATAAAAGAACATAATAATATACTTTAGAAACTACAATTAGTGCTGTAACGCCCTGACCGGGAGGCGTTTGCTTCCTGACGAGGTGCCATTCAAACAGTACCACACGTCTTCTTTATAATAGAAAATACATTTCTCAAAAATCCGAAAGTAATTCATTTCTATAACAACCTGAATCGGATGTTCTAGTTTGAATCGAAATATGGACTTCTATCACCCTCATTACCTCATGTGTCGCTTGGGTTAGTCTATCGTTTTCACTTAATTCTATCTGGGGCCAAGAACAGAAGAAACAATAAAACAACATAAGTCCGAATGATTTAGTGAGATAGTATAGCAATAACAACCAAATGACAATTTCACAATTATAACATAGGGGACAAATAGAAACATAAATATTTTTAGAAATTGTGAGAGAAGGTTTAGTCAAAATTTAGAGCGATCCATCTCACCACCGTCCCATACCAGCGATGAGACTTCACAAATTCACTATCTCTCACGAAAGAATTTTAAATCACAATTACGACCACAAGGGGTCGACATGTCACTTGAACAATCATTGGGTTTGTGTCAAATACTCGAGTTTCAAAATATAAAATAAAATTAATGATCACTTTCATACTTTTTGTTGTTGGTGATTCTACTACCTTACCACTCCACTTTCGAAAACATAAAAATTCTTATTCCTTCAAAGTACCGAGTGATCGGCTCGGACACTTAATCACTCACTGGGCATGGCTAGCCGCATGCGTGATCCCGCTCACAGGCAGCTACCTCCAGCTAGCTTACTGAGTAGGAATTATGTGTGCATCGTGCATGGGTATCAGCCGAAAGATCTGTCACCGTCGGTCCGTTCCGCCCGGTTGCCTTTCGTAACTGATCCCAGGGTCCACCCCCAAGGGTATTAAACACTTTCACTGTTATCACTTAACACGTCCAATAGCATTTCACTGAACACATCAAGTCGCCATGTTAGCATAAAATGACTAATTCAGCACCAGGCTGGTTTCAAGATAGACAATGCGATAAGAACATATATTTCAAAATCACTTTTTAACTTCCTCAACACAATCGCCAATTTCACATAAAGCGATATCAATCAAAATCAACAAAGGCATTAGAATAAAAGGCAATGTGGAGTACTATTTTCAACACATAGATCGAAAGAAAGCAATGATCATGATATAATAGCAAGTATATAGATTCTTTCTCCAGCAAAGAATCTCATACTAATGAGCATAAACTCACCTAAAAAATACAGAGGAATTCTTAATCGTATAGTCACTCAAGTTTTAGCTTCTTAGTCAAACTGAGCACTATCATAAGATAACTCAAGTTATTATTCTGTCAACCCTTCTGAATCTTAACTATAAATATAGTTAATATCTTTATCAAAATTAAGGTTATTCTGATACTCGAGTTCAATTATATCTCATCTTATACGGCCTCAATTCTCCAACTATATGATACTTCAGTATTACAAGATCTTATTTACTCGAGCCCATTCAATCTTATTTTATCGTCTTAAAGCTTTAACCATCTTAATGACTTTGCGTGCTCCAGTCAACTCAATCCTCTAATTACCCCTAATAAATCCCATTTTTCACTTCACTTATCTTATAGTTACGTAATAGGGGTCCAGGTTCCTAAACCAGTTGGGTTTCATGAGTTCATCAGGTCAAGGCCGGATAATTCACTTTCGTTTCAATATGTATAGAACTTAATCTTTAGATGAAGCTTAACTATATTTTGTTCACAACACACTATATTTTCAAGTCTAAGAGTACAACTTTGAATCAATCTTTCTTAATTAACCAAACTTAGAATTAGAATCCATTTTGTTCATGACTGACAAAATCACTCATCTTCTCAATTAAAATTACAATTTAATACTCTTAATTCAATAAATATCGAATTAGAATTCATAAGAATCAATTGAATTAACATTCGATATGAAATTTACCCAATTGGATCAAACTGAGTCCAATCTTAAGCCGAGAACAGCTCAGATGCATCCGAAATCCAATTATGTATAAACTGCCTGAACACCACCACCACGCGCCACTGCTGGAAAGGTAAACCAACCCCACCATCGGGTGCGCCTCACCACGGAGAGCAAAATGCCCCAATCAATTTACGAAAGTTCACCGATTCGGCTATCAATTGGACGTCCAAGTACGCAGCCAAACCCTAGCACCATCGCGGACAACCACCTTCAATTTCGCCACCACCGCGAGTTGAAACCCCAAATCAATGCCACCACGAGCTTACCCATAGCCCCGCGACCAAAACCCACCAAAACCCATCCTCGTTCTTCCACCAGAAACGGCGAAACTGTAACCAGAAGCGGCGAAACCGTCACATTCGCCGAGCTCCACCATCGGCTTTCATTTTTTGGCCATATCACCGATTGTTTTGGGTAAATATTGGTATGGTTGGGTTCGTCGTGAGGAGAGGAACATTTTTGTGTAGTTGGTTTTGGATTTCATGGCGGTTTGTCAGGGTTCGCCGAGGGGGAAAGGTTTGGGCACTTTTGAAAATTAACGGAATTTCTGTCCTTCATTGTATATATATAAACGCATTTTTTTGTTATTTCCAAATTAGCCTAGAACTTTCTAACCGACTCAATTTTTACCCTAAAACTTTTAAACTGTCTTCACTTTGGTCCATGGCTTTCAATTGAGTTCTCCAACTTCTATTTCTTACACATTGACCCCATAACATTCTTAATTCCAGTCAATTAGGTCCAACTGGTTTATTTTGAAGTCCTTAAGCCTTTATTTATCTCACATTTATCCCCTAAACTTTATAATTTCTAACAATCATGTCCTTTCTTTATTTAAAATTAAATCCTTCAATTCCCAACATTTCTAGCTAAACTTTAATTAATTTAATTCCAATCAATTTAAACTTATTTTCTAAACATTGAGGTGTTACAATTCCCCCCCCCCCCCCCGAAGAGAATTTGGTCCCCAATTTCTCATCTGAAGTGTGAAAGATTTTGTAGCATCATTACATACTATTTTGCTGTCTCCAAAGAAAACTTTGTAGCAGATGTCTATCTCTTTCAACCAATTAGTTCCACATATTCTTTTATCCTATTCCGAGTATCTCTCACTTGTCCTAAAAGGTAGGAATCCTTCTTAGTGGTAATCACTTATGTGAGTTTCTTGGTTGCTCATGCTCACTTGAGCATTCCATATTTTATCAAGTGCTTTGGGTTATTTTCTATGTCCCATGTCCAGCAAGATCATCTGCCTTATATCTTATCTCTCAAGTCTTTCCAATACTTATGAAATGGTTTCCTTATGATCCCATATTCATCTAAAACATAAGCATGCTTGACATTTTCTTAAGTTCCCCAAAGAAAGATAAACCAACGCAAAAATAAGTCTACCTCTTTAATTCCTAACATGTCTCACACATCTCTATGCATCCATAAATTTGCCTCTTTTCAATTTCTTTGATCAATGGGTTTACTGCCTTAAGAAGATCACATTTGAGATGTATTGTTAAAGCCTAAGAAATATATATTCCCTATATACTCTTCGGTCTTCTTTTGCTTACTGGGACTCCAACTTTGGCATAATCAAAACTCCATCTTCTTTCAAAGGATTGTGGGTTTAGTATCTTACAATGTAAGGGTTGGTTTACCCTAATCTCATGACTTAGATTCCTTGCAATCCTTCTATTTCTTCTCGTCCTTTTAGTTCGAATGTAGGTGCTTCAACCTAATACACTATGGCCATATCTTTCCAAGAAATTCCATGACTAACATAGATAACCCTAATATAATGAGGCAATCTAAGGCAGCTATTCTATATCTGAACGGAACAATCTTATTTCCATCACTTAGATTCATTACGATGATGTAACCACCCTTTTATAACTAACCCTTTTGGTGGGTGCGAATGCATGAAATTATCTTGCACATTCGGTGGGAAGAATAACAACTAACATAAGTTAATCGTAGTCCTTAGTTTATAAAATTACCTCATGTCCTTATTTGTCAATGAACCTATTATCATAAGACAACCTCAAGCACACTCTTATTCTTAATATTAATTTGATAGGGCGGAAAGGTCCTGCATCTTTGACATAACTACATTCCAACTCTTCTCGATCGATTATAACCTTGACTTCAGTAAGATTATCCTGATGATTCTCTGTGGTTTTACAGATCTTTAACTATATCATTTTCGTAATTAACACTCAATTAACTTAATGCACAATTGATATTCCTATGGGTGTCTCTTAACATTGAGAATGAATGTAGTATGATTCTTTCCTAGATTCCAAATTCACCAATCGTCCTGAATAGATTTGTTATAATCCAATCTAATAAATCAAGCATGCTATATTCTATATCTACAAATGTTATAGGAATCTGGCCATCCAAATGACAGCATATCAGTTCCTAGTACCTACATTACAAACAAAAGGTAATTCCTAGAATACCTTTTCCACCAACTTCTAACTAAGAACAATTCAGCTTAGTTCAATCTTAAAATAAATCATACTCTCTTACCTTGGACCAAGAAATGTGCATGGAGCCAAGTATTAGGATCCCATACTCAATTAGGCTTATTTAGTTCCCATCCTTGTCCCACAAGTTCTTGTATTCTGATTGCTAACCTTTTCATAAATCTTCACAAATGAAGCCTAGGAATTTACGCAAGTTCCTTTCCCTGAGATGTTTTACAATACCTTCAAAATTACTGATTTAGTTGCGTTTATTACTATTTCACAAAAGCAGTGTTTATTGCTAACCTATAGAAATACAGTTTCACTAGAGTCAGATTCTCCCCACGTTTCCCAAATTCTATCCAAATCTCACTGATCTAGTTGCAATTGTTCATAAACCACAAGAGCCTTATATCATCTTTATTAGATTCCATGTTTGGCAATTGGCCAGCTTATTTCAGAATCTTTTCTTAAAATTGATATAAGGGGTTGTCGATAACACCTATCTTTCCTATACGTTTCCCACCAGAGTATTCTCCACAAAATGTTAAAATCCATTAGTAATTATTCATTGTTCTAGAAGTGACCCGCCTTTGCCCAACGTCAATCAACATTAATTTCAAGCATGTCAAAGTTTTGGCTCGATAAGACGAGCTTGAACTAACTTAACTTGCAGTGTCCAACCTAAAACATTGATAAGCAATGTGCAGGTTACTGTGGGATTATTTATAGGTACCCAAGAGTCGCCATAACTTGCACATGATCATCAACACTATAGTTTTCTACTTACATAATACTTACATCAAAAGTAACTGAGTCTAATCTTAACATCCCTAAAACAGTATAACAAGTCATATACTTAGATCCCATAGGTCACATACTCGTCTAAATTGTATTAACTTAAATGACATTACTGAAAATAAAACTTACAATATCATCAACATTAGAATCTTAACAACATGGACATGTATGAATTAGGGAGTTCAATATAACCACATACCCCAAAAATACGTAATAAATCCAAGTCCACAGTTGTTGTTTGTATCAAACCTACCTAAGCATAAACATTTATATGAATCATCCTAAATTTCAAGCTTACATATATAATATCTCGCATAACCAAACTAGGTTCAGTACATCTGAAAACCAGTAACAAAATGGTTTATGTTAACGCCACCTAAGTTTTTATAACAAGTTAGATGCTTCCATAGAGCTCACTACCCATTCGCCAAACTTATATACATACTAGGCACAGTCATGGGCGGTACGTTTATGATCCTTAGATTCCATCTATGAGATAAGGCTCAGATTATAGGGGACTAGGTCCTTAATTGACAATCAGAACTTAGACGGTACCTTTGGCTACCTTCATCCATGAGTTAAAGCCAAAATTCCTTAAGTATCCTTTCAAGTTGATGGGGCTCAATATTATAATAATTATGAAACTAATCCATGACTTGAGCTAAATCATAATTTAACAATCTTAGTTCGTATTATAATCAGTCTTGAATCCCAAACTTCAATCACGTCTGGTAAATTAATCGAATTGAAATTTGACTATGAAATTTATCACCTCAATGGCACCCTACTCAGGATAACTCCTAAACTGAAATATCACTAGTTCAATCTTAAATCTAACTTATAAGATAGTCAATGGGCCCATAAGAAGGAAAATTTCTAAATTCATCAGAGATAGCAGTATACTTCAACTTAAACAGACCTCAACATCAGTACTATATGCATACCATTAATGATCCCACAATATTCATCATATAGTATATACTGCAAATCACAAATTCACACCTGACATATCACAATATCTCTAAGTTAAAACTTAACATTCACTTGAACTCATATACACACATATACCTATTCTATTACAAGACATATTTCCCCCAGTCTAATGCTAGAAGTCCATATCTATCACTTAGTCTTGTCTGAGAATATCAAGAAAAAAACATGAGAATAAGTTCAAAGAATTTAGTGAGGGATAATCTTGATAACAAATTGGTAAGGGCCTGTCAAGAAAGAAACAACTCAACAGATCATAAAATAACAGTCAGGACATATACATATCCGGATATAAGCAAACATGAACAATTCAAGGTAATTGGTAGGTACTAGCTCAAGAGTTATTACCTTCAGCTCGAACGGTCTGAGATAATCTGAATCGAATCAGCTTGGGAGGAAATACAGATGGCTCATTCAGTGAACGACCCGACCTATACCAAGAAATTACGCCATCCTTATTGCTCCATGAGCAGAATACAATCGAAGCAACAAACCCGAGTATATGTGCAATCCAACGAATCAGGACAGGACATGTTCATTAGATTCTCCTTATCAAAATATTCCCTATTTCCCTTACAATTACCACAATGTAGTTACACTGATCAATTCTATTGTCAAAATATCAATCCCTTTGAGATAACAATATCGTACGAATCTCAATCATATGTATAAACTAAAATGTTAATTATCCCAAAATGGTCATTCACTTCTCAAGTTCTATTATCACAAAATACACCTGCACAACGATGCGACACTAAAAGTATTGTTCCACCAAACACTAATGAAGTCATATGCTTAACATTTCAAGAGCAACGGATTAGATATTGGTAGGCCATTCCAACACCAATCCTTTACTCTTTTAACATCAAGCAGTCTCCCAAAAGTTCACATCCTAACCAAACTTTCATGTTAACCTTGGTCTCCATTAATCTCAATATTCCGTGCACCAAGAAGATCCAAGTCATTAACACCTCATTTTCCCAAATAACCTCATCTTAAGCCACAACACACTCTTATGTCCAAAGTAATGATCCAATAAAATTCTTCACTCATCAAATTAAACTCCACCTAAAAAAGTCATTTGCTCATACTAGTTAGAATGTTCCCAACATGCTTGCAGTTAATGTAATTTTCCAAGGGTATTATCCATCCCCAAATACATTAAGTCACATGCTTGATACTTTAGGAGCTAAGGATTATGCATTGGTTGCGCACCCAATCATAACCCTTCATGTACTTCGGATTAAACATCATTCCCAAAAATTCATGTCCTAATCAACTCTAAAGTCATACTTACTCTTCACTGACTCAAAACTTTCAAGTCTAATTCAATTTTCGGAATCAAGCTTACTCTCCACTAGCTCAAGACTTTCATATTCCGAGGATCATATCCTAGCGTAGCTCAGGTTTCCAAACCTAAGCTCTAATACCACCTATAACGCCCCGATCGGGAGGCGTCTGCTTCTCTACAAGGTGCCACTCAAACAGTACCACACGTCTTCTTTATAATAGAAAATACATTTCTCAAAAATTCCAAAGTAATTCATTTTTGTAACAACCTGAATCGAATGTTCTAGTATGAATCGAAATATGGACTTCTATCACCCTCATTGCCTCATGTGTCGTCTGGGTTAGTCTATCGTTGTCACTTGATTCTATCAAGGGCCAAGAATGGAAGAAACAATAAAACAACGTAAGTCCAAATGACTCAGTGAGATAGTATAGCAATAACAATCAAATGACAATTTCACAATTATGACATAGGGGACAAGTAGAAACATAAATATTTTTAGAAATTGTGAGAGAAGGTTTTAGTCAAAATTTAGAGCGATCCATCTCACCACCGTCCCATACCAGTTATGAGACTTCACAAATTCACTCTCTCTCACCAAAAAATTTTAAATCACGATTACGACCACAAGGGGTTGACAAGTCACTTGAACAATCACTGGGTTTGTGTCAAATACTTGAGTTTCAAAATATAAAATAAAATTAATGATCAGTTTCATACTTTTTGTTGTTGGTGATTCTACTACCTTATCATTCCATTTTCAAAAACATGAAAATCCTTATTCCTCCAAAGTACCGAGTGATCAGCTCGGACACCTAATCACTCACTGGGCATGGCTAGCCGCATGCCTGATCCCGCTCATAGGCACCTTCAGCTAGCCTACTGAGTAGGGATTATGTGTGCATCGTGCATGGGTATCAGCCGAAAGATCAGTCACCTTCGGTCCGTTCCGCCTGATCGCCTTTCGTAACCAATCCCAGGGTCCACCCCCAAGGGTATTAAACACTTTCATTGTTATCACTTAACACGTCCAACAACATTTCACTGAACACATCAAGTCACCATGTTAACACAAAATCACTAATTCAGCACCAGGCTGGCCTCAAGATAAACATGGTGATAAGAACATATATTTCAAAATCACTTTTTAGCTTTCTCAACACAATCGCCAATTTCACATAAAGCGATATCAATCAAAATTAACAAAGGCACTTAGAATAAAAGGCGATGTGGAGTATTATTTTCAACACATAGATTGAAAGAAAGCAACGATCATGATATAATAGCAAGTATATAGGTTCTTTCTCCAGCAAAGAATCTCATACTAATGAGTATAAACTCACCTAAAAAATGCAGAGGAATTCTTAATTGTATAGTCACTCAGGTTTTGGCTTCTTAGTCAAACTGAGTACTATCATAAGATAACTCAAGTTATTATTCTGTCAACCCTTCTGAATCTTAACTATAAATATAGTTAATATCTTTATCAAACTTAAGGTTATTCTGATACTCGAGTTCAATTATATCTCATCTTATACGGCCTTAATTCTCCAACTATATGATACTTCAGTATTACAAGATCTTATTTACTCGAGCCCATTCAATCTCTCTTTATCATCTTAAAGCTTTAACCATCTTAATGACTTTACATGCTCGAGTCAACTCAATCCTCTAATTACCCCCAATAAATCCCATTTGTCACTTCACTTATCTTATAGTTAAGTAATAGGGGTCCAGGTTCCTAACCCAATTGGGTTTCATGAGTTCATCAGGTTAAAGCCGGGGATAATTCACTTTCGTTTCAATACTTATAAAACTTAATCTTTAGATGAAGCTTAACTATATTTTGTTCACAACATACTATATTGTCAAGTCTAAGAGTACAACTTTGAATCAATTTTTCTTAATTAACCAAACTTAGAATTAGAATCCATTTTGTTCATGACTTACAAAATCACTCATCATCTCAATTAAAATTACAATTTAATACTCTTAATTCAATAAATATAGAATTAGAGTTCATAAGAATCAATCGAATTAACATTCGATATGAAATTTACCCAATTGGGTGAGATCCAATCTTAAGCCGAGAATAGCTCAGACGCATCCGAAACCCAATTCTGTATAAACTGCCTAAACACCACAGCCACGCGCCGCCCCCAGACCTCCACGCACCACCGTCGGAGAGGTAAACCAACCCCACCATTGGGTGCGCCTCACCACGGAGAGCAAAACGCCCCAATCAATTTTACAAAAATCCACCGATTCGGCCATCAATTGGCCGCCCAAGTACGCAGCCAAGCCCTAGCACCGCGGCGGACAACCACCTTCAATTCCGCCACCACCACCAGTTGAAACCCCAAATCAGTGCCACCACGAGCTTACCCATAGCCCCGCAACCAAAACCCATCCCCGTTCTACCGCCGGAAGCGGCAAAACCATCACTTCCACCGAGCTCCTCCATCGGCTTTCATTTTTCGGCCATATCACCGACTGTTTTGGGTAAATATTGGTATAGTTGTGCTCGTCGTGAGGAGAGGAACATTTCGTTGGTTTTGGATTTCACAGTCGTTTGTTGGCGGTTCCCGCGGGGGAAAGGTTTGGAACTTTTGAAAATTAATAGAATCTCTGTCCTTCATTATATATATTATAAACGCATTTTTTGTTATTTCCAAATTAGCCTTAGAACTTTCTGACCGACTCAATTTTTACCCTAAAACTTTTAAACCGTCTTCACTTTGGTCCCTGACTTTTAATTGAGTCATCCAACTTCTATTTCTTACACATTGACCCCCTAACATTCTTAATTCCAATCAATTAGGTCCAACTGGTTTATTTTAAAGTCCTTAAGCCTTTATATATCTCACATTTATCCCCTAAACTTTATAATTTCTAACAATCAAGTCCTTTCTTTATTTAAAATTAAATCCTTCAATTCCCAACATTTCCACCTAAACTTTAATTAATTTAATTCCAATCAATTTAAACTAATATTCTAAAAATTGGGGCGTTACAAGTGCATAATTATTTTGTAGCTTTTTGTATAGCCAGCATACATGTTAACTTTCAAAACGTGTGTAATCTCTGGTGTCTCAAGGGGATGGTTGTGATGTAGACTGAAATCTGTGACTTTATAGAGGCCATCAGTAATGTTGTGCACAAAACGAATACGGGCTTCACACCCACATCTTATTTTAAGCTTTGGCTTATACAGACGTTGTTGGCGTTCTTTGGGAGGTGCTCAAAATCCTACTCTAAAACAGTTAAGTTCTTTATTTTTCACAATTCTGTTACCCCTCTTGTCCATGTGGAATTTTCAAACGTTAAATCCTATTGCAGTAACATAGTCTATATAGAATTTATCGGCCTCCTCCACTTTTTCAAAAGATAATTATAAGATTGTTGAGGGATCTTTCCAGTGAGATGCAAAGTCGAATGTCTACCTTGCATCTTCATTCAAATTTACATTGCCATTTCCTTCACTAGTGGCAGTTAGGGCAAGCATACAACTTTTTTGTTCCTCTTCACCAAATTCATGCCATTCTTCCAAATAAGAATCAACCACATACATTGTGCAACTACTGCATATCAAGACATTTAACACACTTAAATTATGCAAACACCAACGATCAACAAAGATATAGGAGATAATTTTATTTCTTATAATATAATCTAACCAGTATAGAGACACGATTGCCTTTATTGAAACTTTAGAATCTAATGTTCCTCAGATATCCCAATGAATTTTACTCTAAAATTATGGTCTTTATCTCTTCAATTTATACAAAAATTCACAAATCAAAATTATATTTTTAAAACAAAGTAGCCAACTTGAATCAAAATAAAGATGCAGTACCAAAATATACTAAAATTTCTAGAAAACTCTATGCAACAATAGTACTCGATATTTTTCCTCAGAATACATATTATGTTAGAAGATTACAGAAAAAATTACCTAAAAGCAATACAAAGTCATTGCCCTATGCTGCCCATCAATTCTTTGCAAGTTTCATAAAATGAAATCTTAGTTATAATCCTTAAATTAAATATCAACACTAATTTTAATAGAACTAAGAATTTGAGGTTGTTTGATCCATAGTAATTGAAATGAAAATTTCAAGCATAGAGAAAAGCTTCAATTGTAGGGTTCAAATAGCGATAAATGAAAAGGAAAAAGAGATAAATATGGAACAAGTTCACAAGGCCAGAAATGAAAAACGAAAAAGAGGAAAAAGGGCATAAATGAGAAAAGGAAAGGAGGAAAATGGAGACTAGAAAAATAACGTGTCATTATTAGTATTTATTAATTATGTAAAATATTTTATAACCCTAATAATATTTTTTTGGTTTTTTACTTTTATTTTTATTTTTTTCTGAGAAAGCAACCAATGTCGTGGCGGGAGGGTTGGCATTGAACCCTATCCTATTTATTCATTTCAAAAAATTATACACTATAGATTAGTACAATGCAAAAGTTGGAAATAAGGTGACTCTTCCCTTACAAAATATAAATGATGAAAAGTTCAAATTCTATATCTATTTATACACATAATTTAGGTAAAATTGTAAAATTGATCCCGTAATTATACCCCACTGGCAAAAGTTGACTTTAACTTTTCGGACCGCAGAATTGTTATGCCAGCTTTAAAAATTTGGGCTATGTTTGGTTACATTTTGCCAAAATAAATTTGTTTTGGCAAAATTTAACCAAACACATAGTTTACTTTTTTGGCAAAACAATTACTATTAATCCCAAAATACCCCTCTAAATCAATTAACTTATTACCAAAAACCCTATTCACATACATATATATCATAATATTTTATCATTATTTTTGCAATTAAAATATCATATCCAATCATCACATATACATATTATTATTTTTACAATAAAAAAATATTATTCAATTCCATTTTCATCCCAAAAACCTAACAAAAAAGCATTGATTGACTGCTACAATAGAAATTTTCTCCTCCCAAAATATAAACAAACATACTAAAATTCCCCAAAATAATTTTCTTACTATTTTCAAAATATAAACAGACATATATCACATACCGCAACACAAATTTCACATTTCTCAACCCCACTCCCAAAATTCATTCTCCCAAAACATATAATTCAAAACACATAATTCATATCCAAACATTATCTTGGTAATTTTAGGACAAATTGGACCTGAAACTCACTAGTAAGTGGTATGAGCCTACTTCGCAGTTGATTTGGCACCGCAAGGTGCCCTATCAGTCCACACTCTCTTATGTAGCATATGGTTTGGCAACTCCTCTTCCCACATGGTCGTAGAATTTAAACTTCGCTAAAAAATAAAAGGGTGGGGAAGCATACAACTCAACATTAAGAAAATTACTTATCATTGTTTATGTCCAAATCACGCAATTAAATACAACTTAATTGCTAAAGAAAATTTAAAAATTACATATCAGAATTAGAATACCAACTATCCTCAAATTTATAAAATTTATTTGATACAAATTTATTATCTAATTTTTTTTTAGAATTTAATTTATAACTTTAAACTGTATTATCTTAATAATTTTGGGTTTCATATTTAATAATTTTAAAATAGTAAAAGTATCAAAATAATTTCATTAAATTTAATTTAATTAAGAAATCAATAAATAAATAATTAAAAATATACTCTTCATTATTGTTTTTGTCCAAATCATGCTATTAAATAAAACTCGAGTGCTAAAAAAATTTAAAAATTACACATTAGAATTAAAATACCAAATATCCTCCAAATTTTTAATAAATTATTTGATATAAATTTATTGCCTTAAATTTTTTATAATTTAAATTTATAATTTTAAACTATATAATCTTACTAATTTTGGACTACATGTTTAATAATTTTGAAGCAGTAAACATATATAAAATAATTTCATTAAATTTAATTTAATTAAGATATAAAATAAATAAAAATATAAAATATAAAAATCTAAATCTATCATCTTAGACAATATAATTTTAACAATTTAAATTATGCATTCAATAATATCCAAAATAATTTAATTAATTTTAATTGAATTTATTTATTAATTAAATTAAATTAAATTAAAAATTAAAAATCTACGCTTTCAGTTATATAATCTAAATTACTTAATAGTACTAAACTTTATAATATATCTAAAATATATCTAAAATATTTTAATTCAATTTAAATAAATTTATTTATTAATTTAAATAATAACAAATTATATATATTAATTTATAAAAGGAAAAAAGAAAATTAAACATTTAGCACCTCCAACCCCACCCCGCCCTTAAATGGCTGCTGGCTAGCGGCCCCTTCACCACAAAATTGTCGCGCCGCGGCGCCCAGCAGATCCCTGCCATGGCCATGGGGGGCGTTATGGGTATATAAATATATATATATATATCTTATATATTTAAAATATATATGGTGAATGTATATTTTATATTTTTTTACGTGCAAATTTTTTTTTTTTTTTTATGTTTATTATCATTTTTCAAATTTTAAGCATTCTTATTTGTGTTAGTCCTTTTTGGTTTTTTTATATAGAAATTTATTTTTATTTTTTTGGTATTTTTAATTTAATTTTTTGAAGTAGCGAGTTATGTTGCCACATCATACGCCATGCAAGAAAGAGATAATACTTTTGATGACGAGGCATCAACAAAAATATTTAATTCTAACAGTAGCAAATAAGTTACATTTAATATTAATAAATATGTTACTTATTGTAGAAAAGTTAAAAAAAGTACACGTGTCATAGTTTAAGAATATAACTAAGGTTATTCACCTACAAAGGTGACTGATGCTAAAACTCCCCAAGATATTTATCTATTTGTTAATAATTTATCGAACAATTAATTAATATTTAGTTGTTAATAAAGAAAATAGATTGTATTTGAAATTGAAATTAAATGTTATTTATATAAACATATTTCGGATTCTTTTAGATAAAGATGTATTACTAATAACCTATATTTTTTTAATTTAATTAAAAAATTAAAATTTCCTTAGTTAACAATAAGTGTAGTTTTTTCAATATTTGCAAGTTCCTTAATTTATTTTTTTAACATAGAGGAAATAAAGCAATCATTGGTATATTATATGCATATGTTTCTTAAAACTTATTTTAACGACATATACATTTTGTTATTATTTCCTATCCGGTGATCTATTAATCCAACTAGTGTCAGTTTTGGGAAGAAGTTTTCCCTTCAGTAGTTGGAGGGGTCTCCCATGTAATTGAATTGAGTTAAAATTAAATTAATTGCAATAAAATTAAATTCCATTTAGCATTTGATATGTCCTACTGTACAAATGGAAAAAAGAAAAAAGAAAAAAAAGAGGGCAAAAAAAAAAAGTGTGAACAGCAATATGCCAGGGCCTTCGCAAAAGGAAACTGCAATCCCTTTCATGTGGAAAATAGAATAATAATATTCTGTATTCTAAATATGTTATTTTTATATTTAAAAATAAAATTCATTTCTTAGAGTATTTTTAAATTAATATTTCTAAAAATAGTAATAAAATAAATACACAGAATTATATATTTTTTTCATCTCGTGTTTAAAATTGAATAAGACTAGTTTGAGACCATTAATTTTGAAATGAAAGAAATAATAAAGTATGAGTCAATAGTGGTTGGTTGGGGGAGCAAATAGCAAATTAAATAAAGTTATCCATAGATCATAGATGAGTCGAGAGGGAGGAAGAAGGCATGAGTCACCTAAAATACTTGGTTGCCTCGTCATGCCTATCCACTCACTTTCCGCCAGTTGGATTCCTCTTTCACCCTCACGTGTCATCCTCCAAAACCCTACCCACCACCACAACCCCGAATTGGGCAACTCTGCCACACCACCACCTAAGGTAGTTAAATTACCGGAGACAGATAAACCAAATTTGTAATAATTAACCCTGTAACTTTCCCCCCCTTTTCTTTTTATCTCTGGCATATATATTCTTTCCAAGAACACGAAATGATTTTCTTTGGGTTCGAGCAGTTCTTGTGGATGAGGGCATATGATATGTAGTTTTCCTTTTTGTTTTGGGTTTGGGCTTTTTGTTTGTGAAACTAAAACCTGAATTTTGCAACCGTTGGATCTCAGGGAAAGTTTGTGTGTGTGTGTGTGTGTGTGTGTGTGTGTGTTTTTGGTTTTTGGCGTTATAGCAAGCAACAACCGAAACCAAACTTCGTTCGTCCCACTTGGACTCCTTTCGCTCCACCTCACTCGTTCTTTCAGACCAGGTCAGTCCCTTTCTCTTTCTCTCTCTTCTTATTTTTCTCTCTCTTGGTTTTTCTTTTTTATATGTTCACACAAGACAAGACAACCTCAGATGCTAATGCTTTCAATTTTATTTTACCTTTGCTTGTTTTCTTGGAAATATTAGTATTTAAATTGGGGGTCTTTGGGTTTTCTAACGATTGGGTTTACTTATGGATGAGGAAGTGTTTGTGGGGCTGTTTGGTGGAAATGGGTTCATTTGTTTGAATTTGGTACTGGAATTTTGAATTCTGGAAAGAATTAAAAGGTTTTGGTTGGTTGATTATCAATTGGTCTTAAGGTATAACTGGATGCCTATTGGTCTGAAATCTTGGACAATTGCGGTAATAGGCAGGCACGGATTTTGTTTCGTATGGAGATACTGACTGACTGACATATGCACCTGTAGGATGTATTTTGTTGTCATTGTGTCTTATATTTTTGCCTTAGTTATGCAAGCAAATGTAAGAAAAGCATTGGATTGCCATTTTCACTAGGTGATATGGCCAATCCACACGACAGGATTCTTGGGCACAATATCCCTGTGATTCTCCTTTAACTTCTCATTCGCATTATAAATTATGCCAATACACAATGATGACAGTGCTTTCATAAGAATGGGTCAATTTGAAGAACATCAACGAGGCTGAGATCCTCAGTTCAGTGTGAAGTTTGTGATACTGGTCTGAAGGCAAGGAGTTAATGGGAATATATTCGATTGTATAGTTTCTTTAGTGAATTTTTGATATGTTTATGGTGAAGGGACAATGTGTGGTAACCTTATAGCTGAATTACTCGACCATTGTATGATTCAGGGGATATCAATTGAAGTACTATTACTTGTTTACTAGAAACCTTGTGTTTCTTGCTATTTGCTAAATTTTGCACGATCGATGTTCTTTTTCTGTTTTCTTTTTGTCATACATTCTTACTCAATATGTGTTCTCTGAGCATTATCCAATTGCTGATTAAACAGTTGAGTTTATTACCTAATGTTTTAAGTTTTGGGATTGGGAAAGCATTTTATGTTTTCATGCAATGTATTTACTCTGTATCATCCATGAATATTCTATTTAAAATTTTGGCTGTAGGCATAGAGAGGATCATGCCATACATCTTCTCATTTTCCCAGAAAAGAAAAAGGAAATGCCAAATAGAGAAAGATCATGTTATTGATGTAGAAGATTAGGTTTTATGTTCTGTTGCCTTTGCTGAATCAAAATTACTTGCACAGATTTTGAGAGCTTCACTTTATTTATGGGCTTATGGCCCAGAAAGTCTTTATTTAAGAGCCCTTCCATGTTCCATCTTGCTGTCTCAGTACATTGCAATTACTTCTATACTCGATGATAATTCTCATTTCTTTGCTCCTAGTGGTCACCTGTGATGTTTACTTTATTTGATAGAAATCATTTCTTGGAGATTCTGCTTAAATAAGCTTGGCGGAGGAGGATGCATTATTAGCATTTTGTACACTACTCTGTAATATCTATGAGGCTCTATGCCCATGGGATTCAACATTGTGAACAATTTGTTGAGGATCCTTCTTCATGTTTCCCACAAAATTAATCTAGCTAGGATCCTTGCTACATATTTAAATTAGAGGCACTAGCATTTTTTGATGTTCTTAATATGTATAGAAATCTGAAAATGATTTGATAGTTATGCTTCAGTCAGACCAACACCAATAGACTAGCATGACCATTGAAATTTCTCTAGAACACAAGCTCGTTGCTTCTGCCTGCTATGAGGCCATAAACTACATCGTATAGGGCTACCTTTGACAATCTACTTCGGTTTATGTTGGTAATGCAAAGAATGATTGCACGCCTCGTGATATGGTGAGGGTAATGTCCCAGTTCTGTTGATAATACAAAAAAGCTGACTGTATTGCCGTCTTGTGAAGATTTAAAATCTTGCAATATTCTTATCCATCCAAATTCCCAACCTGCCAACATGCACGCGAAAGGAAAGAAAATCTCTTTTAAATGCTAATTAAGACTAGTGCTCGGGCTGATGTTTTAGAAGTCAATTAAAGATGCCTTCATATTTGCTTTATTTCTTCAAAGCACTAATATGGAATGTGGGGTCTGATCTTTCAATTGTTGCCATCAGAACCTTGTCCTTACCTAGATTAAAATGGTTCTTTTGACAAACAGTGAAACAGGTCCTTTCTCTTTTGATTTACAATACAAACATCCGGAATAATCCAAACTAAGGTAATAAATTGAGTCTGCAATCTGCTGCTCATGGGGGCTGGGGAAGAGAGCACGCCTACCAAGTCATCCAAACCTGCATCCTCAGCACAGGTACTATATCTTCTTACCTATATGTTTTCTTCTACTAGTAACATCCCAGCTTTCATATGTGGGCTAATGAGATTAATCTATTTGATATTTGATTGAATTTACAGGAAGCGCCTATTACACCTACTACGCCGGCATATCCTGATTGGACAAGCTCTATGCAGGTTTTATATGTTTGCTGGTGGCTTTCATTTGTTATGAAGTGTATAATGGTTTTTCTTTTCAAGAAAATTATTGCTTTTTATGAATGCATTTATTAGAGGCATATCTTCCTTCCAGGCTTTTTATGGTGCTGGAGCAACTCCACCCTTCTTTGCTTCAACTGTTGCATCTCCTACTCCCCATCCGTACTTGTGGGGAAGCCAGGTGACTTTAGAATACTGGACTTCACACCTCTACTTTGTGAATATTTGGCATTGTAGGATTTCTGAGTTTTATTTCGGATTGGACATCTTAATGTGAATTGTTTAATTACATTTCAGCATCCTCTGATGCCACCTTATGGGACCCCAGTTCCATATCCAGCTTTATATCCTCCTGGAGGAGTCTATGCTCATCCTAATATGGCAGTGGTAATCAAGAGCTTCAAAACTTTTTAATGTCTGATTGTTGAAATAAACTTATATGCCAAAGTTGATTTGGTCTGTCGTTTTTATGTTGCTCAGTGGTTTTGACACAATATTCTACTCTGTCAGTAATCGAGTTGCAGGAGTTGCAAAATATTCGCATTGATCTTTACTCTTTTTTTTTTGGTTCTCTTTACAGACTCCAGGTGTTGTACATGGAACTGCAGAATTGGATGGGAAAGCCACTGAAGGGAAGGACCGTGCTTCAAGCAAAAAAACCAAGGGGGCTTCAGGAAATCATGGCATAGTTGGTGGGAAGAACAGAGATGGTGGAAAAGCGGCTTCAGGCTCTGGAAATGATATTGGTACTCAAAGGTGGTGTGAGATGGATTTGATGTCAGAACTTCTATTACATTTATTCTTTTACATTTATTTCTCTTGTTGATGATTCATTACATCTCGACATCTATATTGAGATTCATACTCTGATTGTAAAGTTTGCCTATGAGCAGTGCTGAGAGTGGAAGTGAAGGCTCATCAGACACAAGTGATGATAACAATAACCAGGTCATTCTCTCAGCTTATATGGATTTTAAATTTTTCAATATATTCCTCTATCCAAAAGTTCATATGATACACTAAAACTTGTTTTGGCACATACGGTAGAGATGTATGATAGTTTATATTGAAGCAAATCTGATTCTATATTGTAGGAATTTTCTGCAGCCAAGAAAGGGAGTTTTGACCAGATGCTTGCTGATGGTAAATATTTTTAAATGCCCATCAATCTTTTACCTTATTCAGTCTGAATTCATGAGACTGTCATTGAAATTATCAGGGGCAAATGCACAGAATAATGGCGTCCCAACTACTTTCCAGACTTCAGTACCTGGCAATGCTGGAGTCTCTGTGCCTGCAACTAATCTAAATATTGGCATGGATTTGTGGAATGCTGCTCCTGCTGGTTCTGGGGCCATGAAACTGCATGCAAATCCACCTGGTGTTTCTCCGGCTGTTGCTCCATCTGGCATGATGAATGATCAGTGGATTCAAGTAGTTCTCTTTCCTTGAGTTGTTACATGTCATGGTTGATTTCACTTTATCTAGCTGCAGTAAAGTTCTATGATTAATTTACTATGTTTTAGCCTTTGTTTGTGTCTTTTTTTTTTTTTTTTGGGTTATTTGGTTGTTCCTCTGTTTCTCCCTTGCTTTTCCTCAATCTAGGAAAGTATGTATGAAAAATTTCTGAGAAGAATTCAAGTTGAATGGAGATTATTTATCTTGTTTGATTCCAATCTTTATGATGGACCTGAATCTAAAGATATGTAATAATTAATTAGTGGAGTAGGGTTTGACACGTGGCATCTCTGATATAATTAATCATCTTCATCTTTTAATTGCTTCACTTCTTTCCCCAGTTAAATGATTCATTTTTTATTTGTTTGAAAGTTGGCTAAGATGGGAACTTTTGAGATTGGGCTTGGAAACAGTGATTATTGAGGAAAAAATTGGCTTTAGTTTTTGACGTTAGCCTGGGCTGGAGCAAGTGAACTATGCCTAGGTCAGGACCAAGGTGCCATTATTACAAAGAGAGTCTTGGTGTACTGGACAAGTAATATGGAGAATGTATACAGTGCCTCATTTATGCTGCATAGGTTTTTGCTCAGCAAAACCCTGGACTGTGAACCTGTGTGTTGATAGAATTGTATTTTTCAAATTCTCTTCGATATTCTCAAATTGCCTTAGTAGTTGTATTCAGTTTTTATTAGTTCTTTTAGTTTCATCTTTTACATATTTGGAGGACCATATTCCATGAGTTACCAAACTGTTGTCCTCCCCTCCCCTTGAATAACAAAAGAAGTATGAGTGGATAGTTAACTTCATCCTTACTGAAATAGAATTTGAACATTGATCTCACAGGATGAACGAGAATTAAAAAGGCAAAAGAGAAAGCAATCTAATCGGGAGTCTGCTCGGAGATCGAGATTACGGAAGCAGGTATAACCATGTTGTGTTGCTTCCCTTTGATATTTCTTCACTGAAGTCTTGCCTTGTTAGTTCTGAAAACAGAATTCAGGGTAAAGAGGTGTTATGAGAAAATAGTGAACCAAAGTTGGCTAATTAACTATACATCTAGGACACTGATTTTTGAATTTCAAGTATGATAATGAATTGTTTACATTTCTAGATGTAGAAATATGAAAAAGAAAAGTCTTTGTCCATCAGTAGACTGCCTCATCGGGTGCCGGAGAAAACAAAAGAACAGTTAAGCTAAATGGCAATTCTCAAACGGAAAAATATGAGGCAAAAAGATAAAATAGTGGGGCATTATATTTCCTTTTTGTGCTGAACCCTTATGGATCATATGGAGAGTGTTCATTGTTCATTGTTATTTTATTAACATTGAAGAAATATAGCCTTCTTGAGAATTTTATATTTGCATGGTTATAGAAATTCCTATACATATAAGTTTATGTGAATGGGGATTTCTACTCCAGTACTAGTAACCGGAAGATGGTAAAGAGTTGCTGATCTCTAATTTGCTTGTATCAGTTCTTGATTAATCATAATATGCTAGTTGTTGATTATGGTAGAAATCCAACATTCTAAAAGAGATTGTGAAGAAACAGAGCAACTTTTTATTTTGAAGGAAGCTTCTTATATATGCCATTTTATGAAGCTTAGATAGTATAAGACTATAATTGCACATACTTAAGAATCTACGAACAAAACACTATCTCTTTTCCTACAGTCAACACTTTGATACAGCATGTTCAAAATTGATGTTCCTTACGTTCAATGTTTTGAAAACCGAACCGGTGACCGGAGGCTAATCCTGTCTGGTTGAAGCCCCAAAACCGATGATGGTCAAAACCTGTGAGAACCGGTCAAAACCGGTTGAAAATCAGTCAAAACCAAACCGGTTCAACCGGTTCACTTTTTTTTTCTTTTTTTTGAAAATTTTAATTTTTTTTAAAACAGAAAAAGTAAAAAAGAAAAGGGATGAGTTGAAGATGATAATTAAAGATTTTGGACATGTAATTTTTTAAAACTTGAATTTATTTTCTTGAAATTTAATAATAGAGTGGTAGTTATATACGAATGCTTATGTTTAATTTGTTATTTTATTTTGTTTAATCTCTCTTAAATTATGTTGAATATTTAGCATAAAAGAATTTATTTTTACTTAGAGTTGAAGCATGATACAAATGATTACTTAAATTAATGTGAAATATTATTTTTTATTTATTTATAGTTGACTAATTGTGAAGTAGTATTATTTTTTAAAAAACGTACTTAAAAATAAGTAAGTTGAATTTTTTTTTAAAATAATATTCTTTCTATATCAATTGAAAGTTTTATTTTTTGGTAATATTAAAATATTATAGATATTTATAAAATTAAATATAATTGTTATGTCATTATGGCGTCATACCGGTTCAACCAGTGGTCGAACTGGTTGAACCAGTAACCAGTAGCCTCACCGGTTCATTGTCCGGTACGGTTTTGAAAACATTGCTTACGTTTCAATTAAGAGTGGCGAATGGGTGGGTTGGGTTGGTTATGAGTTGGGCTCAAAATTGGTTTATATTTATGGGTTGAAAACGGGTTGGGTTGAAAACAAGTGGATTTGGGCGGGTTCAATACAAAAAAGAAAAAAATATAAATTTTTTGCTAAATATATTGTTATATTATTTTATTAAACTATAATTTTTTT